>CM065594.1:57632453-58832453 GCA_033119425.1 Bufotes viridis
CCTACCTCAGCATCTGTCTAACCTTTGCTGCACTCCTTTTTCCATCCTTTCTGCAGTGGTCATCCTCCGGGTTGCTAGGAGAAATGCCCTGCTGCAGTGTTGCTGGCCCTGGGCTTTCATTCCTAATATCAGCCAAACAGGCATATTTACTAGGGCGTTCCAGCTCAGGACTAGCCTCCCTGGCACTTTTCCCTCTACCCCTTGTTCCTAAATTAACTCAACTGCTGACCTGATAGTCCTGATCTTGTCCTTCTCCTCCCACCTCCATTTCACAGACCCTAATGGCTGCACAGTGAGGTCTAAGCCTCTCTCCAGTTTTGCAATGCCACTAAGTATTTCAAGCTGCTTATTTAGATCCAAGATCTGGGCTTCCAAATATGCAACATGATTGCATCTAGTGCAAATGTATTTACTCTCGAACGGCTCTTCAGGGCACGCATACATGCACAGGACACACTATTGGTAGCATTGTCCATGGAGCACATGTTTAAATGGGGATGAACAGTAAAGAAGGAAAACAGAAAATATGAGTTAGAATTAGACCCTGTCTGCTGTAGTTGGAGAACTAGCTAGAATCAAGCCAACAACACACAAGGAAAATCTATCAAACCTTAGTTTCTTGCTCCTTGTCTTGCACTCCAGTTCTTTAAACTCCACTTACGGTATTCACAAGCCCACTTAGTACAGCAAGCCCAGGTAGAGCGAACTCAGGAGGAGTTCAGTGGTGCAATTAATAGCACCTAGAAGCACAAACCACTCCCCTTAACCAGGTACACAGCAGAGAAAAAAAATGGGTTTAAATGTCAGTACCAAAATGCAAGCACTTAACTCACAAGGACCTTTGCTATAAACTATATGCAGCTATTTGCAATCACTCCCACAAAATCACGCTCGGCACCAGCACTCCGGCTCTTTTAACTCCACTTATTCACAAGCCCACTTAGTACACCAAGCCCATAACTTTGGCCAAACGGTTATTTTTTTTAGCTTGAGCATTGAGTAAATTCTACCCCTCCCCAACACCCATCATTATGTGGCTCTACATTTTAGACACAATTCAAACCTAACCTTGTTGCTTAAAGGGATATACCCTTCTCATACATTGGTGGCATTTTGCTAGGATATCCAATCAATATCAGATAGGTGTGGGTCCCACCTGTGAGACTCACCCCTATCTCAGGAACGCGGCCCCTGAAGTGAAGGAGAGCACACTGTGCAATTGTGCATGCTCTCCATTCACTTCTATGGGAGTTCCAAAAACAGCCAAGCAAGCGTGGCCACCTCTCGAGTGCTCGGCTATTTTCAGAATTCCCATAGTGGTGAATAGAGGTGGCTGTGCTTGCACAGGAGCTCTTTACTTTGGGGGGCCTGTTCTGCAGTTAGGAGCGGGTCCCTAACGTGGGACATGCACCTATCTGACATTGGTGGCATGTCCTAGAGATATGCCACTAATGTGTTAAATGGGAATACTCCTCTAAATATTCTAAGCCAGCTTCGAGCTGCTTGGTCTACAGCTATAGGGTACATCATCTCTTAGTGACGTGAAAAATCGCTCAATTATAAAAGCAAATTACACAGGATGGTGGAGATCTGCTGTTTTATCCAAATATAAGCAGGGACTGTTGGTATGCGAAAAGCAAGGCAAAGTTTTTCAACATCTTGGAGTATTGAATCCATTCAAATATATATACAGTGCCTTACAAAAGTATTCACCCCCGTTGACTTTTTTTGTATTTTGGTGCCTCACAACCTGGAATTAACATGGATTATTTGAGAATTTGCATCATTTAATTTACAGAACATGCCCACAACTTTGAAGATGTTAGTTTTTTTTTTTTATTGTGAAGCAAACAACAAATAGGACAAAATAACAGAAAAAGTCATTGTGCATAACTATTTACCCCCATAAAGTCAATACTTTGTAGAGCCACCTTTTGCGACAATCACAGCTCCAAGTCGCTTTGGATAAGTCTCTATGAGCTTGCCACATCTTACCACTGGGATTTTTGCCCATTTCTCCTTGCAAAACTGCTTCAGCTCCTTCAAGTTGGATGGTTTGCGCTTGTGAATAGCAATCTTTAAGTCTGACCACAGATTTTCTATTGGATTGAGATCTGAGCTTTGACTCGGCCATTCCAACACATTTACATGTTTCCCCTTAAACCACTCAAGTGTTGCTTTAGCAGTGTGTTTGGGGTCAGTCCTGCTGGAAGGTGAACCTCCGTCCTAGCCTCAAATCACGCACAGAGTGGTACAGGTTTTGCTCAAGAATATCCCTGTATTTTGCACCATCCATCCTTCCCTCAACTCTGACCAGTTTCCCAGTCCCGGCTGCTGAAAAAATGGTGTTCTTTGGGTGATGTGATGTGTTGGGTTTGCGCCAGATATAGCGTATTCTTGGATGGATGAAAAGTTCAATTTTAGTCTCATCAGACCAGAGCACCTTCCTCCATACATTTTGGGAGTCTCCCACATGCTTTTTCGCAAACTCACAACGTGCCTTTTTGTTTTTTGCTGAAAGTAATGGCTTTCTTCTGGCCACTCTGCCATAAAGCCCAACTATATGGAGCGTATGGCTTATTGTCGTCCCATGTACAGATACTCCAGTCTCTGCTGTGGAACTCTGCAGGGTTACCTTAGTCTCTGTGCTGCCTCTCTGATTAATTCCCTCCCTGCCTGATCCGTGAGTTTTGGTGGGTGGCCGTCTCTTGGCAGGTTTGCTGTTGTGCCATGTTCTTTCTATTTGGTTATGATAGATTTAAAGGTGCTCCTGGGGATCATAAAAGATTTGGATTTTTTTTATAACCTAACCCTGACTTGTACTTCTCAACAACATTGTCCCTTACTTGTTTGAAGAGTTCCTTGGTCTTCATGGCAGTGTTTGGTTAGTGATGCCTCTTGCTTAGGTGTTGCAACCTCTGGGGCCTTTCAAAAAAGGTGTGTATATGTAATGACACATCATGTGACACTTAAAATGCACACAGGTAGACATCATTTCACTAATTTTGTGACTTTCGAGGTAATTAGTTGCACCAAAGCTTTTTATGGGCTTAAGTTGGGCGTGAATACATACGCACATGCCAATTTTCTGTTTTCTATTTCTGAACAATAGTTTTATATATTTTTCTCATTTCCTTTCACCAACTTAAACTATTGTGTTCTGATCCATCACATAAAATTCAGATTAACAAAACATTGAACTTAAGGCTGTAATGTAACAAAATACGAAAAAAGTCAAGGAGGATGAATACTTTTGCAAGGCACTGTAGGTGCTATTCATTCAATATGTATAGGTGCTATGCTCGTCTGAGAGGGAAGCCCAAATCCTGAGTCCCGCAACTCTCACGCCAGTGTTGCCCAAGTTTTCACACACAGTCGGCTGATGAGGAAACTCTATACATCCTCAATCGTGATAATTCCTTGAATAACACTCGACGCGTTTAGGGGCGAAATTCTTTGTTACTACCTCCTTTTAGGTGTATTGAGTATAATAAGTGCTTGGCAGAAACAGAAGAAAAGAATCTAGCACTTCCAATATTCGTTTTTAGCCGTAGATTCTTTATTCCGGTGGACACAATTATTACAGCTATTTACATCTCAAGCGGTAAAAACACGCGGTCTTGGTGTCAGTCAACGTGTTTCAAACTTTATAGTTAGTATAGTTATTCTGACTCTTGGAGTAAATAGCTGTAATAATTGTGTCCACCGGAATAAAGAAGCTACGGCTAAAGACGAATATTGGAAGTTCTGGATTCTTCTCTTCTGTTTGTGCTATATACAAGGTCTTACCTTAAAATACGAGCACAGGAGGAGCCCGACGGCTGGCTATTTGGAAGGCAGTTGAGCTGGATCTACTCTGTTTCTTTTATAAGTGCTTATTGGGAATTGGTATGCGAGCATAGCACCTCTACTCTACAGAAAAAAAAAAATTCACAGACTAGAGTTGCGTTGTTTGGAGAGCTGCTGACTGTACACCATGTTGTGATAAATAGTTTCCCTAGCTTGTATCTGGCATTTTTATCAGTTTTCTCCTTTGCATTCTGCACCTATACTTCTCACTTTTCTCTGAGCTGGTGGGTAGTGACTAGATGCTCCCCATAAAATACATATGGAAACAGCAGATTCTGCTTCTTAACTGTCTTGCACTCACTTGGAATCACTATATAGAACATTTTTTAAAAGCACTGAAAGGTATGGATGTGAATAAAGCACGTGGGTGAAATATAATCCTGATTTGCTGCTGAATCTGTTGAATCCTTTCTGTGTTGTGTCTGTTTCTCTCTGCACTTTCTCCTTCCTCCCCTCTCCATAAACTTCTTTTATGACCACATAAAATATGACCATCAAGCACATGGAGAACCAAGAACATGGTCTAGAGGAAAAAAATATTTGCATTTTACATTGAAGGCACACAGTTAAAAGCTGTGGGCACCTTTGACATGGAAAAAATGTTGTTTTACATATATTAAGGCAGGGCTGCCAACCAGCCAGTGGCTCAGTGACATAGTTCTGAGGTGGCAGCGGCTTGAGGAAGCCACAGAGTGGCCCAGTGACATAGTGTTGAGTTAGCAGCAGCATGAGGAGGCCACAGGCTGTCAAGGTGAGGAGGCAGCAGCATGAGGAGGCCACAGAGTGGCCCAGTGTCATAGTGTTGATTTAGCAGCAGCATGTGAAGACCACAGAGTGGCAAGGTGACATAGTGTGGAGGTGGCAGCAGCAGCACGAGGAGGCCCAGAGTGGCCCAGTCACATAGTGTTGATTTAGCAGCAGCATGAGGAATCCACAGACTGGGAAGGTGACATAGTGTTGAGTTAGCAGCAGCATGAGGAGGCCACAGACTGGTAAGGTGACACAGTGTGGAAGTGGCAGCAGCAGCGGCATGAGGAGGCCACAGAGTGGCACAATAACAGAGTGTATAGGTGGCAGCAGCAGCATGAGGAGACCACAGAGTGGCAAAGTGACATAGTGTGGAGGTGGCAGCAGCAGCATGAGAAGGCCACAGACTGGCAAGGTGACATAGTGTGGAGGTGGCGGCAGCAGCAGCATGAGGAGACCTGAGTGGTGAGGTGTCAGCAGCATCAGGAGACCATAGAGTGACCAGGTGACAGAGTGGTGAGGTGGGTGGCAATAACAGTACCCGCTGATGATGGTGGGTGTACAAAGGAGCACTTGGCATGAGATGTGTGGCATAAGGCGGATGGCAGTATCAGAATTGTAGCTTAGGCAGGTAGCCAGAAGAAACCAGTCTGTTTTGTCAAGGTTTAGGTGAAGCAGCATGGATGATCTAATCTGATGCATCAGGCATTGGTGGGTGTAAATCCTGGCCGATCCATTCATCTTGACAAAGGTCAGTCTGTCCACATTTTGAGTGAACAGGAGAGTTCTCCTTGGGGTAACTATGGCCCGCGCCGCACTAAACACCCGCCAGTTGCGGCCACAAATCCAGTTTGGCTGCCCAGTAGTCCAGCGGATCTTCAATGTCAGGTGGCAGGGTGCTGTCCAAGTATGCCACCACCTGCTGGTTCAGGTTCTGCTCCAGGTCTAGCTGCTGCTGCTGAGTAGTTTCTTCAGTAGGCAGGTGAAGAAAGCTGCTAATCAGCGACTCTAAACTCAAGTTGCTGCTGATGGAGCTGGTACTGCTCCTACCCACCCCCCACAGCAGTGAAACGTGAGCATAGAGGGCCCCCCCGCCGCCCGGTCAGACCTGCGAGAGGATGGACAATGGTGTAGATAGGCAGCGGCCAACTGACTAAATAGGATGTCTCGATAGTAGTTTAGTTTGTCCTCCCTCTTAGCGGGAGTAAAAAAGGCCCCCATTTTGGACCGGTAGTGAGGGTCTAACATGGTGGACAGCCAGTAGTCATCCCTCTGCTGAATGGTGACAATTTGACTGCCACCATGCAAGCAACTGAGCATGCATCATGCAAGTGACTCGGAGGGAATCCCTGCCTCCATCTCCAGTGCATACTGCCACATTGTGTCTGGGTCCTCTGCCTCCTCTTCCTCATCTCTCTCTTGCTCCTCTGTCACCTGTGTGTAAAAACCACCAATTTCGCTACACATTGCTTGTGCTCTAATGTCCTCCTCCTCCAGTTCAGCCCCACGCCTCCAGTCCCCTGATCAGCCAGATTTACCAGCATCTTTTCCATGACATGAATCAGTGGAATGACGTTGTTCCTCCCGTAGTCCTGGCGTAGTTACACAGGGGAGTACCTTTGTCCGCCTGTATCATCAAGAAATTGTTTATGGCCTTTCTCTGTTCATATAGTTGTTAGCGCAATTCATGCGCTTCTCATCTTCTTTGTGTGGTGCCAAATAAATTAGAAGTCTAAGTATGCACGTGCCATACTTCTTTCATAATGAGACCAGACACACAAGCTGGTTCCATTCAAAGCACTTCTGATCCCCTAAGACAAGAGCGCTTTATTCAAAACTATATTCACTTAAATAGCAGACATGACATCACATAAGGGGTGTTCCTTAAGAAAAGATAATTGGCTCTTTGCCAAAATAGGAGTAGTTTGCTAACTTCAACTTTGAGTTCATAGGTAGATTTGAAACCTGTAACCTAATCCCCCTCTCCCCCTTCACAGTGACCTTACACACACATCTGGATAGCGGCCATCTTGTGGACAAAAATGTGTACTACAGAATTTTCACAATATATATAGAGAAATAAAACGTATCTCTCACATAGTCAGTCCAACATATGGAGGGTGGAATTCCAACGGGTGGAAACGTCGCATATCAGCCTATGTTGGGGGATGCCGTTCTGCCGCTGCAGCTCAAGGAGGGTATGCTTTGCAGTGTACGAGTGGCTGAAGTGCATGCAAAGTTTCCTGGCCATTTTTAGGATGTCTTGAAGATGGGTGGAAGACTTCAGGAAACGCTTGACAACCAGATTGAACACATGCGCCATGCAGGACGTATGGCTCATCCCTCCTTGACGCAGCGCCGACACCATGTTCTTCTCATTGTCGGTCACCATGGTTCCGATTTTGAGTTGTTGTGGAGAAAGACAGGATTCGATTTCTTGATGAAGGACGCGGAGCAGTTCCTCCTCTGTATGACTCCGTTCGCCCAGGCAAACGAGGTGCAGAACAGCGTGACACCGCCGTGCCCTGCACAAGTGGTATGCTGGAGGGGCACTGTGAATTGTCCCTGCAGTGGAGGCTGAGAATGCAGTGGAGGATGAGGAGGCAGAGGCAGACATTTTCGCAGGACCAACGGCGTAAGAACGTGGAGGCGGAAGCGGCGACACCTAGCCAAGTTTATGGTTTGCTTCGGCAGGATCCACATTTACCCAGTGGGCCGTAAAGGACATATATTGTCCTTGACTGTAGTTACAACTCTACACGTCGGCGCTGTCGTGCACTTTGCCAGACACCGACAGGCTCAAGGACTGGCCCACCTTCTGTTCTATATATTTTTGCAGGGCTGGTACTGCCTTTTTGGCAAAGAAATGACAGCTTGGGACTCTCCAACTCAGCTCGGCACAAGCCATCAGTTCTCTAAATGGTGCAGAGTCCACCACTTGGAAAGGGAGGGACTGCAGCACCAACAACTTGGCCAGCAGGACGTTCAGCTTGCTGACGGAATAATTGACGAGAAGTAGAAGGGCGAGGAGCAGGAGCATCAGGACCGGAAGATGATGGGAAGGACAGACAGCTCCCATCGGTGGGCTGAGGTGGTGGACCCTTGACTGCCTGAAATCGAGTGTGTGCCATTGGGTGATGTAGTGGTTGCTGCGGCAGGCTGGACCACCACATTGAAGCAATGGTTCTCCCAGGCGACACCGCCGAGTAGGTGATTTACCCCCAACACTCCGCACTGACTGACTGCTACCGCCAATGCCTCCGTGAACCCCTGCACCATTACTTTCCAGGCAGGTAGACTCCAGCGAAGCAGGTGGTCTACCCTGGGCACGTTTGGCTCCCAACCTCCCACTGCTACCACCCTACTGACTGCTGGCCACGCTACCGACTTGCTGGCTCTGCCGCTGACTCACACGCAAGCTGCCACCCTCTTTCTCCTGATGATAATAAAGCCCTTTCGTCACCAGGCTCCCAATTGCGATCGGCTACATCATCATCGAGTACTGTCTGCACGTCGCTGATGTCCTCCTCAACACCAGCTGCCATGTCACTCTCCTCATCTTCCAGATCTTAGCCCAGTAGCTCTTCCTCGCTGTATAGTGGAGCTGAGCCCACACCATAAAATACTTCTCTGGCTGAGGGAACATAAAAGGACAGAGACAGGTTAAGGACAGGTGAGGGCACAGGGCCATGCCAACTAAGGGTTGTGTCTGACAAACCAACTGACTCTTGGCTGGGGATGTCTTATGTCACTTGGGACGAAGTGGATGACCGAATAAACCATTCAAGAACCGCTGGTTTACTGGTCAAGACATGACCGCCAGATGACACCGGGAGCTCAAGCCTCTCAAAGTGACCCCTGCTGCCATGCCCCTTTACTCTGCTGCGACCTGTGCCTGTGCCAGAAACATTTATGCCTCTGCCCCTCCCCTGTGCAGGGCCTGTCACTTCTCTGTCTGACATACTGTTAGATCAAATAAATAAATAAAAAGGAAATTAGTACACCCCAAAAAAGGCTGTAATTTTCCCACTTCACCACACAATGGCTAATAAGCCCCTTTTTTTCCACTTATACACGCCAAAAAAGACTTTAGAACATATAACTGTACCACTGAACGGCAACTAAGCCCTTATTTTTTTCCACTAATACACCCCAAAAAACGCTGTAATTTTCTCACTTCACTACACAACGGCTAATAAGCCCCTTTTTTCCCCCACTAATACACCCCAAAAAAGGCTTTAGAACATATAACTGCACCACGGAATGGCTAATAAGCCGTTTTTTTCCACTGATACACTCCAAAAAAGTTTTTAGAACATATAACTGCACTGCACAAGGGCTAATAAGACGTATAAATACCTGCTAGTAATACACCCTGTTAATGGCTGTATCACACAGCACTTGCACCCCAATAACAAGAAAGTTTTGCTGGAATTACAGAGGTATTATCTATTGCAAACCTGAAAGCAGCAGTATAATGGCAATTTGGGTCCCCAGTCAGTGCAGCAAGGTGTAATAGGATTGTTCCTATTACCCAGGCTGTACACTCCCTTATTGGACCCTGTTCTGCTTCAATACTGTGGAATAATTCCTGCCTATCCTTTTCCTAAACTTCTAATGATCTTTCCCTGAGCTTATTCAGCAAAATAAAAGTTTACAAGTCTTTCCTAGCACCTTTCCTAGCACCTGCTGACGTCGCTCCTTGCACTAAGTACACTGGAAAATGGCTGAATCCAAGATGGCTGAGGCTATTTAAAGGGCTGTGACATTACAGGGGCTGGCTGGCTGTTGATTGGCTGCATGCATGGCATTATGGGTGATCCCTCATCCCCAGAGTTCTTTGCTCCATGTCCTAACATGTGCAGCAGCCATTTTAGTAATAAATGTGATTCATTACCACAAAGTGTCAGGAAATTCGGATTTGGTGCAAATCGATTTTTCCTGAAATTCGGATCGAATTCCACTACGTCAACTTCGATTCGCTCATCTCTAACCACAAGCCTCAAAAAAATCATTGACACATCTATTTTTATCATGGACACAGGAAAAAAGTCATCTATTTTTACGGACTGTCTTGAAATTTCTGGACGGTTGGCAAACCTGATTAGGGGTCTCCTTGACTTATAAATGTTGCACTAAATTTCAGACTGCAATATGAATTCCCTTTATTTATATTCAGACTCCATTATATTCAGTTTACAAGCTGCTACTAGTTTCAGACTTTTCTCATGTGGATGCGTCCCTCTCAGTAATAGATGCTGAATGTGACATATGTGTGTCCAGGATGCTTCTGCCTTTACTAGCTCTCACATATCAGTACTGTTTAATGTCTATACTGCCTTCTCTTTCTACAGCTCATGAGGGATATCTTCTCCCTTGTGCTGACAGACACTGAAGTGGAAGGGTGTGTGACTTTCTCCTCCCCTCTGCTACTTTATTTGTTCTTTTATTTGGTAAGCAGTTAGGAGTCATAACCTTTGGGCAATATCTACTTGTTTATTGATCTACATCATCTTTTCAGAAGTGTTAGGGTGCGGCAACACGTCCAGGTTTCCTGATGCAGTTTTGGAAACTAAAATAGAGAAGGTATTAAGGACATATATGACTTCTATTTTTAATTCTCTCCGGGTTTTGGCTTCTAAAACTGCATTGGGAAACCTGATTGTGTGGCTGTTCCCTTATACAGCAGGTCTTGTATTTATCTGTATATAATAATAAGCTAACTAAATGAGCTGTATCAGACTGTAGTGCAATAACCACATATTCACTGATACAGCATAATACAATGAACATTTAGAATACTTTTGGTGAGATTAAACCACAACATAATAAACATACATAGTGTATCTTGGTACCTATAGAGTGTATATACACCGTGTCCATAGCCAAAGACAGACTGTGTATTTTCACATGGGTCACATTTGTTCCAGAAATTTGTGCAACTGTCCCACACATCTGAATAGGGGTTGCAGCAATCCATGAATATGCTTAAGAAACAACCCTAGAAACATGGATGGAGCAGATTTTAAGCTGCTAAAGTTTAAGCAAATAACCTGGCGCTTGTGAGCATATTGGTAACACTACACACACAGAACATATGCTAATATATTAGCAATAAGCAATGTGCTTCCAAAGATTCACAGATCCCCATAAGTGGATAAATAAATTCAAGGCAAAGTGCAACATATATATTAATAGCAATACCACCTTGGTAGGGGGTAGCTATAATGTCAAATAACCCAGTTATTTAAAAAACCCCGAAGCATTCTCAGTTTTAGTGACTCACCTGTAACCAGGTAGCTGGTTGAGGATAGCTTAATTCTGCTATGATGGAGCCACTTAAACGTTTCTTGGGGAAAAGGGAAGATCAGCACATCTGAGGGAGCCTCCGATGCAGACAGAGTCCGAATTAAACCTACATGCACCAACGCCACCTCATCTGTATGTGTTAAGGGCATTTGCTGTCTAAAACGACTTAACAATAAGCATGCTAGTCTTGCTAAACAGCATAATTATAATTAGAAAACAGAATGTCATACATTACAGTACAAGGGTGAAATTGCTCCTGGACTTACCCGTATTCATGCTAACTGTACCAATCACATTTCAGAATTATACGTCAATTATGCCATAAACAATTCGTCAACGTGCCAAGAGGAAAAAACAGGACACACCATTACAATCACGAGCTAAAGTCCATCAAGGAGTTAGAAGGCAGCGCCATCCAAGATACTGCACTGTATATAGAATAGTCTTAAAGGGAATCTGTCAACAGCCTATTATTCAAATTTTTTTTTCATGAATCCATGTGTAAAAAATTACCTTCTTTCCATATCTGTTCTTGATTCACTTGTGTACCTTGTCATTTCCTCAAAAAAACGCTTTTTATGATATGCAAATTAAGCTGTAAGGAGCCCAGAGGGGCGTTATTCCTTTTACCAAGGTGCCCAGGAACGCCCCCCTGATGTGCCGGGCCTGCCTAAATTTTAAAAAGAAGAATGCCTCTAAGATGTAAAATCGCCTTCCAGAGGCGATGCTAAGTGCTCCGCCCCCCCCCCCCCGCGCCAGCTCCTCTCTCTGCTGCAAATATCCGCCTATCGCTAGTAGCCTGAAATCCCGCGCAGGCGCAGTGACGCTGTTGAGGCTGTTGCCCTCAGTTTCCATATCATCGCACAGGCAATCGCACTGCGCCTGTGCGGGATTTCAGGCTGCCAGCGAGAGGCGGATCGGGGATATTTGCGGCAGAGAGAGGAGCTGGCAGGGGGGCGGAGCACTTAGCATCGCCTATGGAATGCGATTTTTACATCTTAGAGGCGTTCTTCTTTTTAAAATTTAGGCGGACCCAGCACATCCGGGGGGCGTTCCTGGGCACCTTGGTAAAAGGAATAACGCCCCTCTGGGCTCCTTACAGCTTAATTTGCATATCATAAAAAGCGTTTTTTTGAAGAAATGACAAGGCACACAAGTAAATCAAGAACAGATATGGAAAGAAGGTAATTTTTTACACATCGATTCATTAAAAAAATTTTAGCTAATATGCTGGTGACAGATTCCCGTTAAAGGATTTTTGTTCAACTGTCTCCTCCATATAATTCCTACGATGGCAAGACCAAAAGCAAAACAAATTCCATCATCAGATTCATTACAGAACAGAGGATATGCGTAATATAAGTACACTGATAACATTAATACTATCTGCCTGTGATTGTGTAGGTCCCCCTAACAGCTAAAAACAGCTCTGATTCTCAAAGCATGGACACAAGACTTCTGCTGACAACATCTTGGTGCCAAATACCACAGGACATCCTTAGATCTTTTAAGGAATTGTATCATTAGAAAATGACTTTATTATTAAGATGTATCTAACCTTTTGAACACGTTTATCAAAAACTATTCTAAGTGGCATATCTCTTATTTTTGTAATATACGCTGTACTTCATTTTTTCCCACTTACAAAATAGACACCGGAATGCCATCCGATGTGCTATGCTAGGCTTTATCTGAGTCGAGTTGGTACAGGCAGAAGGAGTGATGTGTAGAGTTGAGCGAACCTGCCTTTTGGCACTTTAGCGTTCGGTGTTTGAGTGAATTACATAATGGATTCCGTTCTCATGGAATCCATAACGTAATTCAATGCCGGCATGGCAAATGAAATGCCTTTAGAGGCAGTCCATTTTGCATGCCGTTATAATACAAGTGTATGGCCAGCAGAACGAAACCCTAGGAGCTGGCCATACACTTGTATTATAAGGCATGCCGATGTTTTGTCTAAATCTGCTGCCCGTCAGAAACTGCTGCCCTCGTCATTTCCGGTCATGACACATCACCTTTGAGGCAGTAGTTTCGCGCAGTGCGCCACCTGATAGGCTAAAAAGAAGGTGTGTTTGCGACTGCGCACAATCGCGTTTAGAGTAGCAGAATTTTACAGTGGCTGGATGTGAACGCGCCAGGGCAGCTTACAATGACGAGCGAGCGCACATGCGGGCTATGTAAATGCACTCAGAGTGCCAGAGCAGCTTAAATTGATAGGCTAGCGTGCATGGGCGCTATGTTAACGCGCCCAGAGTCCCAGGAACGCGCCAGGGCAGCTTAAATTGACGGGCTAGCGCGCATGCGCTCTATGTGATCGCACCCAGGGAGTGCCATGAACTCGCCAGGGCAGCTTATATTTACGGGGCAGCTTACATTTATGGGCCACTGCACATGCACCGAGGGTAGGGAAAAATTACAGCGCAGTGTCCCGTAATCTTTACCTACCCTCGGCGCGTTGTGAAATTTGCCTACCCGTAGGCTCTCAGGAAGAGATGGTGGTCAGGTAGAGCGCCCCTCATATACCAAGCATGACAGCAGTGGGACAAGGGAAGCTTTAGATAGTGGTCAGGTGGAGCACCCCCCATATACCAAGGATGAGAGCAGTACTGCAAGCAGTCATAGCAACGACTGCTTGCAGTACTGCTCTCATCCTTGGTATATGGGGCGCTCTACCTGACCACTACGGGTAGGCAAATTTCACAACACGCTGAGGGTAGGTAAAGATTACGGGCCACTGCGCATGTGCCGCGCATAGGAAACAGTTACGGGACACTGCGCTGTAATTTTTTCCTACCCTCGGCGCATACGCAGTGGCCCATAAATGTAAGCTGCCCCGTAAATATAAGCTGCCCTGGCGCGTTCATGGCACTCCATGGGCGCCTTTACATAGCGCGCATGCGCACTAGCCCATCAATTTAGGCTGCCCTGGCGTGTTCACATCCATCGGCTGTAAAATATTGCTACTCTGAGTGATTGTGCACAGTCGCAAACACACCTTATTTTTAGCCTATCAGGTGGCGCACTGCGCAAAACTCCTCCCTCACAGGCGATGCGTCGGGACTGGAAATGACGAGGGTAGCAGATTCTGACGGGCAGCAGATTTTGACAGAACACCGGCATTGAATTATGTGATGGATTCCATGAGAACACAATCCATTACGTAATTCACTTAAACCCCAAACCCAAAAGGCAGGTTTGCTCAACTCTAGTGATGTGTGCTTCTACCAGTACAGCGCTCACTGAGGTTCCACAGCGAAATCCGTACACCAATACAGAGCTGACATGTCACAGGTCCACAGATTCCAAAGCGCTATACACACCTAAAATTATTAACCCCCTGGCACTACCCTTAATATATAATTAACATAACATACATAATCTGTTGCATTAGAGTATGAGACGATACTAAGGCGAAGGATCCCTTATATTGTTTGTGAACTGAATGATAAAACGATGTGTGGGGTAACTGAAATTCCTTCCTAAATTGATCAAAGGACTTAAAAAGTCTATTAATCTGAACCTGCTTTAAGAAGAATATACCTTTCTCTTCCCATGGTGTGAAGCCTTCAAAATGGAACTGAGGAAGTTTAGGATTACACCATAATTGGGTCGTAATATGAAGATTTGAGACTGGTAACAAATCTTTGAACTTGTTCCAAAACTTGACCATGAGTTTAATTGTAAGAGTAAGGGTCCATTCACTTGTCCGCAAAATGGATCTGCATCTGTTCCGCAATGTTGTGGAACGGACCGAACCCATTCATTTTCAATTAGGCTGGAAAAGATGCGCACAGCACACAGTGTTCTATGCCTGTGCTCTCTCGGGCAAAGGGCATAGCTCAGAGTTGTTTTAAAGAAGTTTTGCCTTGTGCTTTTTCCACCTTAGGATTTCATTTGTCTGCGGCTGTTAGGGAAAAGATTTGGAATGGGGAATTTGTGGATATATTGTCGCTCCTTCCTGCCTCAAAAGATTTTGTTTCTAAAATAGAGCGCAAGGAGGATAAGTCTGAGGAGGAGAGGAGGCGCCCCATTCCAAGATCTTTTCATAAATGGCTGCAGGCTTTTTGCATTTTTGCTAGTGTTTTGGGGGAGAAACAGAGGGAAAAATGTTCTGGTTTGTTTCAACATGTTGATACAGTGTTGGAAGCATATAGGAGTTTTGGTGGCTTAGGATGGTATCATTATGATGAGAATTTCAGACAGAAAATGGCGGTTTATCCCCAATTGCGTTGGGGTACTAAGGATGTGGGTCTCCGGTTAAACGTGTTGGTTCCACAAAAGCCGCCGGTGGTTTATCCAAAGCTTACTGCGAGTACGGGTCTGATGAAGCGTGGGTTACGTTTTGCATTTAATAAGTCACAATGTAACTGGCCCGCCAGCTGCAGATATAAGCACAAATGTGTGTTTTGCGGGGCAGATCACCCAATGTCGAGATGTTTTAAGAAGGCGAATTTGCTGTCGCAACCCACGGCGAAGACAGATAGCTAAGCTGTTGGTTTCAGGTTTTGCTGATGGTTTTGTGTTGCCGCCGTTTTCAGGTAGTGGATGTGAAATGGTTAAGAATTTGCCATCGGTTCGGCAATATCCACATATTGTAAGTTTAAGGCTGAGATTTCTGCGGGTAGGATTGAGGGTCCCTTTGAGGAGTTACCTTTTGAGAATTTTCGTTTGTCTCCTCTGGGGGTGGTGCCAAAAAAGGATCCCAATTCCTTTCAGATAATTCATCACCTGTCTTATCCGTTTGGGAAGTCATTAAATGATGAGATTGCTAGTTCTTTATCTAGGGTGTGTTATTCTACTTTTGATGCTGCGGTGTCATTGGTAAAATCCTTTGGGGTTGGGGCTCTCTTGGCAAAGGCAGATATAAAATCTGCGTTTCGCCTGTTGCCAATACACCCAGCGGCTTTTAATTCTCTGGGTTTTCATTTTAACTGGAAATTTTATTTTGATAAGTGCCTGCCTATAAAGTTTTTAATTTCTTGTTTTTATTTTAAGGCGTTTTCAACCTTTTTAGAATGGGTGGTGTCAGTGCGGGTTATGAGGGGTGGTTTAGTTCATTATTTGGATGATTTTCTTTTTGTGGGTCTGGCAGGGAAATCAGCTTGTTTTGATGTGCTGGAAGGTTTCTTTTCGGTTTGTGCTGAGTTTAGTCTTCCGTTAGTTGTTAAAAAGACTGTTTTTCCTACTTGTTGTATTGAATATTTGGGTATTAATATAGATTCAGAGGTTGGGGAAGTTAGGTTACCGTTGCAAAAAATTCAGAAATCAGTTGGTTTGATTCAAGGGTTTTTGGTTCGGCGTTCGGTTACGGTGAGGGAGATTCAGTCGTTGTTAGGTTTGTTGACATTTTGTTGTAGAGTAATGCCGATGGGTCGCATTTTTTCTAGGCAATTATCCTTGAGGATTGCAGAGTTTAAGAATCCGAGCTTTCATGTTGAATTGAATAGGGACATAAAAGATGATTTGGTGGTATGGTTGGAATTTCTCAGGGGTTTTAATAGTCGGTCTATGTGGCAGGAGGAGTTTGTAGATGCCCCTCAGCTTAACTTGTTTACAGATGCAGCAGGTAGATGGGGATTTGGGGGATTTTGGAACGGACAATGGTGTGCAGGGAAATGGCATGAGTCATGGGTTAGGAACGGAGTGTTATCTAATATGGTGTTTTTGTAGCTTTTTCCGGTGGTGGTAGCGTTGGCATTGTGGGGATGTTTCTTTCAGAATAAAAGGATTAGGTTGCATACGGATAATAAGGGTGTGATGTTCGCAATTAACTGTTTATCTTCTAAGAGTTTGGTAGTGGTGAAATTGTTAAGGCATTTAGTCCTTTTATGTTTACGTCTGAATATCTGGATTAAGGCGGTGCATATTCCTGGCGTTAATAATGATATTGCTGATGCGTTATCCCGTTTACAGATGCAGCGGTTCTACAGCTTGGTTCTGTCGGCAGATGCTTGCGGGAGTCCATGTCCGGAGCACCTATGGGGGTTGATTTGGCAGTAGCTATGGATCTGCTTAGCCGTTCGGTGGCTGGAGCTACTTGGGGAGTTATCTGTCGTCATGGCAGTGTTGGGAACGTTTCATGGGTAATATGTCCTTGTTGCCTCTTGAGGTTACAAATTCTGTTGCAATGGCATTTTGTTTGGGTTTGGTTGAGAAGAATTTAGCTTATAGTTCAATCTGCAGGGTTTTGGCCAAGGTATCATATTTTCTTAGAATATTTGGCGTTAAGGCATTGAATGAATTAACCCCCCCAGAGTGTTTAGCTTGGGGGAGGCATGGGGGCAATGACACCTTAGGTAGTTGTAGGTTAGGGGTTTTGTATGGTGTTCTCTTTACCTTCACTGTCTCTCTTTTCCCGCCTTTTTTCTATTACAGGTAAAATTACCTCAGGGAGCTGTCTTACCTGCAATCAAGCTGATTATGTTTTTTTGCGAGTCAAGAGTGCAGCTGATTGGTTGCTGGTTGCTGTCCGTTGCTGGGGGAGATTTCTAGCTCCCTGATTTGTTGCTGCTTTGGCGGCAGGAATCTGTACCCCTTTATATTGGTAGGTTCGGCGGCGCTGGCTCAGAAGTGCCTGAAGACTTGAGCAGCGTCCACCCCACCCCCCCCCTTACTTTTTTCATTAACTCACCTGTCGCTGGGTTTTATAAGAGGGGTAGTGTCGCTCAGCTCATGCTGAATGGATCTTGGTCTTTAAATGGTTAATTTATTATTGGTCTTTTGGTATCGGTTATGGTGGTATTTTTTTATTAAAATATTTATTTAATTTATTGTTGTAAATTATTTTATGTGACCCTTAATAAAGCACAGCAGCCATTTCCTCCACTAAGTTGTTGGTGTCATTATTTATTTAGTGGCTAAGGTAGTATTAGAGTGAGTCATTTGCCTCCATGATTGTTTCTTGGTTAGGCAGCTGTTGAAGGGTTATAAAGCTAAGGGATGCGTGCAAGTTGGTAGATGTCCTATCTCGCCTGATTTATTGGTAAGGTTGTGTAAGATTTCGGTGTGTTTTGATGGTTTTGAATCTTTGCTATTCAGGACTGCGTTCGTTGTGATATTTTTTGCGGCTCTGAGAATCGGTGAGCTGTTGCCGAGGTCGAGGGCTGGGCAAGGTGGATTAGCTTTGAGAGATGTGGTCATTAAGGAGGCTGAGGTGTTAATTTTTATTGAAAGATCTAAGACAGATCAGGTGGGGAAAGGTTGCCGCTTGCGGTTAGGTGCTATTGATGAAAAAAGAATTTACCCGTTGGAAGCGGTAAGGGCTTATTTAGCGTGTCGTCCTGGTGGGAATGAGGCATTTTTCCTGGTGCACCAAGATTTGTCACCATTGTCGCAGTTTCAGTTTCGGTCGGTTTTGGCAAAGTGTCTGACAGCTTTGGGTTTGAATGTGATGTATTTTTCCTCACATTCATTCAGGATTGGGGCAGCGATGGCTGCAGCGCAAGCGGGGTTACATGAATCAGTGATAAATCGTATAGGCAGATGGTCGTCTAAGAGAAATCAACTTTATGTAAGGCCCCATTTGTTGGTTGATTAATGTTTTGTGTTTTAGTTGCAGGTCTTTCCGTGTGGATTCTGGGTCACTCCTATGTGCAGTGGGCGAGTAGGAGGGCTGCAGACCGTTGTTATGGACTCATTTTGTCTCTGCAAGAAGCTGCAGTTAAGTTGCACTGGAGCGGGGTCCATGGACTTAGGTGGTCAGGTTTGTTAGAGTTAGTGTTGCATTTGCATGATTTTCTTCCCTATTCAGATATTATGATAATCCATCTAGGTGGCAACATCGGGAAGGAAGACACGATGCAGCTGATCTTTGAGATGAAGTAATCTATGTTGGAATTGCGCCGTTTTTTTCCTTTTACTAGGTTAATCTTTTCTGAAGTGATTCCCAGGAGGTGCTGGAGGATGTCGCATTTACAGAGGTTTAAGGATAAGGTTAAGAAGCGGGTGAACAGGGTAATGTCCCGCTTTATGCCATTGTTGGGGGTTTTCTTTCAGACATGTAGATCTTGACAGTGGAGAGGCCGGTCTGTTTTTTGATAATGGGGTGCATTTATCTGATATTGGTTACAATATTTTTAATTTAGATCTACTTGGTTTATGTATATTTATTCGGTTAACTGCAGTGAGCTCGAGTCTATGGATGGGATTGTTATATTTTATAAAGGTTTTAATTAGTTAATAAACAGGCTTTGGCCTTTACCTCCACTCTCTGTCTGGTGTTATTTTTTATTATATGGGTAATTGGTTATGTATAGGTATGTTACAAGGGTTAAAGGGCGTTATATGACATGTATTGCCATGAATCTTCACTGTAAATTTAGAAAGTAAATGGTCAAAATTATTTCATATGTAGTTCAGCATGTTAGAGAAGATTATGATACTAAACATTTTTCCTATATAGGTATCACAATATTCAAAATAGAGGATGATCATACTTTCTAGGGGCACACCATCCATGAGGTCAGATGAAGCACTGTTCTGCACGGGAGCTAATTTAACATACAGCCCTGCCCTGCTCCTTATCCCTGCACACATCAGTGTTTTAGGGGATTATTGTTTATAATTTTTTTTTCACCTTTTTGCTATTAATCACAGCACAAACTACAATGTACAATGAGCCCTAGGCACATATGTGCGCAGCAGCTGTACAATGACCTGAACAGAAAAAATCTGAAGACTATTTGGGTCATTTATAAAACTGGTGTAAAGTAGAACTGGCTTAGTTGCCAATAGCAACCAAACAGATTCCACCTTTCATTTTCCAAAGGAGCTGTGAAAAATGAAAGGTGGAATCTGATTGGTAACTCTACACCACATTAATAAATGACCCCATATATCTGTTCAGGTCCTCGCACCAGGAGGTGAAGTTGCAAGGCTCCACTGAGAAGAACTTGTATAAGGTGTGTGTATTCTTTATATATGGACACTGCATAGTAGAACTTCTTAAGTCATGCATGTTGAGTGCAGTTCTGTTTTCATTCTAAGTATATAAACACCAATTCTAATATCTTGCATACAGGGTATAACATACTAACGTAGTTTGTAAGGCTGGAAAAAGACATCTGTCCATCCAGTTCAGCCTGTTATCCTGCAAAAAACTGTGAGATAGAAGCCAATTTTATCCATTTTAGGGGAAAAAATTCCTTCCCAACTCCAATCAGGCAATCAGAATAACTCCCTGGATCAACGACCCCTCTCTAGTAGCTATAACCTGTAATATTATTACACTCCAGAAATACATCCAGGCCCCTCCTGAATTCCTTTATTGTACTCACCATCACCACCTCCTCAGGCAGAGAGTTCCATAGTCTCACTGCTCTTACCGTGAAGAATCCTTTTCTATGTTTGTGAACAAACCTTCTTTCCTCCAGACGCAGAGGATGTCCCCTCGTCACAGTCACAGTCCTGGGGATAAATAGATGATGGGAAAGATCTCTGTACTGACCCGATATATTTATACATAGTTATTAGATCTCCCCTCAGTCGTCTTTTTTCTAACGTGAATAACCCTAATTTTGATAATCTTTCAGGGTACTGTGGTTGCCCCATTCCAGTTATTACTTTAGTTGCCCTCCTCTGAACCCTCTCTAGCTCTGCTATGTCTGCCTTGTTCACAGGAGCCCAGAACTGTACACAGTACTCCATGTGTGGTCTGATTAGTGATTTGTAAAGTGGTAGGACTATGTTCTCATCACGGGCATCTATGCCCCTTTTGATGCAACCCATTATCTCATTGGCCTTGGCAGCAGCTGCCTGACACTGGTTTCTACATTTTAGACTACTTTCACACTTGCGTTTTGGCTTTCCGTTTGTGAGATCCGTTCAGGGCTCTCACAAGCGGTCCAAAACAGATCAGTTTAAATTCTAATGCATTCTGAATGGAAAAGGATCCACTCAGAATGCATCAGTCAGTCTCCATTCTGCTTTGGAGATAGACACCAAAACGCTGCTTGCAGTGTTTTGGTGTCTGTCTGATGAAACTGAGCCAATCGGATTCGTCCTGGCACACAATGTAAGTCAATGGGGACGGATCCGTTTTCACTGACACAATTTGGCACAATAGAAAACGGATCGGTCCTCCATTGACTTTCAATGATGTTCAAGACGGATCCGTCATGGCTATGTTAAAGATAATACAAATGGATCCGTTCTAAACGGATGCAGACGGTTGCATTATCTGAACGGATCCGTCCATGATAGATCCGCACAAAACGCAAGTGTGAAAGTAGCCTTAGTTTGCAGTCCACTATTATTCCTAGGTCCTTTTCCATGTCATTGTTACCCAGTGTTTTACCATTTAGTATGTACGAGTGACTTGCATTATTCCTTTCCATGTGCATAACTTTACATTTGTCAGTGTTAAACCTCATCTGCCATTTCTCTGCCCAAGCCTCCAATCTATCCAGATCCCTCTGTAGCAGAAAACTGTCCTCTTTAGTTTTAATTACTTTACACAGTTTAGTGTCATCTGCAAAAATTGATATTTTACTGTGCAGGCCTTCTACAAGATCATTAATAAATATATTTAAGAGAATAGGGCCCAATACTGACCCCTGAGGTACCCCACTAGTTACAGTGACCCAATCTGAGTGTCTACCGTTAATAACCACCCTCTGTTTTCTGTCACTCAGCCAGTTACTTACCCACATACAGACATTTTCTCCCAGTCCAAGCCTTCTAATTTTATATACTAGCCTTTTATGTGGCACAGTATCAAATGGCTTGGAGAAGTCAAGATATAGGACATCCATTGACTCACCGTGGTCAAGTCTAGAACTTACCTCCTCACAGAAACCGATTAAATTATTTAGATATGAACGATCCCTCATAAAGCCATGATGATACAGTATTATTCGCTGATTTTCATTGAGGTTCTCCAAAGTAGCATGTATTAGAAAACCTTCATTTTACCCACAACACAAATTCACTGGCCTATAGTTTCTGGGCTAAGCGCCAATCCTGTGGAACACTCCCTGTCAATATAGAGTTCCTAAATATCAGAAATACATAATTCTCATAGGATACAGGGGTGTATGACATCTGGTCCCAGCGATTTGTTAAATTTTTTAAAACACTGCTGCATTTCTTCCTGGGTCAGACAGGGCACTTTTACACTATGCTTTTATTTGTCTTTTACACATTCTATTTTTTTTTTACTTATAGTTCTTCAATGCTTTCTCACTACCTTCCTGTTTTAGTGATTTCAATGCTTTCTCTTTGTCATTTATTGCTTCCTTTACATTTCTATTTATCCACATTGTTTTTTTCTTCATCCTCTCCCTTTTATTCCCATAAGGTATGTACCTCTCACAATTAGGATGCTTTTAAAAATATTCCATTTTGTGGCTGCATTTTTTATTTTTGAAGACATTGTCCCAGCTAATTAGGCCAATGGCCTCTCTTAGCTGGTCAAATTGCGCCTTTTTGGAGTTTGGTATTTTTGTGCCTCCCTGAAGAAACATTCTTTTGAGTGACAATTGGAAAGTTTTATTATTTTATGGTCACTATGTCCAAGGTGTCCCACAACCTGCACACCTGTTGTTCCTTCAGGTATATTGGTAATACTAAGTCCAGTATGACCGTCCCTCTATTCGGATCCTGAACCAGTTGGGAAAGGTAATTGTCTTTTGGTTATTGTATAGTTCTCAATATCTGCTCTTTTGTATAAATTGACACCACACCATACCACTTTTTTGTGTCCTGTATGCTTGGTGTAATTCTCAGTATCTGACTTACACTCAGAAAAGTGAGTACACCCCTCACATTTTTGTAAATATTTTATTATATCTTTTCATGGGACAACACTGAAGATATGACACTTTGATACCATGTGAACTAGTCAGAGTACAGTTTGTATAACAGTGTAAAGTTGGTATGCCCTCAAAATAACTCACAGCCATAAATGTCTAAACTGCCAGCAACAAAATTCCAGTGGCACCCTGTGAAGCTCTAGTGAACTCCATGACCAAGAGAGTTAAGGCAGTGCTGGAAAATAATGGTGGCCATACAAAATATTGACACTGGGCACAATTTGGCCATTTTCAATTTCGGGTGTACTTACTTTTGTTGACAGGTTTAGCCATTTGTTGAGGTTTAGCCATTGATGTCTGTGTGTTGAGGGCATTGTTCATAATTAAGCGGTCATCAGTGTAGGATGTGGCCAAAGGCCATCCACTTCTATGCCTTTCTGTTACTCTTCCAGTCTCTTGGTATCTCTGTTGCAACCTGCTGATGACACTCTGTGACACTCTGAACTCAGTGGCCACTCCTGTCTGAGAACATCCTGCTTCTTGAAGCCTTGCAATGGCGAGGTACTGTTGATCAATTGTTAGATGTCATCTTGGTCTCATGATATCAAAATGTGAACAGCATGATGAGGAGGACTGTTTAAATACCAATTCTAATTGAACCAGGAAATGTATTGGGCGATTCATGGATCAAACACCATACTTGTGAGATAATAAGTTGTGCAAAAAGTACTGAAACACTGAACAGTTGGAAATGTGCATTTAAAAGTTTAGAGAAGGTCACATTAGGTTCACCTGTAGAGGTTAGAGTGCATTTTAGGTTCATCCTGAAATTTCACCCACAAGCCAAATATCCCTAACTTTTTGTGAGTAGTGTATTGTGTCTGTGAATAAACCAGTAATATTTATATTAGCTTTCAAGAGGAGGGGGGAGTGTGCAGAGCACAGGGGGTGTTACAAAACAGAATTCAGACCTGCCCCCTGCTGCTCCAAATTGCTCATCATTTAACCCCTCAGATGCCGCAATCACCTGTGATCTGTAAGGTAAAGTAGAGGGTGTTGGCTCCCTCTGCCTTATGATCGGAGCCCCTGCAGTGAAATTTCGATCGGTTAACATGACAGGCTGGGGCCTACTGAGGCTTCCTAGGACTGTCATAATAATCATCAAAAAATGTGGTGATAAGAAAGCAGGATGCGCTCATACCCATATGCAGTTGTGCATTTCTATAGGGGAGCACATCCTGCACTTGTAGTCCGTTGCTAATGGCAATCACCAGCAAAAAATGCATACAATGGATGATGCCAGCAACGGACTACAAGTACCACAATGGACATCCTACATAAGATGAAATTTATGTGGATGTGGCAAGAACTCAGAACAAACACAGAACCAGAGATAGGTGCACACTGCCGTCACACTAAACCCTCACACTGATGTTAAAAATTGAGAGGTCAGTTCGACATATCCTACTAGGAGGACATGTCTTAAGCCTCGGGCACCAGCGTCAAGGTCTCTCAAGTAGCCCGTGGGCCCTAACACTCACCTACCTGCGCCATATGGGCGATATCAGGGGCCAGTGGGCAATTACAGGAGCATTAGGACGACTCGCAAACATCTCCTCTGTTACCTCCAGCATGTGGCCATGCTTGCAATGGGAGGTGGGAGGTGTCTATGAGCCCTACCCAAGACTGACTAATATAGCCCCAAGGCCTAGCAGGTGCACCCAAATGTGGCCTGAAGATGAAAAACAGGCACATTTAAATTGGAGTTTATACACCTCCGTACATATATATATATATAAACCATCAAAAAATGTGGTGATAAGAAAGCAGGATGCGCTCATACCCATATGCAGTTGTGCATTTCTATAGGGGAGCACATCCTGCACTTGTAGTCCGTTGCTAATGGCAATCACCAGCAAAAAATGCATACAATGGATGATGCCAGCAACGGACTACAAGTACCACAATGGACATCCTACATAAGATGAAATTTATGTGGATGTGGCAAGAACTCAGAACAAACACAGAACCAGAGATAGGTGCACACTGCCGTCACACTAAACCCTCACACTGATGTTAAAAATTGAGAGGTCAGTTCGACATATCCTACTAGGAGGACATGTCTTAAGCCTCGGGCACCAGCGTCAAGGTCTCTCAAGTAGCCCGTGGGCCCTAACACTCACCTACCTGCTCCATATGGGCGATATCAGGGGCCAGTGGGCAATTACAGGAGCATTAGGACGACTCGCAAACATCTCCTCTGTTACCTCCAGCATGTAGCCATGCTTGCAATGGGAGGTGGGAGGTGTCTATGAGCCCTACCCAAGACTGACTGATATAGCCCCAAGGCCTAGCAGGTGCACCCAAATGTGGCCTGAAGATGAAAAACAGGCACATTTAAATTGGAGTTTATACACCTCCGTACATATATATATATAAACCATCAAAAAATGTGGTGATAAGAAAGCAGGATGCGCTCATACCCATATGCAGTTGTGCATGTCTATAGGGGAGCACATCCTGCACTGTCATAATAATCACCCTGCTGAACTGTGCACGAGACACAGCTCAGCAGGAATCTCGTCAAAATCCTATTCCATCTAATAGATCTCTATTAGGGTGAAGAGCACAAGGGATAAAAAGATCCAATGTACTAACCCCCCTAAGGGGCTAATAGTTACTAAGTAAAAAAAACAAAACACACAAATATTAAATGTTTAAATAACCGCCTTTCCCAATTTTACATATAAACAATAAAAAAAATCAACATATTAGGTATTGCCATGTCCGAAAATATCTGAAATATTAAAATATATAAAAAAAAACTTGTGCGGTGAACGCCGTGAGAGAAAAATAAATGAAAAACACACAATTTGACATTTTTTAGTCACCTTGTCCCCCCAAAAAATGTAATAACAGTGATCAAAATAGTCGTACATACCACAAAAATGGTACCAATAAAAACTACAGTTCGTTCTGCAAAAAAACAAGCCATTATACAGCTCTGTAGACAGAAATTTAAAAAAGTTATAGCTGTCAGAAAATGGTGATGCAAATAAAATTGATTTTTTTACAAAGGTTTTTTTTTTTTTAAATAAAACAAAATAAAAACTATACAAGTTTGGTTTCACTGTAATCAAATTTAGCTGCAGAATAAGGACATCGTGTCATTTTTAGCACACAGTGAATACTGTGATGTCAAAACCCAAAAAACCTTGGCAGAATTGTGGTTTGTTTTCAATTTTACCCCACAAAGATTTTTTTGCCCATATTCCCATACAAGACATGGTAAATTAAATGGTACCATTAAAACACGTATCTTGTCCCACAAAAAATAAGCCTTTATATTGCTATCTTATGGGAAAAATAAAAGTTATGGCTATTGGAACATGGGGAAGAAAAAGCAAAAATGAAAATAGGCTCAATCTTTAACCCCTTCCTGAAAGTGAGATTTTCCGTTTTTGTCTTTTTGTTTTTCCTCCCTACCTTCCCAGAACCATATTTTTTAAAATTTTTCCGTTCACATAGCCGTATGAGGGCTTTTTTGTTGCCGGAAAAAGTTGTACTTTCTAATGCCACCATTTAATATGGAATACAATGTAGAGGGAATCTGGAAAACAATTCCAAATGGGGTGGAATTGGGAAAAAAACACTGTTTTATGGTTTTTGTTTTTACGGTGTTTACTATGTAGTAAAACTGACTTGTGCTCTTCATTCTCCAGGTCAGTATGATAACGGCGATACCACACTTTTATAGTTTTTCTAATACCATTTTGGGTTGTGTATAACTTTCTGATCACTATTTATTAAATTTTTATTGGGAAGTAAAAACTCGCTCGTGTGAAAGGGGCCTAAGCGTGTGCCCTTACTGCGCTGCCCGGCTGGAAGATCCAAGCAGCCTGCAGCATTGTCACCATCAGCACATACTATACACTGCTGTCAATCACACTGCAGCTCCCCCCACAGTTAGCTGCTTTGCTTGTGAACACTGGGCACAACACAGCAATAGCAGGTACAGAATATTTTTTTTTCATCCACAGATGCACAGTTGTCCTTTTATTATAGCACATGGGTATTCCCATCTACGACACTGGGGGCATATCGCTAGGATATGCCCCCAATGTCTGATAGATGCTAGTCGCGGTTGCATGGTGCACTTCCCATTCATTTCAATGGGACTTCCGAAAAAAAAGTCGGTGCTCCCATAGGAATGAATGGAGGGCTGCCATGCATGCGCAGTGCGCACTCCAGGGCTTGGCGGGCTCCGATCTAAGTATAGGTGCAGGTACCAGAGGTGGGACTCGCACCTAATAGACATTGGGGACATATCCTAGCGATATGCCCCCAAAGTCCAAGACTGGAATAAACCTTTAACATAAAATATGTTCTACTTCATAACAACGCAATACACCAATGTGACAAGTGCAGGAATTGCATTATAGCAGTCAGCAGAAATACTGTTAGTTCACATTTAAATGAATGCCACACCAACAAAATAAATACCATGTACAATCATGTAGAAACATTTCAAGGGTCGACATGGCACATTTTATTAATTAATTTATTAGTTATAATTAATTTTTGGATCCTGACCATAAACCTGCATATAATACATATAAAACCCTGCATGTGTTTTATAGAAAAGGCCATAGGAAATCTAAAAATACATGAAAAGATCATATTCACAGAAAGTACAGGCATTGGTAGTGGCACAGAAATCTCACCGAAAATGTGAAGTGCATAAGACAATCTAACAGTAAAGGGGTTCTCTGGGCTTTTACAATGGATGACCTATCCTCAGGATAGGTCATCAAAATCACATCGGCGGTGGTCCGCCACCCGCCACCCCCAGCGATCAGCTGTATAAGGAGATGGTGCATGGAGTGTGTACGTGCCGTCTCCCTTCTCTCTTCCTGTTCACCACTGCTGTCTATAGCAAAGACCATAGACAGCAGAGGCGGACAGGAAGAGAGAAGGGAGGCGGCACGTCTGCTGTCTATGGTCTTTGCCACAGACAGCAGCGGTGAACAGGAAAAGAGAAGGGAGACAGCATGCAAGTGCTGTCTCCTCATACAGCTGATCAGCAGAGGTGCCGGGTGTAGGACCCCCGCCGATCTGATGTTGATGACCTATCCCGAGGATAGATAGGTCATCAATAGTAAAAGCCTGGACAACCTCTTTAAGTACTAATGTCAAATGCAGTAACAAGAAAATGTTACATAACTGTAAATATTGTCACTTTGTGCAGTTCCTGCATACCTCTTCTAGTAATCATGCCTCAAGTTGCACTGCTTAAATTTAAAATGTAATACCTTGCCTAACCACAGGGTGTGCTGTTAAGAAACAGTGTCCAAGGCACCACTGTTCGGTATAGATCAGCACGCTTTAGAATCACATAGTGGTAAAAATGTTCAGTGCAGTAATCTGAAAACCATAAAGGCACACTGTGATTCTTGTACTTATGGTGTCACAGCATAGTTTTAGATAATCTCATCAATTCCATATTTATTTTACAATATAAAAAGCACAAGGAAGGCAGCACTCCAATGAAAATTTAGGCTATTATTCGCCCAGAGTTAGCAACGTTTCAGCTGCTCAATGCAGCCATTTTCAAGCATTTAGCAGCTGAAACGTTGCAAACACTGGGTGAATAAAAGCCCAAATTTTATTTGGAGTGCTGCCTTCCTTGTGTATAGACTGATGAGGATTTAGATTCTATCTCCCTGAGGTTGTGCACCCCTTTTCCTTTCTATTTGTTAATTTTTACAAATTTTCAGTTTTTTTTTCTACCTTACTGTGCTGCTTCAATTGCTGCTACAATATAATTGCAGGCTATCAAACCATCAATTGGTATGGGTATAGTTACAATGTATAAAACAGATAAATTAAACCACCATGACTGGCAAAGTTTTGGTAAAAGCACCTGGTAAAATGCTCTTTCTAGAACAAGATTTAGTAATGAAATTTTACAATGACAAAATAGTCTCTCGAACAATATCCAGGACAGAATATATACAAAGATGGAAATAAAATCTGATGTATTATAAAGGAAATATAAATCTAAAAAATCAAGGATCCTGAAAACTTAATGCAGGTAAAGTGTTACTCCCACCTCAGCTTCCAATGGCAGAGATCGGAGTAACCCTTATTAGCGGCATCCAGATGTGGCCGGAGTGACGGAAGCAGCTTAGAAGGCTGTACTACACCATAAACTCCATACAAGTGAATAAATGAGAGCTACCGAAACAGCACAACACAGCAAGCTCAGCTTTTTCCGTAACTCTGATTACATCGGCTGGCCGCTAACGACTGTAAGTCCAGTAATGTAAACTGGGAGCTGTGGAGCGACATGGTGCAGGTAAGTGGGGGACAATGCCCCGGACAACCGCTTTGAGGATACATCCATACAGGACAGTGTGCCTGGTAATTAGGTCTGGGATTAACGACTTGCTGCAAGTAGTCAATACAGATGTGGTTACAACACTGATTTACAGATGTAGCAGGGGTAACACACAAGCTCTTAACTCAAATTTCTTAACTCATCCGTTATCTTGAAACAAAAGCCATTGAAAAGCAATTACTTAACACATTTAGTTGCATTTAGTTTAGATAACACATCTCATAAAGCATGAGTGTTAACCCTACTACATCCGTAAATTTCTAGCCTACAACGGTGTATCAAAAATAATCATACTTAAAATATAGTTCTTTGTAATATGTATACTGTATGTATAATGCACACTCTCATACTGTAAAATCTAGTTAAAATCCTATTATATGATGCACTAAAGGTCATTTCCTGAGTATTATTCAGAGGCTCCCCCTATATTTAAATATATTTCATTGGCACTTATTAAAAGTTGCTTACCGGACGAGGGTTGAGCTCCTGGTCCATTTATATGCTCCTGGCACTTCCGGGATCACATGCTGTACATCGTACACATGATCCTAGCCTGGTTACAATCCACAGCGCAAGCGTGAGAATGAATCTCCCGCCGCCGCGCTAGCAAGAGTTTCATTGTCACGCATGCGCTGTGGGTTGTCACCAGGCTAGGATCATGCGTAGGATCACAATGTCTGGTGAGTGATCCCAGAAGTGCCAGGAGCACATACAGATGTAGCAGGGGTAACACACAAACTCTTAACTCAAATTTCTCAACTCATCCGTTATCTTGAAACAAAAGCCTTGAAAAGCAATTGCTTAACGCGTTTAGTTGCATTTAGTTTAGATAAAACGTCTCATAAAGCATGAGTGTCAACCCTACTACATCCGTAAATGGACTGAGAGGGAAGCATTGGCTCGTTTTCATAAGTACCATAGAAAAAGTTATTACTCTAATTGGGTCGAGGGGACATGAAATAAACATTTTAAAAGATTGGATAACCCATTTAACCTAAAAGTAGCACGTGTGAGAAATATTTTTTCGGAACATTCAAGTAAAAAGAACAAACACATTAACAAATTAACAAAGTATAAAGAGGTTCTCCACCTAAAAATATTTTTATAAATGACAATTTGAGAATTTTTAGGGCCAGGAGGCACCACTGGTCTAATTCGCCACACATTGGGGAAGATGTCTTATTATTGGAAAACCTCACGTCAAAGTGATCCTGAACCACTGCTCAACTCATGTTAGGAAAAGAGGCGCAGGGGCCCAATAGATACGGCATTCAGACTGAACGCCATATTGTCACCACGTACACTGATATATCGGATCTACTGTAGAATAGTGTGGGCAATGTTTCATGGCCTACTTCTAACCCAAACACTTCATAGTCGGCCTGGTACCAGGGGGCGGCAGCTGTACAAATACCGACAGGAACCAATAGCACAATATGATCTCCAGTGTAAAAGATGGGGGTTCTTTCTAGGTTGCTCCGGGTACTGCTCTATGGAGCACTCAGGCTTTATGTAATCCATATTTGAGATAGGACAGCAGAATCATTTGAGGCAGACCTCGGCCATACTAATGCCGTAATATACCTCTTAGGATATATCAGATCATTGTAGAACTATCTTCAGGTGGAAAACCACTTTAACTGGTCATATATACACACAATCAAAAATAATACAAGCTTTTTCTCATATACAATTCAAATATTGCTATACTACTGCATTCTCAATAATGCATTGACCAAAGCGGATTGTTTTGGGGGAAAGTGATGATATCAATGTAAAAGCTTGTCGATTTAAAGGGCCTGTCTGGCTTGGTAAAAAAAAAAACAGCTTAGATTGCTGTTCCCCTGAGACAAACTAACCAGTACCAGTGGCACTTCTGGGAGCCACTTCATTCAGCATTCAGATGGTTTACATTGAAATCAATGGACATTTATTCTTTCAATAGAGGCCAGCGGCGGTCCTGAGGTCCACTACATTGGCTTCCTACAGTCCACTCAAGGGGTCAAGAGAATTCTACAGTGTCTATTAAGACATATAAGGCCTCTTTCACACTTCGTTTTTGCTTTCCGTCCTAGAGTTCCGTCCTCGGGGCTCTAGGATGGAAAGATACTGATCAGGATTATCCCCATGCATCCTGAATGGATAGGAAACCGTTCAGGATGCATCAGGATGTCTTCAGTTCAGTACTGAGACGTTTTTTTGGGCGTAGCAAAATCCACAGCGGCCAAAAATCCTAAAGGCATGCCGCAAGGACGGATCCGGATTAATGCCCATTGAAAAGCATTAATCCGGATCCGGCTTTAAGCTAAAGGGATCCGACGTTTAGCTTTCTGAATGGTAACCATGGCAGCCAGGACACTACTAAAGTCCTGGCTGTCATGGAAAAGTAGTGGGGAGTAGTGGAGAAGCTACTTACCGTCCGTGCAGCTCCCGGGGCGCTGCACAATTACGTCACAGCGCCCCTATGTCGCATGGATAATGTGATCATGCGACGTAGGGGCGCTGTGATGTTATTGCAGAGCGCCGCGGGAGCCGCACGGACGGTAAGTAGCTTCTCCACTACTCCCCACTACTTTTCCATGGCAGCCAGGACTTTAGTAGCGTCCTGGCTGCCATGGTAACACTGAAAACTGTTCAGTCTTCAAATCTTATAGATATAACTTTTTTTTATTTTTCCGTTGTTTTAGCCAAGTTACAGTTTTCAAATTGCACCATTTTGGGGTACCCATAACTTACTGATTAACTTTATTTAACTCTATGGGGGGGGGGGGGTTGGGAAACACTGCAATACTGCCACTGAGCTTTTTCAATATAAATTTTGTGGCATTCATTTAGTTTTTTTATGTTTTACTACTTATGCACAATAAAATTTGTTTAAAAAAAAAAAGAAAATGTCGCTGCATCCCAAGAACCATTACATTTTTTTTCCCTATGTGAGAGGGCTTGATTTTTGCAGGACAATTTGTACTTTTTATTGGTATCATTTTGGGGTACACAAATCTTTTTGATCTCTTTTTTTGTTGGCTAATAAGTAAAAAACAGCAATTCTGGTTTTTTTTTTACAGCGTTTATCGTAGAAGATAAATTTAATAATTGTGTAGCGAGGGTTATTAATGACAAGGCGATACCTTTTCTTTGGCTTTTATAATATGTCTGTACTGCTTATGCAGTACAATGTATTATACTGTCAGTGTTTACTGACAGTCACCAGCTGCTAGGCATACAATGCAGACAGGCCTGGGGCCTCCATTAGGCTCCAGGCTGTCAAGCGAAGACATCGGGACCTCACCATCTCATTTGTGGGATACAGATGGAAGCTCCTTCCTTCTAAACCACTTTGATGCTGAAGTCTCTATTGACAGCGGCATCAAAAGGCTTTAATGGCCAGAATCGGTGCTTCTGATGTTCCGGGCCATTAGAGCAGGAGCCCAACTCTCATGTGAGACCAGAGCCCCCGCTCTCCTCTGCATAGGAGACCCATGCAGCGTTTAGACTAGGCCGCAGTAAAAAGGAGGCAGCCTAGCCTAAGGTCCCTCAGAGACCACCATAAATAGACGTTTTGATGTCACTAAGGGGTTAAAATTACCTGTTAAGAAATGTTTCATTATTTGGTAAGAAATGCAAAGCTTTTTCACTTGTAAAAAAAGATATGAAATTCCTGCATGTAAATGAGGCACCTATGAACTGCATAGTAATGTATATAGTATGGCTACAGTTCATATCGAGTTTTCATCAAGTGGTCAATAAGGTAAAATTTTTCTTTTCCATGCGCTGCACAGGATTTCTTTAGTCACCGAAACAAGAGTTTAGGAGAACTTCTTCATGAACTGAATGATTTCACTGTACAAACGCTCTGCAGCATCCAAGCCCCAGATAAAATCCAGATGTTCCCAGTCTGGCAGCTCTTTGTGGTATACCAAATTAGTGATTTGGGTAAGTAATAAAGCTATATCCTCGCGATCAGCCAACCAGTCGTTGCCCCCACTCCATACGGCTGTGGGAATATTCATATCCTTCACATTGTAAAAAGGAGGCCTCGTCTAGAAAACAATAGTCCACCAATTAAGAGGAGTTACAACTTTATAAAAAAGAACTACAATGGCATAGTCCACAGTGACCTTCATATTACCCAGTGGGCAACTATAGGCAGCCATATGCACTCGTTTCAGAAGACCCATAGATACGTAGACCGTATTCATAGACCCATAGATACAGTTGACATAATGGCGTTACTGTCTGTACCTGGTTAATAGAGTTTTATTACCTGGTTGTAATGAAAAATATTGCCCTTTGTTCCATAGTCAAATGCCTTCAGTTCTCCAGTCTTTGCTGCCTAAAAAATCAAGGGGGTAAAAATGTTGTCACTTTAGATACAATGAGCTAAGGCCCCTTTCACACTTGCGTTGTGTGGACCCGCGTGCACTTCCGTCCCGCCGGATCCGCCACAACGCATGACAACTGAAAGCATTTGTAGACGGATCCGGATTGCGGATCCGTCTACAAATGCATTGCAAGTGCAGATCCGTCTCTCCGTTTGCCATGCGGAGAGACGTATCCGTCTTGTATTTTTTTCACTGTTTTAAAGGTCTGCGCATGCGCACACCTGAAGGACAGATCCGTCCTTCAGTCTTTTTTTAATGCCGGATCCGGCCCCAATGTAAGTCAATGGGACTTAAGGCCTGATCAGGCGTTCAGTCATGTGTTCAGGCTTTTCAGGACGTCCTGAAAAGTCAAAAAGACTGAACTGAAGACATCCTGATGCATCCTGAACGGATTTCTCTCCATTCAGAATGCATTGGGATAATCCTGATCATTATCTTTCCGTCCTAGAGCCCCGAGGACGGAACTCTAGGACGGAAAGTAAAAACGCTAGTGTGAAAGCACCCTAAGGGTACTTTTACACTTGCGGCAGTGTGATCTGGTAAGCAGTTCCGTTGCCTGAACTGCCTGCCTGATCAGGCAAACTGTATGCAAACGCATGTTATTTTTTCTGACTGATCAGGCATTTTTCAGACTGATCAGGTCTGAAAAATGCCTGATCAGTTAGAAAAATGCATTGCAATACCGGATCTGTTTTTGCGGTGTCATCAGGCAAAACAGATCCGGCATTTACTTTTTTCACATTTTTAAAGGTCTCAGGGTTAATGCTTGAAGCATCTGCTGCCTATGCACCTGGCTGGCAGAAGAAAGTGCCCTCCTGCATTCAACTGTATTGCCATCCTCAGGACGGTGACAGAGTTCAGTGTTGCGGCACTGTGTATTCGGTTCTGCTTGGGCAGTAGTTTGGGCCAAACTACAGTATTTTTGGCCCTGCCTATTTATATTGGCCCCAGCGTTCTGTGAATTTGGACCCGCCTACAACGTAGGGCCACTTTTATGTATTTATTTTCTTACAGCGCCACTTTAAGTTCCTAGTCCGTACCTGACTATGGGAGGCGGGTTGTGGAGCAGAATCTGCACCAAGAACCACGCACAGAAAACTTTGTGTGGTCAAGGTCTTAATGTTCATTGATAAACAACAAGTTGACATTGCTGCTGTAAATCCCATCCTTACCTGGGCCCAGTGGACTATATTTTTCACAGATGTTCCTGCGGGACAATGGTTTGCATATACATTTACCCGGCTCTAAAAGGAGGAAGATATAAAACAAGTTCAATTTCAATAAATTTTTGTTTCCCAAGGCTGGATATTTTTTTCCTCCCACAGATACTAAAATTAAACCAACTAGCCAGATCTGCATTTGGAAGAGAGCTACTCCCTGGATGCTTACACCAAGCAGCACATCTATCCCACGTGTCAGCACACAGGCCACTGGAAAATTGAAAAAAAAAAAAAAACAACAACAAAAAAAAAAAACAATTTAATAGAAAGTTAATATTTAACTTACCATGTTGAGGTTCTTTTCGTTGAATCCACTTATAATAAAGAAAACATTGCCACATATTTCCTTAATCACTATACTGCGGTCGCAGACGTTAGCGGCAAGCCATTTAATGATGTATGACTGGGGTAAAAAATCCTTTTTCCCAAATATGTCCTAAACAAAAAGAAAGAAGTCAAGTGTCCTCTACTTATAAGGAGCATGTTCATACAAAGCCCAGGATTCCTACATTTTCCTAAATAAGAGTACTTTCACACTTGTGTTGTTTGATTCCGGCAGGCCGTTCCGTTGCCTGAACTGCCTGCCTGATCAGGTAAAACGGTATGCAAACGCATGTCATTTGCAGACTGATCAGGATCCTGGTCAGTCTGACAAATGCACTGCAATACAGGATCTGTTTTTCTGGAGTCATCCAGAAAAACGGATCCGGTATTTATTATTTTTCAAATTTTTAAAGGTATGTGCATGCGCAGACCTGGAAACCGGATCAGTTTTACAGGAACACTTGATACCGGATCCGGCATTAATACATTTCAATGGAAATTAATGCCGGATCCGGCATGTGTTCCGGAATTTTGGCTGGAGAAAATACTGCAGCATGCTGCAGTATTTTCTCCGTCCAAATACCGTAAAAGGGACTGAACTGAAGACATCCTGATGCATACTGATTGGACTGCTCTCCATTCAGAATGCATTGGGACAAAACTGATCAGTTTTAATCCGGTATTGAGCCCCAGGACGGAACTCATTAAACAGAAAACTTTAACGCAAGTGTGAAAGTACCCTACTAAAGATGTTTAAAGGGCTTATGTGGTCTTTTATGAAGCAGACAGATATATCAGAGCAATCAGAGCACAAGAAGAGAAGATATCATGCACTCTTCTGATCACAAGGGTTACGACGTACAAAAGTCATAAGGAATAGAATAATCAATCCCTGTGCTAACTGATCTCAACTTTTAACACAGTACATACAGAACATATAGTATAAGGGTTGTACAGGATTAAAAAACATGGCTGCTTTCCTCCAAAAGCCAATATCACAACCAACCCAAAGACAACTGTGGTGCTGTTTTTGGAAGAAAGATGTCATGTTTTCCTGATTCCCAGGGTGGCAGACCCGCGGTGGAATTTATACTTACCCAGTCCCTGCCACTGGGTACCGTGTCTAACACTGCAGGGCTAGCCTTTCGTCTCCTTGCTGCGCTGAGATCAACATCCAATGACGGGGGAGAACATGTACCGTCCATCAATGGATGTTGATCTCAGTGCAGCAGAGGGAGGAAAAGCCCGCCCAGGTAAGTCTGATCTCCACCACGGGTCGGCCACTCTGAAAGGTCTCTCTGACTCTTGGATAACACAGATAATACAACCGCATGCTTCCGTTCAGAACGGATCTGTTTGTATTATGATTAACATAGCCCAAACGGATCCGTTTTCTATTGTGACATATTGTGTCAGTGAAAACAATGTGTGTCAGGACGGATCCGTTTGGCTCAGTTTCGTCAGACAGACGCCGACACGCTGCACGCAGCGTTTTGGTGTCCGCCTCCAAAGTGGAATGGAGGTGGAACGGAGCCAAACTGATGCATTCTGAGCGGATCCTTATCTATTCAGAATGCATTAAGGGCAAAACTGATCCGTTTTGGACCGCTTGTGCGATCCCTGAACGGATCTCACACACGGAAACCAAAACGCCAGTGTGAAAGTAGCCTAAAATGTATGTGTTAAGTTCCCTCTAGGGGTAAATTGTGGCGATCTTGCTGTATAATGCTGGTGGTGCGCACCAGAGAAGAGTCCAGCTTTCTTCTATGGAAAGGCTGCAGCACTCCTATCCGGAGCACATGGTCATCATTAAAATGGACAGTATAAAATGGATGACAGATTCCCTTTCATAAGGGCTGTCCTATCTGGGACATTTATGGCATATTGCTAGGATATACCATAACTGCCAGCTAGGTGTGGGTCCTACCTCTGAAACCTGCTCCTTTCTCCAAAACAGAGTCCCTGAAGGAAATAGACAGCACACTGCACATGCGCAGTGTCCTCTCCATTCACTGGTATGGGATTTCCAAAAATAGCCAAGTAAATCACGCACAGTCACCCCTCCACTCACCACTATGGAACTTCTGAATATAACCAAGCAAGCACTCAGCTATTTACTAAACTCCGACAGCGGTGAAAGGATAGTGGCCACACATGCGCGGCTTGAACTTCCTTCACTATGGAGTGCCATTATGGAGATAGGTGCAGGTCACCGCCAGATCCCTGGTGAAACCGTTTCTCTTTTAGACCTTTTCATAAATCTGTCAATTTATTATACTGGTCATATGGCGCATACCTTGAGTAAGAATTCTGGGAGAACGCCAAACTTTACCAATGGACTGGTGGCGAACTTGACTGTAGCCACAGGAGCCAGACCGAAAAACATTTTCACTTTTTTCGCCAGCTGGGGCAAACTTGAAAACGCGATAAATCCTAAGGCACAAACATGCAGTATGCAACAATTAGGTCAGTCGTCCAAGTATGTACTAATAGCAATAAGGCCACATTCACATCTCCAGTGAACGTTTCCAGCAGACTGCCAGAGTTCACTGGATATGGCGTTGCCAGATTCTACAGATGACCGCCAAACGCCTATTGATTATTAATGGGATCCAAAGGTGATCCGCCACTTACTGGGGCACATCACCACTGCAATAAAATAAAGACTACCAGAGACCACTGAAGCATCACACCACTGCACCACTGGCGATTAAAGAGGGAGTGGCGGGGAAGTGGGCAGAGTTGGCTCATTTATCATTTTCCTCGCCAGTTTTTTGGGTGGAAAATGCACTTCGCTAGAAATAGGACTGGCGTAGAGTTCAGTATGTCGCACAGCCTGTCGTACGAAGCCCCAAACTTATATAGTGGATTGCGCCTCTACTAAATTTTGGCGTTTCCTCCAGCAGCTCAGAGGGACTTGAGACCGGCGTGGAAAATACCCGTCTAGATAAATGTCCCCCTTTTTTTTTATAGCATTTCCTCCTGTTTGCTTCATTTGTCAGTTCTTTAGTAGCACATACCTATAGTGGTTCCCTGAGAATGTCCAATGTAAAAAATTTGCTCCTGTCCGGTTTTTTGTAATATAAAGTTTATGACAGCAGGAAGATCAAGTAAAGCCATCTCATCATAGCTGGAAGAAAGCACAATATAAAACATACAAAGATATTAGTTCAATACATTAAAACCTCTGCACATCATTATGGAGAGCATACTGTGTAACTCTGTCAATGCATTGCTTTAGTCAAAGGATAAGAAACACATGGATGCTTTCTTACTAACGTCTGGCTACAGGCTGTGTCTGTACTGCAGTTTAGCACCTTTCATTTCAGTAGCACTGTGCTGCAATACTAGATACGACCCATGGACAGGTGTGGCGCTGTTCAAGGAAGAAAGTAGAAATGTTTTTCGGATTATGGGTATTTGACTTGTCCTCCATCAACTAATCTCTGTCATCGTCACTGAAATCACGCTGCAAGAGCTGCCCTGAGACTGTCAGCACCGACTCGACAGTGTCTGAGCATTCAGGTTCATGCCCCATTGGGACCTTAGAGCCAGTGACCACCCCATTGATAGTACATGGCCTCAGAGCTGAAATCTCTCTACACTCCTTACTAGCTCAATGCCCGTACAATATTTAATCTGACGTAGGAGAAACTAAGGGGCACCAGAGTTTAAAGGGACGCTGACAGGCTGTTACAGCATATAAAATGTGCTACTATATGCTAGTATTGGTCTTAATATGCTAAGTCCAATTATACCATTATCACCCCTGGCTGCCTTTCCTATACTTATAAAAAACGTTTCTATTAATATGCAAATTACCTGTCTTTCTGCCCAAGGGGCTGTCCCTCATTCAGCTCTGTGCCCAGCCGCGCCCCAACTGCCTCCTTCTAGTGCCGCCCAGCTCATTAGTATTCACTGCACTGGGCGGCTTTTCTTTCTCCCGATGAGGTGAAATCCCGCGCATGCACAGTAGTATCTTGCTGGCATCAGCCTCATCTGTTCGCTCCACGCCTGCACCGGATAAGGTCCCCGGCACCCTCCAGCTCCAGTAGAAGATAGTACTGGGCATACTTTCTTCATTATAAATATATTACCAAATACCTTTCATTAGTTATAATAGCTCATTTTGTCCGGGGAGCCATCATTAGGGGGAAAAAATGGCCGCCATCCTACTAGTCCACACAAAACCTGTCCTAACCACAGAGGAGAACAAGTTAAAGCTCTGTGCCATCTTCCTCTCTTACTTGTCAGGGATTATGCTCCTGAATACAGTTTAATATGATCTTCAGATAAATCTCTGTAGGAATGGAGATCATGAGGAGACATGAAGTACAGAAAGGATAGTGGGGGTGTAAATAATGAGCAGCAGCACTTGTATACAGTCTCTATTACCACAGTCTGTCCTGTCCCTCCTCTCTGTACTCCATGTCTCCCCATGAACTCCATTACTACAGAGATTTAGCTGAAGATATTATCACCTGTATTTAGGATCATAATCCCTGACAAGCAGAGCAGAGAGGAGGATGAGGCAGCTCTTTAGCTCAGTGTTGTGAAGTAACTTGTCCTGCTGTGTGATTAGGACAGGTTTGTGTGTGCTAATAGGACGGCGGCCATTTTATTTCTCCTATTGATTGCTTCCTAGACAAAATTAACCATTATAGCTAATGAAATGTATTTAGGAATATATTTATACTAAATTAATATTTAAGCATTTTCATTTTTTTAATCCTGGAGAACCCCTTTAATAAATGACCCCCCAAGTGTCCACTGCCACATAAAAACTAAATTATGTTTTTAGAGATGCATGAGCTCCCACTCCCCCACCGGAGCCTTTCCCTATGAGAAAACTGTTTACCGTAGGCCCAGTGACGTCATGACTAGTATCACTGGCCTGGGTGTGGCTAAGCTTAATTCGAGTGAACAGAGCTTAGCCCTGCCCAGGCCAGTGATACTAGTCGTGATGTCACTGGGCCTGCGGTAAACAGCGAGAAGGCTGTGGCGCTACTGCCAGTGCCGCTGCCTTCTCAAACAGCTGATCGGCAGGGGTCCTGGGTGTCGGACTCCTGCCGATCAGATGCTGATGATCTATCCAGAGGACAGATCAGTTTAAAATAACTGCAGAACCCTTTTAATTTTCAGCTGAGCAACTTCTGTGAATTACGGCTGACACATGGATGGTAAAAACGGACATGCGGACCAACTACAGATCCTTCACGGACAGCTTCACAGAAAAAAAACACGGACGTGACACTGACACGGAAATGTGAACGAGGCCTCAAGGTTGGGTTTCCACAGGGTGGGTGTGGTATGACGGCTGCAACCCCGCCAACCAATGGCCACACAATTTGCAGGGTTAATGGCGGTAATACCTCAATATTTGTGCGACCAATGGCCACTGTGGGTGGGCAGGGCTGAATCAGCCATGTTACGCCCCACCTATGGAAGGTCAGCCTAAAACAGATGCTCTTTATGACTTATAGCTGTGCATGGTCATAGCTCATATTTACCTGAAATCCCAAAATTCTTCAGTATCAGGAGAGAGAGTCTTGTGTTTCCGACACCACGTATTTCCCCGACTATTTCCCATCCACACGTCATACCCTGCATCTGCCAGGATAAAGCCCAAACTGTTGTTGGCAAGATTGCTAACCCAGTTACTGCCATCTGCAAGTAGGCCATGCTGTAAGAGCACCACAGGCTTGGGTCCTGAAATGTAAGACATATATTACATGGCACAGCTTTATACAGTACAGTGTTTGAGAGTCAGATACTTGCAGGTTTTTTGGGGAGTCAAGACTAATTTGTTTTCAAAATGAACCAAAAAAATTACAGGTATTTGGACTCTGTATGCATAAGCCCTTGTTGCTATACCACCATGAGACACTAGGGGGAGCCGATGTCTTATTTTTAGGCATATTGCTTTACATTGTGTAGTAAAAATGTCCACATTTAATGAACAGTATGCTTAATATTTTGATGGTGTTGAGATGCCAGACACCCAGGCACACCACCAACAACGAGAAACAGCTTTTACCTTTAGTGGTATAAAAAGAATAAAGACGTGCATGGGCACAAGCATAGCTAGATTCCATTATTATGTTCATGTGTCGGATAATATTTGCTGTAAATCTTTGCCCATGAACACGACCATATCCGTTTTGCGGATTTAGTATCTGCGTTTTTTGTGGACCCATTGACAAATACAGGGCATTTTTTTGTTAGCGGAACTGACATACGCATGCAGAAAGAACAATTATCATCCATGTGCTCTCCGTAGCCGTATGTTCGTTCTGCAAAAAGAAAACAATAGACCCGCAGATCACATGCGGATGGCACACAGACTGCATCCGTTTTTGTGTGAAATCCATGTTGAAAATCTGTGCCATATTCTGTTCTTCGCACTGATTTTTTCTGCTACATGAGGATGCGGTTTTTGAAAACCCCATCCACTTCTACTGTATTGTAAACTGCCACGGTATTCTGTACATTGTATTTACCAGTTCATGACAAAAAACAGTATATTAAAATATTTTGTTCTGGAATAACCCTTTTAATTTCTATATTAAAGGGCACCTGTCAGTAGATTTGTACCTTAGGGTACTTTCACACTAGCGGCATAGCTATCCGGCAGGCTGTTTCCGACGGGTGAACAGCCTGCCGGATCCGCCATGCCGCAAGTACCCGTGTGCTGCCGCTCCATCCCCATTGACTATAATAGGGCGGGGCGGAGCTACGGCGCAGCACGGCAGTGCATGGCCGGAGATCGCCGGACTAAAAGTACTGCAGGTCCGACTTTTTAGTCCGGCGATCTCTGCCGTGCACTGCCGTAGCTCCGCCCCCGCCCTAAAAGTTAAAACATAATTTTTCTCAGCAATGCGGGCACATATGAACATGGCACCAACACAGATGCCTTCAGCTGCCAATAGGTCAGTCAATCCCCTACTGATTCCAATTTGTGTCAATTCTTGTGGAGTCCCGAAACTCTATCTCTTAGGCTACATCTCATAAGGCCTCTTTCACACGGGCGTTGCGGGTGCACTCCGTCAAACAGTGCGGGTGCGTTGCGGGAATTGCCGCGATTTTTCCCTGCGAGTGCAAAGCGCTGTCATGCGTTTTGCACGCGCGGGAGAAAAATCGGCACTTTTGGTACCCAGACCCGAACCTGCACTTCTTCACAGAAGTGCATGTTTGGGTCAGAAATTGTCCCGCTGGTATTATTTCACATTATAACATAGTTATAATGTAAAATAATACCCTTGGCCATCTCCCTAATGTTGAACCCGGTGCAGAATGGGTTAAAAATAATAAACTAATCATAACTTACCTGGTCCATTTGATCGCGAAGCCCGGCCTCCTCTCCGTTAGCTTGAAAGATGTAAAGGACCTGTAATGATGTCACAGTATCACATGGCTCAATCACTGCTCCATCACTATGGTGATGGAGCATGTGATTGGTCCATGTGACCACGTGACATCATCCAAGGTCCTTAAGCACTATTCACAGCCTGAGGATAGTGATTAGGACCTTGGATGATGTCACATGGTCACATGGACCAATCACATGCTCCATCACCATAGTGATGGAGCAGGTGATTGGGCCATGTGATGTGACGTCATCACAGGTCCTTTAGATCATCGATGCTGCAGGGAAAGAGAGGACAGATCGCGACTCACGCGATCAAGTGGCTAAGGTAAGTTAACTTTTATTATTTTTAACCCTTCCTCATCATTTAACAATGCATTCTTTATTAAGAATGCTATTATTTCCCTTATAACCATGTTATAAGGGAAATAATAGAGATTGGGTCCCGTTGCTAAGCAACAATGCGGGAAAATCGCAACGCATCCGCACTTGGCTGCGGATGCTTGCGATTTTCCCGCATCCCCATTCACTTCTATGGGGCCTGCGTTGCGTGAAAACGCAGAATATAGAACATGCTGCGATTTTCACGCAACGCAGAAGTGATGCGTGAAAATCACCGCTCATGTGCACAGCCCCATAGAAATGAATGGGTCCGATTCAGTGCGGGTGCAATGCGTCCTCCTCACGCATTGCACCCGCGCGGAAAACTCGCCCATGTGAAAGGGCCCTAACTCTTAATCTACATCTCATAAATGTGAATAGGATTTCTCTAACCGCATTTGCATACAACGAAAAATTTCCAGGCAGATTTTTGGAGCTGCAATGGCACAAAACTCCGGTGTAAAAATAATTAGCAGGCTGCTTATTTCACATGGAAAAGCAGAGGACAAAGGGGCTAATTATCCGCAGCAGAAATCTGTATCTTAGTAAATGAATGTGCCCTAAAGGGAGTTGTCAGAGCGTTTGACGTGTAGGACTCGGCAATGATGCCAGTAAACATGGCACGTGCGGGTACAACAGGTTATTACTCGCAGCCTGTAAACAGAGACTGGTGGGAGCAGCGGGGCATCACTAGGGGTCTAGGAGGTGAATATTGTTTGTTTTTTGCTATATTACATGGTCTGTTCTTTTAGCTCCAAGTGGGAGTCATATTAGGCTGCTTTCATATGAGCGTGTGTTATTTCCGTTCTTCTGCTCCGTTTTTACTGAATTCTGTGATGGAAGACCCGAAAGGAGATTCGCAACGAACGCAGATATGAAAGCAGCCCTAGATGTAAGAACACCGTCACGACAAATGAATCCAAAATTTTATGGAAAAACATGAAATTCCAAAGGAAAGCACCACAAGTCATCGATGACCTTGGCAATCATATCTGATGGCTTTGTAGCAACAAAGGATTTATTCAGTCAGCGCACTAACGTCCTGACAGAAGAAAAGGGAACTCAAAGCCCTCAACAATCTTTACTTAACCTTTAGAGAAAATCATGCAATGACACAATGTGGAATAAGCATGTTGCCATCTGTATATAAAGCCAACATTTGAGTCACGAAGCTCAGTGACAAAACATTTCCAAAATATCCAACCTTCAAAGGCTCCCTGATACTTATGGAAGAACCAAAAGCCTGAGGAACATAAAATCTGAAAGCGTATTCTTGTTATTATACCAGATTGGCTCAACATTGCCATTTCCAGAGAAGTATGGGGATTAATGGAACTACACGTTTCCATGAAGTAGACCTTGGCACGTTCTTCGATGTCTTCTAATGAAAGTCATGTTCTTCTGTCATCGTTCCTCAGAGAGCCTTGTATTCACTCTCCTTTTCACACATTTCCAGATGAAACGCAGCTCTTCCTAAACTCTTGGTTTCTTCCAAGAACGCGTTTAGTCATGGACATACCGTCCTAGCCGAAAGGAATACTCATGCTAGGACTTGGCTGGAATATGGATGATGTTACTGATGCGTCAAAGCCAGGGCCAAGTGAGAACAGCTGAAACCCTGTCCTTGTTACCGGTCCACATAGGCATCTGCGTGAGGCCCGTGTCACTTCACCAGATCAAAGCGCAAACCTTTCACATTTCATTAACTAAAAGAGCAGGATGTACGTAACGCAAGAGAAAATAATCATATTTAAAATGGAAAAGATAATTCCTGCACATAAAAACGCTCATTTATGGGCACTTTTTCAAACAGGCTCCTGTGTTCAAGGATGAAAGCCAGAAAATCACAGCAAAAAGACAGCTGCTCTCTAACACGGCTGCAAGCGTGAAAGGAAAAAGACATGTTCGCAGATCTAGCGGGAAAGCTGACACATAGGTTCAAATCTGTCCTCAAAAACTACTGACGTTAGGGTACATACAAGGCACAAAAAGTCATTTTGTGGACAATTTTGATCCAAATCCAAAATTTATCAGGCATGGACCAAATTCATACATTTCAATGAGACAAGCAGTAGGAACTACACAGCACTGCCACCGTAAGTAAGATGAGGCGCCTTGTAATCTCGAAGAGGAAGTAGCAGTCGCACGAGCACACCGCCTGTCCTTCGAAAAGCAGATCGGCAGGGGTGCCGGGAGTCAGATGCCCACTGATACTGGTGACCTCTCTTCATCAATGGGTCATCAATATAGGAAACTGGACAACCCTTTTAAAGGGAATGTCAAATTTTTTTTTAGTTTCATAAAATACATAAATACATAATACATAAAATACATCAAGCGGTATTCCCATCTGGACATTTATGGAATATTTAAAGGGTTTCTGTCATCAAGTTTTGACATTATAAGCTGTCTGACATTAGCTATGTGCTAATGTCAGAGCAGCTTGATAATGTCTTTTTTATAAAAATCCGATTTATATTTTGGCTGAAAAACGTACTTTTATAATATGTAAATTAGCCTCCAGGAGCAGGGGGGGGCGTTGCCCTGCTCCTAGAGGCTCCGTGCGGCAACCTGCTGGCACGCCCCTTCTTACTTTGAGTGACAGTACCGGGCAACGATCCTCCGGCACTGTCTCCTTCTGAAATCCCGCGCCTGTGCCGCCGCTCTGTATTCGGCGCAGGCGCGGTGAGCAGAGGACGCTGGTGCCTGCTGTGCGCCTGCGCTGAATACCTCTGAGTACACCCGGAAGCAAGGACAGCGCGGGATTTCAGAAGTAATGCTGAAATAATTTTATTTCAATGGGTCCGCAAAAGATGCGGAGAGCATTCCGTATGCTCTCCGCATCCGCAAATCCTTTCATTTCCCCAATGCGGAACCGTAAAAAAAGTAGAGCATGTCCTACTTTTGTCCGCAAATTGCGGACCGTAGCTCCATTGAAGTGATTGGATCCGCATAAATCCGGATGACATGCGGAAAGGTTACAAAAGTCATCCGCATGTGATCCGTATTTGCGGATCCGTAATTACGGATCCACAGGAAATGAAAAGTTACCCTGGAAACATCTTTTTTTTTCTTGTTCTTCCAAATTTTTGTGGAAATACGGAAATACTGAAACACGGAAGGTATAACAGTAAAAAACAAAAACGGAAGAATTTTGCGGAAACACGGATCCGCAAAATAACGGACCGTGATTCTGGAAAGAAAAATTACTGACGTGTGAATAAGGCCTAAGACCTTATTCACACGTCCGTAGTGTGTTTTGCGGAACACGGAAACACGGATCCGCAAAACACGGAAACACGGATCCACAAAACACGGACGGCTGCAATGTGCATTCCGCATTTTGCGGACCGCACATTGCTGGCACTATAGAAAGAATGACTTTTCTTGTCCGCAATTGCGGACAAGAATAGGACATGTTCTATTTTTTTGCGGAAACGGAAACACGGATGCGGAAACACGGATGCGGACATCACATAGTGTGCTGTCCACATCCATTCCTGCCCCTATGAAATGAATGGGTCTGCAACCCTTCCGCAAAATTGCGGAAGGGATGCGGATCCATTTTGCGGACGTGTGAATTAGGCCTAAGTGTTTTTGAAAATGGCAAATTCTCACAACAGGAGTGAGTGCCAAGGGTGGAACCACATCGGTCATCCGACATTGATAGCATATCCTTTGAATACGCCATAGATGTCTGACTTTGAAGCCAGCAACCTGTGGTGTCCTAAAGTGTGCCTAGAACATTAAAAACCCCACTCAGCTATCTGCGTTCCTGCCGCTGCTCCGCTAACCTCCTCTTCAGGCCTCCGCTAAGTCACAGCAGTGATGTCACGTTTAAGCTGTCGAGACCTGTGATTGGCCTGCATTTATGGGACCATGCCTCTAAGTGGTCCTGTGAGGACCAGAAATGACTGGGAACGGAGCAACGGTGGGACAACGGGCAGGTGAATTGAATTTTTTATGTTCAGGGGCACCGGTTAGGACCCCAGGGGATGTCAACCCCTTTAAGTCTGCTGAAGATAAGAAATGCACTTTACACCCAAAAATTCTACAGTAAATTAGAATATGAAAGAGAATATGTGAAAGATACATTACCTTAAAAAATATACAGCACTGGATTGTATGCAACATTTTTTGTGACTTAAAGAGGACCTCTCCCCGCTCCTGACATGTCTGTTTTAATAGCTTCATGTATTCCCCATGTACTAACAATTCTGGAGCGTCCATTCTTATGGCTCTATGTTATGCCATTCATTTATTATTTCTACTAGAAGTTATAAATGAATTGCTATTAGCCTTCAGTAAGGGTACAGAGGGGAGGTAACCAGTTGGGGGGGTGTACCTGCACAGTCTGACTCTATCCGAGTGCTGCCATTTTCAGACTGTGCAGGGACACACCCCCAACTTGTTACCTCCCCTCTGTACCCTTACTGAAGGCTAATAGCAATTCCTTCATAACTTCTAGTAGAAATAATAAAGGAATGGTACAAGAGCCATAGGAATAGATGTTCCAGAACTGTTATTACATGGGGAATGCATGAAGCTATTAAAACAGGCATGTCAGGAGCGGGAAGAGGTCCTCTTTAACATTAGTGAGTTATAAACTGGTCTTAAAAAGTGAGAAAATACCAAGCTTTGACGTCCACACACACCTGTAAATGGAGATTTGACACCGTAAGGTATCCTATTGATATTTAGGATATAGCCGTCTTCAGTAGTCACCTCATACTCCTCGCTGGGATATCCTTTGTATTCAATTAGTTCACTCTACAAGAAATAAGACAAGGCAACGTTGCAGTGAATAACGTACTACACGGCTACACAGCAAGCTGTGGGGCACGGTGTGTTCTCAGATCGTTCTATCAAAGCTAGTATTAGAGGAGTTTTCCGAGATATTTTTCTTCATGACCTATCCTCAGGATGAGCATACCGCACCTGAACCATATCTGCACCAAAATCCACCATTTCTAAGGCCCCTTTCACACGGGCGAGTATTCCGCGCGGGTGTAATGCATGATGTGAACGCATAGCACCCGCACTGAATCCGGACCCATTCACTTCAATGGGGCTGTGTACATGAGCGGTGATTTTAACGCATCACTTGAAAATCGCAGCAAGCTCTATATTGTGCGTTTGTCACGCAACGCAGGCCCCATAGAAGTGAATGGGGCTGCTCGAAAATCGCAAGCATCCGCAAGCAAGTGCGGATGCAGTGCGATTTTCACTAATGGTTGCTAGGAGACAATCGGGATGGAGACCCGATCTCTATTATTTTCCTATATACCATGGTTATAAGGGAAAACAATAGCATTCTTAATACAGAATGCTAAATAAAAAAGTCATGGAGGGGTAAAAAAAAAAAAAAACTCACCTCATCCACTTGATTGCGCAGCCCGGCTCGACTTCTTTCTTCTTCTTTGAGGACCTGGAAAGAAAAGGACCTTTGGTGGCGTCATCACGCTCACCACGTGGTGACGTCAGCGCAGGTCCTGCTGAATGAAGATTGAAGATCCTTCTATCTTCATTCAGCAGGACCTGCACTGACGTCACCGCGCTCACCACGTGGTGAGCGTGATGACATCACCAAAGGTCCTTCTCCAGCCAGGTCCTGCAAGAAGAAGAAGAAACACAACGAGCCAGGCTGCGCGATCAAGCAGATGAGGTGAGTTAAATTTTATTTTATTTTTAACCCCATAATGTATCCTTTACTTAGCATTCTGAATTAAAGAATGCTATTATTTTCCATTATAACCATGTTATAATGTAAAATAATAAAATATACAGAACACCGATCCCAAACCCGAACTTCAGTGAAGAAGTCCGGGTTCGGGTCTGGGTACCACATTCAGTTTTTTCTCACGTGCGTGCAAGATGCATTGCACTCGCGCGGAAAAAACTGAACAATGCAAAGCAATCGCAGTCAAAACTGACTGAAATTGCGTGCGCACTCACACGACTTCCCCACCACGCACTCGCATCCTATCCGGCCCTCACACGCGACGCCCATGTGAAAGGGGCCTAACACTGGTTTTTGGTGCAGATTTGATGTGGTTTTGCCGCAGATCTCACCCTTTGTTGGAAATCCGCAGCTAGAAACCACAACCATAATTGACATGCTGTGGATTTGGAAATCTGCATGACAGCTCAGTTTCAGCACGGAAAAAGTGTATATGAAATTTTTTTAATCTGTTTTAGGCCTCATGCACACGAACGTATTTTCTTTCCGTGTCCGTTCAGTTTTTTTTGCAGACTATTCAATGGGTCCACAAAAGAACGGAAGGTACTCAGTGTACATTCCGTTTCCGTATGTCCATTTTTCCGTTCCGCAAAAAAAATAGAGCATGTCCTATTTTTTTCTAGTTTGCGGACAAGGATAGGCATTATTACAACGGATCTGCCAAAATAACAGATCCGCAAAAAAATGGATGCCATACAGAACGCCATCCGTTTTTTTGCGGATTTGCAATTTGCAAACTGCACCACACATACGGTCATGTGCATGAGGTCTAATTCAGATGTTTTCTAACTTTTGTGACTTTTTTCAAATCTAGTTATGTAGGTGTGCCTTTCATTTGCACCTGAATTTGTCGCAAAAACAGTCTAATTTCTACTCCATTCCAGGGCTGCCGTACTTTTCTTTGTCTGTTTTGAGTGGTGAAATAAGACTTTTGCATTAAAAGACATGTGACTTTTCTCCGCAAAGATTCTATTTTTTTCATGTGCAAATAAATTAGACCAGTCTAAGTGAATATGAACCAGTCTAACTGAAAAACAACCACCAGAGGTAAGAATAATAAAAATACACCTAGTCTAAGTCATCAATGGCAAAAGAAAGACAGCCAAATGAAATACGCCCGTTTAATTTTATGGGCAAAAACAGGCCCCATTCACTTTGCTGGTACTGTATTACATATTTCTTCCGATTAATTCAGAAGTTTTCTAACTTTTACCCTCAGTTCACACTTGCGCGTTTTACAGCGCATTCGAACGCGCTGTAAAACGCATAACCGATGCAAACCAATGCTTCCCTATGGGACTAGTTCACATTTTCGCGTTTTACAGCGCGTTCGAAGGCGCTGAAAAACGCCCAACGCATAAGCAAGTACTTGAGCTTTTTTGGGGGCATTTGTCGCGCGTTTTAGCCCATAGACTTCAATGGGAATGCGCAACGCTTGTATTTTGCGTGTTTTTGACACTGAAAACGTGCGTTCGAACGCGCGTTTATGAATTTGCAATATGCTGAAAAGGCCAAACTTCATATAGACAGGGATATTTTGTCATTAGACAACACTGCAGTCAATCACACAAACGCGCGTAAAACGCGCGTTTACTATTGCCAAAAACGCGCACAAAAACGCGCGGAAAACGCGCGTCTCAGAAACGCTTAGGTGTGAACCCAGGGTTAAGCCTATTTTCGGATCTATTTATGTAGGTGCACCTTATTTTGAGCCCCATTTAGTCACAAAAACAGTCTAAGGCCTCTTTCACACAGGCGTCACGTTTGACGCCCGGATAAGAGGCGGGTGCGTTGCGAGAAAATGCGCGATTTTTCCGCACGTGTGCAAACTGTTGTAATGCGTTTTGCATGCGCGTGAGAAAAATCGGCATGTTTGGTTTCCAGACCCGAAGCCGGACTTCATCACTGAAGTCCGGTTTCGGGTTGAGTAGTCTGCATATTTTATTATTTTCCCTTATAACATGGTTATTGCCCTTTTTACTTTGTATTCTCTATTGAGAATGCTATTATTTTCCATTATAACTATGTTATAAGGGAAAATAATAAAGATCGGGTCCCCATCCCGATCGTCTCCCATCAACCATGAGTGAAAATCGCACCACATCCGCACTTGCTTGCGGATGCTTGCGATTTTCCTGCAGCCCCATTCACTTCTATAGGGCCTGCGTTGCGTGAAAAACGCACAATATAGAGCATGCTGTGATTTTCACACAACGCACAAGTGATGCGGGAAAATCACCGCATCACACGGTGTGCTGTCCGCATTTTTTGCAGACCCATGCATGAATGGGTCCACATCCTATCCGCAAAAATGGAAAAAAAATGGAACGGACACGGAAACAAAATACGTTTGTGTGTATGTAGCCTTAGGCCTAATGCACACGAACGTGTGCGCCCCGTGCCCGTATTGCGGACCGCATTTGCGGATCCGCAATACACGGGCACCATTCCGTGGCCATTCCGCATCACGGATGAGGACCCATTCATTTCAATAGGTCCGCAAACCCGGAGATGCTGAACGGTGCGGAATGGAATGACGGAACGGAACACTATCTTTTTGCGGAACGGACAGATCGCGGACCCATTCAAATGAATGGGTCCGCGATCCGCTGCGGCTGCCCCACGGCCGGTGCCCCGAGCATTGCGGGCCGCAACTTGCAGCCCGCAGCACGGGCAGGGGTGCACACGTTCGTGTGCAAGAGGCCTCTTCCGTTGCCTCTCCGCGTCTGCTGTCCGCATTTCACGTCCGCAAAAAAAAATGGCATGTCCTATTCTTGTCCGCAAAAAACGGTTTGCGGACCCATAGAAGTCAATGGGTCCGCAAAAAATGCGGATGACCAAAGGAAGCCATCCGTTTTTCATCCGCATCCGTTTTTTTTTGCGGATGGTTGCTTGGAAACCAGGGCACTTGTATAGGTACTTTAAGAAACTGTTTTAAGCCTTCGGTTTTTTTTTTGCGGATCCGCAAAAAAAAACGGAAGACACATGGAAACACAACCTACAAAATTTGCAGACACACGGAAAGGATGTGGATGTGAAAAAAAAAGGAAGACGGATCCGCGATGTAGCCTAAGGCCTCATGCACACGACTGTAGGTGTTTTGCAGTCCGCAAACCGCAGATCCGCAAAACGCGGAAGCTGTTCCACGTTCCGTAATTTGCGGAACGCGGCCCATTGTAGAAATGCCTATTCTTGTCCGCAAAATGGACAAGAAAAGGACATGCTCCATTTTTTTGCGGGGCCACAGAACGGAGCAAAGGACACGGACAGCACACAGAGTGCTGTCCGCATCTTTTGCGGCCCCATTGAAGTGAATAGGTCCGCGCCCGAGCCGCAAAATATACGTGTGCATGAGGCCTAAAATTGTACTAGCGTGATAAATGTGCCCTACAAAGCTACATTTGTTCCTGCAAATTGGAGTTTGCTGGAGCTGTTTTGTTTGTGGGCCGGATTATTGTGGAAGGGTAGGTAGGTTTGGCAGTGAGACATACCAGTCCACACCCTTACTCCAGACCAACTATTCCACCTAGCCTGAGGAGATCCCAGGTGTGGCTACTGGGATCGTTACTGGGGAATAAATAGAGGCCTCAGAGCCTCAGTCAGGTGGTTATTTGACTGTGCAAGGACTGAGCTGCTGAGAGTATAGGTGAGACAAGGTCTCTGTATAGTTAGTGCCCAGAAGAGCAGGAGTTTATTTCATGTGCTGTGGCTTCACCCCAAGTCATGGTTAAGGTTACTTTAACATTTGTGTTTTGGGTGGATCCATCGTGGATCTGCAAAAACTGATCTGTTACAACAATACAACCGCATGCATCCGTCATAAATGGATCCATTTGTCTTATCTGTAACATAGCCAAGATGGGTCTGTCGTGACCTCCATTGAAAGTCAATGGGGGATGGATCCGTTTTCTATTGTGTCAGAGAAACCGGATCTGTCCCCATTGACTTGCATTGTGTGCCAGGAAGGATCCGTTTGGCTCAGTTTCGTCAAGCGGACAGCAAAATGCTGCAGGCAGCCTACAGAGCGGAATGGAGACTGATCGGAGGCAAACTGATGCTTTCTGAGCGGATCCTTTTCCATTCAGAATGTATTAGGGCAAAACTGATCCGTTTTGGACCGCTGAGAGCCCTGAACGGATCTCAAACGGAAAGCCAAAACGCTAGTGTGAAAGTAGCCTAACCTGGATGCCCTGTACTGTTGTGCTGCATGAAAAGCTTTAGAAATCTGAGTCTGTCACTGCTGACCCCACAGCTTGTAAATATAATAATCATTCCATAATGTCTAACTTCTAAAGTGAAACTTCTACAAGATGTCTCATGTACCTCCTGTCTAGTAATAGATTAGCTAACTGGCTTGTGCCTGTATTTTCAAAGGACTCACCCCCTCAGGAAGATACTGGGGTAGAGGAAAACTTAGTTGCCCGTAGTAACTATTTAGATTCTACTGCTTGTTTTTTGTGCTTATATGGAAAATAAAGGGTGGGATCTGGTTGCTATGGGCAACTAAGCCAGATCTGCTTTACACCAGGACAGATCCTCACGCTGCAAGTTCCAGGCACTCAACTCGCTCGTCTGTATCTGGCCAAAATCTGCTGCGTGTGAAGGCACCATAAGGTTAATCTTTTGTTTTTGTAAGTCCTAGAAGTTTTTTTTTTTTTTTTTTTTATGAATTAGAGGGTTAGGCAAAAATACTTTTATAAGACCCCCCCCCCCCCCCCTTAATATGATGTTGTGAACCTTACTAATAGGGGTTGAGAACAAGAGCCAGAACCTGTTAAATATAATATGAGTGAATCGGGCTCGTACTGCGCCTTGGGCAAACCAAACTTGTTTAGGTCAGTAATGGAGTTCCCAATCGCTGTACAATGCTTACATGTGTTGCATCGGCCTCTGACACTACAATAAGATGCATGTGTTGTCACATACATACCATCATTTCAGTAGGTAACATCGGAGCATGTAAGACCTGCCAATTTTTGGCGCGGATTTGCTGTGACTCTATGAAAATCGGGAACAGTCCCGGCAAATCTGGGACAGTTGGCAGCTATGCTGTTGCTGTATGTAGCGGTGCATGCATCAATGTATCTTGTAACTATTTACAGTAACGGCGCATACACAAGACTAATCTCCCGAAAATGGCGGCCATCTTAATGTAGTCTCAGCAGAGCCCATACAATGTACGGTGATGGACAACTCGGTTGTTGATTTAAACAAACCGGTTTTCGCTCATCACTGATATATAGATATATTTTCCAAAGTGGCATATGGGTGCTGTTAAGTGTCGCCCAGGGACGAGACAAGACCTCTGACCAGATGTATAGTATGAAGTAGGACTTGTGTATTGGGGAACTGGGTGGCAGACCCTGGTCGTGAGGGACAGTCATGAGCATATGGTGGCCAGGCGGCCTAGTACTTGTTGGCAATGTACACTGATCGCTGTGGAGAGTTCAATGTCTTGCTGTGACAAGAGATAAAGCTGGTGTTGGCTTCTGAGGCTAGTTACACACTAGCAGTAAATTCTTCCGGCAGGCTGTTCCGGAGCCTATTATAGTCAAAGGTGTCCGGCGGAGTCGCGCAGTATCGGCTATACTGGATACAGTGTCTTCTGGCATACTGTTCCTCTGCCCGAGGAATTTATTGTTAGTGTGTAACTAGACTAAGATGCTTCCCAAATACCGTAGATTCTAGGGATGTCCCGATACCGGCATTTGCACAAGTACTTGTACTTGTGATTGGTGGGTGACGCATATTGGCAGCATCAACCACAGATCCCCCTGGAGGCATGCTGGTTGGGAATCACTATTATATGCCCATTTATTAACCCTTGTACAAAGGAAAAGTAAAGCCGTTGTCCATGGCAACCAAATTCCAGATTTAATTTTTTTCATTGCTATCAGCAACTGCGCCGCTGTTTCTTTATACAAGGTTTGATAAATCTGCCCTATGTTGTAATTGGTATCGGTACTTAAAGTATCGGTACTCGTACTCGGTATTAAAAAAAATGGTATCGGGACATCCCTAATGGATTCGGGTGCAAGCTGGCCACAACCAGCTTTATCATCTCTGTAAGGGAACGTTCACACTTGTGTTGTGAGGATCCGGCAGGCAATTCTGTCGCCGGAACTGCCTGCCAGATCCAGAAATCCGTGCGCAAACGGAAAGCATTTGTAGACGGATCCGTTTAACAAATGCATTGAAACACTGGATCCGTCTTTCTGATGTCATCTGGAAAAACGGATCCAGCATTCCAGCAAGTGGTCTGGAATTTTGGACATCGAAAATACTGTAAGTGACTGAACTAAAGACATCCTGATGCATAATGAACGGATTTCTCTCCATTCAGAATGCATTAGGATTAAACAGATCAGCTTTTTTCCGGTATTGAGCCCCTAGGACAGAACTCAGTACTGGAGAACTTTAACGCAAGTGTGAAGTACCCTAAGGTGTGCCTATTGTCTTAACTGAGAAGATGGTGAACCCACTGGTTGTGGGCAGCGGGCGGCTGAGCAGGTATCTGCAGAGACCATCATAGGCCTGCTAGGTGTCAGAATGGCAGCAGTGGCAGGACAGCTGTTTAGGGGGAGCTCACATTAGAAGACCAGAAAAATAAAGGAAAAACGGATCCTGTGCATCAGTTATTTCCTTATTTCCGTCTGAGTGTGTTTTCTTGGACTAAACTTTTTTCATCTAAAAAAACAAAAGGCTCAAACAGATGTAAATATGCCTAAATGGTGCACAGGATCTGTTCTGTCAGAACAGAAAAATGAAGATCAGAGGAACAGAAAAATAACGATGATGTGAATTCTTATTTAATGAAAATGGAAACAATAGTTGGATTGTCTTTCCTTTTTTGCAGGAAGGGGTTAACTTGTTAGACATGAGTCTTGTGACTTTTTTTTTTTTTTCTTGTGCTATGGGGAAGTAAGACATGAAGGTATTTCAGAGCTGACATGGGACTCGCTACTTTGGAGATGGTAGGAAAGCGCTTTCTATGAAGAAGTTGGGACATTTTTATAAGAAAAAAGGGAAGTATTTCTTCCCTGATGCAAAGCCTCCCCCCACCCAGTGCTCCAGCGTAAAATAAAGTTTTCTAGGAGCCATTGGTTGCGAAACTGAAAAAAAATGGAAGAACTGAATTTAAATACTTATATAATCACTATTTAACCCCTTAAAGGAGTATTCCCATCACATACAATGGGGGCATATTGCTAGGATATGAAGCCATTGTCTGATAGGTGTGGGTCCCACCTCTAGGACCCCCGCCTACAAGGAGAACGGAGCGGGGAGAGCTGTGACTGGAGGACCCTGGGTTTGAAGGGGTCTGTCCACCACCAAGCGCTGCTCCCATACAAGTGAATGAGAGCGCACCGTGCACGCGCGGCCCCTGCTCCCATTTATTTCTATGGGGCAGACAAAAATGGCTGAGCCAGCGCAGTGCGCCCTCCATTCACTTCCCTGATTTGTTCTCGTTGTGAGTGTCCCAGAGGTGGGACCTGCACCTATCAGACAATGGGGGCATATCCTAGTGGGCTGGGTCAATTTTTTTTCTCCTTTCTACCTTCCAGGGGAGACCCTGTGGCCACTGCCACCAATGATTAATACTAGGGGGGGAGTGTTTGAGTTACCAGAGGGGGCTGATAAGAGGGAGAGGCTGGGGGGGGCACATGAGAGGCTGTGGGGGGCTGATCAGAGGCTGGCTGCCATGGTCAGCTCCCTGCTGCTGTGGATACAGGGCAGCAGGGAGAGTGTAACGTCCTATTCACCCTAATAGCTGCATATTAGGGTGAATATGACAAGGGTTCTAGCCCTTAAGGAGGCTAAACTTTTTTACTTTATTTAATAACTATTAAACACCCCCCAAATATAGAAAACAATATATCGCGATATATATCGCATATCGCACGTGCTTAAAATTATATCGCAATATAGATTTTAGGCCATATCGCCCACCACTAGCAGAGGGGCCCCCTATGGGTGCAATTTACAGTCAGAGCTGATCAGGATCTGCTAAAACCCAGCAGCTGTTTTTCCTGAGACCACACGGTGATCACATGATTGTCCTTGGTGCACTTAAATGCTCATTTGCATATGGATTAAAAGTACTTTTCCTTCAGAATGAAGGGGGGGAGGAGGAGAGAGATCTGTGGATGGCACATATATAGCATCTTTATGTCACGCGCCTGCTCCTCCCACTTTATGAATGAAGCAGGCACGTTACATGGTGAATGACGTGCTGCTGCCCAACCGGTCTGCCTGCAGGAGTTTCAAGTGAGTACCGTACTACATGGTACGCTGCAGAGGATTACTATCGTTTAAATCGGAGCCCATGCCTACATGTCACTTATTAATACTACAGTGAGCAGGGCCCGGTATAATAGAATACAGTGACTGCACTGGGCCCTGCTGCCATTCCTACACCGGCCCCCTCCTCCCTCCCTGCTGATACACTGCCGGCCGCACTGTGCAGCATCGTGGTCGGCAATGTATCGGTGGAAATTGCAGCATTCGCCCCATAAGACGCAATGCCATTTCCCCCCACTTTTACGGGAAAAAGTGCGTCTTATAGGGTGAAAAATATGGTAAATGCTAACAAGCATTTTTATGAACGCTCGTATTGGTAATTACATATTTTTATATGTATGATATTGACACATGGATCTAACATTAGAGGACATTTAATCAGCCGATCATCCTAGTTAGTCAGAAGCTATTTTCTAGGCCAGCGGAGACTCTGCCTAGGAGAACAATGGATAACTGTTGGGTAAAGGTGACTACTGTCTGTCACCTAGGGACTGCACAGAACTGGCCGAACAAGAATTTTCCATCTTCATTTTAAGTTATACAAATGCCACCACTTTACTGGGATTAGACAATCGGTTTAGTTTAAAACGGCCAATAGACTTATGATCAGGGTTAAAATGTTGTACTAGCCAATTCGATGTCCTCCACATGTTAGTCAATGGGTAAAAATGGTATAAGAAGGAAGGTTAAGGATGGATGAACTGAGGTGACATCATTCTGGGTATAAGGTTCATTCCTCTTAAGAGCTATAACCTCGCTGTATCTGATAATCCGAATAAAGCTTCATCTCTGGGGAAAAGAACTAAGGATTGCTGCCATCGTTCATCAATTTTCATAATCCATCGTATTAACAGCTCGTTACTATGAGTCATTAGCGATTATCTTGGTTTCTCAGCCCTTAGGCCTCTTTCACACTTGCGTTTTGTCGGAACAGAAGTCGCCTGAAAGCATTAGAAGACTGATCAGGATCCTGATCAGTCTTCAAATGCGTCCCGGCTGCCATGGTAACCTGAAAGCATTTCGAAGTCCTGGCTGCCATGGTACTCCACAGCAGTGTACTTACCTGCGCTGCAGCCGCTCCTTCATGACGTCACAGGTCCCTGCGGTGCATAGATCAATGTGCCGCCCGGACCTGTGACGTCATCATGAAGGAGCGCCCGGAGGCCGCAGTGCAGGTAAGTACACTGCTGCGGAGTACTTACCATGGCAGCCAGGACTTCAGTAGCATCCTGGCTGCCATGGTAACCAATCAGAGCCCCAGCTTACACTGGGGCCCTGATCGGAACTGCTGCTGCGCATGCGCAGAGCTAAACGTCAGATCCGGCGATGCGCCGAAACGATGCTTAGCTTAATTCCGGATTAATGCCCTTCAATGGGCATTAATTCCGGATCCGGCGTTACGGCATGTCTTTCAGATTTTTGGACGGAGACAACTCCGCAGCATGCTGCGGTTTTGTCAACGTCCAAAAAACGTTCACATACTAAACGGAAGATATCCTGAACGGATTTCTCTCCATTCAGGATGCATTGGGATAATCCTGATCAGTATTTTTCCGTCCTAGAGCCCAGAGGACGGAACTCTAGGACGGAAAGCAAAAACGCAGATGTGAAAGGGGCCTTAGGGTATCATTACACTCAGCTAATCCTACAAGGCATTGTACCTGGTTTATCAGTGAATGTCCCGGGAACAGGTTCCGTCTAAGCAAATAGCCGCGCGTTATCAGATGCTCCTGGCATGTCTGAGAATCCTGGATCCTATTTCACTAAAAACCCTCAGAAGAAAAGGGACTGTACAAAGTGCAGGAGTACAATTAATGTTCTAACCTGAATATCCCCACTAAACCATGTGCCCGCAGTGTTTAACGGAGTTGGGCCCCATTCACATATTCAGCCTGTTTGCTATGCTAGGAAAAGCCCCCGGTGTCATTATCTAATGGAGGGCTGCAATAACAGAAAAACAGGCGGAACAGACACCTGTCCATCTCGTTCAGGCTACTTTCACACTAGCGTTAATACTTTCCGATACTGAGATCCATCATAAGGTCTTAATACTGGGAAAAGCGCTTCCGTCTTGTCCTCATTCATTGTCAGTGGGGAGAAAATGTAACTGAACGAAATGCTCCAAAATGATGGGGGTTTGCTTTTCGTCTAGGGATGCGGAACAAAATGGATCAGTCATGACCCACAATGCAAGTCAATGGGTCTGTCTCCCATTGACATTCAATGGAGTTCATGACGGATCTGTATTGGCTATGTTAAAGATGATACAACCGGATTTTTTATTTTTTTATATACCAACATACTCTGGGCCGACACAGGCCAAAAGGAGTCTCTGACCTCCATGGTGTGAATGGAGCCCTGCGGACATGCTTGGCATGTAAGCCAGTTAATGCACCATTTAAAGTAATGTGAACAAGGCTTTATCTGGCTAATGAAACCCACTTTTAAATACTCAGTTAAAGCGCATCTGTCAGCATGATCACCCCTATTAAACCAGGTATATTACAATATAGGTCATACTGACTAAAATACCTGACTTTTGTCTCTAGGCTGAACTGCTGGAATATATTTTATATTTTTTGCAAATGACCCATTTTAAACACCAAAGGACTGGCCATAGTGCTAGGAGCACCACTAATGCAATGCGCCTGTGCCCTCTGCACTCCCCTTTAAACAGGGATAGACATCTCATCTAGCCCTGTGTTCTTGCGTTGGCTCGGTAACTCGGCGCTTGCACAGTAGATCACATGCTACTTTTTGAGGTCATCTGATGCGCAGCACAAGCTGTCAATGAGCATGTTTAGCCCTGTCAATCAAAGGGGATGCGCAAAGGTGTTAGCAGTGCTCCAAGTGCTACAGCCAGCACCTTGATGATCAAAACAGAGAAACTGCATATGGAAAGTATTTCGAAAGCAGCTCACTATAGAGACAAGACAGGTGTCATTTTATTCAGGATGATCAACCCTACCAGGCATTACCCCTGGTTTAATAGGGCTGATCAGGCGGACAGGTGTTCTTTAGGCCTCATGCACACGGCCGTTGTTTGATTCCGTGTCCGTTGTTACGTTTTTTTCTCGTGATTTTCTGCGGACCCATTGGTTCACTGGTTTTCAATGGGTCCGTGAAAAACTCGGCAAATGCACCGTTTGTCCTCCGCAATTCCAGTCCGTCAAAAAAATATAACCTGTCCTATTCTTGTCCGTGAAAAACGGTTCACGGACCCATTCAAGTCAATGGGACTGTGATCAAATGCAGATGGCCATCCGTGTGTCATCCGCGTTCCGCGTCCGTTTTTTTTGCGGATCCCTTGGCAGGCACTTTGCAAAAATTGTCAGCCTGTCTTTTGGTAAAATCTTTTGGGTCATGTCCGCTAAAAAAAAAAAACGAAAGACACACAGAAACAAAACGGAAGCATAAACTGACACGGATCAAAGAACCCCGTTTTGCGGACTGCAAAAAAATACTGTCGTGTGCATGAGGCCTTAATCTGAAGAATAGGAGTTAACTACTAGATGGTGGTGGTCCTACTGCTGGGACCACCACAGATCATGAGAATGGGTACCCATACCCCACGCAGTGCCTCAATATGAACAAAGCGGTAGGTTGTGCATGTGATCTGCCATTCCATTCTCTACAGGATTTCTGGAAATTGCTTAGCACTGTATTTGGCGATCTCCCCTAGAAATGAATGGAAGTGGGTATGCCCAACCTGCCGCTCTGTTAACCTCAAGGTGCTCCGAGGGGTAAGGGATACCCGTTCTTGTGAAAACTTAAAGACCGGAATACCCCTTTAACAGAATTAAGTAGAAAGCAGCTGCAGACATTGTGGAATATGTCGTACAGTACCAGCAGAGTGTATGAGATTACATGTAGGGTGTGTACACTTTGCAGATGTGTTCCGTGCAGAAATTGACCTGCTGTGCAGATTTCCAAATCTGCTGCGTGTCAGTTATGTTTGGATTTAGCTGCGGATTTCACCCTTTACAGTGGAAGAGTGAGATCTGCGGAAAAACTGCTTCGAATCCGCTGCAGATTTTGGAGCGGGATATGCTGCAGAAATGCATACAAATTTGTGCGGGTGGCCTTAGGGTGCCTTCACCCATAGGTTTTCAGTAATTTTTTAGTTTTATTTTTCTGCATTTTGTGGGGTTTTTGCTGAAGAAAAAAATGCCAGCTCCAGGTGATAGACTATGGGAGGTATGAATTGAAGGGCACAAGTTTTTGGCAAGTGGAAACTTTTGGCTGGCTTTTTTTTTTTTTTCATGATTTATGAGAAGCAGCCATTACGTGGTTCAGCAGCGTGCCACTTTTAGCCCGTCACACATTGGTGAAGTCGGAAGAGGCGGATTGCCCATTGACCTTACAGGCAAATTTCCCGGTGGGCCGATGCCCAGGGGGCCAGCCAGTAGAAGTTTTTGGGGCAGTATTTTGTGATGCACTGTGGTATTTGGCTCTGTTGGGGTGGTATAATGTGCCACAATATGGTATTGCTACTGCTGCCTTCCATCAATGACTACAAAACGGGGCCCCTTTTAGTAATTTTTCTGGGGCCACTTTAAAGGGGTTGTCCCATGACGCTCTTTTCATACTTGCCTGCTGCCAGCGCGCCGTTCACTTCCTGGATCCTGGCTGGGGGCGGGCTTCATCTTGACGTATTCTCACAGGCTGGGCCGCTCGCTGCACTGAATGCCCACGTGCCATAGTGACATTCCTGGCCACTATAGTGCAGAGCCGGTATGCGCGGCTCTGTACTATTCTGGCCAGGAAGAAGTCACCATCGCGCATGCACCTTTGGGACAGCGTGCGGCCCAGCCTGGAGAAAAGGAGTCTTCTGCGCAAGAGCACCCACCGAGATAACAGAGAAGAGCGGTTGGTGTCACCAGGGAAGACCAAATGACAACTATAGGTAAGTGGGGATGACTTTTCTCCTAAAGGGTAGGAATTGGTTAATCAAATATATTTACAAAAATGATCACTGTCAAATCACTACCAGATTTAACAGTGATCATTAGGATGGGAATACCTCTTAAGTTAAAGTCTGACCTGATGGCAGGGAAAGGGACTGATTTTCAGGACACCGACCATAATAACCACATCTGTGTAGAACGAAGTTCTTTGAATGTGATAACATACGTGCATCGCCACTGGGGCTGTTCCATCACTTTTTGAGGGCGGCCACCAGAACACATGCCTGTATAAATCAAAAGGGACCTTTGGATCCAGTCCAGTACTGGGGCCACACTACAGATAGTTACCTGACCTTATTACAATGAGGAGGTGAACGGCACATGTCACTTACTATGTTCATGTTATCCTCAGGGTCTGCAGTGTATCGGACGTCCCAGAGATCTCGTCTAGCTTTCTGTGACACATCCTGTGACTGGGTGGCAATTCCACAGATCAATACCGTTACCGCAGACAACCACAACATCCTGGGACCGCTAAACAATAGAAATGGACACGTTATAGTCTCATACTGACCAGAGAACTTACACAAGATGACATTTCACCTTAGTCTTTTTCTAAGGGATCCTCAAGTCTAGGGACTGTGCCAGTACCAGAAGGGTTGCCAAGTAGAGGGAGGAAAGTTCTTTACAGTAACTGGGTCCACCATGGTGGACAACACTGAATCCACCATGCTTTACACTGCATGTGACTGACATAGATGCAGTCCTTACTGATTCCTTGATCTGTCAGTGTGACCCCACCCCCTGAAGGGGCCGCATGCCTGGGCATAGAGGAGTTTGTAATACTTTGAGGCTCACATGACTGATAATGTAACAGTGGACAAGCTTCCCCTGCAGCTGCGCTGATCACGTAGAACGCGCTTTGTATAATTCAAGTGCGTAACGCACTTTATATAACTTGCGTAACAGATCAATGCTCGCAGTACGCACCGTATCTAGAAAATGCCCCATTTTCTGGGGTCTCTACTGACAGATCCAGTATTTTGAGGACTGCTACAGTAAGAACGTGTCCCCCAAATTGTTGTGCACGCCCCCCAACTACTACTCAACAAAGCAGCTAGTAAAAAGACAAAAGATGCAAGTAATACAATAAAAATGGCTGGAGAGCTCTATGCATGATCCATACATTATTACTACACAGAAGCAGTGCCTCGTACGTACCAGGCAGGAGGGAGCAGCACCACGACACTGATAAAGACCGCACTGCAGCCTATCCTCGCGCACCCTGCTGCTCACCCCATAGACTCCTTCCTGAAGAGGCGGGGCCTGACGAGCCGACCAATCAGAGCGCCCTGTAGGAGAAAGGTCCAACCCTCTGTGTCAAAGTCTGTTGGACTGAGCGGCGACGCGGGTCACGTGACGTTGGGTGTTGTGACGGCTGTGGGCTGATCGTCAGTTTTAACCCCTCGTGTGTCCTTACTGAGCTCAAGCTTCACACTGCGGAGGTTTACAGGAGGGCTTTCTGCTTTTGTACCGCGTGCATACTATTTTAACCCCTTGAGGACCGGGACAGTTTTGGCATCAAGGATCACAACTTTTTTTTTTTTTCTTTATCTTCCTTGCATAACTTCATAACTTGTTTTTAAATTTTTTTTTTTTCTTTACCGTTGTACCAGGCTTTCTTTTTTTTTTTTTTGCTGTACAATCTGTATTTGGAGGCGTGAGTGTATTATGTATATTAGCATTGGCTACATGCACACCAAAAAGTCAGTTCAAAACGGGTAGACTGTCCATTTTTAGCTAACTTTTTTTTCCACTCATGCCTTTCTGTGACACTGACGTTAAAAACGGACCCGTTCGATTGTGTGGGGGCAGTCGGTCAGTGAAAAACGGAACTTGTTCTATATTTTCACTAGAGATGAGCGAATTCTCATCTCTAATTTTCACGTCTGTTATCCACTGGCTGTCAAAAAAATAAATGCCGCATGAATGACCCCATAGATTACCATTCCTGTTAAGGCTACTTTCACACTAGCGTTAATATTTTCCGGTATTGAGATCCGTCATAGGGGCTCATAGCTTCCATTTTGTCTCCATTCATTGTCAATGGGGACAAAACGTAACTGAACGCAATGGAGTGCTCCAGAATGCATTCTGTTCCGTTCTCATACCGGAGAGCACGCCGCAGCATGCTGCAGTTTGCTTTCCGTGCTGGGATGCAGAACAAAATGGATCCGTCCATATTGACTTGCATTGCATTTCTCTGACGCAATAGAAACCGGATCCGTCCCCTGTTGACTTTGGATGGTGTTCATGATGGATCCGTCTTGGGTATGTTGCAGATAATACAACTGGATCTGTTCGTAACAGAGGCAGACGGATGTATTATCAGTAACGGAAGCGTTTTTGCTGAACCCTGTGTGAAAGAAGCCTATAATGTACATGTGATGGACTTTTTTTTTTTTTACGGCCATCACACATCTGTTTTTTACTGTTGTGTGCATATAGCACAGAAAAAGCAATTCCAATTCAGTTATGTATTTTTTATCTGACATCATGGTTCAAGTTTGTATTTTATGTTTTGCGACTTATGAAACTTACTTATTGTAAAAATTAGTTTTTTTTTTTAACTGATATTTTATAGATTTATTTTATGCACTTATATAGCGCTACTTTATTCCGCAGCGCTTTACAGATATTGGCATCCAACTGTCCCCAGTCGGCTCACATATAAGGTCCCTATCAGTATGTCTTTGGGAGGAAACTCACGCAAACACGGATTTGAACCCAGGACCTCAGCACTGCAAAGCAACAGTGCTAACCACTGAGCCACCGTCCTGCCCAAAGCTTTAGGCTGGGGCTACACGGTGACATCAACCGCGCAGCAAAAATATGTGCGACAGGTCTGTGACTTGCTCTTGTGCGACTACTTTAGACCTGTGCAAATGCAGACGAGTTGCGCACACGACTCAGGCCTCTCACCAGCGCCACGGATTGTGTCAGCATCTGTTCAGGAAAAAACTGATGGTTTGGCGCACAAGTTAATTAGGTTTTATTTGCATTCAGTGTTTGCTCCCCCCAGTGAAAAAAATATATAAAAAAAAAAAATGAAGAATAACAATCTACATCTCCTAGAAACTTCAGGGGAAAACACTGCATGTGGATGACTTCTGATTTTCATGCAATTCACTTCTATGGAGCCAGAGTGGTGTGAAGAACGCAGAATATAGAACATGCTGCCATTTAAAAAAAAAAAAATGCTCCTGCGCACACATTTAAAAGAATTGGTGAGGATTCAGTCCGGATGTTGAGCGTCCGCCACCCGCTTTGCATCCAGATGGAAAACTCGCTTGTGTGAAAGAGGTCTTAGGGCAAGTTCAAAACTACGTTGTAGGATCCATTTGGGGGTCTTCATCCCAGATTCCATTAGAAAGACCTGCATACAGGATTTTTTTTTTTTGTCTGATTAAAAACAAAACAGGATTTTGAACGGACACTGAATCAGTTATCGGCTCTATTATTCCATTATTTCCACTGTTCTCCTGTAACGGAGCAGAACAACGGAGAAAAATAGCAGTGATGTTAATTAGTTCTGGATTTTTGGCGACTGTTGCAATGTGTAACATTGCAGCAACATTGGCAATCCTTAGGCGCTGTGTATCCCAAGCCTTGAACAGCGGAGATCAAACGTTCCTCTGATCCTCCTCCGGGCAGGGCTGTGCATGACGCCCATTGTCCTGAGGGTACGGACACACTAGCAGCGTCCGCCTGGTCAGCCAGTGACAATGAGTTGTTGGATCTTTACCAGCCCCAGGTCATAAATATTTTCATTGGGAGTAAAATGCTATCATGGGACAGCCAACTGCAAGATAAGGAAATGAGAAGCATGCATTGGATAACTATCTGTCTTGCACAAGTATGTTATTATGTTGTGAGACTGTTGTATAACGAGAAATGCACGTGTATGCCCCCAGTCTTAAAGGCAATACATCAGGTCCCACAAGCAGGACCGGTCACCTCTCCTAACGTGTCTGTTTTTAAATAAATTGTCAGCTAGGTGTTACCAGTTATTCATAATTTCTAGTAGGAATAATAGAGGAATAGCATAGTCATAAGAATAGATGCCCCAGAACTGTCATTTCATAGGGAATACAATTATTTACTAGGACAGACATGTCATGAGACGTTCTCTTTTAGTAGTAGTATGAGACTGTTGCTGTCTAGTTTAATGTCTGTATAATCTGTGAAGGGACTGTCATCTGGCACTTTGATGTCATCAAAGTCAGATGGGTGCGGGTCCCATCTCTGAGACCCGCACCTGACAGTAGTAGCATATCTTAGCAATATGCCAGCAATGTCTCAGATGAGACAAACCCTAAAAAAGGTTGTCTGCTCTTGCATCGCCATATTCGGACCTCCACAACTTTTATATATTTAGGCTACTTTCACACTTGCAGTAGCAGCCTGCCAGATTCGTGCTAATGCTATCCCACCATACCGCCGTATGTCCGCTCCGGCCCCATACATTATAATGGGGGCGGGCCGGAAGTCCGGCCGCAGCACGGCTAACAAGCCGAGAGGCGGCTGGACAAAACCGCAGAGTGCTGTAGTTTTCGTCTGGCCGCCTCTCAGCTTGTTAGCCGTGCTGCGGCCGGGCTTCCGGCCTGACCTATTATAGTGAATGGGACTGGAGCGGACTTAAATCAGCATGGTGGGCTAGCGTTGGCACAGATCCGGCAGGCTCTTCCCCCACCTGAACAGCCTACCGGACCCTGCTACTGCAAGTGTGAAAGTAGCCTTACATCTACAGAGATGTGGGGGGTCTTACTTTTCCTGGAGGTATCTGTAGCTTTTATTGATGCCATAATGGAGTGTGTGTGCCTTTTTGAATACCTTTTTTTTTTTTTTTTTTATTTCCCCCATGTCACGACAGCACCACCAGAGAGACGGACTCCTCCCTTAGGGACGGGAAACCTAGAGTACAGAAGGAAGTGCTTCCCTCCCAATCATCAGTGGTTTCCTGTCCCTAGCACAGATGCTAGCCCCTATGGTTGGGGGGGCGCACATGGGGAATAAACTGCCAAGGTTCCTGGGAACCAGAGTTTCAAGCTAGATCCTCCAATTACAAAGAAACTCTTGCAGTTTTTAAGGCCCTTGGATCAGGGGGAAAGATGTAAAAATATTGTCCGATAATACCACTACAGTGTCCCTGATCAACAGACAAGGAACTACCAGATGTGCAAGTCTTTTCAGTTTCTCTCTCTGGCAGAGTCTCCACTAAGCTCAATATCAGCGGTTCACTTAAGAGGGGACCTGAACCTGAGAGCAGACTATCTCAGCAGACACCGGATTCATCAAGGAGAATGGTAATTAAATCCAGAAGTCTTGCGGAAGAATTTGGCCTTGTGGGGCAAGCCTCAAATAGATCTCTTCGCCACGAGAGTAAAGAGACAAGTCAACAGATTCTACTCCCTATCTCCAGCAGACTGACTTCTAGCGGTGTATGCTTTATCTCAAAGATTGGATTGTTTCCTTGGCGTATGCTTTCCCCCCCCCCCCGCTGGCGCTCATTCCCAGGGTCATCAAGAAGATAAGAGGATAAGGCAAAGTCGTCCTGGTGGCTCCCTTTTGGCCTTGGAGGGCCTGGTTCTCCTGTCTGAGAGCGATGTAGCTGGGGGATCCCTGGGTCCTTCCGGAGCTTCCCAATTTGCTCTTACAAGGACCGGTTTGTCATCCGGAGGTGCTAAATCTCCATTTGACGGCTTGGCTTTTGAGAGGTTGACCTTAAAAGCGAAGGGGTTGTCTGATGCCTTCATCTCCACATTGCAAGCCAGCAGAAAAGATATTACATCCAAAATTTACGTCAGGATTTGGAGAAAATTTCTTTCCTCAATTAATCTTCCCTTTTTGACCTGGGAAAACCCAACCTAGCGGACATTTTGGACTTTCTGCAGAGGTATGGAAAAGGGGTTGAAAGTGGCCACACTCAAAGTTCATGTGTCAGCCTTAGGGGCTTTGTTTAGGCAGAAAATTGCGGATCATCCTTGGATCATCAGATTCCTAAAGTCAGTCAAGAGGCTGCAGTTATCCGTGCCTATACGGTCTCTGTCTTGGGACCTTTCAGTTGTTCTCCAATCCCTATGTGTAGATCCCTTTGAGCCCTTATCTGATGTTCCTCTCAAGGTGCTGGCTCAGAAGACTGCCCTGTTGGTCACGGTAACATCGGCAAGTAGGGTAAGGGAATTAGCAGCCCTATCTGTCAGAGCCCTATACTCAGATCATAGAAGACAGAATAATTTGGATCCAGCTTTTCTACCCAAGGTGGTCTCCACCTTTCATATGTCCCAGAAGGTGGTGCTGCCCTCCTTCTCTACTAATCCTGAGAAAGAAAGGTGTTTTCATATGTTGGATGTACGGAGATGTGTCCTGGAATACATAAACAGGACTAAGGATTTCAGAAAGTCTGACAGGCTCTTTGTTCAGGTGTCGGGGCCCAATAAAGGGGATAAAGTGAGAGGAGATACCATCTCTAGATGGATCAGGCAGGGCATTTCTACAGCTTATATTTCTGCAGGTTTGTCTCCGCCAGATAATCTGAAGTCCCATTCAACTCGGGCGGTGGCTTCTTCCTGGAGAGGTGCCTCCATTGATCAGATTTGTAGGGCGGCTACCTGGTCGTCTCCGCACACTTTTTTTTCCGTCACTATAGACTGGACGTGGGTTCTTTTTCCTCCTTGGCTTTTGGCTGTAAGGTGCTTCAGGCTGTAGTCCCACCCTAGTTCTTCTCTGGTGGTGCTGTCTTGACATGAGGGAAAGCTGGTAATTACTTACCGGTAATTCTATTTCCCTCAGTCACGACAGCACCATAGGGTTTCCCACCCTTTCTAGCTTGTTTGTGCACAAGTGGTGTTCACGGTATAAAAAAAGAAGTCTGGTAATGTCCTTGTTGCTTAAAGTTTGTGTATTATTTCATGTGTTAACTAACTGGAAGGCTTCCTAGATCTCGGTAATTCACTGATTGGGAGGGAAGTACTTCCTTTTGTACTCTAGGTTTCCTGTCCTTAGGGGAGGCGTCCGTCTCTCTGGTGGTGCTGTCGTGACTATGAGGGAAATAGAATTACCGGTGAGTAATCACCGGCTTTCTCACCATAGGACGCACCTATGATTTAGAAAATGAGGAGAAAATCAGACCACCAAATCGGGCCCCCAGTCCTCATTAGCCTCCCCTATTCCCCATCAGACAGAAAATAAATGCATTTTACCTCTTCTGCCCCTGACACCTGCTGTACTGCAAACTGACGTCATGCTGTAGACAGATTGGAGAGTGCAGCGCGGCACTCGGAGAAGACAAGGGAGCGGTAAATACAACTAGCATCAGGAGCGTTGTATTCACTGCTCCCTGGTCCTACTGTGTACTAGTGAGCGATTCTGTAATGGGCGTACTCATTCATATTCGCTCCATAAGACAAATATGGTACTTTTTACTCCATTTTTTGGGAGAAGTGAAGCGACTGAAAATGTGGATTTTCATTTTGATTTCTTTTTTCGTTATGGCGTTTAACGTACAGGATAAATACAGTATGTTTTAAAGGGAATCTGTCACTTCATTTTCACGAGTATAACTAACAGCATTGCCCCACAGAAGATGGCACACATTCCAAACATACCTGTGTGTACTTTGTGTCTTGCTTCCATATCCAGAAAAGTGCTTTTATTCTGGAGGAAAACAGCATCCAAGTGCCCAGCTGGGCAGGGTTTGCTGTTTTTTTTTGGTCCAAACCAGACTTAAGAAGAGGGGAGGACTGTTTTAGCTGCTCATATGTTGGGATTGGTAGCAGTTAGAGAAATGGGCCTGGTCTTGTTTGAAAGCTGGCATTTCAATCAAGTCAGAAGTGAAATCAGTGAAACACGTTTTTACTTTCACTTTCAACTGCATTTTCTGTTATCCGAATTTCTAACGCCTATATCTTCCGATGTAATGAATATAATGCTGTGATTCTGGTACTTGAAATGCCAGTTTTCAAACAAGACCAGGCCCATATCTCTAGTGGCTACCAATCCCAAGATATGAACAGCTAAAGCAGCCCTTGCCACTTCAGTCTGGTTTGCTTTAGGCACTTGGAACTGCAAACCCTGCCCACCCAGGCACTCGGGCGCCGTTTTCCTGCAGAATAAAAGCACTGTTTCTGTACATAGAATAAAGACACAAAGGGCGTCATTTATTAAGTCTATATTAGGCTCATTTCAGGTGCAGATTGTGGCACAACAGCTAGTTGCGCCACAATCTGCTTCCTCTCCCCGCTCACATCAGATCTAAAATTGTGGGTGGGGACAGGCTGAATGTGCTGAAGTTATGTAAAGGCTGCTCATTCCTCCCCCTATTCACTTCAATGGGACTAAGCTTCACCTAGGCCATGTGACCGATGAATGTGATGTCCCATGGCCTAGGAAGAGGCGACGGTGCTCACAGAACACTGTAAACATCTTGATGCAGCCTATCGGCTGGGTTGCTGGAAGCCTGACCTCTTGCCGATCTCATATTGATGACCTGTTCTGAGAATAGGCCATCAACATGGAAATCCCGGAAAACCCCTTTAAGTTCCATATGTAAAATTTAGTTAGCAGATCAGAGAATTTTCAGTGTGACAAATAAGCCATAATAGCAGAGGCCTGGTAGAGGGGAGACTACACAATGTCAGCTTCTAAGTCATATGACTGGAAATATCTAACATATAGAACTAATTCAATTTTACAAATTCACTGTTACCGAAACATGTGCCATTCATTAAAACCCTGTGTATTTTTGAAAATAATAAGCATGCACGAGTGAGCGGCACTGCGTCACTGGTCTCTTATGTCAGGATAACCACTACGCACACAGTCAGAGTCTACTTGTATGTGAAAACGTGGTGCTCAGCCAAAGATAAATATAGTCACTTGAGCACAAAAGAGAAGAATAAAGAGGCGGCACTCACACATACTTGTGTCTTCTTTATTAGTAAAGGTACAAAATAGTAAGACAGGCTGGGCGGGCAGCTACGAGCGTTGGAAAGCGGCGGCCGTTTGCGCCTAGTGGCGCTCTTCTGGTATTGGCCAGAAGAGGCGCCACTAGGCGCAAACGGCCGTCGCTTTTTCCTGCTAAACGCTCCGTGTAGCTGCCCGCCCCAGCCTGTCTTACTATTTTGTACCTTTACTAATAAAGAAGACGCAAGTATGTGGTGAGTGCCGCCTCTTTTTATTCTTCTCTTTTTTTGTGCCTGTGTATTTTTGAATTAGTGATTTATGCTACTCCTCAGTTACGCATATGAGAGGTTTCAGAATTTTTTGTACTGCCCCTTTATTTTAGAGGTAGACTTGCAATGTGAGGACTTCTGTCCACTAATGCTTAATTCACACGTCCATAAGTGTTTTGCGTATCCGCAAAACACGGACACCGGCCATGTGCACATGGCCTACACTATAATAGAAAATGCCTATTCTTGTCCACTATTGCGTTTTACATGTTTTACTTTTTTTGCGGATGCGAACATAAGTGTGCTGTCCGCATCCATTGCGGACCCATTTTGCGTACATGTGAATGGACCTCAACTATGGGGAGAGACCCCTTTTTATGGTGAGGGTTTAAATGTCCAGCTGTGTAACTATAAGGTTCTAAACACATTAGGTTAATGTCAGCAGATGCAACTGATTTCTTTTTGATCCAACGTGTATGGGGCCTTCACCAATGTTAGGATAAATGAAGATTGGACATTTTGGATTTCATACTGCCCCATGCTACGCAGCCAAGTTAAAGGTGGATGTAGATTGGAAATATTCGGGCAGATTAACAGGACCAAACATTCCTGAAAACGATCTGCCCGTCTAAAGGGTATGGCCGATAACCTAATGAACAAGGAAACGCTTATCGGGTGAAACTGTCATTCGTGCAGGCAAGAAAATTATCGTCTAAACAGCACTCCGCTGACCAGAAATAATACAACTGAATGAGGACGACCGATCGCTCATTCTCGTACTGTGGAGGTGATCGCTGTGCTTCACCTTCAATTAACGAGCAGCCGACTGTCGGGAAGGAACGCTTCGTTTATGACAATCTGCTTCTAGTTGCCCCATCTAAATCCGCTTTTATTTGCAAGCACTAATGATTATTTCACTCGATGAGTGTTTTGCTCGTTCATTGGGTGATCCGTCACACTGGCGGCAGGAAGGATCCGACAGGCTGTTCACCCTGTCAGATCCGTCCTGCCGCTATTTTGCCGGACTGCCGCTCAGTCCCCATTGACTATAATGGGGGCGGAGCTACGGCGAGAGGCTGCTGGACTAAAGTCAGACGTGCAGTAGTTTGTCCGGCAGCCTCTCATTATAATGGGGGCGCAGCACAGTAAGTATATTGGTTCCTGATTAATCTGCCCAAATATCTACATTCACCTTAAAGGGGTATTCCCATCACATACAATGTCTGATAGGTGCGTGTCCCACCTCTGGGTCCTGCACCTACAAGGAGAACAGAGTGGGGAGAGCTGTAGCTGAAAGACCCCGGGGTCCATCCACCACCAAGTGCTGCTCCCATACAAGTTAATGGAAATGCACTGCACATACGCGGCCCCTGCTCCCATTCATTTCTATGGGGCAGACAGAAAGGGCCAAGCCAGCGCTCGGCTATTTTCGGTGGGCCCATTGAAATGAATAGAGGGTGGCTGCGCATGGGCTGTGCGCCCTCCATTCATTTCCCGCTCCGTTTTTGTTGTAGGTGCAGGTCCCACCTCTGGGACCCACACCTATCAGACAATGGGGGCATATTCTAGCAATATGCCCCCATTGTATGTGATGGTAAAATCGCTTTAAGTCAGCATGTTTGTGGGGAAGTCAAGAGAGACAGCAATCTGTTATCCAATAGCAATTGCAGGTCTAAAGCTGTCTTAAACCCTGCAATTTATAATTGTTTGCTTTTCAGAGGAACTTTAAAGAGGACCTTTCACCACTCCTGACATGCCTATTTAAATAGCTTCATGCATTCTCCAGGTAATACCAATTCTGGAGCATCTACTCTTATGGCTCTATGTTGTGCCATTCCTTTAGTGTTTCTACTAGAAGTTATGAATGAATTACTAGCAGTCTGCAGTAAGGGTACAGAGGGGAGGTAACCAGTTGGGGGTGCCGACCATTCTGATGCCTCAATACTCACCAGTCTGGTGCTTGTCATGCGGAGCTGGGGTTTTATGGGTGAGAGAATTCCTGCATTATGTTAATCTTGAGGAATTGAGCTGAGTTTTTGTGTATTTTAGGAAACTAAAGCACCTAGGAAAGCTGCCATCAGACTTAAGAATCATAAGCAGAGTCAGATTGTGATATATCAGAAGAGAAATATGATATGAACTCAAATCGGATTCAATCGGATGGGGACTCTCCTCTGAGAAGGATACTGCAGGGAAGGCATGGTTCCCGGCTGAGGATACTGAGCTTTTTTGAAAGGTGACCAGATCCACCATGCAGTTGGAGAATCTCAAATAGCCTAAATCCATTGCCGACCAGGTGTTTAGTTTTTCAGTATTGAGATCAGTCATAGGGGCTCAATAAAAACCTTCAGTTTTGTCCCCATTGACAATAAATGGGGACAAAACTGAACAGAATGGAGTGCTCCAAAAAGCATTGCGTTGCGTTCCCGTACCAGAGAGCAAACCGCAACATGTTGTAGTTTGCTTTCCGTCCTGTGATGTCAATGGGGACCAATCCGTTTTCTCTGCCACAATAGAAAACTGATCCCTCCTCCATTGACTTTCAATGGAGTTCATAATGGATCCGTCTTGGCTATGTTACAGATGATACAACCGGATCTGTTCATAACGGATGAAGACGGTTGTATTATCAGATGGAAGCGTTTTTGCTGAACCCTGACGATCCAGTAAAAACGCTAGTGTGAAAGTAGCCTTGGACGGCAAAGCTTTTTTTTCTATTCAAAGTAATATAGAAGCTTTGATTATGAAACGGTGGAAGAATCCAGATAGAACGCTTTTCTTCACTAATACAGTCAAAAGTAAATGGCCATTTGATTGATCAGTATCTTCAGTATGGGATAAAGCGCTGACTGATGCATCGGTACCAAAAATTGCTAAATAATTAGTACTTCTCTGAGGACCTGGGCTGCATGGGTAATCCCTTTAGACAAAAGGCAGATGTGTATCTTAAAGCTTAGCAATCTGCATCTATTCCCAGCTGAGCTGTGTGTACAACGCTGTGCTTAGTGAACGGCTTAGGAACGTCGGTGCCTTCTCAAAGAGCTGATCAGCAGGGGTCCTGGATGTTTGGAGCCCCTCCAGTCAGATGCTGGTGGCATCAGTTATAAAATCTCGGAAAACCCTTTTAAGTTATGACTAGGACAGTTGGAAGCATATATTTAAGATAAAGCACCTAGGGAGGAACTTTTAGCATCAATTCCTACATTTTGTAAAGACGGCAGATTTTCTAGCAGGTGCCTCTATTGATTCTATCAGACTTTTTAGCCAGGCTAGCTGCCATGTTAAAAGCAGCCAGGCATGCTATCTAGTGAAGGATCTTGAGTCAGTCTCTTCTTTGCATGACCATCTTGGGGGCTTCTGATAGAAAGAAGGGGTGCCCAGCTCCCCAGAAATATCAGTGTTTTTTCCTAGATCACAAGGCTTCATTAGTAGACAGAGGTTTAGATCCTCTAAAAGATCTGGAGTTTTTTTTTTTTTTAAATCCTCTAAGGAGAGCAATCTGAATGATAAGCAGCAATGATGTCAGAAGTTGAATGGGAGGAAGGTTATCCAGTTTTCTTATGGCCTGGATATTAGCAGTTATAGTACAGGCAGGAGCAGCAATGTGTGCTCCTGCCCGTACATAAACTCTAGACTCCGTACAGAAGTCAGTATAGAATATAGGGTGCTCACCGTTGCAAAAAAGCCCAGTCTGCTCAATCCACTAAGCATATAGATACAAGTACGTGCCGGCACAAGCGCAGGACTAACATGCGAGGAGCGGTGGACACCAGTGAGCATAGCGTGGTGAGTGGGGAAGCCGCATGTGAAATATACCGTGAAGATTACACGTCCGAGGTGCGGTAAGAACAAACATTATATTTTCCCCTACCCACCAAACCTGTTTATAGTGCTATAACAAATATATAGGCACTGAACATTTGAAGTAACAGGCATATGAAATTTGACATATAGCTCATCTGTTGTCCGATATTTGCGCAACAACTCGAATACTACTACAAGGAGAGTTTGAAAGCATTGAACTTTTGGATCAAATTTTCGCCTACTGTCCGCAATGTGTTTTGGGATGTATTTTTACATATACCCATGCTGAGTGAGAGAAATATCTCTGTAAATTGACAACTTTGTATAAAAATGTTTTAAAGTTGTCATTTACAGAGATTTCTCACACATAGCATGAGCATATGTAAAAATACACAACAAAACACATTGCCCTACTTCTCCTGAGTACGGCGATACCACATGTGTGCCACTCTTTTGCAGCCTAGGTGTGCAAAGGGGCCCAAATTCCAATGAGTACCTTTTAGGAGGGCATTTTTACGCATTTGGTTTCCAGACTTCTTCTCACGCTTTAGGACTCCTAAAATGCCCGGGCAGTATAAATACCCCACATGTGACCTCATTTTGGAAGAAGACACCCCAAGGTATTCCGTGAGGGGCATGGTGAGTTCATAGAATTTTATTTTATTTTTTGGCACAAGTTAGTGGAAATTGACTTTTTTTTTTTTTCTTACAAGGTCTCATATTCCACTAACTTGTAACAAAAAATAAAATTTTACATGAACTCGCCATACCCCTCACGGAATACCTTGGGGTGTCATAAAATGGGGTCATATGTGGGGTGTTTATACTGCCCTGGCATTTTAGGGGCCCCTAATGCGTGAGAAGATGTCTGGAATCCAAATGCATAAAAATGCCCTGTAAAAACCTAAAGGTACTCATTGGAATTAGGGCCCCTTTGCGCACCCAGGCTGCAAAAAAGTGTCACTCTTGTGGAATCGCCGTACTCAGGAGAAGTAGGGCAATGTGTTTTGGGGTGTATTTTTACATATACCCATACTGGGTGAGAGAAAGATCTCTGTAAATGACAACTTTTTAAAAATGTTATACAAAGTTGACAATTTACAGACATGTGTGCCACTTTTTTGCAGCCTAGGTGCATAAAGGGGCGGAAAGTCCAACGAGTACCTTTAGGTTTTACAGGGTTGCTCACAATTTAGCTCCACCCAAAATGCCAGAACAATAAACACCCCACAAATGACCCGATTTTGGAAAGTAGACACCCCAAGGTATTCACTGAGGGGCATAGAGAGTCCGTGAGAGATTTTTTTTTTTTTGCCAGAAGTTAGCAGAAATGGAAACTTTATTTTTTTTCCTCAGAAAGTGTCATTTTGTAAAAAAAAATGAAATGATACATGAACTCACCATGCCCCTCCGCGAATACTTTGGGGTGTCTTCTTTCTAAAATGGTGTTATTTTGGGGGGTATTTATACTATCCTGACATTCTAGCACCTGAAGAAACATGACAGGCGCTCAGAAAGTCAGAGCTGCTTCAAAATGCCGAAATTCATAGTTTGTAAACGCTATAACTTTTACCCAAACCAATAAATATACACTTATTGCATTTTTTTTATCAAAGACATGTAGAACAATAAATTTAGAGAAATTTATATAGAAATGTATTTTTTTTTTTTTTTTTTTTACAAAATTTTATTAATCTCAAAAGTAAAAATGTCAGCAACAATGAAATACCACCAAATGAAAGTTCTATTAGTGAGAAGAAAAGGAGGTAAAATTCATTTGGGTGGTAAGTTGCATGACCGAGCAATAAACCGTGAAAGTAGTGTAGTGCAGAATTGTAAAAAGTGGTCTGGTCATTAAGGGGGTTTAAGCTAGGGGGCTGAGGTGGTTAATGTAGTAGTTATCTATACACAGAGGTGATAGCGTTACAGGCAGGATATGAATGACAGATAAGACAGGATCCACCATCACAATAGGTGATTGTCAAAGTGTTGCAAATATTGATATTAATTTTAGTCCAGCTCACACCCCCTCCCTGGTGAGTCCTGTGTATATGCTTTGTGTGCAGATCTGTGTCTGGTCATCTAGGGCCTTTGAAGTCTCCTTCTAGCTAGTCACACCTCAGCAACCTTAGATAACACTGTGCTGGCGTCATAAAAGTGAAGAATCTAGCTCAACTCAAATCCTCCACAGTGACATCAGAGGATGGGGGGGTGGATGTAGAAAGAGAGGGGTTCAAAGGTATGAAAAACCTGGGGGTCAGTTTCTTGGGAGCTTACCAACGTAGTGAAGATTTCTGTTGGTTGTCTGCCTGTCCCGGAACCGGAGCTTATGTCATCTATGGTGAGTTTCTGGTTTTTCTTCTTATTTTGAAACAAACTGTTGTGCATTTCATTTCTGTAGGTTCTTTTTTATTTATTTTTATTTTTAACTTTCTTTTTTTTTTATTTATATATATATATATATATATATATATATATATATATATATATATATATATATAATATATATACACACACATATTGTGACTCTTTTCTGGACTTCATTTAATAGCGTGTTGGTAAACAAATCCACGTACTAAGCTGGAAGCACATAAGGCTACCTGTTTAGATACTAGTTTGGTAGAAAATTATAGCATTTAAGTAACATATACTTGCATTATATAGAGATAGGAGGGAGTAACTAAAGGCTTTCCGCAGATTATTGGGAACGAGCGTTTGTAGGAACATCGGCCCATGTAAATCCAATAGCAGTCACATATTTGAACTTTCAGGGAGGGACCAGGATTCCCTCTCTTACTGCTAACCAGGGAGCTCTTTCAGATGGCACAGGAAAAGAAGTACAATCTGCCTTTCATGCAACAGACAACTTGTTATCAGATTTCCTCATGCAGCGGCCGGGCTGCAGGAGCAATACGTGAGTTATAGTAGGCTGATGGGGTTAGTAAATGCACCGGGGGGCACTCTCCATTGCAGGGAACACCAGCCAGATGGAAGTGAAGGTGCCCTTAAAATGGTAATGGGTATGCTTAGGGTGCTTTGGTGGCTGGTCCCCTGTGTTCGTGACGCCAGCACCGTAATGTGCAATTAGGAGATGATGTAGAATAAGGAGACATGTTCTTTTAACAAACTCCCAGTACTTTACTGAAGCTGATCAAAAGGTCATCAATGTATGAAAGTCATTTACAGCAAGGCAGCTTTTACAGTGATTCAGATTAGTTCCCAGAAGTTGCATTGGGAGTAGTTTTCAATGACAATCAATTTTCTCCCTTATTTCTCAAAGTTGGAGGGGTGTACTATCTCTGCTGTACTGTATTAGAACATAGTAATCCTAGAGAGGATACAGAAGTATATGACAGATGGTCCTTGGTTATGGTGGGCAGCTTGTAGCTTAGAATCTCTCCACCTAATGCAAAGGAGACTGAAGTCTGATAAACGACAGTTACCTTCCTCTGCCAATATTTTCACTTCCTCTCTGAGTTGCCTGGTTCTTCTGTAATTTTTCCATTCTATGGGCTGAGGCATGGAATCAACTTTGGAGTTTTTGTAGCTCTCAGAGATGGCTGCTGAGGTGCAGCTTTGTCCTTGGACATCACACATACACACTGACCTTCTCTGTACTGTGTGTAGGACAAAGTCAGCCCTGGGAGGCTTGTTAGAACCTCCCTATGCAACCTTATTGGAACTCATTCATAAGCACAATTTACATGAAATCACAGTATTAAGAAGTGTGTTTCAGGACACTTCCCTCAGTAGAAGTAGGATGTTATCTTTTAGGACCTTGTTCAGAAGTGGGTTTATCCCTCTATGGATCTATTTGCCACAAGGGTAAACACAAAAGTGGACAGATTTATTTTCTTCCTGAATCCACAGGATGTTCTACTAGCAATAGATGCCTTAACCCAGAATTGGAGTCATGAGCAGGGACATAACTACCATAGCGGCAGACTGTGCGACTACTATGAGGCCCAGGGCAAGAGGGGGCCCAGTTGGGATAATCAACTGTTCTACCGGGGGTAAAAACTTAGTCAGGACTCTATCCTCTAAAGCAGGCATGCTCAACCTGCGGCCCTCCAGCTGTTGTAAAACTACAACTCCCACAATGCCCTGCTGTAGGATAATAGCTGTAGGCTGTTCAGGCATGCTGGGAGTTGTAGTTTTGCAACAGCTGGAGGGCCGCAGGTTGAGCATGCCTGCTCTAAAGGAACAACTGTTAGCAAAAGAAGCAGTGGAAAAAATGGTCACTGAAAAAGGGTTTAGGCAGAAACCTTTCTGTCCTATGTGGGGGCCTGGTTTGATCCTTGCTATGGGGCCCATACTTCTCTATATACGCCAGTGGTCATAAGTAGCCTATGCCTTTCATCCCATTTTCCTCATCCCCCAAGATTCTCAGTTTGGATGCCGACAGGGTGATGTGGACCAGGAGGGAATTATCTGATAGGGTGATATCCTACTTATTTGGCAAGCAAGATGACGGTGGTAACAACTACAAAATACCTTAACGTTTAGATAGTATTTTCTGTGTTTTTAGGCAGAAAGATAGAAATCCTGATCTGTTGAAAGACCCTTTCATTCCTGAAATTTTAGATTTCCTGCTGGCAGGGTTGAATAAGAATATTAAACCAGCCACTTTGAAGGGACAGACTGCAGCCTTTAGTTGTTTTTATTACTCTTTTTATGGCTGATTATCCTTGGATTAGAAGCTTTGTCAGTTGCCTCCAGATGGTCTTTAATTGAGCCTTTAACTGCCCAAACTCCCCCCCACCCCCAGGATTTAAATTTTGTTCTTTTGCCCATCTCAAACTCACTTTGAGCCGATTCACAATATCTGTTCAGACACCTAGGCTAAAAATGGTCTTGCTTGCTGTCACTACTGCTAGGAGAGTCTCTAAGATTAAGAATTTTTTTTACCCTAATTCTCTATACAATGGTTTTGGAAGATAGAATAATTATACCTTTATGTTCTTTTTTTTTTTTTTTTTTTTTTACCCAAGGTAGTATCAAATTTTCAAAGGAATCAGGATGATTTACTGTTTTTTTTTTTTGTCTGAACCCAGGAAATGCAGTAGAGAAGAATTTCCTTTGTCTAGACATGAGAAGGTGTTTGACATACTGTTTATAGAATCCGCAGCTCGTTAGCGATTGATCTGCCTGTGTTATACTGCCACCCATTACCAGATGAACGATCCGCTCGTTCATCGAGCAATTGCAATCTTTCAGCAGGTTTAAAAATCATTGCGGCCTCCTCTACTAACGAGCATGTGATTGCTGGGAAAGAACGCTTCCTTCCCAACAATGGCCTGCAAAATCTCCAGGTCTAATATAGCCTTTAAAATGTTAGACATTTGTACATGAGGTGATACTTACCAAGATAAGAGCAATAAAACTGCAGTTGTTATGAATGGACAGGCAATAGGGGTTAAGACTTAAAGCAGTTGTCTGGGTTCAGAGCTGAACCCGGACATATCGTCATTTTCACCCAGGCAGCCCCCCTGTCTTGAGCATCGGAGCAGTTCATGCTCCGATGCTGTCCTTCGCCCTGTACTAAATCCCGGAGGGAAAAGGCATTTTCTGGAGTTCGGTGACGAACCAGGCTCTCTTTAGGGCTGCCAGGCGGAGACTTCCGCCCAGCAGTGAGCCCGGTGAAGTCACAGGCACTGATGGGCGGGCTTTAGCGCTACCCTAGCCTGTAAAACGGCTAGGGCAGCGCTAAAGCCAGCCCATCAGAGCCGGAGACTCCACCGAACACACTGCTGGGCAGAAGCAGGTGTAATACAGCCTTTAGAAATTAAGGAGACCTGGAGTCAGCCTAACACAGCCAGCTTAGGCTAGTTTCACGCTAGCATTGCGGCAGGCTGTTCCAGCATACTGGTATCGCCAGAAGCTTGTAATTCTTGTATGTCGTAGATTGTAAGCCCTCGGGGCCAGGGCCCTCTCTCCTTCTGTACCGGGAAATTTCCCTGTAAGATCTATGGCCAATCCGCCCCTGACTGCCTGGATAGAATGGCTAAAGCAGCCCAAATTTCCAATGATACGATAAGCGCTGATCGATTTTAAAGTTCACATTTCTGATCTGTAGAAACCTAACATGGGAGCTGGGAACCGGGTGGGGCTTAACCAGTCTTCATAGTTACATTAAAAAAGAGGCCGTTCCATGGGGCTTGCATTTCAAAGAGATCCCGACACGGATTTACACACTATTTGTTCAAACAAAATTGTGAATCTTGTTATTGGACTTGCATGAGAAAAGAAATAAAACACGAGAAAAAGCCATGTCCTTTAATAACCAACAGCTGTACAATGACCTCAATAACAAAGTGAAAATGAACCTAAAAAAATTGGAACTTGAAATTACTGAAACAAAACAAGCTAAATGTTTCTGTGGTTTACAAGACTATAAAACCAGTTTAATATATAAATGAAAATACAAGAAAAGGTCACCATTATCCTCGCCGTCAGCGCAAGCAATAGATTTACCAATATTTAACCTGTCTTCTAAAATGTTGTCATAGCAACGACTTGATGTACTCTCTAAAGGGTTTTCTGGGATTTTGACACTGATCCACACCTCCGATCATTTTACCCGATAGGAAATACTATGGGAGCATTATTACTTCTGGGGCACAGTGGGGACATTATTGTTGGGGCATTATTACTACTAAGTGCACTTTGGCAGAGAATTATTACTATTGGTGGGACTTTGGGGAGCGCTGTTACTGTGGGGAGCACACTGGCACACTTAAAATGAGCACCAGTACAAAATGCCCTCTAATAATGTGCACTTGTACAAAAATGCTACCATTCTGTGTGCCAGTACAAAAAGATTCCTCCTTTTAGTACCCCCAGTTGAGCTAATGTCCCCATAGTGCCCCTATAATGTGTGCAAGTATAAAATACCCTTATAAAATGCCCTCATGGTGCTCCCATAGTGTCCCAGTATAAGATGCCCCTTCTTAGTGCCCCCATAGCGCTTTTAAGTTCTGCCCTCCCCTTCCCTGTAGTGCCCCCCATAATGTGCCAGTATAAGATGCCTCTATATTGTCCCCCATGATGTGCCAATATGATATGCCCCTAGACAGTGCCCTCATAGTGCTCTTCTCCCCCTATAGTCCGCCACTGTTTCACAGATAAAGAACACTAATACTTACCTCCACGCTGACAGCGATGCAGGCCTCTTCCAGCCTGTGTCCCGCGCGGTACGCTGTCCGGCTCAGGCACTGCATTGTGTTGCCTGCACTGGCCTCTGACTGCAGGCACTAGGCCTCTCTCCTGCCCTGCTGCATTCCTGCTTCGTCCTGAGGACTGTGATACAGATGAATGTAGGGAAATGAGCGCTTCCACAATGGTAGCGCTCATCTTCAGCTGCCCTGCCACCTCCACCAGAGCACCAGTTTGGGATTCAACTGGTAACGCGGTTCTCCAATCCAGCTTTAATTTTAACAATTGCATCTGGAGAACCGGCTGATTCCCATGCCTCTCCCTACATAAACTGCATCTGCATCCTACTCCAAAATTAGGAAAACCTTATATATCCAGACACACTAAACTGACCACATAGCAACAAAGATAAATCACTATAAAGCATTACATATGCAACATGTATGGACAATACCCATAGTGGAGCAAAAGGCGTCCACATAACCCACCCGCACGTATTGCTGGAAACCAGCTTCCTTAGGGGTCGTCATCTCATCTCTTTTGTCTTATGTTTTGTGACTGCAGTCGCATAGACCTGGAAGCACACAGGGGCCCAATAGGGCTGAAAAAATTGGAGGAAAAACAATATTAGATGAAGACTGACTATTAAGTGTGGTTTTACCGGTACTGTGTTTTTTTTTCTACTACCTATTGTTTCAAAGACATCTGTCAAGCTAGTCACATAATTATGACCCTGGGTTTGGGGCAGCTATTCAGGAAGGCGATGTGCGATGTGTCTCAGACAGAACCAGGACATTAGGGCAAAGTTAAACACCCCACAATTGTTTTACTGAATCCAAGAGTCATAGGGGTAGAATAATCAACGCTAGTGGCTGAGTTGCCCATAGCAACCAATTAGATTCCACCTTTTCATTTTTCAGAGCTCCCTTGGAAAATGAAAGACAGAATCTAATTGGTTGCTACGGGCTAGTAAACCATTTTTCCTTTACATCAGTTTGAAAAATCTCCCCCATAATGTGAACAGGGTTTGGATCTAATACAAAGGCACTTATAGGTGTGAATATGCAAAATGTGTTTGCTTGCAGTGTTATTACGTAGTTTAATTATGGCCTCTGTACTTTTATATTTATAATTGGTCAAGAGACCTTTTAGCGTTTTTTGCACTCTCACTGAATAGACTCTAAAATTTCAAATTTTTATTTCTATCTTCTCTAAAACAAATGCATAGGAACTAGACAAGTGAAGTTAAAATTTCCAGGGTGCACCAGAAAGGGAAATGTATCGGAAAATGTATTGGTCATTAGCATCCAGCTATATGACTTGGCAGTATTAGTTCAGTCTTTAGGGTATATCACCCATTTATTCCTTTTTTAATTTTCTTTTAATGCTGAGTATCTGCTAGCTATGTTAGATACAATGAAGAGAAAGTGACAATCTATAGCATCCAGCTATATGGCCACACGCTGGGGCTGTGATTTATAGAGGAGGGATATACTCCCCTGCATTCATTCCTTAATTTGTGCATTCACTAACTTTACTCTAGCTAGCTCAAATTTCCCAATTGTAGGGTCCCTTTCTGACTGCCCCTGAGAGCTAAAAGATTTCACACACACACACACATCAATCCCTGTATCCCAACATGTTTCGCCGAGCATTCGGCGTCTTCAGGGGATATAGTTACAGGTCACCTAAAAAATGAAAAAAGAAAATTAAAAAAGGAATAAATGGGTGATATACCCTAAAGACTCAGCTAATACTGCTAAGTCATATAGCTGGATGCTAATGACCAATACATTTTCCGATACATTTCCCTTTCTGGTGCACCCTGGAAATTTTAACTTGTCTAGTTCCTATGTATTTGTTTTAGAGAAGATAGAAATAAAAATTTGAAATTTTAGAGTCTAGTCAGTGAGAGTGCAAAAAACGCTAAAAGGTCTCTTGACCAATTATAAATATAAAAGTACAGTTGCGGATGCGTGAATGGACCCTCAGTCTGTGCCCACCTGCAGCCCCCTCACGGACTTTTACAGTGAGGAAGCTATGATCGGCCAGTCAGAATTGAACGGTCAATCGCATCGATTGTAGTTGCATCTGGGAGCCTGGTCTCGAGGACAGCAGCCATCTTTCCCCAGTCACTGTGTCATTAGACACTACCCTTTTTCTGTTGCGCCATTAGACACAGTGCCCATTTTCTGTTGTACTGCACGTGGCAAGACTTGTTAAAGTGAATCTGTCCACTAAATAATAGAAAAGTTTCCAACACGTATATATTAATTCGATATGAAGTGTCCAGCTGACTTTCAAGTGTCCTGGGTTCTTTGGTGTAAACTCTCCCCAACCCTTCCCTTTGGCACTGCAGTCCCTGCTTCAGCTGTCCCCTATGATGGTGAGGACCTCTAGAGCTGTCAATCAAGACCATAGAAAAAGGGTTGGAGATTTGGTTTACACCCTAGAGCCCAGGAAGAGTTTCTTCTTGATGTGTTTGAACAGAAAAAATGCACAGATACAAGGATTTGAGTGACTTTACCAAGTGCCAAATTGTGAGTCAGAGCATGTCCAGAACAGCAGGTCCAGTGTGGTGTTCCTAAAGTGTTCCAAGCAAGAACCAGGCTAATTGATACACATCATGAGCGAAGACTAGCATGTCTATTCCAATACCACAGGGCTACTGCAGCACAAATTGCTGAAAAAGTTACTGCTGGCTTTGATAGTGTCAGAACAGTAAGGAGCTATGTTACCCGACGCCTGTCTACCACCAAAAGCAACCAACTACAATGGAAATTGAGAATCATTATTGAACCATTGAGCAAGAGAAGGTGCCCTGCTCATTTACATCATATAGACAGCTATTCACATGAATGGGAACTGAGCTGCAGCAACACAGCATGGCTGCCACACAGTGGCTGCAGCTGTCTGCTTTCAACTCTGTCCATTGTGTTTTTTATCAGCCCATGTAAAGGGCCCTTTTAGCCATCAATGCCTTTAAGTCCTGGTATTCATGTGGATGTTGGATTGACACTTTACCTACCTATAGATTGTTGACCGCCAAGTACACCCCTTCCACGTTGCAAAATTTGTTCACGAATGGCTTGAAGTACATGGCAAAAAAAAAAGTAAACTAAAGAGATCAGGATGTAGACTTTTCCTCCAGATTCTCAAAATTTCAATCCAATCGAGCACTGGAGATGTGCTGGTAAAACAAATTCAATCCACGGACGCCTCACCTCGCAACTCGGAGGTGTTAAAAGGGTTTTCTGGTAAATAGGATTTTTTAAACAAATTTCTGTAGCATGGTCCCTGAAACGGAAGATTCATGCTTACCTGCTCCACGCTATTTAGGTCCTTCGCGCTACCACCGCTCTCTCCACCTTTCGCTCCCGGCACTGTTTACATCCAGCTGGTCACATGCACCACTCCATGAGACCGCTGCAGAGAGAATTGTCTGGTAATGTTTTGCATTAGGGCAGTGCATGTGACCATGCCTATAGCCAGCCGAGACCAGAAGATGGAGAGAGTGGAGGCAACGCAGACCACCGGAGCAGTGTGGTGCAGGTTAGTATGAATCTTCTATTTCGGGGCCATGCTGCAGGAACTTGTTAAAAAAATAAAAATCAATTATATATATAATTTTTTTTTATATGAAAAGTACTTTTAAAGAATATGCAACTGATATATTGGTGCCAGATATGACAGGACATCTTCACAGGTATTGTCAGCTTCGATGGGTCAGATGTGTTTTGGCAGCATAAGCAGAACCTAAACAATATTGGGCAGTTGAAAGAGAAGGTAATTTTTCACAATTTGATAATTTTCCAGTGACGTGACATTCCAACAAAACCTTAACTCGACGAAAGTTGTTTATTTTTAGAACAAGGTCACATTGGCATAATAAGATAAACTTTACATGTAGAGGCTTTGATTGTGTTTTTTTATAAAAACCGTTCTAGGAACTCTTTCCTATCACTGACCTTGTTCACATCTAAACCATAGAATGTTACAGCAGTGCCTGTTGTACCACTTTTTCAACCAGCAGATCTCATTTTGGACCAATCCTAAGGGCATTATCCTGGCAGTCCCGTGGTATTCACCCTTTATCCTCTATAGAGGGATCTGGACTTCAGTGCAGGGAAGCCACCAGGCAGCTACCTCCTAGAGTAGTCTCTGCGCGGTTGACAGCAAACCCACGGGGGTCAGAGAGACTGGGGTGGGCCACTGAGGAATCCAGCTAAACCATAGTCAGGGACAGGCTGAAATCAGGGCAGGCAGAGTATGTGCCATCCGATAAACAGTCCAAGGTCAGGGCATGTTGCGAAGGGTCAATGAGGAGGTTTGTTGTTTTGGATGCACACAAGCGGTGCTATCTTATCAACTGTCTGCTCCAAATTGCAAGTTGTTAGTGAGTCGTGCATGATGGAGTAAACCACACTGACACCTCTAAAGGATCAAAGCAGAATTCTCATTTATTAGAGGAGGTTAAGCAGTATATATGTACATCAGAGGGAGCTTCCCCTTGAGGCTCGTGGCATTGTTCCATTGGTCATTATACAAAAATAATTCTGCGCATTTAGCATAGCTAAGGAATGTAAACTATAGATAAGTGGGGAGTGATCCTGGATGCCAGTGCCATCTTGTAATGGCTTCAGATCTATCAGTCTCGTATCCACAACATGGCCACAGGTCAGGTAGCAGAGCATCAAAATTCAGGAAATGGGCACACAAACAGATACTACATACTTTTAAAGCAACTGGCAAGCTAGGTAACCTATTGCTCAGGCACCCTCCCACTTTGGAAGGTGCCTGAAGTACCCCAGGGTTGCCAACCACTAGCTGGTGAAAATTAGGATGTGTGCACTGGCCCTTTAAGAGCTATCGTTCGCTCACAGCTTACGGGCAGAAGGAAGGAACCAGGCCAGCAAACACACGCTGTGCCAGGGAGAATGGAGCACACGACTCCAGTGGCCGAACCTGCCTTAAGGAAGCTGCAGAAGACTGGCAGGTCCAGACCACCAAAGAAGGAGCCCGAAGGTGAGTGAAGTGGCGGTGAGCACAGGCTGCAGATATAACATATTATAATGATTTGTGCTGAATTTCTTCACGTGTGTTACTGGTGCCACTGCCACTACATTTGAACAAACCATAATCCTGACAGTGGCCTTTTACAGCAGGATAATGCTTCCTGCCACAATCCAAAAAAAATGTTCACGATTGGTTTGAGAAACCTATTAGGAAGGATTATTTCCACAAGGCTTGGGTTTCATCAATGCAATGCCATAACTTGCACAAAGCCTTAACGTTTCTTTCCGTGTGGTCTCGCACAACAGTCACAAGAGTTCCTACAAGGTCTCCATTCTCACGATTAGGTTGTCCACAATTAGTTTTTTTGAGGAAACGATGCCTATGAGTCACCATAATGCCACAATTCACTCCCAGGTGACCAATACAGCTACAAAGATTGAAGGTCAGATGACTAACCCTCTCAGCAAATAACTGAACTCTGGTATATTAAGCATGCAATGACAGAGCATTCAGATTTTCTAAAAGGTTTTCAACATGATAATGGAGAAATGCTGGGTCATCTTCACATTTCAAAGTACATGTTCAGAGAAGCAAGCCTCAGTCAGGTGTCTTTTTTGCAAGTTTTCAAAAACGAATTATAATCCAAGATGTAACTTGAAGTTCCCAGACCCTGCAAAATCTTTATTCTTTTAGGACCCCCAAGACCCCCACCTACCATATGTCATTTATATTACTGGTGACTCCTATGTGGCAAATATGGCTTTTTAACCCCTCAGTAATCAAGGCAGGGGACTGCTACTTGTTCACTTCCTATAGCTGCGCTCCTGAATTATGTTATAAAATGTTTTTAATATTACTTGTAGTATAAGCATGAAAACTCACTAATAAATAGAAGTAACTGTCCTCATTTGTAATTATATTTCTATACAACCATATGTGTTTTCCATCTTTTCAGGCAAAATTTCCTCTAAGAGACCTGCAAGATGTAACTGAGAAGCCGTGGTGTAACTAGAAATGACTGGGCCCCACAGCAAATTTTTGTACTGCGCCACCCTCCTCAGAAATTTATTTGCAACCCCCACTCCTGTGGCTAGTCAAGATCGCTCTCTCAGACCAGGCCCGGCAGCCGCTCCGTCTGTTTCCTACACCTATATACTGTATGTCATGTTACTGTATATACTGTCACTGTATATAATGTAATTTTATAATACTGTTGAGGGGGCCCTGACAATAAAATCTTTTAGTCTGAGGTTGGGCTCCAAAGCAGCCACTTTCCCTACAGCTACGCTCCTGCTGGGAAGAATGGTGCACAAACTAAATATCACATTAATCACAATCCTGCATTCTTCTAATACTGATGAATTTTTATGTCTAAGGGCTAATGCACATGACCATATGTATTTTGCAGTCCTCAAAAAACAGATCCACAAAAAATACAGATGATGTCCGTGTGCATTCCGTATTTTGCAGAACGGAACAGTTGGCCCCTAATAGAACATTCCTATCCTTGTCCGTAATGCAGACAATAACAGGACATGTTCTAGTTTTTTGCGGAACGGACTTGCGGACATACGGAAATGGAATGTAGACAGTAACTTCCGTTTTTCTTGTGGACCCATTGAAATGAATGGTTCTGCATATGGTCCACAAAAAAACAAGGAACGGATATAAAAAGAAAATATGTTTGTGTGCATGAGCCCTTAGACTGTTTTTTAAGGGGGAGCATAAAGTATTTAATCTAATATATAAAGCGGAGTGTATGTATGTCCGCTAAAGGAATCCGCACCATCACATTTATAATCACGAAATTTGGCACATGGGTACATCAGGTGTCCGGGAAGGTTTTTGACATGACCCTTATCAGCCAATAGAAGCTCGCAGGCCCTTAGTCTCCACATACACACAGTTTTACACCAGTTTTCCATAACAACTCAGCCATTTTTCTTCACGGCTGTAGGTCAGCTTTAAAGGGGCAGGGCGCTGTGGATAACACTGTTAAGGGAGCGGAGTGCTGTGGAGGTCACAGTTAAGGGGGCACGTAGGGTGGCCATTTAGGCCACCTTCAAAAGATGGACTTAAAAACCCCGCCACTAGGCCCTGCTAATCCACCCCCCAAATCAATTAGGTCACGCCCCCTGCAACTCCACAGCCAACAGGGATAGAAAAAATGAAGGTGAAAATCAACTTATGTCAACTTCATGGGGTGGGAAGGAGGGTGACTTTCTCACTGCAGCTCACGCTCAGACAGCACAGTGCTGAGCTCTGTTCAAAAGGACATCCCTGTGTCCGTCCAGGCCCTGCGCCAGATGGAGGGCAGGGAGTCTAAAAGCCAGACTGTATGGCCTAAAACCGGACCCCAGGCCACCCTAGGGGCAGGCTGCTGTGGAGGTCACAGTTAAGGGGATGGTCCTCTATTGAGGTCAGTGTTAAGGGTGTTGTGAAAATCACTGTTAAAGGGTTATTCCCATTTGCGTCTCTCATACTTACCTGCTCCTGGCGCGCCGTCCACTTCCTGGTTTCGGCAGGGGGCGGGATCCTTCTTGATTGAAGTCTTCTCCCTGCCGGGCCGCGCGCTGGACTGAACGCGCACTCCGCTGCACATGCACCCTGGTGACTTCTTCCTGGCAAGTATACTATACTGGCCAGGAAGAAGTCATCTTAGCGCATGCGCGGTGCCAGCATGCGCTTTCGGGAGTACGCACGCGGCCCGGCCAGGAGAAAATAAGTCGTCTGCGCAAGCGCGGCCACCGCGATTCAGGAGAAGAGCGGTGGCCGTAACCAGGGGAGACGGAAGACAACAATCAGGTAAGTATATGTTAATTATCTTCTAAGGGGTGGGAATTAGTTAATTATATTTAGAAAAATGATCACTGGTAAATCATTAACAGATTTAACAGTGATCATTAAGATGGGAATACCCCTTTAAGGAGATGTGGTACTGTGGAGGTCACTAATAAAGGGGCGGTCACTGTGGAGAACACTATTAAAGGGGTGGGATGCTGTGGAGGTCACTGTTAAGGGGGTGGGATACTGTGGAGGTCTCTGTTAAGGGGGCAGAGAACGGTGGAGGTCACAGTTAAGGGGACGTTCCATTATTGGGGTCACTGTTAAGGGGGCAGGGTGTTGTGGAAATCACTGTTGATGAGACGGGGTACTGTGGAGGTCACTAATAAAGGGGCAGCTGCTGTGGAGGTCACTTTTAAAGGGGCGGGACACTGTAGATGTCACTGTTATAGTGGATACTGTTGATATCTTTTAACGACACACAAAAACATTAAATGAAATAGATGTAATATACTCGTGCAAACCCGGGTCCTTCTGCTAGTGTTTAATATTTTCCAAAAAGCAAAAATGGTCATCCATAATGAAATGGTTATTACAGTGTTTGCATTTGTTGGTTTTTTTTTATTCTGTATTTTGCATTGTGTTTCTTTTTGCCAACAGTGATACAATGCCTAGACTTCACATTCTAATAATGCAGCTGACACTGTAGAAGAAAGCATATTATGATAATAATAAATGTAACTGATATATGTAGCGAAATATCCTCTTCATCTCCATGGAAACTAAAACGGGAGTCAATCGGTAGAAATCAGAGTTGGCGTAAATAGCAGCATTCACTTAAAGAAATTATTTAAGAAGATCAGTGTTATAAAGGAAAGTATTTCACCATGGCTTCATACTCTAACAATTTGTTTTATACTTATCCTTTTGGGAGCTGAAATTGTATCATTTTATGGTAAGCAGCAAAGTATAATCATGCACACGTACCCCAGGGCAAATTTAGAGTGATTTATCTTCACAGTCCATATGGTGTCCTTAAAAGCCCTGTGTATTTGCTGAAAATTAAATAAAAAAAATAATAGAGACTTTATCCCATGACTAATGTAAAAAATAAAAGACATTATATAGTATATGACGGTCTCTTTCCTTAGAACCAGACCTGTACCTTACATGGATACAGAGATCTCCACATTCATTGCTCTAATTGCTTTGCTACATTTATTTCAAGCTGGCAGCATAGGGGGCATGACCTTTCACAGAAGACATGACCTCTTTGCCTGTCACAGCTCAGGGATTGTGTCCTTTCTGGTGCAGCTCTCTCCCTATAACTGTCACAACTTCTAACCGGATATAGGACTGGTGGCAGTTGAAGGATGGAACTGAGCATGTGTGACCACCTTGTCCTGCAAAAAGCAGCAGGTGGCGCTATACAGATACATTTTATGGAATAATTCAGTGTCTATACTAAATTTTAAATTCCATACAATAAAAAAAGTATTCAGATCCAGGTTCTTGTTTTAAAGAATAATTTACGTGGGACAACCCCTTTAAGGGTTCCCCAGAAGACAAGCAGGAGATGTCACATTTACATTGGAGATGCTTGAAGATGCTAGGACCAAAGTGCAAAGATTACAGAATACTTTACACCCTATGGCCTCTTTCACACGGGCCAGTTTTCCGCGCGGTGCAATGCGTGAGGTGGACGCATTTTACCCGCACTGAATCCGGACCCATTCATTTCTATGGGGCTATGCACATGAGCAGTGATTTTTACGCATCACTTCTGCGTTGCATGAAAATCGCAGCATGCTCTATATTGTGCGTTTTTCACGCAACGCAGGCCCCATAGAAGTGAATGGGGCTGCGGGAAAATCGCAAGCATCCACAATCAAGTGCGGATGCAGTGCGATTTTCCCGCAAGGTTGCTAAGAGACGGGACCCGATCTTTAATATTTTCCCTTATAACCATGTTATAAAGGAAAATAATAGTTTTCTCAATACAGAATGCTCAGTAAAATGTGGATTAAGGGGTTAAAAAGAAAAAAAATTAACTCACCTCATCCACTTGATCGCGTAGTTGCCGATCTCTTGTCTCTTCTTCAAGCATTAGCTGCCAGCTAAAGGACCTGTGGTGATGTCACATTACATGGTCCAATCACATGGTCCATTACCATGTGACGTCATCACAGGTCCTTTAGCCGACAGCTAATGAATGAAGAAGAGATCGCAACTACGCGATCAAGTGGATAAGGTGAGTTAATTTTTTAATTTTAACCCCTCCATCCACATTTTACTAAGCATTCTGTATCAAGAATGCTATTATTTTCCTTTAAAAATAATAAAATCTACAGAATGCTCAACCCGAAACCAGACTTCATTGATGAAGTTTGGGTCTGGGTACCAAACATGACTATTTTTTCCTACGCGCGTGCAAAACGCATTAAAGTGCAATGCACTCGCGCGGACAAATTGCATATTTTCCCGCACCCGCAATGGCTGTGTAAAAGAGGCCTAAAGGAGCCATTGACCTGAGCACCCATAATATACCTAAGAGAGATCAATCATTTTACTGTTGCTCACTGTGGTACTGATGTATCCAGCTGTTACCTATTAAAGATTGGTGCAAGGATAAGTAAAGCTTGGTTGTTTTGCAAGTTTGTCGACTGTGACTTTTCTTACGACATCCTCAGATAGTCCTTCTACATTTTCAGTTAGATCTCTATTTTCTTGATAAAGTTGGTATCCTCTATCTAAATGAAGCCATGTTGCTTATCCTTGTGCAGGTTATTATCAATGATTCGGCCATCTGTTCAGAATTAAACTAACAATACTATCGAAGTACAGCCGAGGCAATTTTGCATTGCGGCACCAATACTTAAGGGATGTAAATCCTGACCAGCAGATACTGATGTGACCTTTATCCTCACAGACTAGTATGAAACAGAAAAAAAAATCTGGGAAGCATGATTAAATCTGAAAGGGGGAAATGGATTAAAGTGTATGATAATAATATACTTCCTTCTGCCAAAAATAGATGAGCAGATCTCTGAGTAATATAAATGCTTGTGCCTATGTACAAACATTTTAAAGGGAATCTGTCGCAACTATTATCTGCAGTAATAAATTAGTAATATTACAGATAAGAAGTCCAGAGATATCTATTTTAATTCCCCCCCCCCCCCCATTACACCTCTGTCAGGATTTTAAGGAAACGTGCCACTTAAAATTATATCTGGCAGTTAAAACCAGATAGTAACACATAGCCTTATTTCTAATCTGTTTTTATTTTCTTATTACATATTTTTTGTTACCATATTTTTCATCTTACAAGACACACCTAGGTTTTAGAGGAGGAAATTAAGGAAAAAAATATTTTTTTATCAGACCTTAGCTCAGAGCCCCAATTGGACCCCCAATGTTAGTTAGACCTCAGCTCAGACCCTTAATCGGACCTCAAATCAGGCCCCAATGTTAATTAGACCCCATCTCAGGCCCCCAATCAGACCTTAGATCAGATCCCCATTGTTAATTAGATCCCAGCCCAGACCCCCAATGTTAATAAGACCTCCAATTAGACCTCAGATTCAACCCCCAATGTTTACTAGACCCCAGCTCAGACCTCCAATCAAACCTCAGATCAGACACAAAAAAATTCAACTGGCCTTTCTTGTTACCTATAAGGCGCACTGACATTTTCCCCCCACTTGTGTGTCTTGTAGGGCGAAAAATGCTGTATATTTTCTGAACACCATTATGGGGGCTGCCATCTTGCCACCTTGCCTAAAATTAGAGGAATCCACACTACAATAAGAAAAAATAATCTAATCTAGTGAGGGACTACCTCAATGCAGACAGCTAAAGGTGTAATGTATGATACAATAGCTGGGTAGGTGTAGATCAAATTGGGGGGATCAAGGTACAATAGTGTCCAGATGGACTGCATAAGAAATAAAGTGCATGAAATACATTAGTACTATCCCATCAGTCAATGTGGCACAAAGACGTCCATAATGAAATAGTTACACATAACTCCCAACAAAGAGCCACAAACCAGTAGCCAAATAAGCAGAGAAAAATGTCTCCATTAGGAGCCCTAACTTAATGAATGAGTTTCGCGAGTAGCTTCACCAGGGAATAATGACACGTGTTGTAAAATACCACTCACAGGAGAGCAGTCTTCAGGAAGTGGAAGGTATATTTACGGCCGGCTCACAGCCGTGGCATATTCAACATACAAAGGAAAGTGTTCAAATAGGAAAAGCCGCAAGTCTCATCCTCCACCCTGCCTCCCACCGGATACAACCATGCATGGCTGGCTCACGAAGCTCTATATGTACTTCCCTTTTTTGTTAGAATGGCCGGACCATTGTACAAAAAAACGCTATTTTTACCTTCTGTGTCAGCCCTTTCTGCTCATAGAATGTAAGCTCTTGCGAGCAGGGCCCTTATTCCTCTTGTTTTAGTTGACGACTTATTTGTTGCTATGTAATGTATGATTTTCTTTGTGCATAAATCCTCTGATTATAAAGGGCTTCGGAAGATGTTGGCGCTATATAAATAAAGATTATTATTATTATTATTATTATTCATGAACAGCATTTGATTACCTAGTGGTCTTCTTAGTGAGCACAATGCCAACTGATAATCATAAAAAAAAACCTTTTGTTCTGTCCAGTCTAGTTTATAGCCCTCATAAAAGTTATTGGGGGCTATGAAGTGCCACCCCCACCTCTAGAATGTGTAAATAGGTATGGACCTTGAAATTGTAGTGTTTGGCATGACAACGATAAACATTTGCTCTTTTCTCAAAGGGACAGTTGTGTGGCCGGGGCAACTCCCTGGGAAGTCAGTTCCTGCCAGATAGGCAGCCCCAACTGCACTCTAGGGTCACACTATGTCCGATTTGCTTATTTTTTGGGGCGTGGGAGGAAACCCATGCAAACATAGGTAGAACATACGAACTCCATGCAGAAGTTGACCCTGGTCAGACTTGACCCCAGGATCTAATCACTGAGCCACCATGCTGCCCATTGCAGACAGCATTAGTCTTATGCTACATGCACATGACAGTATCCAAATTGGAGTCCACAAACCGCAGATCCACCAAATATAGATACTTTCCATGGGCAGTACGCATTTTTCGCATGGCAGTGTGCACCTGCACATTGGGATGTGCTGACTGACCCCCTTTTCCTTGCAATGTATATATATATATCTCTACACATACAGCCTCCCCCATAGCTTTCGCCCATAAGATGCACCGACCCATAAGACGCATCTAGGTTTCAGAGGAGGACAATAAGAAAAAATATTTTTCAGACCAGCAATCAGAACCCCAATGTTAATAAGACCTCAACTTACAGCCCCAGTAAGACCCCCAATGTTTATAAGACCCCCAAAAAGGCCTCAGATCTTACCTTCAATCAGACCTCAGCTCAAACCCCAACGTGAATGACCCCCAATCAGACCTCAGCTAATACCCCCAATATAAATAAGACCCCCATTCAGACCTCAAATGAGACCCTCATCGCTCAAATGTGCCCCCCATGCCTCAGATCAACCCTCAGCCATATATAAGCCCCAGCAATCAGCCTCCTTTCAGCCCCGAGCCATGACCCATCAGCCTCAGATGTGCCCCAGCCTCAGAGCAAATAAAATTAAAAAATCCACTTACCTCTCCTGCTCCTGACACTGCTGCTCATCACTGCCCACGCTCTCTCTTCTTCCTGCCATGGCTGTGCTGTGACCCAACACACACAGCGTGAGGTCACAGAGCGTCATCACGCTGTGCGCAGCCACAGCACAGCTGACAGCAGAGGACCAGGATGCGGTGAGTACAGAGCCTTCACCACTTCCTGGTCCTCCAGTACTAATGAGCCCTTTCTTAATGGAAACGCTCATTAGTATTTGCCCCATAAAATGCAGTGACATTTTTCCCCCAATTTGAGAGGTGGGGGAAAGTGTGTCTTATGGGGCGAAAAATATGGTGTGTATATATATATATATATATATATATATATATATATATATATACACATATACATATACTGTATATATATTACACATGGTCATTATGTGAGGGAGCAGTAAGGTCAGCATCTTCACAAATCAGTACTGCGCTGTACTGTGAAGATGGATATTCAGAGCAATTTTTCTCCTACAAGAAATGTACAAATTTATAACCAGGGACGGACTGGCCATAGACCCTAAAGGAAAATTACCTGGTGGGCTGATGTCCAAGGGGCCACCCGAGCCCTTCCCACTGCCACTGGCCAGGTACATAATGATCTGGTCTGATCATAATGTTCTCTCTGTTAACGCTGAAAGCATCAGGTAGTTATGTACCTGGACGTGGGCCACAGATGCCCTACTGAATTCAACTGTATTGTTCTCAGGACGGTAATACAATTAAATACTGCTGTGGCAAAGTGGAAACCATGGCTTCTTGCTCTTCACCCTCACAGGTCACATGCCACTGTATGACGCAGTGTACAAATGGGGCAGGGACACAGGCTTCTAAGATCCTGTGCACAGCATTTGTCTCCTCAGTGCCTGGAGAAGTGGAAACCCAGCAGCTGCTCAGTACCTGAGGCAAAGCCCCCAGCCCTGAGTCTGTGCTGCTGATAGTAGAAGGGGTTAAACTGTGCTGAAGAATCCAGTGGGAGGGGAGTCACAGGGCAGACAGTTCAGCCAGCAGATCGTCAGTGCAGGGAGCGTGGCCGGCAAATGGGCAGTGCAGGGGGCGAGGCCAGCAGATCAGCTGTGCAGGACGCATGGCTTGTAGTTCAGCACAGCCTTCACAGTAAGGTGCACAGAGGCAGACTTGCTCTTTCAAGCTTGTGCAGGGAACATCGTCATAGCAGGGAAAATAGATGACATCAGGGTCATGTGACCCTCAGCTAACTAGGAGAACAGGGCCACTGTAGATAACGTAAGGGAACTAAAAATCCCTTACATTTGCTTAGTTAGAAACATACAAAGAACAAAAATACTTGGACAACCTCTTTAAATATAGATAATGACATGGATTAAAAGTTTTTTAAAAACATGGTAAATAGTGTTAAGCGAGCATGCTCGGCTGAACACCAGTTCGGCTCGAGCATCGCGATGCTTGGCACATCGCAGTGTTCGGTCGAATACCGCGTGTGCTCGAGCGCGATGCTCCAGTCTCCTTGCTGCAAGTTTGTTGGCTGTGTAGAAGCCAATAAATGCGCAGGTAAGTACTGCCACTCACTGTAATTTTGTAGCCATGTTGGTTACTGGCATTACAGTAATTGGCTGGCCGGAATGCGTCATTGGGTGCTATAAAGCACCCGATGACACGTGTTCGGCTCAGTCTTAGTCAGGGAGAACTGTACTGTAGAAGGGACAGATAGTGTAGGGGATTTGATTAAAATTTTTTGTTAGGCAGGGTTGGTGTTAGAGACCCAAAAGTCCTTTTAAGCACTATTGTTGTATCTAGCAGCAATATAAATTATTAGTGCAACCTGCGCTAAATAGTGTGCAATTGTTTGGCTGCTGCAGGCAGCGACATTATCTGCGCTACAACTCCTGTCTAACGTTTGCGCATCCTAAAAATATCTGTGACATCCAGTGTACTTTTTCTGTAGATGCTGCGGACAGTGACATAACCTGTCCTACATCTCCGTTATAACGTGTGCGCATACTAAAAAAATCAGTGACATCCAGTGTACTTTTTCCGTAGGCAGTGTCCGCTGCAGACAGTGACATTACCTGCGCTACATCTCCTGTATAACGTTTGCGCATCCTAAAAATATCTGTGACATCCAGTGTACTTTTTCTGTAGATGCTGCGGACAGTGACATAACCTGTCCTACATCTCCTGTATAACGTGTGCGCATACTAAAAATATCAGTGACATCCAGTGTACTTTTTCCGTAGGCAGTGTCCGCTGCAGACAGTGACATTACCTGCGCTACATCTCCTGTATAACATTTCCGCATCCCAAATATCTGTGACATTGACTGTAATTTATTTGGGAATACACTTAAAAAAAAACTGCGCTACTGTACGTGTGAGATACAAGTATATATACCATTTAATATGATGAAGGCGAGCAGTAGGGGACGGGGAAGGGGAAGTGGCTGTGCTGCTGATGGTGCATGCAGAGGCCGTGGCCCTGGGCGCGGTGAAATTGTGCCTGCTGCCAGAGCACAAGAAACACACTCATCCACGATACCTAGCTTCATGTCCCAGTTTGCAGGGCGGCACAGGACACCACTCTCGAAGTCAGACCAGTGCGACCCGGTGGTGGGTTGGATTGCAGTAGATAATGCTTCCAGTCGGTTAAGCACCATCCTGTCTTCAACAAAGTCCAGCCTCAGTAGCCAAGAGTCTGGTAAACAGAATCCTCACCCTGACCCTCCTTCCTCCCACCATGGAGAGTCTTTGCAAACGAGTGATCCCAGACTCGGATATTCCGAGGAGCTCTGTTCATCGCCATTCACACCACTGGGTCACACCACTGCCTCCTATTCCCCTGTGTTACGTGCTGGCCAATCTCCTGTCCAAGACGCAGGCCCGGATGCCTACTGGACTTTCGCAAGCACCATCAGCTAGCACATCCACTTCTGCGTCCCAGCGCAGCATACAGATGTCCATACCCCAGGTCTTAGAACTAAAGCGCAAATACCCAGCCACCCACCCACAGGTCATAGCACTAAATGCGCACCTTTCCAAATTGCTGGCCATGTAGACCTTTTGATGTGAACCCGACACCACCCCCTCTTCAGAGTAGGGGGTGCCTGGTTTAATGCTCGGGTTCTTCCATTGACTTCCATTGTGCTCAGGTGCTTGGTAGAGCACCCGAGCATCACGATGTGTTCTGCCCGAGCACCTGAGCAACACTAATCTTAAACATAAAAACATGATTTATCGTTTAATAAGTTTTTATTGAAAAACTTTTTTTGCGAGAAGTACAAAAACAAGGTGCACATGTCCTAATATATAAGGTGCATTGAACAGTAATTCAGTACAGCAACATGACACGGTACAATGTAATGGCAGATAGAAATGTACCGGATTAGAGTTTACGTCGTAGTATCAATACAAATATAAACTTGGCTAAGAATGATGGAAATGATATTTCTTATCTTCGATACAGTAGAATTAGAGTAGTTTTCCAGGGTAGGTTAATACATGATGCCATAGTGACAATGCTTCAAAGATACCATAACACAGAAGTGCAGTACATTGAAATACCTGGGTCAAATTATGCGGGACTTGAGAATTCACGCGGCATAGCGCAAAGTATCCGCATATGAGATAGTATTCGTCTTGCTGAAGGTGACAATTGCTGCCCAGGCGTTCCAGTTTGGGAGGACCCTGTGTAATGGAGGAAGAAGCCTCCAGTGCAGGGCGTCCTTTGTGATTTGTGGGTTGGCAGATCGGAGTGTCAACCGGTTACCGTGATTATGTGGTAATATGAGTGTGAACTATAAAGAATAAAAGGGAAAAGAGAACTACTACAAGGACAAAGACAAGGACAGAGACAAACAGCACGAGACAAGGACAAACAAAAACAGAACAAACAGAACGAGACGTGGACATAAACAGAACAGTAGGCAGAGAGTTTTCAGTATTATTATTTCAAGATGTTCAGGTGTACGTCTGTGCGTCATCCTTCGCTCTTACTGGATCGTCTGCTGAGGAAGGAGTGAATGAATAAAGCGGGCAAATGGGTTAGACCCACAGTCAGTTTTGTGCGTTTGGGTAAAGGTCTGTCCATTTTGATAAAAATATGATTTAAATAATGTCATTTTCTGATTACACATTTCCTTCAAATTCCCAGTCCACCGCTGCTTGTCCATGCCCCACACATTAGAAGAAAATTACAGTTATACATTAATTGATAGAAAATTCACGGCACTTGTCAAATTCGGGTGCAATTAATTAACAATTTATTTGAGAGGTCATCATAGACAATTTTACTCTAAAATAAAAAGTCTCATGTGTCTGTATTACTATGTATGAAACTTTCATGCTCTGAAGCGCTGTATGAACACACCCTATGAGGCGTTTTCAGTCCGTGCTACCTGCACCAATAATCCCTGCACAGTCTGCAGGACCTTCAACGGCCTGATAGGGTGTTCTCATAGAGAGTCTAGATCACCGTAGGGGCCCCACACTGACTGAAGCCAGGTTCCCAACTGTAATCATCTGCATTGGAGATTACACTGATGCTGACCACTTGAGGGTACTTTCACACTAGCGTTTTGGATTCCGTTTGTGAGATCCGTTTCAGGGCTCTCACAAACGGTCCAAAACGGATCAGTTAAGCCCCAATGCATTCTGAATGGATAAGGATCCGTTAAGAATGCATCAGTTAGGCTCTGTTCCGCTTCTATTTCGTTCTGAAGGCAGACATCAAAACGCAGCATGCAGCATTTTGGTGTCCGTCTGAAGAGGCTGAGCCTAACGGATCCATTTGGAATTACAATGTAAGTCAATGGGGACGGATCCGTTTTCAATGACACAATATGGTGCATTTGAAAACGGATCCGTTTTGGACTTTGTCATTTTTCTTTAAACCTAATGCAAACGGATCCGTTCTGAACGGATACAAACGTTTGCATTATAGGTGCGGATCCGTCTGTGCAAATAAACAGACGGATCTGCACCAACGCAAGTGTGAAAGTACCCTAACTCAATAGAAGCTGTGTTCAGTGCATAGAACTATTTTTTCCATAAAAAGTGATTTTAATTTGTAAAAGTGGTAAAAAAACATACACAAGTATGTTACCACAACCTGCTCACTTGAAACTTGTATAATAAAGATAACATGTTATTTATACCACCCCAAGAACAACATAAAAACACAATAAACCTGTCTTTGTTTTAGTCCTATTCCACCAAAATTAAATATTAAAAAGTCCCATATTCCCCAAAAATAGGACCTAAAAAGCTGCATTTCGCCCAGCATAAAAAACTGCCTTCATTTGGCTACAACAGCACAAAAGGGAGTGAGTTCCTGCTCTTGGAATGCTATTATTGTGCAAAAGTAATCAAAAACACATAGAATGATACATATTTAGTATCGCCATATCGTACCGATCCACAGAATAACAGTAACTCTAGCTATGCCAGACAGTAAATGTTGTAAATTTGAAGTGCAAAAGCAATGTTACAACTGCCTTTTTCCCATTATCAACCACCAAAAAATGTAATACAAATTAATAAGTTAGATGTACCCCAAAATGGTGGCACTAAAAATACAATACACCCCAGAAACAACAAACCCTCATTTGGCAACAACAACAGGAAAATCAAAGTTATGACCAGAAAAAAACAGCCCAGATTGTCTTATCTCGTACTCCTCCTTGGCTGAAAATACTCTTCAAAAAGGAGTATTTTTAGGCCCCTTGCAGACGAGCGAGTATTCCGTGCGGGTGCAATGCGTGATGCATTGCGTCCGCACGGAATCTGGACCCATTCGTTTCAATAGGGGTGTGTACATGAGCGATGTTTTTCACGCATCACTTTTGCGTTGCGTGAAAATCGCAGCATGTTCTATATTCAGCGATTTTCACGCAACGCTGGCCCCATAGAAGTGAATGGGGCTGCGTGAAAATCGCATTGCATCCGCAAGCAAGTGCAGATCTGTTGCGATTTTGACAGATGGTTGTTAAGAGATGTTGTTTGTAAACATTCAGTTCTTTTATCACGCGCGTGCAAAACGCAATAAATCACATTGCACTTGCGCAATAAAAACTGAGCAACTGAATGCGATCGCAAACAAAACTAAATATACTTGCTTCCGAAATTGCGCATGCTTCACTTAACGCATCCGGACCTAATCCGCTCACGCTCGTCTGCAAGGTGCCTTACTCTTCCAGGAAAAAATGTAGTGCGACCTCTGATTTATTTATCCACACAAAAGTTGACATTTCGGTTCTAGCCAGGACCTTTATTCACAACATGGCACTAAAGAATAAATCAAAATAGATGAGTTAAGAAACAGCCCACAGTGAGGACACAGTGGAGACAAAGGGGGAGGGGGATTTGGAGGGGGGAAGCAAACAAGCAACAGGGGGTCATCAAAGAACAATGTATGTTGGCACCAGTCTGGATGGAAACTCTACTCTGGAAACCAAATGAATGCTGACAATGTACAGCAGATGGGCAGAATCTCCAGATTTAACTAGATAACTAAGATAACAATAAATTAAGCAACTAAGATTACAATTGACTCTTGTGACACTGTGACATTGCAAGAAGCTAATGGAGGAACCAATACCCCTAGAGAGTCAAATTTAGGGAAGAAGGCCCAGATGAAATAAGAATCATAGGCTTACCATGGAGGAAATAATGGGATTTTTTTTTTTCAATCAATACATGCAGCATTTTGGTGTCCGTCTGAAGAGGCGGAGCCTAACGGATCCGTTTTTTTTTTACAATGTAAGTCAATAGGGACGGATCCGTTTTCAGTGACACAATATGGTGCATTTGAAAACGGATCCGTTCCCCATTGACTTTCAATGTAATTCAAAACGGATCCGGTCATTTTTCTTTAAACCTAATGCAAACGGATCCGTTGTGAACGGATACAAACGTTTGCATTAGAGGTGCGGATCCGTCTGTGCAAATAAACAGACGGATCCGCACCAACGCTAGTGTGAAAGTAGCCTTAGATGTCACTGCCAATGTGCCTATTGAGATGGTGACCAAGGCATGCTTGCAGGATGCTGCGTGATACATGGGAGAGGCTCCATGAATTATAGACGGAGCTGTCTGTGCTGTTCACTTTGTTCTTGTGTCGACTATGTGTTTACCTCTCAGGCAGTCAGAAAGTGTAGTCACTCCTTGGTTCCTTGCTTCTTCTCCGATCACAGAGCGTTCCTTCCCGACAATCTGCTAGCAGAGGTGACCGGTGCATTTACATGCACTTATCTCCTCCAGCAACTCCAGAGTATGGGGAGCAGTGATCGCTAATGCCATAGTTTGTCATCATACTGTCTCGTTGTTTCCCGGCAGCAGATTGTGTTTACACAGCACGATCTGCCACTGGGAAACGATGATCTTATGTGCTACATAAAAGATACAATTACCCGATGAACAAGTATTTTGCTCATTCATCGGGTAATCGGTGGTGCATTTACAACGCCAGATCATCGCTAATGAGCATTAATAATAATGCTGGTTAGTGATGATCTGTTCAAAAGTCGACCCGTGTAAAGGGCCCTTAAAAAATGTAACTTGTCTTTTTCAGGAAACTCCTTGCCGGATACACACCTCTGACTGAACTTTGAGATGAAACTGGAAATATGTGAGCAGGGAAGAAGGCAGTGGTAGGGGTCATCACAGACTACTACACAAACCTCTACTCCCTGAAGACCACAACCCCCTAGGCAGGGGCATAGCCAAAGGCACATGGGCCCTGGTGCAAGAGTTCAGCTTGGGGCCCCCTTCCCTCAGTGCTTTGTGTTTCGTCTTATGTGGCACAAGGCTCTTTGGGCCCCCTCAGGCTCCTGGGCCCGCTAGCGACTGCTACCTCTGCACCCCCTATAGCTACGCCCCTGTGCTAAGCCACCAATAAATTCCCGTCAAGTATCACTAATCATCTTGATCCTTCAGGTTTGGATGCTGTTAACATCCTTCTGATGGTGGGGGAGCTGCTCTAGAACCTGTAGGTCTGGCAGGACCCTGGGCAGTGATAGTTTTAAAGCAGACCTCTGTGTAACGCTAGAGTTGTCAGACCTCTTTGAGGAAATGTTGTTGGAATGGCAGAATGCCCATGTCGCTGAGGGAAGAGACGATTACAATGTTGTATAATTGGAAGGGGAAAAACTGAATTTGAAAAACTGCCATCCCATCTCTCCTATGAACATGAACTACAAGATCCTCACCCAGTTACTGGCCAACAGGCTGAAGGTTGTCACCGGCATTATCATCCACCCGGATCAAATCTACGGCATCTATGACTGCAAGATTGCTGTTAGTCTTGTTTCATGAGAGACACGGTACGATACATCAGAGACCATCATGTACACATGACATGAGTCTCCATCAGGAAAAGGCCACTGACTGAATTTTTCGATAATTCATTGGCACGGCTTTTCGTAAACTGGACAGGATGTTTTGTTTGTGTGTTAACCTGATGTACCTTGATATTTACAGCAGGGTGCCCTGTGCCCAGAAGCAGCCTAGCACATACTTGGGTGCTCTATGGACTATTTCCTGGGATTCACATTGTTGGGGCAATCAATGAGGCCAGATGCTTTATGAACTGTCCCTCTCTCACCTTTTGTGGCTGTCCTTCAGGCATGTGATTCCCACCTCCCCCCAATTCATACTTAAATCAGTTGAGAGTGCCTTCCACATTGATAAGTGGGCCTAGAGAATGCCACAAAAACATTCCCCAGACCATAACGCTGTCACCACCAGCTTGTGTTCTTCCAGCAATGGTTGCAGTGTGTTTGTTCTTTGATGTTTCTTGCCTAACAGGCCAATGTCCATCCATTCAATGAAGCAGAAAACTTGACTCATCGGAGAAGGCAGCCATTCAGCAGAAGTCCAATTCTGATATTGCCATGAAAATTGAAGCATGTTCTGCTGGTGCAACTTTGTTGGCAGAGGTGCAGTGACCATCTGTCTGCTTTAGAGCACTAGGATTTACTGAAATCTTGTTTTAGACAAAAATCTAGTAGCCCCCTAGTTGATTTTGTTGGTAAGTTGCTCCACTGTAGTGTGTAAGTTCGCCTTTGCACATGATGTTCACTTCTCGCATCAATGGCACATGGTGCTCCACAATTTCAATGTTCATGATCAAATTTCCCTGTGGACTTATTTACGTAGATGAGACGGCCAAAACCATGCAAGGTTGGAACTCAAGCCATAAATCCACAGTATGCTGTAGCAACAAGCGGCAACCCCGCTCTGAAAATTTATTGGTAGCCAAACACACAATTTCACAACAAAAATTCCAGATGATTGAACAGATGCGAAGATTTAGGAAAAGCAGTAACTGCATTCTTATGCTGAAAAGAAAGGAAGCATACTGGATTCACACTCTACAATCTCTTGCCCTAAAAGACTCAACACGAATTATAATTTGTTTTCATCACAATGATTTACTGAAATTGAACTTGAGATTCCCTTTTAAATCGGTCTAGTAATCTACCATAGACATGGAGCACCTTGATCCCATGGGGGTTTGCAGAGGTATAAGTATACACATATTTTCTTGTATCTACTAATTAGGAAAATCCCTTAGCCCCCTTTTCCCTCTGCTGGTATTTTTGTGTATTTTGCATATGTTCTCTTTGATGATTTCTCATTATGTTTCTTCTCTCTACAGACTCAAAAAGATCATATTGTTTCTTAACCGCTTCAGCCCCACTAGCTTAAACACCCTTAATGACCAGGCCACTTTTTACAATTCCGCACTACACTACTTTCACCGTTTATTGCTCCGTCATACAACTTACCACCCAAATGAATTTTACCTCCTTTTCTTCTCACTAATAGAGCTTTCATTTGGTGGTATTTCATTGTTGCTGACATTTTTACTTTTTTTGCCATTAATACAAATTTAACGACATTTTTGCAAAAAAATGACATTTTTCACTTTCTGTTGTAAATTTTTTTAAAAAACTACATTTCTATATAAATTTTTCTCTAAATTTATTGTTCTACATGTCTTTGATAAAAAAAAAAAGTCCAATAAGTGTATATTTATTGGTTTGGGTAAAAGTTATAGCGTTTACAAACTATGGTGCAAAAAGTGAATTTCGGCATTTTGAAGCAGCTCTGACTTTCTGAGCACCTGTCATGTTTCTTCAGGTGCTAGAATGCCAGGATAGTATAAATACCCCCAAATGACACCATTTTAGATAGAAGACACCCCAAAGTATTCGCGGAGGGGCATGGTGAGTTCATGTATCATTTCATTTTTTTTCACAAGTTAGCGGAAAATGACACTTTCTGAGAAAAAAAAAAAAAGTTTCAATTTCTGATAACTTCTGGCAAAAAAAGAAAAAATCTCAGACGGACTCACTATGCCCCTCAGTGAATACCTTGGGGTGTCTACTTTCCGAAATGAGGTCATTTGTGGGGTGTTTTTACTGTTCTGGCATTTTGGGCGGGGCTAAATTGTGAGCCGCCATGTAAAACCTAAAGGTACTCGTTGGAATTTGGGCCCCTTTGCGCACCCAGGCTGCAAAAAAGTGTCACTTATGTGGTATCGCCGTACTCAGGAGAAGTAGGGCAATGTGTTTTGGGGTGTATTTTTACATATACCCATGTTGGGTGAGAGAAATATCTCTGTAAATTGTCAACTTTGTAAAAAAATTTTTTAAAAGTTGTCGTTTACAGAGATATTTTTCACACAAAGTATGGTTATATGTAAAAATACACCCCAAACACATTGCCTACTTCTCCTGAGTACGGCATACCACATGTGTGCCACTTTTTGCAGCCAAGATGCGCATGGGGCCCTAAAACTAATGAGTACCTTTAGAATTTCACACGGCATTTTTACGCATTTGGATTCCAGACTTCTTCTCACGCTTTAGGGGCCCCTAAAATGCCAGGACAGTATAAATACCCCACATGTGACCCCATTTTGGAAAGAAGACACCCCAAGGTATTCCGTGAGGGGTATGGTGAGTTCATGTAAAATTTTATTTTTTTGTCACAAGTTAGTGGAATATGAGACTTTGTAAAAAACTAAATAAAAAAAAATAAAAATATCAATTTCCGCTAACTTGTGCCAAAAAATAAAAATTCTGGGGACTCGCCATGCCCCTCACGGAATACCTTGGGGTGTCTTCTTTCCAAAATGGGGTCACATGTGGGGTATTTATACTCACCTGGCATTTTAGGGGCCCCTAAAGCGTCAGAATCCAAATGCATAAAAATGGCCTGTGAAATCCTAAAGGTACTCATTGGTTTTAGGGCCCCTTTGCGCACCCAGGCTGCAAAAAAGTGTCACACATCTGGTATCGCCGTACTCAGGAGAAGTAGGGCAATGTGTTTTGGGGTGTATTTTTACATATACCCATGCTGCGTGTGAGAAATATCGCTGTAAACGACAACCTTTTACATTTTTTTATTCAAAGTTGTCAATTTACAAAGATATTTCTCTCACCCAGCATGGGTATATGTAAAAATACACCCCAAAACACATTGCCCTACCTCTCCTGAGTACCGCGATACCACATGTGTGACACTTTTTTGCAGCCAAGATGCGCAAAGGGGCCCAAATTCCAATGAGTACCTTTTAGGAGGGCATTTTTACGCATTTTTCTTCTCACGCTTTAGGGCCCCTAAAATGCCAGGGCAGTAGAAATACCCCACATGTGACCCCATTTTGGAAAGAAGACACAGGAAATCTCGGCTCTCACGGGATGACGCGCCGACGCGTCATCTCAGAGCTACAGGACCGCCCGCAGGACGCATCCCTGCGTTAGGCGGTCCTGTACTGGTTAAACCCTGCTGTAGAATGCACTCCAACCCATTCTTCTCCCCCCTTTTCTTTTTCCCTCCTCTTTTTTTGACTTGTTTGTTTTTCCCTCCTCTTTTTTTCTTTTCTTTCTCTTCTCCATTCTTCCCTTTTATCTACCTTCCACTTTTTTTCCTATCTGTTTTCTTATTTTTCCCTTTTTTCTCTTAATTCTTCATTTTTTTCTCTTCCCCCCTTTTCTTTTTTCCAGATCTTTCCCCTCCTACATTCTCTCCCTTCCTCCCCTTTCTCTGTCTTTGTCCCCTTCCTCCCCCTCTTCTTTCAATAGGTCTCTACCCCCCTTTTCTGTTTTTAATTCTTTCTTTCTTTCTTTCTTTCTTTCTTTCTCTCTCTCCTCTTCTCCCTATATACACACTAGGGCTGCACGATATGGGAATTTTGTGCGATTGCGATTAGGGCCCTAAAAACTGCGATAACGATATGCGATGCGATATTTTAAGGGAATTGTGCTAGAGGTCTATCTGCTTGGATTTTCAAGGTAAAAGCACACACAGATGACTGATAATGTGAAATGTAGTTATGCTGAACTCAAGAACTGAAATGCGCAGTGTTTTTAAAAATAAAATACATATTTGCATTACTGCAAAAGTACAAAATACAAAACTTGCCATTTTCCTAATATCCCTGCACAAAACAGATAAATAAAATAGATATAAGAACATGTGTTCATTAAAATAACGACTTTCCACCAGCCCCTCCTCCCTCCCCGCACTGTAACTAACGTATCGCCGGCCGCGCTGTGCAGCATAGCGGCCGGAGATACAGTGTCAGTGTCACGTAGAAAGTCAACCATCGATTTATAAGACGCACTACCATTCCCCCCCACTTTTGGGGGGGAAAAAGTGTGTCTTATAAAGCGAAAAATACAGTAATATACTTGCAGCATTTTTGGGTCAGCAAATTGCGATTGCGATACGGCGATTAATTGCGATAACGATTGCTTTCGCGATATATTGTGCAGGCCTAATACACACATATAGTTTATTTCTCATGAATCACATTCATATGCCACACACTTGTGCCATCATATTGCATAGTTTTGCCAAGGGTTTCACTTCCCCCTCCTAACTGCAGGTCACGATGCTTTATCATCTAAACAACTTCTGTTTTTGCGGCTCGGCCTGACCCTGATCCTCATGTCATCACATGTGTTCTTATAAGTCTACTTTCACACTCGCGTTTTGGCTTTCCGTTTGTGAGATCCGTTCAGGGCTCTCACAAGCGGTCCAAAATGGATCAGTTTGCATTCTAATACATTCTGAATGGAAAAAGATTCGCTCAGAATGCATCAGTTCAGTCTCCATTCCGCTTTGAACGGATGCAGACAATTGTATTATCTGAACGGATCCGACCATGACGAATACGCATGAAAACGCGAGTGTGAAGGTAGCCTAACACTGCTTTGATAGCACAGTCTCCACTTTAGTGCAGCCTGGCATTATTCCACTATCCCTAGCATCTTGTGTGCTCCACTCATAGTTCCCTTTCTTTTCCTCCATAGTAAGCCTGTGATTCTTATTTCTTCTGGGCCTTCTTGCCTACATTTACCTGTATTCTCCAGGGGCACACAAGTCGCTCTGTTATTCATTGTTATCTTAGTTTCCTAACTTATTGTTGTCTTAGTTATCTAGTTATATCTGGAGATTCTGCTCATTTGCTGTCTATTCTCAGCATTCACTTGGTTCCCAGAGTACACAAGTTTTCATCCAGACCGTTGCCAAATAAATGCATTGTTCTTTGATGACCCCTATTGTCTTTTTGCCTCTACCTCCCTCTGCCTCAATACCCTCCCCCCTTCCTCCCCACTGTGTCCTCACTGTGGTCTGATATATTTCTAAACTCATCTATTTTGCTTTTGCTTTTAGTGACACGTTGTGACCAAAATGTCAACTTTCATTCAGTCACTGTGCTAACTCTTTATGAGTTTATTAACAGTCTATGAGATGGACATTAATCCAATCTGCTATGCCAGTTTTGAGGTATAAAAATAAAACAAACGATTTCGTGTGCGACATTTAATGCATTTTTTTTTTCGACTTTAGAGAAACTTTGCCACTTTTAAAAGTAGAGTGAAAAATTTACTTGGATTACAGATTAGAAAACTTTTTTTGGCTCATTTATGATGGGGCTGTGCACATGAGCGGTGATTTTCACGCATCACTTCTGCGTTGTGTAAAAATCGCAGCATGCTCTATATTCTGCATTTTTCACGCAACGCAGGCCCCATAGAAGTGAATGGGGCTGTGGAAAAATCGCAAGCATCCGCAAGCAAGTGTGGATGCAGTGCGATTTTCCCGCAAGGTTGCTAAGAGACAGGACCCGATCTTTATTATTTTCCCTTATAACATGGTTATAATGGGAAAATAATAGCATTCTCAATACAGAATGCTTAGTAAAATGTAGATCAAGGGGTTAAAAATAAAAAAATAAACTCACCTTAGCCACTTGATCGCGTAGTTGCCGATCTCTTCTCTCTTCTTCAAGCATTAGTTACCAGCTAAAGGACCTGTGATGACGTCACATCACATGGTCCAATCACATGGTCCATCACCATGGTAATGGACCATGTGATGAGCTCAGTGACCTCATCACAGGTCCTTTAGCCGACAGCAAATGAATGAAGAAGAGAGGAGAGATCGGCAATTAAGCGATCAAGTGGATATGGTGAGTTAATTTCTTTATTTTTAACCCCTCCATCCACATTTTACTAAGCATTCTGTATTGAGAATGCTAATATTTTCCCTTATAACCATGTTATAAGGAAAAATAATAAAATCTACAGAATACTCAACCCAAAACTGGACTTCAGTGATGAAGTCCGGGTTCGGGTCTGGGTACCAAACATGCCGATTTTTCCCATGCACGTGCAAAACGCATTAAAACGCTTTGCACTTGCGCTGAAAAATCGTGCATTTTCCCGCGACGCACCCGCCTCTTATCCGGGCGTCATACGTGATGCCCGTGTGAAAGAGGCCTTAGAGTACTGCAGAATCAAGACCGTCAAGAAAAACACCAATCTTTATAAATGTCTGCCATAATCTTTAACCAAGTCACTGCTCAGGTAAGTGCAGAGATACATGTTGGTAACTAGATATAAAATGGTTTTCTAGAAAGTAATGAAATAAAATTACTGAAAATAATTAAATGATACTTTATTATAAATATATTCCTAAATACCTTTTATTAGTTATAACTGCCTGTTTTGTCTGGGGAGCAAAAATCTGTGAAAATAAAGTGGCCTCCTTTGTTTTAGTACACACAGAACCTGTCCTAGTCACACAGGAGGACAAGTTACTTCACAACACTGAGCTAAAGAGCTGCCTCATCCTCCTCTCTGCTCTGCTTGTCAGGAATTATGATCCTGAATACAGATGATAAGATCTTCAGCTGAATCTCTGTAGGAATGGAGCTCATGAAGAGACATGAGGTACAGAGATGATGGACAGGAAAGACTGTGGTAATGTGGGGCTGTGGTAATGGAGACTGCACCAAGTGCTACTGCTCATCAGCCACACTTTCTCTCTGTACTTCATGTCTTTTCATAAACCCAATTCCTACAGAGATTCAGCTGAAGATCTCATCAGATGCTGGTACTGTATTATGCTGCATTTTTTCCACACAGAAAAACCGTGCATAATCCACACCGTGCTTTCACACATAGGTTTTTGCTGACATTGCTCTACCCTTTTATGTTTTTAGTGGCACTTTTTGCAACTGCTCTTTTTGCAGCAGATTTTGTGGTAAAAACAGCAGCTTTAGTGTCCATGGAATATCGATGACACATGGAGGGTAAAAAATGGACGCACGAACCAAACACTTGGTCATCTTCACAGATTAAATACGGACAGATTTTTTTTCACGGCCCTCAAACGGACACGGAAATATGAATGAGGAATACGGCTGCGTTCACATGTCAGTGTTTGATCACTGATTTCCATCAGTGATTGTAAGCCAAATCCAGAAATATAATAGCCTACACAGTCTATAGTAGAAAGATTTGCACCTGTTCTGTGTTCTTGAGCCATTCCTGGTTTTGGCTCAGAATCACTAATGGAAATTACGGATCAAACACTGTTTGAAGGAGGCCTAAAGGCTGGTCTCTTTACTAATGTGAATGCACCTAGATGTAATCGTAACCTGTGATAAAATTTGGTGCAAATTGGTGCAATTTAGTTTTTGGTGCATAGGGATGCTCAACCTGCAGCCCTCCAGCTGTTGCAATACTACAACTGCCAGCATGCCTCAATAGCTGTAGGCTGTCCAGGCATACTGGGAGTTGTAGTTCTGCTAAACCGATCAAGACCACAGATATCTTATTAAGTAGAAAAATATCTTTATTAGAAAAATACTTAGCAAAAACACAATTTACTATACAGGAGTAAAGTGCAGGAGAGTAAGTAGATGTAGCAAATGACACACCTGATACACAGAAAATTTTGGCTGGGGACCAAAGCACTGCTATTTATATTAAATCAATTGTACTAGGTAATATACAATAGATGTATGTAGTCGTACAAAAATAAATCTATGGGTATATATTGTATATATAGGGATCTAGACTATCTCAAGTATCCAACAATAAGAACAATAAGAATTAGTCGCGGCAGCGGTCATATAATACCCAATCCAACAATGTGGAATGATAAAACCTATCATGTAATGACCACAGCCAGGCCCAAGTGATATTGTCCAACTAATAAAAAATAATACAGAGAAAGATTTCCTAAATAATAGAATCAAACAATAATGAACCTAAGGATTACCAGCTAAAGACCGATCCTATACACAATTACACAGACAATAACAGAGCATACCCATAGTAGCGCAGTGCGAGCAGACCCCAGTCAAACAGCTACCTCGACACGTGTTTCACCACCAGGCTTCGTCAGGAGTTGTAGTTTTGCAACAGCTGGAGGGCCACAGGTTGGGCATCCCTGATCTAAGAGAAATAACAAGTTTTCACTGCAGGTACACGGACTGCCGAAGGATCGGCCTAATTTATGACGAGGCCTGCAAAGAAGCTATCAGAATGGTGTCTTCGATAAATGACCCCCACTGTCTGTAATGCAGTTTCCATCTAAAGAAAAGCAGCATTTTTGCAAAAACAAGACTATCGGGCAGATTTACTAATCCTGTAGATGACGTTCACTTAGACGGACCTGACCAGCTTTATCACAGGGGCTCAGGCTGGATGGTACTTGTGGTGCAGCGATCGACACTAGCTTTATACCAATTATTGACTTACTTTATGTAATAATATTATTAATACTCATAAAAATAATCTTTATTTCTATAGTGCCACCATATCAAAAGAAAACACATTATACAGTAATAAACAACTCAAACACTAGGAATGAGGACCCTGCTCGCAAGGGGGTGACACAAAAGGTAAAGTTGGTTGTTTTACAAAGCAGTCCAGCCACCCATGCACTAAATAGAGTTGTGCAGTCTGAGCTACATTAGCTAGTGCCTTGGGTGTGGGGATTACTGTCAGAAGAAGGTGTTCAGTTCAGAAGAAGGGTTGCGTACTAGGCGAAGAGACAGTTTACCAAACACGATAAGCCTGCCTGAAAAGATGTGTTTTAAAGGCACATTTGAAGCTAAGGAAGTTGGGAATTAGTTGGGAAGTGCAGTGGCCCAGCACGCCCCTGCACTGTCCCCACCACTCCCCAGTGGCGAGGACAGCATAAAAAGGCCGCCTGCAGCAAAATATTGTCATTCGAGTGTTAAAAAGTTAAAAAGTGACAAAAAGGGGGCTTGTGGCTTTTTTCTAAGACAAACTGGCATTTGTAAATGACCCCTGTGGATTTTTTGTGGAGTGTTTCTTGACTTGCGTTGTGTTTTTTTTTTTGTTTTCAAGATGCAGCAGGCTCTAGGTATGGTATTTTTTTTTCTCCCTTTTCCCATATATGCCACCAAAAAATGCTTATAATTAACTTCCTGGTGTTTTTTCTAACAAGACTATGTGGGAGGATTTATTAAACCCCCTTCATCAAGTGGCCTCAAAGAGTTTCACACATTTGCGCAAACCCCGTTCTGCACAAGTTTGTGAGTTTTTTCCCTTTTACAGCACGCTTGTCACATTTGTAAAAAGTGGGAGGGAGGGGACGGGGCATCTCATTTTACTGCTCAGCAGATATGTGTGAAGGAAACTTTATTGCACCAAATAACTTTTTGCACATGTAGTTTTGGTGCATTTTTTGTACTTATTAGCTGACACGTTTTACATAGTTACATAGTATGGTTTAAAAAGACAAATTCATCAAATGGATGGGTGAGGATGGGAATTTTAGGAAAGGGGAGTGAGACCCAGCTTTCTACACATCTACATAAGCTTTAATGGTACTTAGTTCTTAATTCAGCTTAGTCTTTTTTTAAACAGTCCATTGTTCCTGCTGTGACCAAGTCCTGAGCTAGACTATTCATAGATTTACTTCCTCTTGTCGCCTCTGGAGACTGAACTTTTTCTTCTCCAGACGTGAGGCAGTCCCCCCCATGTCTTTTCAGGGGATTTTAAATGTAACAGCTTTTCACCATTTGATGTAGGGGCCATTATATTTATTTGTATAAGTTATAGGGGTTATCCCATGACTAATGAAAAATTAAAAATCAGACGTTATACAGTACATGAGAATCTCTTTCTAACAAAGCTAGAACCTGCCCTGTACCTCACATGGATCCAGAGATCTCCCCATTCATTGCTCTGCTAGATTTTTATCAAGCTGGAAGAACAGGGGGAGTGTCTTTTCTGCTGCTGCTCAGGGGCGTGTCTCAGCACTCCCTATCACACCTGAGGAGGCAGGTGAAGGATGGAACTGAGCATGTGCGGCCATCTCAGTGAGCAGGTCAAAGAAATAAGGGAAAAAAACAGCAGGGGGCGCTATACAGATACATTTTATTGAATAGCTCAGTGGCTATGCAAAATTTTTAATTACATGCAATTACAAAAGAATGGTTTGCAAACTGTAGAATATTTTTAGTGGGGCAGCCCATTTATTCATGTTCCCTCTTAGACATCCCTGTGATGTCCCTGTGTGACAACTGATTCTCACTGAAGCTCTGCAGTTCGGCTGCCAAACATGGCTGAAACCACTTACACCCACGCTGGCCCATGGTTGCAAAATCTCCAGCAACCCATGGTGACCTTATCCATAGGGGACTTTCACATGGTGGTTTATGTAGTGAAAATTTTAGTCCCTTGTAGGTGCAGCTGTGTCCAGATCGATGCCAATTGAAGCTGTGGCAAGTGTCCACTCACTGTTTAGCACCATTCAATGGAGCTTAGCCACAAGCCAGTCTGTGGCATTCATTGTGAACATCCCCGGCAGAAACTGTCTCTGCAGCGGTTGTTCGCATTGCATGCTGCAGGTCCGCAAAACATGGGTACTGGTGTGCACTCTGCATCGCTGTGCGGGCCCATTGACGCCAATGGGTCTGTGACACAAGATGTGGCGAAAGACAGGGCATGTTCTATCTTTTGCGGTGCAGAAGCACGGACCCGGAAGCCCATGGAAACACACAGAAGCCTTCCGTCAGCTTCCGGGTAGGTGCCTCCGCACTGCAAAAGATAGAGCATGTTCTATCTTTTGCTGTATCTTAAAGTCAATGGGTTCGCACCACTTTGCGGTGTGCACAGGGCCATTGCCTATGTTTTGCAAACCCACAGTTTGCGGTCCGCAACACGGCGGCACCATGGTCGTGTGCATGAGGCCTTAGAATGAGTTTACATGTTGTGGACAAATTGTGGTAAAAAACCCACAATAACCACAATGTAAAAACTGCCTGTATTTTTGCCGTCATTTGTGGTGGTAAAGGTTTGCACGGATTTATAGGAGTGACACTTATTTTCAGCATGTTTCACCGAATCGCAAAAGGGCAGCAATCTCTGTAAAAAAAAAAAAAAGAATTTGGTTTTGTTGCATAATTTTATTTATTTTTTACCACAACTCGTCCACAATGTGCAAACCAAGACATAAGTACCTGGATACACATCCGTTCTTTAACCTATAGGCCTCTTTCACACGGGCGTTGCGGGTGCACTCCGTCAAACAGTGCGGGTGCGTTGCGGGAATCGCCGCGATTTTTCCCTGCGAGTGCAAAGCGCTGTCATGCGTTTTGCACGCGGAAAAATCGGCACTTTGGTACCCAGACCCGAACCTGCACTTCTTCACAGAAGTGCATGTTTGGAGTCAGAAATATCCCGCTGGTATTATTTCACATTATAACATAGTTATAATGTGAAATAATACCCTTAACCATCTTCTAATGTTGAACCCGGTGCTGAATGGGTTAAAAATAATAAACTAATAATAACTTACCTGTTCCATTTGATCGCGAAGCCCGGCATCCTCTCCGTTAGCTTGCTGGTAGGAAAAGGACCTGTGATGATGTCACAGCATCACATGGCCCAATCACATGCTCCATCACCATAGTGATGGAGCATGTGATTGGGCCATGTGATGACGTCATCACAGGTCACTTAGATCATAGATGCTGCAGGAAAGAGAGGACAGATCGCGACTACGCGATCAAGTGGCTAAGGTAAGTTAACTTTTATTATTTTAACCCTTCCTCTTCATTTAACAATGCATTCTTTATTAAGAATGCTATTATTTCCCCTTATAACCATGTTATAAGGGAAATAATAGAGATTGAGTCCCGTTGCTAAGCAACAATGCGGGAAAATCGTAGCGCATCCGCGCTAGTTTGCGGATGCTGCGATTTTCCGCAGCCCATTCACTTCTATGGGGCCTGCGTTGCGTGAAAACGCAGAATATAGAACATGCTGCGATTTTCACGCAGCGCAGAAGTGATGCGTGAAAATCACCGCTCATGTGCACAGCCCCATAGAAATGAATGGGTCCGGATTCAGTGCGGGTGCAATGCGTCCTCCTCACGCATTGCACCCGCGCGGAAAACTCGCCCGTGTGAAAGGGGCCATATAGTTGGAGTCATGTATAAAAATCGCCATGCCAGTTTTTGGTGTAAAAAAGTTGCAAAACCCTTTTTTGCGTCTTTCGAAATGCCTGTGCGACAATATTTTTTCTCATGGGCTTTTTTACACTGTCCTCGCCACTTGGGAGTAGCAGGGGCCAGGGCAATGCCTTGACCCCAGAAAATTTACTCAAATTTACATCTTAAAGCCGACGTAAATATTAGCGAAAAACTACTCCATTCAGGGAGTGGAGTAGCTTTTCCCTCCAGGCACACAGACTGTCATAGGTGCGCCTAATTTATGACAAAACGCACTCCATCATAAATTATGCTCATCCTGCATCAGTGCAGGGGGGCAGCAAAGAGCAGAGTAAAAGGCCGGTCTTTAGAAATGATCCCCAGTAAGGCGGAGTTCACACTTCAGTTGTTTGGTCAGTTATTTCCATCAGCTAATGTGAGCCAAAGGGCTCATGCACACGACTTTATTTTCTTTTTGTGTCTGTTCCGTTTTTTTGCAGCCTGTATGCAAAACCATTTACTTCAATGAGTCCACAAAAAAACAGAACTGACTCTTTCAGTATGTCCGCCAGTCCGTTCCGCAAAAAAATAGAACATGTCCCTATGCTGCGGTTTGCTTTTCGTCCTGGGATGCGGAGCAAGACGGATCCGTCATGACCCACAATGCAAGTCAATGGGGGGGGATCTGTTTTCTCTGACACAATAGAAAACGGACCTGTCCCACATTGACTTTCAATGGAGTTCATGACGGATCCATCTTGGCATGGGCGTAACTATATGGGATGCAGAGGTAGCTGAGGGAAGGGGGCCCAAGCTGAACTCTTGCCCAGGGCCCCTGAGCCTTTAGCTACGCCCCTGCGTCTTGGGTATGTTAACCACTTCAGCCCCCCTAGCTTAAACACTCTTAACGACCAGGCCACTTTTTACAATTCTGCACTACACTACTTTCACCGTTTATTGCTCCGTCATACAACTTACCATCCAAATGAATTTTACCTCCTTTTCTTCTCACTAATAGAGCTTTCATTTGGTGGTATTTCATTGCTGCTGACATTTTTACTTTTTTTGCTATTAATCAAAAATGACCGAAATTTTTGCAAAAAAAAGAAATATTTCACTTTCTGTTGTAATTTTTTTTTTAAAAACTACATTTCTATATAAAATTTTCTCTAAATTTATTGTTCTACATGTCTTTGATAAAAAAAAAATCTAATAAGTGTATATTTATTGGTTTGGGTATAGCGTTTACAAACTATGGTGCAAAAAAGTGAATTTCCGCATTTTGAAGAAGCTCTGACTTTCTGGGCACCTGTCATGTTTGTTCAGGTGCTAGAATGTCAGGAAAGTATAAATACCCCCCAAATGACACCATTTTAGAAAGAAGACACCCCAAAGTATTCACGGAGGGGCATGGTGAGTTCATGTATCATTTCATTTTTTTTCACAAGTTAGCGGAAAATTACACTTTCTGAGGAAAAAAAAATAATAATAAAAGTTCCATTTCTGCTAACTTCTGGCAAAAAAAATAAAATCTCCCACGGACTCACTATGCCCCTCAGTGAATACCTTGGGGTATCTACTTTCCGAAATGGGGTCACTTGTGGGGTGTGTTTACTGTTCTGGCATTTTGGGCGGGGCTAAATTGTGAGCAACCCTGTAAAACCTAAAGGTACTCGTTGGAATTTGGGCCCCTTTGCGCGCCCAGGCTGCAAAAAAGTGGCGCACATGTGGTATCGCCATACTCAGGAGAAGTAGGGCAATGTGTTTTGGGGTGTATTTTTACATATACCCATACTGTGTGTGAGAAATATCTCTGTAAATGACAACTTTTTTAAAATTTTTATACAAAGTTGTCAATTTACAGAGATATTTCTCTCACACAGAATGGGTATATGTAAAAATACACCCCAAAACACATTGCCCTACTTCTCCTGAGTACGGCGATACCACATATGTGCCACTTTGTTGCAGCCAAGATGCGCAAAGGGGCCCAAATTCCCATTAGTACCTTTTAGGAGGGCATTTTTACGCATTTTTCTTCTCACGCTTTAGGGCCCCTAAAATGCCAGGGCAGTATAAATACCCCACAAGTGACCCCATTTTGGAAAGAAGACACCCCAAGGTATTCCATGAGGGGCATGGCGAGTTCATAGAAGATTTTTTTTTGCCACAAGTTAGCAGAAATTTATTGCGGACAAGAAAAGGCATTTTCTATATAGTTCTGGCAATGTGCAGATCTGCAAAATGCGGAAAGCACATTGCCGGTGTCCGTGTTTTGCGGATCCGCAAAACACATATGGACATGTGAATGGAGTCTTACAGGGGGGTGATCAGTGACAGGGGGGTGATCAGGGAGTCTAGATGGGGTGATCAGGGGTTAACAAGGGGTTAATAAGTGATAGGGGGGGTGGTGTAGTGTGGTGCTTGGTGCTACTTTACATAGCTACCTGGTCCTCTGGTGGTCGATCCCAGCAAATGGGACCACCAGAGGACCAGGTAGCAGGTATATCAGACGCTGTTAACAAAACAGCGTCTGATATACTTGTTTAATGCGATTTATTTCGCATCTACAGCCTGCCAGCGATTGATCATCGCTGACAGGTTGTAGTACAACTCCTGAGACGCGATCTTCTGTTCACAGCAGATCTCGCCTCTCGCGAGATGACGCGCCGCCGCGTCAAAGAGGAACAGACCTGCCGCCTGGACGCATCCCTGCGTTAGGCAGTCGGTTAAAGATAATACAACCAGATCCGTTCATAACGGATGCAGATGGTTGAATTCTCAGTCACGGATCCAGCAAAAACACTAGTGTGAAAGTAGCCTGAGCTGAGCAGGCTCAGTGCAGGCAGCACCTAACCCAGGGTAAGCGATGGTTGTCCAGCAGCTGTTGTGTAAGTGTGGAGGAGACACAGCAACTAGAGAACGCCGGCAGGAGAGCCATGTCTAGGATATTAATCGTGGGAGCAGGCCTGACCGGGAGCCTGTGTGCCTACCTGCTGAGGAAGGAGCTGGCCAACAAACTGCAGCTTGTCATATGGGACAAAGCCAGGGGCGCAGGTAATGATCACTTTTATTCAAGGGCAGAAGTCTCTATAAGACTTGTATGACCTTATACACAGGACGTATGTTGCAGAGCATGTATGAGGCGATCTAACGTCATGACACGTATGTGCTAAAATCTGCTTCTGATCCCAGAGACAGTGGGGGAGATTTATCAAAACTGGTGTAAAAGGAAAACGGGCTTAGTTTTCCATAGCAACCAATCAGGTTCCCCCTTTCATTTTCCAAAGGAGCTCTGAGAAATGAAAGGTGGAATCTGATTGGTTGCTATGGGCAACTAAACCAGTTTTCCTTTTACACCAGTTTTGATAAATCTCCCCCTGCGACTTGTGAAGGAGGGTCCTGCAAACAAGTCACTGATCCCGTGCCTCCATTTTCTGCCCTGGAGGTGGCCATTAGAGATGAGCGAAGCGAGCTTCAGGTGTTACATCCGAAGTCACTTCGTTCAAAACTTCGGAATAATACTCTATGGAGATTCGTGTCCGTACGGTATTAGATTGTATGTGCTCCAATGAGTCGAAGTTAGTTATTTGCAAAGTCGAGCGTGACTTCATTGAATAACTTCGGTAATTGATTTTTAAAGTGGAAAATGGCCAAGTTGAGTTTCAAGTTTTAAAGTAGTTTACGGACATGTCCGAGTCCTTAAGGACACAGGGCGTACATGTATGCCCTGTGTATTTCTGATTGCCGGCGGGCGGTGATTGGGAGTGCCTGCTGAAATCATTCAGCAGGCACCCTGTGACAATGCCGAGAGGGGTCCTGTGACCCCCCCGCCCCCGCGTATCGGCGATCGCTGCAAACCGCAGGTCAATTCAGTAACACCAGCAATAACCCTCCGTAGATCCTGCGAGGTGGCAGGAGCGCCTGTGATAGGACGGACAGTCCCAGAGCTCCGCTCTCCCCGCCTACAGACTTCCGTGTGAGCGAGGAGAGAGGAGCCCCGTGTCGGTCCCTCTGCACCTACCCTATCCTCCGCCATCCGTGGCCCCTGAGCCACCATAAAGTGCTATCTGGCACATAAACATTTAGGGAGAGCTTTAGTTAGGCAGGGAGAGTTAAAAAAAAAGGTTTTTTTTTGTGTGTGCAGCTCCCGGATTTGAGGGTGTCTGGGGTCCACAGCTCCCTCAGCTGTGCAACCCTTGACCCCCCCCAGGGGTGCTGCAGCTTGCCCCCCCACACACACACACATTTTTTGGGACGCAAGCGCTTCTTTCTTCTTTTTGTAGGTGCGCTGACTGTGGCCGACACTCTTAGCCATAAAAGAGCGTCCGGTCACTGTTAGCGCATCGTCCATCCCACTGCTGATCAGCGAGTTTTTGAGGTGTGAGCAATTTTTCAGGGTTGGGTTAGGGTAGGGTATACATAAAAACACACCGTCCCTCTCCATCCCCCCCCCCCCCCCACACACACACACACACACTCACACTTAATAAAGTTTTACACACACACACACTCCCCTTTAGTGTTAGAAGATGGCCCGCCGGATGTTCTCGGCCGAGGAGACATACGCCCAGCTGGTCTCCGACTCCGAGAGCACCAGTGAGGATGAGGATGACCCCACTTTCCTGTTGTCATCCTCTTTCTCCTCATCATCTAGCGATTATGATGAGCCCCCCATGCCAGGGACCCTGTGGCCCACACTAGTATGAGCAGCCCTGGTGCTCGTACTAGTTTTACAGCCCACCTGGCAAGTCCACCAGAGCCCCCTACCGGTGAACTTGCCTGGAGTACCCCAGATGATTTTGAGCCTGTGATTCCTGACTTTGTTGGCCAACCAGGAATCCAGATTCCCACAGTGGGCTTCACTGAATACGACTTTTTTTTTTTTTTTGGTGACCACTTTGTGAATCAACGTGGTGGAGCAAACAAACTTGTTCTCCCAACAGTTTATTGCTCAACACCCGGGCTCCTTTTTGGCTAGGTCTGGTGGCTGGACTCCGGTCAGTGCAGCCGAGATGAGAACGTTTTGGGGCCTCGTGCTTCACATGGGCCTAGTCAAAAAACCCAGTGTCAGGCAGTACTGGAGTGGGGACGTCCTCTACCAGACCCCACTTTACTGTATGGCCATGACACTTTGCCGTTTTGAGGCCATTCGGAAATGCCTGCATTATGCAGATAACGCAGCATGTCCCCCTCGAGGTGATCCTGCCTATGACCGCCTGTACAAAATCAGGCCTGTCATCGATCGCTTTGGGGACAAATTTGTGCAGGCCTATGTACCTGGAAGGGAGGTCGCTGTTGACAAGTCTCTCATTGCTTTCAAGGGGAGACTCAGTTTCCACCAGTACATCCCCAATAAGCAGGCGATGTATGTCGTGAAGCTGTACAAACTTTGTGAGAGTACCTCAGGGTACACTTACAAGTTTTGTGTGTACAGGGGGCGAGATTCCTGTTTTCAACCCCCAGAATGTCCCCCCACTCTGGGTGTTAGCGGGAAACTTGTGTGGGACCTTATGCACCCACTGCTAGATAAGGGTTATTACCTGTACGTGGATAACTTTTATACTAGTATGTCCTTGTTCCAGTCCCTCACCGCCAGATCCACGTCCGCTTGTGGGACCATGCGGAAAAGTCAGAGGCCTCCCTGCCTACCCCCTCCAGGTACCTGTCCCCACGGGTAAGACCTGTGCCCTTACCAGTGGAAACCTGTTGTCCTTGTACTGTCCACAATTCACAGTAACGGCATCACCCCTGTTCCTGTGCGAGGTACTGCGGCAACGGTCCTCAAGCCCGATTTTATCGTGGACTACAATCGGTATATTGGAGGAGTTGATCTCGCTGATCAAGTCCTCAAGGCATATAACGCCATGCCCAAAACACAGACATGGTACAAAAAAGTTGCGGTCTACTTGGTGCAGGTTGCCTTGTACAACTCTTTTGTGCTGTCCCGGAGCGCTGGCAACACGGGGACATTTCTTCAGTTCTATGAGGCAGTCCTCAAGGACCTGATCTTTTCTGACCGGGAAAGAGCAGGCCGGAGTACCACTGGAACTGGAGGCGCCACAGGAGGGGGATACGGAAGGACACCACTACTCAGTGTTACACGTGCCCCGATCATCCGGGCCTCTGCATTAACGGTTGCTTCAGGGAGAACCGCACTTCCATGAAGTACTAAATTTATAATGCCCTTCCTCCATTTTCATTTATTTGTCCACAGTCTTCCAAATTTTAAACTCCAAAATCCCAATGGCGCTCCTTCTCTTCTGAGCCGTGTAGTTCGCCCGCAGAGCACTTTACGTTCACATATGGGGTATGTCCTTACTTGGGAGAAATGGGGCTACACTTTTTCTCCTATTACCCCTTGTAAAAATGAAAAATTTGGGGTAACACCAGCAATTTAGTGTAAAAAAAAAATCACATTTTTCATTTTGACGTCCAACTTTAACAACATTGCCCTTACTAAATGCCCCCCAAAAAACATTTCAGCAAAATTCACCCGCAGATCCCTCTACATTCACATGTGAGATATTTTCTGACTCGGGAGAAATTGGGCTACGAATTTTGTTGCGCCTTTTAACACTTGTAAAAATGAAATAAAAGGGGCTACAAGAACATGTTAGTGTAAAAAAATTAGATTTTGAATTTTCTCCTCAACTTTGCAGCTATTCCTGTGAAACACTTAAAGGCCTCTTGCACACGGGCGTCATGTTTGACGCCCGGATAAGATGCGGGTGCGTTGCGGGAATTGCCGCGATTTTTCCGCGCGTGTGCTAACGTTTGTAGTGCGTTGAGCACGCGCGTGAAAAAATCCGCATGCTTGGTACCCAGACCCGAAGTCAGACTTCATCACTGAAGTCTGGTTTCGGGATGAGTATTCTGTATGTGTAATTATTTTCCTTTATAACATAGTTATAAGGAAAATAATCGCATTCTAATTACAGAATGCAATGTTCCCGGGCTTTAAAGGGTTAAAAATAATAAAGAGTTAACTTACCTTCTCCCATTATGCAGCGCAGAGCCCCAGAGCGTCGTCTCTCTTGATAGTTTGGCTGCTTGAGGACCTGTGGTGACGTCACAGGGTCACATGGTCCAATCATAGAAGCATTTGAGTGGACCATGTGACCCATGTGATCCTGTGACATCACGGCAGGTCCTTCATCGAACATCTGTTGTTCGATGAAGGACCTGCCGTGATGTCACAGGATCACATGGGTCACATGGTCCACTCAAATGCTTCTATGATTGGACCATGTGACCCTGGCGTCACCTAGGTCCTCAAGCTCCAAACTATCAAGAGAGACGACGTTCTGAGGCTCTGCGCATACATGGGAGAAGGTAGTTAACTCTTTATTATTTTTAACCCTTTAAAGCCCGAGGAACATTGCATTCTGTAATTAGAATGTGATTATTTTCCCTTATAACTATGTTATAAAGGAAAATAATAACGATCGAGTCCCCATCCCGATCGTATCCTAGCAACCATGCGGGAAAATCGCAACGCATCCGCACATGATTGCGGATGCTTGCGATTTTCCGCATCCCCATTCACTTCTATGGGGCCTGCGTTGCGTGAAAATCGCAGAATATAGAACATGCTGCGATTTTCACGCAGCGCAAAAGTGATGCGTGAAAATCACCGCTCATGTGCACAGCCCCATAGAACTGAATGGGTCAGGATTCAGTGCGGGTGCAATGCGTCCTCCTCACGCATTGCACCCGCGCGGAAAACTCGCCCGTGTGAAAGGGGCCAAAGGGTTAACAAACTTTCTGAATGTCATTTTGAATACTTTGAGGGGTGTAGTTTTCATAATGGGCTCATTTATGGGGGATTTCTAACATAAAGACCCTCAAATTCACTTCAAAACTGAACTGGTCCCTGAAAAAAATCAAACTTTCAAATGTTCATGAAAAATTGCTGCTCAACTTTGAAGCCCTCTAACGTCTTCAAAAAGTAAAAATATGTCAACTTTATGATGCCAACATAAAGTAGACATGTTGAATATGCAAATCAATATATAATTTATTTGGCATGTCCATTTTTCTTACAAGCAGAGAGTTTCGAAGTTAGAAAAATGCTAAATTTTTAAATTTTTCATGAAATTTGGGAATGTTTCACAAAGAAATGAGGTAAGTATCAGCGAAAATTTACCACTAACATAAAGTAGACTATGTCACGAAAAAACCGTCTCGAAATCAGTATGATAGGTAAAAGCATCCCAGAGTTATTAATGCATAAAGTGACACTGGTCAGATTTGTAAAAAATATCCTAGACCTTAAGGTGAAAATGAGCCCGGTCCTTAAGGGGTTAAAAAACAATTACTGAAGTTATTAAACGAAGTCACGAATAAATAATGTCGGTTTATCGGGGCCCGTACATTTTAATATTATACAGACTGATCTCGGTACAGTATGAAACATCCAAAGTTCGCTTTGCTCATCACTAGTGGCCGTGTTTGGAGAAGGTGGACAGCGCTGTAATCTCCCACATGCATGAGTAGGCCGCATGTCAGCGCTGGCATGTTATGGCTTGGTATCAGTCTCAGGGAACAAACTGCGCATGCGCTAGCTGTTATGCGCGAGATTACGACGCTTCAACTGTGTGACATTGGGGGAGCAAGGAGTGGATTTGGAGGATGCGGGGCAGTGCGGGGCTCCTGAAACGCCAGTAACTACAACCAGTGACCCTGCTGCCTCTATACCGCCATAACCAGCCCTACCCTCGCCTACTGTGTCCTCCTCCCATAACATGTAGATTGTAAGCCCTCACGGCCAGGGCCCTCTCTCCTTCTGTACCAGTTTGCAACTCGTCTTGTTCACGCTTAGCACAATTGTCTGTATTATGTATGTGCACTGCTCCTCATATGTACAGCGCTATGGAATGAATGGCGCTTTAATAATAAATACTAATAATAATAACAGCCACTTGGGCTCGTTACTAGCATCATTTCTATATATATAATGGCTTTTCTGACTAAATAAAGGCATTCACAGCTATGAAAAATATATATTGCGATCTTGCAGCACATGTAAACAGCTCTATGTGCTAAAACTAGCAGGCAGAATCGCTTTAGGCCTCTTTCACACGAACGTGTCCGAATGCGTTCAGTAAAAATTGTACGATTTTGCAGACAAAGTCATTCAGTTTTGCCTGCGATTGCGTTCAGTTTTTTCCGCACGGTCGCAATGTGTTTTGATGCGTTTTTCACGCGCGTGAAAAAAAACTGAAGGTTTACAAACAACATCTCCTAGCAACCATCAGTGAAAAACACATCGCACCCGCACTTGCTTGCGGATGCTATGCGTTTTACACGCAGCCCCATTCACTTCTATGGGGCCAGAGCTGCGTGAAAAACGCAGAATATAGAACATGCTGCGATTTTCACGCAACGCAGAAGTAATGCGTGAAAAAAAACGCTCATGTACACAGACCCATTGAAATGAATGGGTCAGGATTCAGTGCGGGTGCTATGTGTTCACGTCACACATTGCACCCGCGCGGAAAACTCGCTCCTGTGAAAAGGGCCTTAATGTTTTTAAATGTTGATAAGAACAGCTCAGGAAAGATGGCCGCCCCCATAATCATGTTTTGGAAATAGAATAAAAAAAAAAGCTATAATCAAAAAATAAAAGCAGATTAGAAAAAAAAGATATGTGTTACTATCTGGTTTAAACTATCAGAAAAAAATGTTGGTAACACATTCCATTAAAAGGGAATCTGTCGGCATGAAAATGTATTTTGTGGAAAAAGATTTAGTAAAACTTGTATTTTGAACATATGAATTCCCACTTATTCTGATCTTTGAAGTCCAGGACGCGGTCTTATCAGTGACTGACAGCTCTCTGTATACACAGTCATAGAGGGAAGGTCTTATCAGTGACTGACAGCTCTCTGTATACACAGTCATAGAGGGAAGGTCCTATCAGTAACTGACAGCTCTCTCTGTATACACAGTCATAGAGGGAAGGTCCTATCAGTGACTGACAGCTCTCTGTATACACAGTCATAGAGGGAAAGTCCTATCAGTGACTGACAGCTCTCTGTATACACAGTCATAGAGGGAAGGTCCTATCAGTAACTGACAGCTCTCTCTGTATACACAGTCATAGAGGGAAGGTCCCATCAGTGACTGACAGCTCTCTGTATACACAGTCATAGAGGGAAGGTCCTATCAGTGACTGACAGCTCTCTCTGTATACAGTCATAGAGGGAAGGTCCTATCAGTGACTGACAGCTCTCTCTGTATACACAGTCATAGAGGGAAGGTCCTATCAGTGACTGACAGCTATCTCTGTATACACAGTCATAGAGGGAAGGTCCTATCAGTGACTGACAGCTCTCTGTATACACAGTCATAGAGGGAAGGTCCTATCAGTGACTGACAGCTCTCTCTGTATACACAGTCATAGAGGGAAGGTCCTATCAGTGACTGACAGCTATCTCTGTATACACAGTCATAGAGGGAAGATCCTATCAGTGACTGACAGCTCTCTCTGTATACACAGTCATAGAGGGAAGGTCCTATCAGTGACTGACAGCTCTCTCTGTATACACAGTCATAGAGGGAAGGTCCTATCAGTGACTGACAGCTCTCTCTGTATACACAGTCATAGAGGGAAGGTCCTATCAGTGACTGACAGCTCTCTGTATACACAGTCATAGAGGGAAGGTCTTATCAGTGACTGACAGCTCTCTGTATACACAGTCATAGAGGGAAGGTCCTATCAGTGACTGACAGCTCTCTCTGTATACACAGTCATAGAGGGAAGGTCCTATCAGTGATTGAGAGCTCTCTGTATACACAGTCATAGAGAGAAGATCCTATCAGTGACTGACAGCTCTCTGTATACACAGTCATAGAGGGAAGGTCCTATCAGTGACTGACAGCTCTCTGTATACACTGTCATAGAGGGAAGGTCCTATCAGTGACTGACAGCTCTCTGTATACACAGTCATAGAGGGAAGGTCCTATCAGTGACTGACAGCTCTCTGTATACACAGTCATAGAGGGAAGGTCCTATCAGTGACTGACAGCTCTCTGTATACACAGTCATAGAGGGAAGGTCCTATCAGTGACTGACAGCTCTCTTGTATACACAGTCATAGAGGGAAGGTCCTATCAGTGACTGACAGCTCTCTGTATACACAGTCATAGAGGAAAGTCCTATCAGTGACTGACAGCTCTCTGTATACACAGTCATAGAGGAAGGTCCTATCAGTGACTGACAGCTCTCTCTGTATACACAGTCATAGAGGGAAGGTCCTATCAGTGACTGACAGCTCTCTGTATACACAGTCATAGAGGGAAGGTCCTATCAGTGACTGACAGCTCTCTCTGTATACACAGTCATAGAGGGAAGGTCCTATCAGTGACTGACAGCTCTCTCTGTATACACAGTCATAGAGGGAAGGTCCTATCAGTGACTGACAGCTATCTCTGTATACACAGTCATAGAGGGAAGGTCCTATCAGTGACTGACAGCTATCTCTGTATACACAGTCATAGAGGGAAGGTCCTATCAGTGACTGACAGCTCTCTCTGTATACACAGTCATAGAGGGAAGGTCCTATCAGTGACTGACAGCTATCTCTGTATACACAGTCATAGAGGGAAGATCCTATCAGTGACTGACAGCTCTCTCTGTATACACAGTCATAGAGGAAGGTCCTATCAGTGACTGACAGCTCTCTCTGTATACACAGTCATAGAGGGAAGGTCCTATCAGTGACTGACAGCTCTCTGTATACACAGTCATAGAGGGAAGGTCCTATCAGTGACTGACAGCTCTCTCTGTATACACAGTCATAGAGGAAGGTCCTATCAGTGACTGACAGCTCTCTGTATACACAGTCATAGAGGGAAGGTCCTATCAGTGACTGACAGCTCTCTGTATACACAGTCATAGAGGGAAGGTCCTATCAGTGACTGACAGCTCTCTGTATACACAGTCATAGAGGAAGGTCCTATCAGTGACTGACAGCTCTCTGTATACACAGTCATAGAGGGAAGGTCCTATCAGTGACTGACAGCTCTCTGTATACACTGTCATAGAGGGAAGGTCCTATCAGTGACTGACAGCTCTCTGTATACACAGTCATAGAGGAAGGTCCTATCAGTGACTGACAGCTCTCTGTATACACAGTCATAGAGGGAAGGTCCTATCAGTGACTGACAGCTCTCTGTATACACAGTCATAGAGGGAAGGTCCTATCAGTGACTGACAGCTCTCTGTATACATAGTCATAGAGGGAAGGTCCTATCAGTGACTGACAGCTCTCTCTGTATACACAGTCATAGAGGGAAGGTCCTATCAGTGACTGACAGCTCTCTGTATACACAGTCATAGAGGGAAGGTCCTATCAGTGACTGACAGCTCTCTATGTATACACAGTCATAGAGGGAAGGTCCTATCAGTGACTGACAGCTCTCTCTGTATACACAGTCATAGAGGGAAGGTCCTATCAGTGACTGACAGCTATCTCTGTATACACAGTCATAGAGGGAAGATCCTATCAGTGACTGACAGCTCTCTCCGTATACACAGTCATAGAGGGAAGATCCTATCAGTGACTGACAGCTATCTCTGTATACACAGTCATAGAGGAAGATCCTATCAGTGACTGACAGCTCTCTGTATACACAGTCATAGAGGGAAGGTCCTATCAGTGACTGACAGCTCTCTGTATACACACTCATAGAGGAAGGTCCTATCAGTGACTGACAGCTCTCTGTATACACAGTCATAGAGGGAAGGTACTATCAGTGACTGACAGCTCTCTGTATACACAGCCATAGAGGAAGATCCTATCAGTGACTGACAGTCTCTCTGTATACACAGTCATAGAGGAAGGTGCTATCAGTGACTGACAGCTCTCTGTATACACAGTCATAGAGGGAAGATCCTATCAGTGACTGACAGCTCTCTGTATACACAGTCATAGAGGGAAGGTCCTATCAGTGACTGACAGCTCTCTGTATACACAGTCATAGAGGGAAGGTCCTATCAGTGACTGACAGCTCTCTGTATACATAGTCATAAAGGGAAGGTCCTATCAGTGACTGACAGCTCTCTCTGTATACACAGTCATACAGGGAAGGTCCTATCAGTGACTGACAGCTCTCTGTATACACAGTCATAGAGGGAAGGTCCTATCAGTGACTGACAGCTCTCTGTATACACAGTCATAGAGGGAAGATCCTATCAGTGACTGACAGCTCTCTGTATACACAGTCAGAGGGAAGATCCTATCAGTGACTGACAGCTCTCTGTATACACAGTCATAGAGGGAAGATCCTATCAGTGACTGACAGCTCTCTGTATACACAGTCATAGAGGGAAGGTCTTATCAGTGACTGACAGCTCTCTCCGTATACACAGTCATAGAGGGAAGGTCCTATCAGTGACTGAGAGCTCTCTCCGTATACACAGTCATAGAGGGAAGATCCTATCAGTGACTGACAGCTCTCTGTATACACAGTCATAGAGGGAAGGTCCTATCAGTGACTGACAGCTCTCTGTATACACAGTCATAGAGGGAAGGGCCTATCAGTGACTGACAGCTCTCTCTGTATACACAGTCATAGAGGGAAGATCCTATCAGTGACTGACAGCTCTCTCTGTATACACAGTCATAGAGGGAAGGTGCTATCAGTGACTGACAGCTCTCTGTATACACAGTCATAGAGGGAAGATCCTATCAGTGACTGACAGCTCTCTGTATACACAGTCATAGAGGGAAGGTCCTATCAGTGACTGACAGCTCTCTGTATACACAGTCATAGAGGGAAGGTCCTATCAGTGACTGACAGCTCTCTGTATACACAGTCATAGAGGGAAGGTCCTATCAGTGACTAACAGCTCTCTCTGTATACACAGTTATAGAGGGAAGATCCTATCAGTGACTGACAGCTCTCTGTATACACAGTCAAAGAGGGAAGGTCCTATCAGTGACTGACAGCTCTCTATGTATACACAGTCATAGAGGGAAGGTCCTATCAGTGACTGACAGCTCTCTATATACACAGTCATAGAGGGAAGGTCCTATCAGTGACTGACAGCTCTCTATATACACAGTCATAGAGGGAAGGTCCTATCAGTGACTGACAGCTCTCTATATACACACTCATAGAGGGAAGGTCCTATCAGTGACTGACAGCTCTCTGTATACACAGTCATAGAGGGAAGGTCCTATCAGTGACTTACAGCTCTCTCTGTATACACAGTCATAGAGGGTAGGTCCTATCAGTGACTGACAGCTCTCTATGTATACACAGTCAGAGGGAAGGTCCTATCAGTGACTGACAGCTCTCTGTATACACAGCCATAGAGGGAAGATCCTATCAGTGACTGACAGCTCTCTGTATACACAGTCATAGAGGGAAGATCCTATCAGTGACTGACAGCTCTCTATATACACAGTCATAGAGGGAAGGTCCTATCAGTGACTGACAGCTCTCTGTATACACACTCATAGAGGGAAGGTCCTATCAGTGACTGACAGCTCTCTGTATACACAGTCATAGAGGGAAGGTACTATCAGTGACTGACAGCTCTCTGTATACACAGCCATAGAGGGAAGATCCTATCAGTGACTGACAGCTCTCTGTATACACAGTCATAGAGGGAAGGTCCTATCAGTGACTGACAGCTCTCTGTATACACAGTCATAGAGGGAAGGTCCTATCAGTGACTGACAGCTCTCTGTATACATAGTCATAGAGGGAAGGTCCTATCAGTGACTGACAGCTCTCTCTGTATACACAGTCATAGAGGGAAGGTCCTATCAGTGACTGACAGCTCTCTGTATACAGTCATAGAGGGAAGGTCCTATCAGTGACTGACAGCTCTCTATGTATACACAGTCATAGAGGGAAGGTACTATCAGTGACTGACAGCTATCTGTATACACAGTCATAGAGGGTAGGTCATATAAGTGACTGACAGCTCTCTGTATACACAGTCATAGAGGGAAGGTCCTATAAGTGACTGACAGCTCTCTCTGTATACACAGTCATAGAGGGAAGGTCCTATCAGTGACTGACAGCTCTCTCTGTATACACAGTCATAGAGGGAAGATCCTATCAGTGACTGACAGCTCTCTGTATACACAGTCATAGAGGGAAGGTCCTATCAGTGACTGACAGCTCTCTGTATACACAGTCATAGAGGGAAGGTCCTATCAGTGACTGACAGCTCTCTGTATACACAGTCATAGAGGAAGGTCCTATCAGTGACTGACAGCTCTCTGTATACACAGTCATAGAGGGAAGGTCCTATCAGTGACTGACAGCTCTCTGTATACACAGTCATAGAGGGAAGGTCCTATCAGTGACTGACAGCTCTCTGTATACACAGTCATAGAGGGAAGGTCCTATCAGTGACTGACAGCTCTCCCTGTATACACAGTCATAGAGGGAAGGTCCTATCAGTGACTGACAGCTCTCTCTGTATACACAGTCATAGAGGGGAGGTCCTATCAGTGACTGACAGCTCTCTCTGTATACACAGTCATAGAGGGAAGGTCCTATCAGTGACTGACAGCTCTCTGTATACACAGTCATAGAGGGAAGGTCCTATCAGTGACTAACAGCTCTCTTTATACACAGTCATAGTGGGAAGGTCCTATCAGTGACTGACAGCTCTCTGTATACACAGTCATAGAGGGAAGGTCCTATCAGTGACTGACAGCTCTCTGTATACACAGTCATAGAGGGAAGGCTGTCAGTCACTGATAGGACCAACTCCCGGACTTCAAAGCCCAGAATGAGCAGGGATATAATATGAATGAAAAAGTTTTACTGAATCTTTTCCCACTAAACTATATATCAATCAGCTCAGCTAATATATCAATCTGCTCAGCTAATTAGGGTTTAGCTTCAGAAGAGATCCAAAGAGCATATCCGCAAAACACGGACACCAGTCATGTGCACATGGCCTGCACTATAATAGAAAATGCCTATTCTTGTCTGTTATTGCGGACATAAATAGGACATGTTTTATTTTTTGCGGAAATGGAAGTGCACATGTGTGCTGTCTGCATCCATTCTGGCCCCATTGAAAATGAATGGGTCCGCACCTGTTCAGCAAAATTGTGGAATGGATGCGTACCCATTTTGCGGACGTGTGAATGGACCCTTATGTGTGGACAGGAAGTCTGTTTCTCTATGTATTCCTATAGGCACCTCAGTGTCAGTCTCATAGGAATGAATAGAGAAGTAACTGACTTCCTGTCCTGTGTCAGTTGGAGATCAGAGTGTTGGTCAGATAACACAGCTGAGGATCAGAAGGGAGGTTATAACTCACAAATAGAGTCACTGATAAGAAGATTACATTCACTACAGAATACATCATGCACTTTTCTAGCAGATCAGAAAATTAAAAGTTTTGCAAGAGTTCTTCTTTAAGTGGAAGAGAACTAAAAGGTCTGTTCCAATCTAACCCACTGTTTGGAGGCCCCATGATAATGTCAAACAATAACTGTGGTGAATATGGTCATGTAATATAAGTAAAGGCCCAGGAGTCCAATCCCCCCAAGGTAGTTGGGTCTAGTAAGAGTGGTAATGCTTATTCTCAGTCTAAGGTGAACCCATACAAATTGGAGGATTGGCGTTTTTAGGGAAAAGGAGGAAGGTAAGGGTATGGGGACAGCCTGAAAGATATACAAAAACTTCGGAAGAATGTCCATCTAAAGAATGTTCTCCGTCCGTACCTGGATAGTCTCTTTTTATTAAAAGTATTAAGTTCCTGCAAGGTACAATCTAAGGGTACATTCACAAGACCATGCCATGTTTTGTGGTCCGTAAAACACGGATACCGGCCGCGTGCATTGTGCATTTTTCAGAACGCACAGGGCCGGCGCTATACAGAAAATGCCTATTCTTGTCCATGATTGTGGACAAGAATAGGACATGCTCTATATTTTTTACGGGGCTACGGAATTGAACTAGGTGTGCTGTCTACATCATTTGCGGCCCATTAAAATGAATGGGTCTGCACCCGTTCCGTAATTTTGCGGGAACGGATGCAGACCCAGAAATATGGTCGTGTGAATTGAGGACTTCTGTTTTCGGATGATTTCATTTAAGATTACTTTTATGGCTATATTATTCAAATTTGGTTAATACAGAAGGCATATACGTGGTTGTGAGGTATATAACAAGAAGTCATCCACATATAAAGAGGATTGATGCTGAACCCTCCCAATATGAATACCCTGTATACTGGGATTTTTTCCAGATACAGGTTGTTACCTAGACATCTAACAGGGGGAAAGTGGACATCCCTGTCTTGGGCCATTCCATATTTGAATAGGGGAGTATAATGGAGTTTCCAAAGGAGCTGTGAAAAATGAAAGATGGAATCTACTTTACACCAGTTTGATAAATCTCCCCCTTTATTTTTAATGTTTGTAACTTCCGGCTTCAATGTCTGCATCAAAACGCGTTGCCTGTAATTTTAAATTGTCTTGTCACCAATAAATCAACCTTTTTTGATAATTGGCAGCAGGGGTGTATCTAGCCTTTCTGGTGCCTAAGGTGAAAGTTGAATTGGTGCCCCCCCATGGCAATTTCTTAACATAACCCCTTTGCCACAATGAAAGCGCTCATTGCCCATGGCCCTTCCGCTGCCCCCCTCTTGTCCCTACCTGGTGCTGCCTGAGGTGATCGCCACACCTGGCCTCATTGGTCTTGCACTCCTGATTGGCAGCACTCTGGCCCAATTTTGTTTTTATTGCTTCCAAGAATAAGGAAAGTAAAGGCTCCTTTACAGTGCCTGAACATCTGGCAGGTCATCTCTAACGGGCATTCGTAGAAACACTCATTAGCAATAATCTGCTGGTGTAAAGGTGCTGCCGATTACCGGATGAACGAGCGAAAGGATTGTTTATGAGTAGTGTTGAGCGAACTTGTGTTTTAAGTTCTGTGTCCAAGGTTCGGGTTCGGGTTATCAAAGAATCTCGTTATGGATTCCGCTAACACGGACCATAACGAAATTTGGAATCTATAACGGGATTCTTCGATAACCCGAACCCGAACTTTGGATGTAGAACTTAAAAAACAAGTTTGCTCAACACTATTTATGAGGTTACCTAAATCATCTATTGCCGGCAGCAGATTGTCCCTGTCTAAACAGTACTCTGCTGCCAGAAAATAATGATTATGGGGAACGAATGATGGCATGAGCAATCGCTCCTCTCCATACTGTGGAGGAGATCTCTGCATATAAATACAACTTTCTCCTCCAGACGAGCAAGTGGTTGTCAGAAAGGAAAGCTTCCTTCCCTACAATGATCTGCTCAACTGAGCAGTGTAAAGGGGCCTTAAGAATTCGTCTTTGCTCTATTCTAACAGTTATCACTTGTCCCCCACCAAACCTGATATTGTTCCTACTGCACCAAAGAACAGGTTTGGTGGGTGATAATGATCAGCTTTCTGAGGTTTTCATCCATTATCTACTTAATATTTGATACATCCACTATGAAGGTTATTACCGGTATGTGGCTCCTGCCCATACCAGTATTTCTTGACTACTTTTCCTCCTGGGTAAACACATGAACGTATTGGGGTGTGGTGGAGAAGCCAGTTCATTGAGGGCCCATTCAGACAGCCGTATATGTTTTGTAGTCTGCAAATTGCGTATCCATAAAACACGGATACCGGCTGCGGACCCATAAATACGGTTGTGTGAATGGGCTCTGAAGGCGACCACGGAGTGCTGTCCGCATCTTTTGCGGCCCCATTGAAGTGAATGGGTCCGCGGCCGAGCCGCGAAATATGCGGCTTAGACGCGGACCCGAACAACGGCCGTGTGCATGAGGCCTTAGGGAATGTTCACGTGATTTTTTTTTACACCTCTTTTATTTTTTAACCAACAGGTTTTTGGTACGGATCTGCACCAAACAACTACGGAAATGGGAGATTTGATGCAGATTCTGCCCCAAGATAGAACATGCTGCTTCTATTTTCCATTTGGGAAAAAAAAACAATAGGAACATTTATCCAAAGGAGTTGTCAAAAATGAAAGGAAGAATCTGATTGATTGCTATGGGCAACTAAGCCAGTTCTACTTTACACCAGCTTGATAAATGATCCCACAAGTGCTGCTTCCCATTGAAATTATTGGGAGGCTGTTTTGAGGCATTTGTTGGAGTTGATTTTTAGACAGAAACGCTCCAAAATCAGCTCCAAAATACTCTGTCGCATAGCATTATATTTATTTATGATGCTATGTAACCCTTAGAGTTATGGAATGTATTGGATAACACTGACATAATGCTGTCAGTGTTATTTAATATATTCCAGAACTGTAAGGCTTCTTTCACACGGGCGTCATGTTTGACGCCCAGATAAGAGGCGGGTGCGTTGTGGGAATATGCGCGATTTTTCCGCGCGGGTGCAAACATTTGTAATGTGTTTTGCACGCGCGTGTGAAAAATCGCCATGTTTGGTACCCAGACCCGAAGCCGGACTTCATCACTGAAGTCCGGTTTCGGGTAGAGTATTCTGGAGAATTTATAATTTTCCCTTATAACATGGTTATAAGGGGAAATAATAGCATTCTTAATAAAGAATGCATAGTAAAATTAAGATGAAGGGGTTAAAAATAATAAAAGTTAACTTACCTTTGCCACTTGATCGCGTAGTTGCGATCTGTCCTCTCTTTCCCTGCATCAGCTAACAGCTAAAGGACCTGTGATGACGTCACATCACATGGTCCAATCACATGGTCCATCACCATGGTAAGATGGACCATGTGATGTGACGTCATCACAGGTCCTTTAGTTCTTAGCTGAAGCTTGATGAGAGAAGACAGATCGCAACTACGCGATCAAGTGGCTAAGGTAAGTAAAGTTTTATTATTTTTAACCCCTTCATCTTCATTTTACTAAGCATTCTTTATTAAGAATGCTATTTTCCCTTATAACCATGCTATAAGGGAAAATAATAAAGATCTGGTCCCGTTGCTAAGCAACCATGCGGGAAAATCGCACTGCATCCGCACTTGCTTGCGGATGCTTGCGATTTTCCCGCAGCCCCATTCACTGCGTTGCGTGAAAAACGCACAATATAGAGCATGCTGCGATTTTCACGCAACGCAGAAGTGATGCGTGAAAATCACCGCTCATGTGCATAGCCCCATAGAAATGAATGGGTCCGGATTCAGCGCGGGTGCAATGCGTCCTCCTCACGCATTGCACCCGCGCGGAAAACTCGCCCGTGTGAAAGAGGCCTAAGGGTTACATAGCATCATAAATAAATATAATGCTATGCGACCTCGGTAGTGCTGGGAGTTCAGGATGGGAGCTCCACTGCTTGACGCTCGCTAAAAAGGGGCCTAATGCTTCCTTCCTGACAATCTGCTGTTCCTCGTCTCTCCTAAATGTGCCTTTATGCCCCTTTTGCACTAACGATACAGATTTGGGGTAATTTATCAAACCGGTGTAAAGTAGAACTGGCTTAGTTGCCCATAGCAACCAATCAGATTCCATTTCATTTTCTGAAGGAGTTTTCAAAAATGAAAGGTGGAATCTGATTGGTTGCTATGGGCAACTGAGCCAGTTTTAATTTATACCAGTGATAAATGACCCCAATTGTGTCCGGATCTGTTCAGAAAAAAACTGAAGGTTTTGCACACAAGTGCAGTCAGTTTTGACTGCGATTGCGTTCAGTTTTTTCCGTGCGGGTGCAATCAGTTTTGATGCGTTTTTCATGCACGTGAATACAAACTGAAGAATTCCAAACAACATCTAGCAACCATCAGTGATAAAACGCTTTGCATTCGGACTGCATCCCGATTGTATCCAGATGCAATGCGTTTTTCACGGAAGTCCCATTTACTTCTATGGGGCCAAGGCTGAGTGAAAAACACAGACTATAGAGCATGCTGCGATTTTTACGTAACGCAGAGATGATGCGTGAAAATTAACGTTCATGCACACAGACCCATAGAAATGAACGGGTCCGGATTCCGTCTGGGTGCAATGCGTTCAATTCACGCTCATGTGAAAGGGGCTTTAGGCAGCCGGAATCCGTCTGAATTTATAAGCTGGCTTGTCTCCAGCCAAATGTAATGAGTCATCCTTTTCATACCATCTATTTTTAGTTATTATTTTTCACTGTTATCACTTGTTTTTTGGCAATATTTGCATCTGTGTCTTTTATATATCGTATAATGCCAATTCTGAATAGAGCAATTCATTTTCATTATTTCATTTTTTTATATATAGATTTTTTTTTTCAGTTTGCAGTTTTAATTAGCACTTCATCTAGTTTGGGATTTGATTTGTTTTACATGGTTTTTCTGTTACAGTCAGAGTAAGAATGCCTTTTATGTTGATTTGCTGTTCCCTGTATTGTAATGCTGATTTGGGGTCGGAGGGGTCAAACTGTCCTTCGCGCCCTTTTCGCCCTTTTTCTGTCTCTATAAATGTCTTTTTTCTTTATGTTTATATGGCCTGACACAATGCCTGCATCCAAACACGTAGCATGTCATTTTAAAATGTTTTCACCAATAAATCAACCGTTTTTGACACTGGCAGCAGTCTGGCCCAGTTTTTTCTTTTTATTATTTCCTACTAGAATAAGGAACATAAGAACGTCTCATCGCTGTGTTCTGACACTTGTCCCCTAGCTACCCCACCAAACCTGATATTGTTCTTTGGGATACTGCACCAGGGAACTGGTTTGGTGGGTGATATTGATCAGCTTTCTGTGGCTTCCATCCATTATCTCTTAAATATTTAATACATCCACCATTAAGGTTGTTATGTGTCTCCTGCCCATACCAGTATTCGGGATACTGCACCAAGGAACTGGTTTGGTCTTAAAAAAAAAAAGAAAAAGAAAATGTATCGTCACATCCCAAGAACTATAGCTTTTTTTTATTCTTCCTACTTCATTTTTATCCTACTGAGCCCTTTGCAAACGAGCGTCACCGATTAGGTCCGCATGCGTTCAGTTAAGAATGCGCGATTTCGCAAGCAAGTTCAGTCAGTTTTGTCTACGATTGCGTTCAGTTGTTCAGTTTTTTTCCGCACGGGTGCAATGCGCATTGATGCGTTTTTCACGTGCATGATAAAAAAAACTGAAGGTTTACAAACAACATCTCTTGGCAACCATCGGTGAAAAATGCATCGCATCCGCACTTGCTTGCAAATAAATGGGCATGTTCTCATTATATTATTCGACCTACCAGTGGGTCACCCTAACTATATTTGTCCTTGCTGAATACATAGTAAATGGGGGGCCTGTGTGGGGTAGAGGGGGAGTTGCAGTGCTGGAAAAACAGCCTGACATGCAACTCGCCATCGACTCCCAAACCGACCCCCTCAAATAAAGCCGAAAATCTCCATTTCGGCATTTAAGCCCTTCAGTAGGAGACTTCCGAATTCATATATTTTTCTGGATTCTGCTCTTGACAGTCTTTCTATTTGATTTCCTCCCCTCCAATGTTTGCCCACTTTCTCCAGCGCCGTGAAAAAGAGACCTTCTGGATTTTGTTGATGGATCTCTTTAAAATGTTTAGATAGGGAATGACCCTTCCTAATATTATTCAAATGTTCTGATATTCTTACTTTTAATGGGCGTTTTGTTCTGCCTATATATCGCCTCAAACACGGACACTGGATCAAATAGACCACATTGGCGGAGTTGCATGTAAGGAATTGTTTGATTGTCATTAAATAAGAGTTTTGGCTAAAAGCAACAGTGGTAGTTCTCCTAGGAAATTTAGTCTTCTTACACCCCACACATTTCCCACACCTAAAGACGCCTTGTGGTTGAAGCCAATTTGTTGTTTGACCTTTGTTACGTTTCTGTTTGATGGAGGGGGCTATTTGTATCCCTAAATTCGGGGCCTAAGCAGGTGATTGGACCATGTGACCCAGTGACGTCACTGAAGGTCCTTCACCCCCTTCCCGGCTGAATACAGAGCAGGAGACCAGTAACCGGCTGCTACGCGATCAAATGGAGGAGGTAAGTTTATGTTTTTATTATTTTTAACCCTCTAGTGCCCTTTTTACTTTGCATTCTCTATTGAGAATGCTATTATTTTCCTTTATAACTATGTTATAAGGGAAAATAATAAAAACTACAGAATACTCCACCCGAAACCGGACTTCAGTGAAGAAGTTCGGTTCTGGGTACCAAACATGCCGTTTTTTCACATGCGCATGCAAAACGCATTAAAACGCTTTGCACTTGCACAGAAAAATCGCGCATTTTCCGGCAACGCACCAGCCTCTTATCCGGGCGTCAAACGTGACGCCCGTGTGAAAGAGGCCTTAGAGTTATGGAATGTATTGGATAACACTGACATAATGCTCTCAGTGTTATCTAATACATTCCAGAACTGTAAGGGTTACATAGCATCATAAATAAATATAATGCTATGTGACCTCGGTAGTGCTGGGAGTTCAGGATGGGAGCTCCACTGCTTGACGCTCGCTCGTCTAAAAAAGGGGTCTAATGCTTCCTTCCTGACAATCTGCTGTTCCTCGTCTCTCCTAAATGTGCCTTTATGCCCCTTTCGCACTAACGATACAGATTTGGGGTCATTTATCAAACTGGTGTAAAGTAGAACTGGCTTAGTTGCCCATAGCAACCAATCAGATTCCATTTCATTTTCTGAAGGCGTTTTCAAAAATGAAAGGTGGAATCTGATTGGTTGCTATGGGCAACTGAGCCAGTTTTAATTTATACCAGTGATAAATGACCCCAATTGTGTCCGGATCTGTTCAGGAAAAAACTGAAGGTTTTGCACACAAGTGCAGTCAGTTTTGTCTGCGATTACGTTCAGTTTTTTCTGTGTGGGTGCAATCAGTTTTGATGCGTTTTTCATGCACGTGAATACAAACTGAAGAATTCCAAACAACATCTAGCAACCATCAGTGATAAAACGCTTTGCATTCGGACTGCATCCCGATTGTATCCAGATGCAATGCGTTTTTCACGGAAGTCCCATTCACTTCTATGGGGCCAGGGCTGAGTGAAAAACACAGACTATAGAGCATGCTGCGATTTTCACGTAACGCAGAGATGATGCGTGAAAATCAACGTTCATGCACACAGACCCATAGAAATGAACGGGTCCGGATTCCGTCTGGGTGCAATGCGTTCAATTCACGCTCATGTGAAAGGGGCTTTAGGCAGCCGGAATCCGTCTGAATTTATAAGCTCGCTTGTCTCCAGCCAAATGTAATGAGTCATCCTTTTCATACCATCTATTTTTAGTTATTATTTTTCACTGTTATCACTTGTTGTTTTTTGGCAATATTTGCATCTGTGTCTCTTATATATCGTATAATGCCAATTCTGAATAGAGCAATTCATTTTCATTATTTCATTTTTTTATATATAGATTTTTTTTCAGTTTGCAGTTTTAATTAGCACTTCATCTAGTTTGGGATTTGATTTGTTTTACATGGTTTTTCTGTTACAGTCAGAGTAAGAATGCCTTTTATGTTGATTTGCTGTTCCCTGTATTGTAATGCTGATTTGGGGTCGGAGGGGTCAAACTGTCCTTCGCGCCCTTTTCGCCTCCTTTTCTGTCTCTATAAATGTCTTTTTCTTTATGTTTATATGGCCTGACACAATGCCTGCATCCAAACACGTAGCATGTCATTTTAAAATGTTTTCACCAATAAATCAACCGTTTTTGACACTGGCAGCAGTCTGGCCCAGTTTTTCTTTTTATTATTTCCTACTAGAATAAGGCACATAAGAACGTCTCATCGCTGTGTTCTGACACTTGTCCCCTAGCTACCCCACCAAACCTGATATTGTTCTTTGGGATACTGCACCAGGGAACTGGTTTGGTGGGTGATATTGATCAGCTTTCTGTGGCTTCCATCCATTATCTCTTAAATATTTAATACATCCACCATTAAGGTTGTTATGTGTCTCCTGCCCATACCAGTATTCGGGATACTGCACCAAGGAACTGGTTTGGTCTTAAAACAAAAGAAAAAGAAAATGTATCGTCACATCCCAAGAACTATAGCTTTTTTTTTTATTCTTCCTACTTAATTTTTTATCCTACTGAGCCCCTTGCAAACGAGCGTGACCGATTAGGTACGGATGCGTTCAGTTAAGAATGCGCGATTTCACAAGCAAGTTCAGTCAGTTTTGTCTACGATTGCGTTCAGTTGTTCAGTTTTTGTTTCACGCGGGTGCAATGCGCATTGATGCGTTTTTCACGTGCATGATTAAAAAACTGAAGGTTTACAAACAACATCTCTTGGCAACCATCGGTGAAAAATGCATCGCATCCGCACTTGCTTGCAGATGCAATGCGATTTTCACACAGCCTCATTCACTTCTATGGGGCCAGGGCTGCGCGAAAAACGCTGAATATAGAGCATGCTGCGATTTTCACGCAACGGACAAGTGATGCGTGAAAATCAACGCTCTTGTACACAGCCCCGTTGAAATGAATGGGTCCGGAATCAGTGCGGGCACAATGCGTTCGCATCAAGCATTGCACCTGCGCGGAAAACTCGCTCATCTGAAAGGGGCCCATGAGGGCTTGAATTTTGCTGGACAACTTGTAGTTCTCATTGGTATATTTTTTTTTTGTGGCAAATAAGCAAAAAACAGCAATTATGGCATTTTCTTTTTACCGCTCTCACCATACGGGATAAATTAAATGACAATTAAGTCATTATAGACGCTGCTGTACTAAATATATTACTAATTTGTTTCCATTGAAGAAAAAGGGTGTATTTTTAATTTGGAAGCTTTTATTTAATAAAACCTTTTTTTTTACCTTGTTTTTAACTATTTGCTAGTCCAGGACTTGACAAATTTCCTTGGAATCTAGGAGCCAGCTAAAAAAGTTAGGAGCCAGACTGAGCCGCGTCATAAAGCTCCCAATAGATGCCCCCATAATGCTCCTCCCCCCCACTTCTCCATAGAGCCCCCCAATAATGCATGCCAGTACATAGGGCCCCCATAGTGTTCCTTCCCCTGTTCTCCATAGTGCCCCCCATAGTGTGTGAGTATATAGGGCCCCCCATAATGCTTCCCCTCTTCAATAGGTTATATGACACGTCAGATGCTGCCAGCGTCTAAGTGATCACCACTTGCGGCCGCCATGACATGTGGAAACCCTTACAAGGATTACAGGGTCCGGAGGGGAGGGCAGAGGGGTCCGGAGGAGAGGGCAGAGGGGTCCGGAAGGGAGGCCAGAGGGGTCCGGAGGGGAGGGCAGAGGGGTCCGGAAGGGAGGCCAGAGGGGTCCGGAGGGGAGGGCAGAGGGGTCCGGAGGGGAGGGCAGAGGGGTCCGGAGGGGAGGCCAGAGGGGTCCGGAGGGGAGGCCAGAGGGGTCCGGAGGGGAGGGCAGAGGGGTCCGAAGGGGAGGGCAGAGGGGTCCGGAGGAGAGGGCAGAGGGTCCGGAGGAGAGGGCAGAGGGGTCCGGAGGAGAGGGCAGAGGGGTCCGGAGGAGAGGGCAGAGGGGTCCGGAGGGGAGGGCAGAGGGGTCCGGAGGGAGGGCAGAGGGGTCCGGAGGGGAGGGCAGAGGGGTCCGGAGGAGAGGGGCAGAGGGGTCCGGGAGGAGAGGGCAGAGGGGTCCGGAGGGGAGGGCAGAGGGGTCCGGAGGGGAGGGCAGAGGGGTCCGGAGGAGAGGGCAGAGGGGTCCGGAGGAGAGGGCAGAGGGGTCCGGAGGAGAGGGCAGAGGGGTCCGGAGGAGAGGGCAGAGGGGTCCGGAGGAGAGAGCAGAGGGCTCCGGAGGGGAGGGCAGAGGGGTCCGGAGGGCACAAACACAGCGGGCACCATGACATTTTACTGAGCACTACAACCCCCAGCTGGTGCTCAGTCCCCGCATCACTACAACGCCCAGCTCTTTCCTCTCTTGTCATTCACTTTCCCCCCTTGTCATTCTCTCCCCCCCCCCTTATCATTCTCCCCCCTCGTCTTGTCAATCTCTTTCCCCCTCTTGTCATTCACTTTCCCCCCTTGTCATTCACTTTCCCCCCTTGTCATTATCTTTCCCCCCTTGTCATTCACTTTCTCCCCCCCCTTGTCATTCACTTTCTTCCCCCTTGTCATTCACCTTCCCCCTCCATGTCATTTTCTCCCCTCCTCCCCGCCTCTAGTGTAGGCGTGGCCGAGCTTTGTATGGTCCCACGGGTACAGGAGCTTTAGTTTCCTGTACCCAGGCAGACTGACAGGAAGTGCACACTGTGTGCGCACTTCATGTCAGTCCGGCCGGTACAGGAGACAGATGCTCCCTGTACCGCGGACCATAAAGAGCTCGGCCACGCTACAATGAGGGACTGACAGGAGGGAGCGCTGAGCGTTTCCCTCCTGTCAGTCCCTCTCTTCATGCTGCGCCCAGGCGTTGCGCCCTCATGGACGCGCCAGCCCGGGCACTGCTGCAGCCGCCTGAGGCTCTATATAGAGCTAAATTTCAAGTGTTAACAAAATCATACCAAAATTTTATTTTTTCCTTTTTAAAAAAATGTGCATTATTTCTTAAATTCTGTTTTCACTTTCTCATTAAGGGGGGTTAAGTGTGGATTGATAGGGGGAAACCTTTTTTATTTCAGCACAAGGCCTCAACATTAAAAAATCTGAAAAAAAAATTGAAAGGGTCTAAGATTTTCCTAAGTTTACTGTATAGTGAGCCCCCTTTAGTGCCACCACAGAGGAGTTAGGGCCCCTTAGTGCCACCACATAGCAGAATGTTCCCTTAGTGCCTCCTCACAGCAGGTATGCTCCCATAGTGGCCCCTAACATTCGTTATGGCCCCTTAGTGCCCCCATACAGTAGTTATGCTCGCTTAGTGCCCCCCACACAGTAGTTATGCTCCCTTAGTGCCTCATCACTGCAGGTATGCTCCCATAGTGCCCCCTAACATTAGTTATAGCCCCTTAGTGCCCCCATACAGTAGTTATGTCCCCTTTAATACCCCCTTATTAAACCAACAAATGAAAAGAGAAAGTCATCCAGCTCATAGCTCCACCATAGAAAGGTCTGGTTCCCAGGAGATGGTGAACGGATAAAGCTTCTTCAGAAATGTTACAATACTTGTAAAATGAATTCAGCACAACTTCTTGATAAAAAAAAATTATTCTTTATTGGTCACTCTTTAAAAAAGGTCCATAACGTGAATGTACACAAGCTATGCGTTTCAGGGGAAACGCATGTCTTCCTTCATCATGGCATGCCTCCTTATTTCCTCCTCAAATTAGTTATGCCCCTCAGTGCCCCTCACATTTGTTATGCCCCCTTATTGTCCTCTTTCATTAGTTATTCCCTTTCTCTGCCTATTACATTAGTTATGCCCACTTTCTGCCCCTTACATTAGTTATGCCCTCTTTCTGCCCCTTACATTAGTTATGCCACTTTACTGCCCCTTCACATTAGCTCTGCCAGCTAAGTGCCGGCCTCACAGTGTTGCTACCTCTTTAGTGCCTCCCACCATACAATAGTTTTCCCACTCAATTCCACTCAAATAATGCTGCCCCCTTGGTGCCCATTAGTAAAGCCGATGTAGTTATAATAAAATAAAATGGCTCCCTGCTTCACCATTATATTCAACTGTCTCTACGTCTTCAGGACACTGATTCACTTGAAAGCAGGACATGCTTCATCTTATTAACCATCCCATGAGTCTGATCTGGGAGATTTTGGAGGCATGTGAGCCAACGCTGGTGGACTACCGCACCCTGCGTGAGGTATAGGGCACTATGCTTATGATCTGGGGCACAATCTAAGGGCCTCCAAGAATGCAGTTTTGCATTGCAAAAAAAGACCAGTTGCCCATAAGAACTATTTATTTTGTCCCTACCCAAAAGATCACTGGGGAATGAGGGCTAAAATCTAGTTGCTATGGAAATTGTTCCACTTTTCCTCTTTCATCAGTTTTGATAAGTCTATAATCTAAGCTGAATTCATGAAATATCATAAATTGTTGGTGATGATACGTTTTATGAATAGGCCATGAGTTTGTCTTCTATAAATGCATATGTTTTACACTTGCTAATTATAACTGACTATTTTTCGTTGCTGTTTATTTAGGGGGACGCATGTCTACAAGTCGGTCACCTTCTGACCCAAACTGTACCGTTGATTTGGGAGCCCAGTATATCACAGTCACCCCAGATTATGCAAAGAAGCACAAAACGTGAGTCGCTTTATTGACCCCTTTATTGGTATGAGGACTGTGTGCATCATTATCACGTAATGAAACCTCTCTGAGACAACCACCCAAAAGAGAGGTGGTTTTCTCAGTCAAGATGGCCGGTATGAGTGGAGGCAGACAACGCAACTGCAAACAGATTGTATAACATTCACTATATAAATTCCTATGCAGTGAGCGCCCCATAGTGGCTGCTGCAGGCAGCCAGCTTGGTTCTAGTGGGCTGGCCTGAATACATTGCGAAATATATTGTTCACGATATTTATCAAGCACCTATTCCACTTTTCTGACAAAGAAGTTGGAATATGTGGGTGAGGTTGGGTGTGACTTTTTTTTAATACAAATTGTTTAAAATTAGGATTTCTTCCAAGCATAAATTCATCTGGAGCATTGCACTTTGTATTCTGCATTGCTTGGGAGCAATTGATGCACAAGTGCTGTGAAACTGGATGAGGCTGCAGTCCCATACTAAAGGAGTTTTCGTGGTCATATTTATTTTTGACCCCTTCTGGACCCTTGGATTTTCCATTTTTCTATTCTCGTTTTTCACTCCCCGCCTTCTCATAGTCCTAACTTTTCTATTTTTCCATTCGCATAGCCTTATGAGGGCTTATTTTTTGCGGGACAAGCTGTACTTTCTAATGGCACCGTTTACGGTTGCATACCATGTAGTAGTAAGTGGGAAAAAAATTCCAAATGGGGTAGAATTAGGAAAAAAGATCTGATAAATTCTAAAACAATTCTGATAACTTTTTTTACACTGTACACTATGCGGTAAAATTGACCTGTTACCTTCATGTTCCAGGTCAGAACGGTTACAACAATACGACGCTTGGATAATTTTTCTTGCGTTTTAATACTGAATTTTTTTTTTTAAACCTTTGAGGAAAAACATTTTTTTTTTTTATAACCATATTCTGACCCCTATATCGTTTTTGTAGTTATGTGTACGGGGCTGTGTGAGGGCTCATTTTTTCATGACGATCTGTTCTTTTCAGTGATACAAATTTGAAGTGTGTGCGAATTTTAGATTTTGGGTAGTTGAAGTGACAAAAAATGGCAAATTGTCTGTTTTTATTTTTTGCCCATTGCCCATTGTGTTTATTGATGGCTAAATAGCCATCATTTAACACTTCATTTGGAATATAACAATGCAATGCTGCCACCTAGTGGCCTGTATTGGTATATTCCTGAAATAGGCACCGAAGCCAAAAGCAGGTTTCCGGCTATTTCAGCAATGTAACAGGTTCCCCCATCTCAGTTGGGGAACGCTGTTACCGCAGCGGAAGCGTGCGACTTCCGCTTCTGGACTGATCAGATGCCGTGGTCACATTTGACCACAGCATCTGAAGGGGAAAATGTATGCGATCAGCCTTATGGCTGATCGCATACATGTGCCGCGGATCTCTGCTATTTAAAATAGCAGAAACCTGGCGGCTTCGGTGCCCGCTGCATGTGCGAGCGAGCGCCATGTTTAAGGAACGGACTTCCACAGTACATATACGGCGGAGGTCCTTAAGGGGTTAAGAAAGTGCCCGCAGCCTGCTCACTGACTTGCACCATACATCTACAGTCCTCTTCTTTGCCTCCGCTTTTCCCATGTTCTGGTCCCTGCAATGTTTACATCCGGCAGGGCATGGACAAAATGTATCATAGGCCCCTCACCTACCATGTGTCCTTTATAACACTGGTGTCTATTACTGGTAGTTCCCTCAGGCACCAGGGCCTGGCTTTGACTGCTACCTTTGCACTCCCTATAGCAGTGCTCTCCAACCAGAGCCACATGTGACTTTAGGACCACCTTAATGGGATCTACAATTTTTTTTCAGCCAATCAATAAACATCAACACTCACAGCAGGAAAGCTAGGGCTTGTGGGGATTGTAGTTTTTTGAGGGAAGATCAGGCGCCTTGATACTCTGTGTGTTGCAGACTTACACAGGAGGTAGACAAATGGATTGCAAGGTAAATTGTAGCTCTGGTTATATCTGTAGGTGGGTTCTGCGTGGGTCAGAGCTTGCAGCCTTAATGCAGTTTTTCAAAAGTTAGAATACCCCTTTAAAGCATTCCAGACGTCCACTACTACAAGCGACTCTAGCAGACGTCTGGAATCGAGTGATGGAGATTTTCCCATTCCTATAAATCTACATTGTTGCATACTGCTAGGGGTCTACGTCTACCCTTTCCTAAGAGCCATATTAGTGGGGCCAAACACCATCTGTCATTTTTGTAAGTGACCTACAAAACTTTGGGATTGGCCACCCTATAGCTACTCCCCTGCAGAGCTTCAAATGTGTGCGATCTGCGAAAAAATACACATATGGACACGTGTATGAGGCCTAATGTAAATGAAGTGACAGTATGAATACATTTTGGATTTACGACTGTGTCAACAGTTCATTACATGGAAATTCAAATACTGGGAAGATTTATCAAAACTGGTGTGAAGGGGATCTGGCTTAGTTGCCCACAGCAGCCAATCAGATTCCACCTTTCATTTTTCCGAGCTCCTTTGGAAAATAAAATGTGGATTCTGATTGGTTGCTAGGGGCAACCCTGGTTTTGATAAATCTCCCCCATTGTCTTTTATGACCGTTTCTTCAGAAAAGATTTTCTTTCCCTCTCACAGGTTTCATGATGAACTAGTGGCTAAAGGCATCTGTAAACCCCTAAGAGCTGCCGTAGAAGGAATGGTGATGACAGAAGGATCCTACAACCTTGTTACACCTCAGGGAGTCTCTTCAATTGTGAAGCACTACCTCAGCCAGTCAGGTAACTACGGTATATGTCTTTTAACTACAATACCAGAGGAGTATGGTCTACCGCTGTATACACAGAGGGAGATTTATTAAATCTAGTGTAAAGGAAAACTGGCTTAGTTACCCATAGCAACCAATCAGATTTCACCCTTTATTTTCCAAAGGAGCTCTGAAAAATGAAAGGTGAAATCTGATTGGTTGCTATGGGCAACTAAACCAGTTTTCCTTTACATGAGTTTTGATAAATGTCCCAGTAATGTGCAGTCTCTCCCTTTTAGGGCTCATGCACACGACCGTATGTATTTTGCAGTCCGCAAAAAAACAGAACCACAAAAAATATGGATGATGTCCGTGTGCATTCCGTATTTTGCGGAACAGCTGGCCCCTAATAGAACAGTCCTATCCTTTTCCGTAATGCGGACAATAATAGGACATGTTCTATTTTTATTTTTTTTTGCGGAACAGACATACGGAAACAGAATGCACACGGAGTAGCTTCCGTTTTTTTGCGGACCCATTGAAATTAATAGTTCCACATACGGTCTATAACCCCTTAAGGACACAGGGTTTTTTCATTTTTGCGTTTTCGTTTTGCGCTCTATGCCTTCCAAGAGCCATAACTTTTTTATTTTTCCGTTCACATGGCCATATGAGGGCTTATTTTTTGCGGGACAAGTTGTACTTTCCAATGCCATCATTTAATAATGCATACGGTGTAGTGGGAAGCGGGAAAAAAATTCCAAATGGGGTGAAATTGCAAAAAAAAAAGCAATTTCACCACAGTTTTACGGGTTTCTAAATTACGACGTTTGATTTGCGATAAAACTGACCATTTAGTTTTATTCTACAGGTCAGTACGAATCCGCGATACCCAATATGTATAGCTTTTCTTGCGTTTTGATAGTGAAAAAATTCAAAAGTGGGAAATTTTTTTTTTTTTTGTCGCCATGTTTTGACCACTATAACGTATTTGTAAATAAGTGTATGGCGTTGTATGGGGGCTTATTTTTTGCGGGGCGATCTTAACTTTTAGTTGATACCATTATGGGGTGTGTAGGACTTTTTGATCGCTTTTTATTTAATTTTTTTTGAGGAAATGAAGCGTCCTAAAACGGCAAATCGGCCATTTGGGCGCTTTTTTCCGTTTTTCTGTTTACTGTATGGGAAGTATATTTTTATATTTTTATACTATGGGCGTTTTCACACATTGCGACACCCATGATGTGTATTTTTTTTATTTTTTTTATTTTATTTTAATTTTGGGGAAAGGGGGGTGATTTAAATTTTTATTTTTTTTTTTTTTTTTTTTTTATTTTTTTATTATTTTTTTATATTTTTTACACTTTTATATAGATCCCATAGGGACCTATATAAATCAGTTACCTGATTGCTTCTATCATAAACTCCAATACACTTGTATTGGAGTTTATGAGCATTTTACTATTTTCCTATGAAGCCCTATTGCTAACAAGGGCTCCATAGGAAATAGTAAGTGATAGCCTCAAGCTGAATGAAAGGCTTGAGGCTATCCCTTACAGCGCTCCGTTTCTCCCGATCACCACTAGGGGGAGCCGGAGCGCTGCCGAAAGTTTTACTTTCGGTTTTAGCACGTGCAGATGCCGTGATCAGGGTTGATCACGGCATCTGCGGGGTTAAATGATCGCGGTCGGCAGCGCTGCCGACCGCGATCATCAGCTGCGGGGGTCAGCTACAGGAATCAGCCGGACCCCCGCAGCGATGGTGCCCGCAGCGGCCAGGAGCGGGCGCCATCTTCAGGGACTGGACACATGACGTACCCATACGTCATGTGTCCTTAAGGAGATAAAAAAAAAACGGAACGGACACTGAAAGAAAATAAGTTTGTGTGCATGGTAGCTCACACTAAAATGAATACATTACAGGGGAGGAGCTGACAGAGGAAAGCACAGACAAATGAGGCCTGATATTATAGTGTGCGGTATTATGCCATGGTAGACTACACTCTATAGTGTAAGTGTCATGGCAGACCTCACACAGCAGTAGTACCAAAATGTTATTGTGTACGCGTGGATTAGCCAGGATTTCCACCCATCAATGCCTTAGATCATCCATCTCCGCTCTGTCACCATGCCACTCTGTGGTATAATGCTGCTGCCATCTCCACACTAAGTACAGTACCCCAGACTTGTATTTTATTGTTGAGGCCATGCATTCCAGTACAGTAAGGTATGGCTGGCATTGGTTGGCAGTATAAATGAGCGAATTTATGAAAAGTTCGATTCGGTTGATTTGTCGAATTTTACAAAAAAATTAGCTTTGTGATGAATAATTTTTTTTTTGTAAGTAGCTGAAGCAATGACAGGCAGCAGCGATGGCACCGCCCCCACCCTTCATTGTACCCCACAGATGCCGCGTTTATACATGATCGAGGCACCTGAGTCTAAAAACAGTGTAAAATTAACATATTTTTTTTAAATAAAACTTACCACCTCCATTTGCTCGCGACGAGCCGACCGCCACCATCTTGCTTGAAGATCTGGAGCGAAATCTCGGCGTGGTGACATCATACGTCACCACGCACGGGATTTTGGACGAGATCTTTAATCAAGATGGAGGCTAGCAGCCCGTTGAGAGAAAACGGAGGAGGTAACTATGTTTTTTTTGTTTTTTTTTTTACACTATTTCAGTTTAAATCGATTCGCTGACACGAAGCATGAGGAAATTCGGCTTTGAGGCGAATCGAATTTATCCTGAAATTCGGATTCGATTCGCTCATCTCTACTTGGCAGGAACAGGGCTAACCACCCTATTCATCCTCTCTTGGTAGGAGTGGACTGGTCCTGCTTCCTGCCGGGATGGGGAGTTCCTGTGTAGCTGCAGAGAGGAAAGGAAGCACATGCTAGAGCTCCTGCTCCTGGGAACAGTATATTCTTCTCCTGTGAGAACAACACCCAGAAAGATCATCAAATTCTGCTCCCAAAAAGCACCTGAGAGACAAGACAGCAGAGTGATCAGCAAATTACAGCTTTACAGACACTGCTGCTAGGTGAGGGACTACGGTTCAGACACCCATCACCTATACCACCACTAGGCCAGACAATGCTCAAGTCTGAGTCTTACAGTGGACACCTATACCCACAATTGCCAATATATAATTATCTGACCTGCCCCCATACCTCCTCAGCTGGTTCCAGAATCTGAACTTTGTACTTTACACTGCTAGATGTGCCCCAAGTTATATTTTGCATTAGTGACTGTTATACGTTTCTGACATCATTCTTCAAACTACATTTCCACTGCACTGATCTCCAGGGAGCAATGGCCTGAGGGTGTATACCATGACACAATACCTCATCAGGGCCACTACTACTCCCATCCTCTACACCAGCTCCTCAAGGGCATGCTGCACAAGGATCATACTGTATTAGCAAATGAGTAATTAGTGCAATAGGTTCATTTTTGGCCTGCTATATTGGAAGTAGGTTCCACCTAAATCCGCCCAGGAAGTCTAATATGTTTGTGTACGTATAAAGCTTGAGAAACGCCTGCATGCTGAAACGTAGCTCTTTTTGGCACATGACAAGTTGTCCTCTTGCTAGGATCCTCAGGAATTAGTTGTCAGTAAGTGCTCAACAGCTCAATAGTAAGCATGACTTTTCTTCTGTGTGCACTGCAAGGTTTGAACAGTACCGACAACAGCACATAAGTGTCAAACTGCGGAAACCAGTGTGTCTGTCACTACTTTAAAGGGGTTCTCCGGGAATAAGACGCACCTAGGTTTTTAAGGAGGAAAATTAAAAAAAAAAAATTTGAACCAAAAGGTATGCCTAATGGTGTTATGTGGGATCTGGGGATGGCACTGGATGGCATTGTTATGGGGGTCTGTGGATGGCACTGTTATGGGGGTCTGTAGATGACACTGTTATGGGGGTCTGTGGATGGCACTGTTATGGGGGTCTGTGGATGGCACTGTTATGGGGGTCTGTGGATGGCACTGTTATGGGGGTCTGTGGATGGCACTGTTATGGGGGTCTGTGGATGGCACTGTTATGGGGGTCTGTGGATGGCACTGTTATGGGGGTCTGTGGATGACACTGTTATAGGGGTCTGTGGATGGCACTGTTATTGGGGACTGTGGATGGCACTGTTATGGGGGATCTGTTGATGACACATAAATAGCATTTTACGCTATGTGTCATCCACATATCTCCCATAACAGTGCCATCCACAAATCCCCATAAAAGTGCTATCCATAGAATGACTCTCAATAGGGAGGAGGGCCGGCATCTAGCTCTGTAATACAGTGGGCCGGTGCAGTCACTGTATTCTGCTACACCGGGCCGCTTACTGTAGGAATCTAACTGCAGGCAATGCTAATAGTAGCCTTTTATGCAGCCTGTACTTACGATACTAACTTTCCGGCAGCCAGCAGGCAGGAGGCTGGGCGGGCGCTGACAACGTAGCTCACTATGTCACGTGCCACCTCTCCCTTCTTCATTCATAAAGTGGGCGGAGCCGGCGCGTGACATAGTGAGTTACGTTGTCAGCGCCCACCCAGCCTGCTGGCTGCCGGAAAGTTAGTATCGTAAGTACAGGCTGCATAAAAGGCTACTATTAGCATTGCCTGCAGTTAGGATTCCTACAGTAAGCGGGCCCGGTGTAGCAGAATACAGTGACTGCACCGGGCCCACTGTAATTACAGAGCTAGATGCCGGCCCCTCCTCCCTCATTCCTGCCTACTAATACACCCGCCACCGCGCTGCGCAGCATGTGGTCGGCTTTATACAAACTGAAGTATTCGCCCCATAAGACGCACTGCCTTCCCCCCCCCCCACTTTTGGGGGAAAAAAGTGCGTCTTATACGGCGAAAAATACGGTAAGTATTTTCATTTTCTTAATTCCCGGAGAACCCCTTTAAGGAGTTTTACCATCTGATGGCATATTTCTACCCAACCACTAGGCCCATTCCCGATCTTGAGAATCAGGGACCACATGGCTGGTTTTGTGCTGCATCCTTTTAACTGTTTTCCCTGCACCATTGCACCCATACTGCCGTCAATGACTACATGATTTTCAAAAGTGAAACCCCTACAGCCGACAACACCAAAAAAGTGTATTCCTTATGTAAAAACCAAAAGCCATAAACTGCATTGCAAAACCATGTCAATTGGCTGCACGGCACACTAGCTGTATGTGAAACCAGCCTTATGGGTCTCTCATTCCGAAGGCCTAAGGGTATGGCCACACGGTCAGGTTTCTACATGCAGTTTTGGATGCCAAAACCTGAAGTGAATCTAAAAGATAATAAGTTGTATCTGCCCTTTATACTTTCTCTCCTTTTATGATCCACTTCTGATTTTGGCTTTGAAATCTGTATCGGGAAACCTGACCGTGTGGTCGTAACCTTACGTGGCCATGCATTACAGAGACAGTCCATTGGAGTTAAAGGCTATGTACACCTTCGGAGGCAATTTTTGTTTATGATTGCATGTTACTCATTTTTGGCTAAAAATCATTTTTTTCAATTGGCCTTTATTAAATATATTAAGCTGTTCTCTCACAAAGGGTTAACTGTCTTTCTATCTGTGGGACTGGAACCTTTACTTTCACTTTGTGTTGGTCATCTATGAAACCTTATCTCTAAACTACTGAGAGGTCATAATCACTTATTTAAGCCACATTCTTATCTGTAAGATAAGAACTGAGCTATAATGTGTGTTTATAAGGGCAAAGAGCAGAGATAAGGAGTCCATCTGCACCCCAGATGACGGAAAAGACAGAAAATCCAAAGGGTGCTACTACAGCATGTCAGCAATGTATAGAAAAAAGGATTCCATATTTTATTTATAAGAAAACCAATTTTTAGCTCAAAATGAGTACAATGCAATAATAAAAAAATCGCCACCAAATGTGTACATAGCCTTTAATCGTCACTTTCCCTCAGGTAACCTGCAGGGGAACTGAATATTTGCTGTAGGTTTCCCTACAAATAACAACTGATCAGAGGCGGTAGCAATAGCAGGATCCCCTGTGATCACCTTTAAAGGGGTTGTCCCATTAAAACAACTTATTCCCTATCCACAGGATAGAGAAGTGTCTCATCTGCGGGGGTCCGATCACTGGGGCCCCCGCTGATCATGACAATGGAGGCCCAGGTTTCCCTGTTTGAATAGAGCAGCAGACGCTCCTGTGTGTCCACCACTTCCTTCAACTGTATAGGATTGCCAGAGAGAGCTGAGTACAAGTGCCCATCTATCGCCGTCAACCCCATAGAGCAGAATGTAACGACAGTGTGCATGCATGTCCACCGCTATATTCAAACAAGGAAACATGGGTCTCTGTTCTCGTGATCAATGGGGGCCCAAGTGGTCGGTCTTCCGCTGATCATACACCTTTAATACTTCTAACAAACACAGATTGTCTAAAGCAGACAACCACTTGAAGTAATCTTTCTTCTGGTCCTAACAGGTGCTGATGTTTTTTATGAACGGCATGTAACACACATAAACCTTCTGGAGGGAAGATGGCAAGTGTGCAGAAAGTCTGGGTCCCCTGAAAACTTTGATATTGTGGTTCTCACAATGCCCGTACCACAAATTCTGCAACTACAAGGGGATATTTCAAAATGTAAGTGGCTTTTTATTTTTCTTCATATTTGATAGGTATTTCATGATCTAACATTCAAGATCCCGTCACAGATGGCACTGGTAGAACAGAGAAAGATTCAGGTGTGACTGCAGGAAGCTGATGTATGGAGAGCTGTTTGATGGGACCTAGTATAATCGTAGTGTTCTCTCCATGTCAAAGATGGGTATTACTAGTGGCCATACACTTTATATGACCGTTCATTTGGGTGGCACAGAATTGTGGTTGATTAACCAATCACTGGGTCACCAGTGGTCATATTTCTGGATCGAGAGGGGCCAGAGAGTACAGAAAAGGCCAGAGACACATTATTTTTTTTTTTTCTAAATCATTTTTTAAAGCATTCTGAGCCCTTTTTTTGATTCTACTGGCTGGATAAACCTATTAAGAAAGCTGAAACAACTCTACTTTGTGAATACTCCACCAAACAGCTCCTTATATCCTAACATCCTAAGATTTTAGGTTTTTTGGGGTTTACTGGAGTCACATATAAGCCTTAGGGTTAAAGGGGTTGTCCAAACACTTATAAGTGATGGCCTATCCTCAGGATTGACTATTACTTTCTCATTGTCAGGGGTCAGACACCACCCGCCTTCGACGATCAGCTATTCTTCATGAAAGCAGCACTGCAGTAACCCGCTCGGTCAACTGCACAACGGACGGAGCCGTGTAGTTGCCACGCTGGAGATACTACAGAACAGCTGATAAGTGGTGGTGTGGACTGTCCAGAGCCCTGTTAATTAGAAAGCAGTAGCCAAACCTGAACATAGGCTATCAGTTGTAAAGGGTTAGAAAAACCCTTTAAGGGTATCCTTAGGGTTAGTTAACGCAGCTGATTTTGCCTTTGTCAAAATCCGCTACGTATTCCATGGTGGAAGTCCTCTGATTTCTGTTGTGGCTTTTCTGGTTGAATGTGGCAGACCCAATTGTGGTTTAATCCCGTTGAATATGATTAGACCATTAGCGGACATCAGTCAAGAAAGGACAAGTCCTTTTTTGTTGCAGAAATAAACCATGGCCATACAGTATTGGAGGCGGTTTGCATGGCTGCCCTGCGGCTTGTGGTGGAGAATCTGTGTTGAACTCCACTGGCATAAACCCCTGAAACGACAAGCTATTAGGACTACATGCAGCAGTAAAAAGAAAAAGCACCATTACAGGACTGTAAAAATCCTGTGAACTATTAAAGTCCAGAGCTACATTCACAAATCTGCATGCTTAAGAGCTGAACTCTCCTAACATTTCCTGTGGACTCAATATCTGCAGTGTGTGCTCTGGTGATGTGCCTTCTAGGCCCAAATACTATACAGTAATCTCACATAGGATAAAGTAATCTGTCCCACTGTAGAAGACCATACCTCCCAACTTTGCAAATTTTTTCCGCACTAGGCCACTCCACTAACTCGGCCCAAAACATAAATATACACCTAATCCGACCCAGTCCCCTTAAATAGGTTTTGCCATCACATACAATGGGTGCATATCGCTAGGATATGCCCCCATTTTCTGATGGGCGCAGGTCCCACCTATAGGACCCACACCTACAAGAAGAACATAGCAGGGAAATGAATGGAGGGCGCACTGCCCATGCGCAGCCACCCTCCATTAATTTCAATGGGGCTGCCGAAAATAGCCAAGCGCTGGCTCGGCTATTTCTGTCTGCCCCATAGAAATGAATTGGAGCAGGGGCCGCGCATGCGCGGTGTGCTCCTATTCACTTGTATGGGAGCAGCAGGGAGCAGCGATTGGTGGTGGACGAACCCCAGGAAACCCGGGGTCCTCCAGCCACAGCTCTCCCTGCTCCATTCACGCACCTATCAGACAATGGGGGCATATCCTAGCCATATTTCCCCATTGTATGTGATGGGAATACCCCTTTAATGCCCCACATAGTAATTATTCCCACGTCATGCCACCGCACAGTATTTATGCCCACATTGTGCCTCCTTCACAGAATTATGCCCAGCTGTTCCCCCAGTAATATGCCCAGTTATGTGCCCCCAGTAATATGCCCAGCTATGTGCCCCCAGTATTATGCCAAGTTATGTGCCCCCAGTAATGTGCCCACGTTGTGCCCCGAGTAATATGCCCACATTGTGCCCCCAGTAATGTGCCCTTATTGTGCCCCCAGTAATGTGAAAAAAAATAAACACCACATGCTTAACTTAACTAAGCTGAGGCTGACTGCCAGCTGGCCCCGCCCCCTTCACAGACCAGAGGTTTGAAGAGCGGCAGGAATGAGAGGTGTGGAGAGTCGGCAGGAATAAGAGGTGGGGAGAGTCGGCAGGAATGATGAAACAGGGAGCCGATGCCGGCGACGGCTCTCGGTTTCATTATGGCAACTGTTTCTGCTTCCTATGGACGCAGGGACAGCTGCCAGAAAGCGGGGCATAGCTCCCCTGTACTGGGACAGCAGGACAGCCACGGAAATCCGGGACTATCCCGCCAGATTCGGGCCGGTTGGGAGGTATGGAAGACTGGATTCACATGTTGCTACCTAAACTGCGCCAATTTGCAAATCTGTGCTGTTTTCAAACTGACTGCAGCTAAACTTAGTTTGCTCATAAGATGAGAGCCCAGCATTATGCTAGGGCTACACAACATGTGTCGCGCAACACATAGGGCACAACTACACTGCAACATGTGTCGCGCGACATTAATGTCGCACCAATGTCACGCGACAATTTTTATAATGATTGTCTATAGTGTCGCACTGCGACATGCTGTGACTGCGACGCCACAGTCACAGAAAAATCCATTTTGGATGTTTTTTTTGCGACTGTCGTGTCGCAGTCGTAGCATGTTGCAGTGCTACACCATAGACCATCATTATAAAAATTGTCGCGCAACATTGACAAATGTCATCGTGTAGCCCTAGCCTTATAGGAGTTTAGAAAATCAGGGCTGTATCTGCCGACACTCTTGTTGACTGTAATAATGAATGCAGTTCTGTACAATACCAGGTGTAAATCAAGATAGGTGTAAAATAAGCTAAGGTGGTTCATTTACTGGCCTTTACTTGAGTACATGCTGTACTCAAGTATTTAACAAAAAAGAAAGTTCAGTATGGTTTTCCAAATCAAAGGTGTTACAGTACCATAAAATGTCCACTTGGTGGCAGTAATGATGCATTTCTCTACTTGGTGTCTGCGATAGTGTATAAGAGAAAAAAACTGAGATTCCTTAGAGGTTGCTACCCACCAAATTACCAAGAAGTCAGCTCCTACAGTACAGAACAAGAAAGATAAATGAAAATCAGGTACCTCTAGCAGTCACCTACAACAAGTCTTGAGTGAGTCGAGCTTCGGATCACTGATCCGAAGTCGATTCATTCAAAAATTCGATTTTATTGCTGTCTCTGTACAGCATTTAAATATATTGCCTCTGCGGAGGCAAAACTTTTTCAACCGAAGTCGCGTGAGTCTTTGGATTCCCACTTTTAATTGTTTTAAAGATGCAGAAATGAATAATTCAAGTAACTTCGGCTGAAATGAATTTTGCCTTCATGGAGGCAATACATTTTAATGTTGTATGGAGACAGCATTAAAATCAAAGTTTTTGAAAGAATCAACTTCGGATCGATGATCTAAAGCTCTGTTTGCTCAAGACCACCTACAACCCACATCTGGAGAGTCTGAGAAGGATTGCTTGGAGACCAGTGGTGTAACTAGAAATGACTGGGACCCACAGCAAATTTTTGAATGGGGCCCCCTCCCCCCAGTAATTTTTTATACAACCCCTTCCTTTCATGCTGCCCCCTTTCCTGTGGCTAGTAAAGATCGCTCTCTTAGACCAGGCCCGGAAGCTGTTCCACCCGTTTTCTACACTGTCTATACTGCCACTGTATATAATGTCATTGTGTAATAATGTTGAGGGGCCCTGACAAAATCTTTTAGTACTTCTCCTCCTCTTGGATGGGCCCCTTCTGGGTCAGGGCCCCAAAGCCGCCGCTTCCCCTGCTTCCCCTATAGTTACGCCCCTGTTGGAGACTATATCTAATACTACAAAAAGATGACCGCTTTAAATCCATTTTTCCAGACGCCCCAGTCCTGTGATATAGGGAGCCTTCGAATCTTAAAAACATCATTGTCAGCAGCTCACTGTCCTCTCAAACACCAGTAACATTTCAGTGCAACCAGTCAAAATGTAAGACCTGTCCATACAGGGGTGGACTGGGAACTTAAAGTTGACCTGGAAAACAAACTAAAAGTGGCCCCATGTTGTAGACTGGTCCAAATTGACAGAAAAAGGGGGCAACACAAGTAGGCAGGGCCAACAAAAGTAGGGTCCGGCAACATCATAGTGCAACACAAAATACCGCCCCAGCAGAACTAGATACCACAGTGCAGCACAAAATACTGCCGCCTTTACCACAGGAGAGCCCCTGTGGCTGCCAGCTAGGTGCATAAGTACCTGATACTCTTAGCATTAAATATTAATTCTGAGAGCATTAGATCATTATGTAGCTTGCCAGTGGTTAGGTGGAGGGCTCGGTGGCCCCCTGGACATCAGCCCACTGGGAAATTTCCTTGTTGGGTCTATGGCCAGCCCACCCCTGTGTCCATACATGCTGACCTCTGACAAGATACAGACCCCTAATACACATCTAGACTCCACGATCCCATGTACCTTCACCTGCGCCACGCCAAATGTGGTCTACTTCTTTATATGTACCAAATGCCCTACTAGGTGAAACTGGTCAAAACTAAGGATGAATAGCCGCACAGTAAAAAAAAAGAAAGATCTACCTTTACCTAAATATTTTATAGCTATGACCACAACATCATCACAGACATGAGAGTCTTGATATAAAAAGGGAATTTTAAGTCTCAGAAGGACAGGAGAATCCGGAAACACAAGCTCATAACAATCTTTGGCATAGATCAGGAATTAATAGAGTTTTCCGATGACCTATCCTCTCCAGTATCTGGTCCGGACTTGGACTGGCCCACAGGGGCACAAGTGAATCCTCCATTAGGCCCCTGAGCAAGATGGGGCCCTAGCCTCCCACGCCCTGCACAAGTGGTACATGACACAGTACACTGCCTGCACTACTTATAGGCAGTGTACAGCACCTCAAGCAGCCTATGTTCATGTAAAAACTGGGTAGATTATTTAACAAACTAACTAGTTTATTATAAATGCATCCGAAGGCTGAGATGACTTGTAGATACAGAGGCAGGCGAGCCAATATCTTCTTTTCCCAGGCACCCGTTTACTCTAATTCGCTGTTGGGACCCCTATAATTTATAAACTTCTAACGTCTTGCTGCCACCTGCCCCTGTGTGAGCAGATAATATTTGCATGTATCTGTACAGTGGGCCCCCAGAATGAATTTTACTGGTGGGCCCTAGGCACCCCAGTCTGACAATGATCAGATTTTCCTATGTAGCATTGAAGAAGATGGGTCGGCACTGCGGTTTGCTCATGGTGCACGCGTCCAAGGAAGGCGTCCCACTAGTATATAGTGAAAAAGGACCAGCACTCACTTTCTTGATGATATGAAGAGACGTTTATTCAAGGCATAATAGCAGAGGGAGCTTGCACAAACGTTATTCTTTTATGTAAAGTTGTATGAAGGTGCCCATGAGTTTAAAGTGGCAGGTAGCATTTTCACAATGTGTCAAATAATCTGTATTTATAAAGTGCATGGGCATGGGCCTAAGCAAATCTCATAAGGCTCCATGGCAAAACTTAGTATGGACCTCCTGTGCCACCAATTTTAGAGTAAGCTTGCGTCAAACACTCCCTGGCAGTGCAGAACACAAAGCACAATGCCCCGGATTTGTGGCAAATTAAAAACATTTTTTTTTTATCAAGCAAAAGATATTTTCGTTTTAAAAAATGTCTGAAAAAGTGGACCAGGTACGTAAAAAATATGGCTCTTTCTGAACAACATATGTCTCAAAGTATTTACATCTGACAACTGGCATAAATACTGATTATTTCTTCAACTTCACTTCACATATTACAAACCTGTCTGCCTTCAGCTACCACTAGAGGGAGCTCAGTGCATAGGAGTTTATACAGTGCAAAGGAAGCTATAATAATGTCTTTGCACTGAGCTCCCCCTGGTGGTGGTTGCATGAAAATGCACAATTTACACTGCTGAACATAAGGAGAGATCAGTATCGGGCCCTACCTTCTCCTGGGCTCCAAGGCAGTGGTCCTCCTTTATTGAAGGTGTACCACTGGGTAGGGGTGTATGATTATATTTTTTTTTTAGGGTTAATTTATGTGCTCCAAAAGTGTGAATATTGTCCTGGCAGCGTAAACATTGAGCTGAATGGCCTTTTGGCCAACAGCTGTAAGATCCAGATCCTTAATTAAAAACCACATTAGGACATTAGGGGCCTAATAAAAATGCACCACACTAAGCATATATGCTTAGCACCACAACAACAGAGTCCTCTGTATATGCGCATGCATCAGATGTGTCCATTTTCCATTCACCTGCACAGAATATAGGTTCCCATTTGCAGCCAGAGAAAGCGGTCGCCACCATCTTGCATCCCATGGACGTGGCAGGTGACAGGTATACTTTATTGACACCAGGGCAGCAGTATAGTCATGTATGCTTATATGGAACATGTATGGCTGAATAAGGCATTTTGATAAATTACATTAAAAATTGACCAACCTCCTAAAATGTTGTACTTTTTTTCCTACTCGTCAGGCATGGTTTAGCAGGACATCAGGCATGGCTTACCGGAAAGTGGGCCTGGCTTAAGATGCTGCAATCTGTGCTAAAATTGTAAGGCAAAAGTCTAGCATAAGGTAAACCAACTAATAGATAAGACAATAGATCATCCTGGCTGAGCCACTTTGGCGCATCTTTAGACTACCTGGTCCAGGTTTACACTTTCTGGACCTCTCTAAGTGCGGTCTTGCAGGCGCTATGGGTGCCATGACTGCCCTGTTTCTGCTGTCTTACACAGTAGAGGCCCGGGGTTAATGTCTGAGATCGGCGGTAATGCCGATCATGGACTTTTAAGCCCTGGGATGCCATTGTCAAACATGACCACCTTCTCCTTCCCCTGGTTGAGATCAGGGAAGGTGGCCTGTAATAGTAATAGGCCTAAGCCTGTATAAGGCTTACAAGCTGATTACTAGTATATTCCAATGCAGGCCTGTAAATGGCAGCACTGCTTGGAATATACTGAATTAAGTATTCTTTATTGCAGGCATGCTCAACCTGCGGCCCTCCAGCTGTTGTAAAACTACAACTCCCACAATGCCCTGCTGTAGGCTGATAGCTGTAGGCTGTTCGGGCATGCTGGAAGTTGTAGTTTTGCAACAGCTGGAGGGCCGCAGGTTGAGCATGCCTGCTTTATTGCATAGATATGCAATATAGAATACAAGATGCAATCCAATGATTGCATGTTATAGTGAACTAAAGTGACTTAAACAAGTAAGAAAAATGTAAAAAATGTTAAAAAAAATATAAAAAAGTATATAAAAAATCAAATGCCACTCTTTCCCTAGTATAAAAAAATAAATACATAAACAATAAAAAACTAAACAACATGGGCATCGCCGGGTCCGAAAACGCCTGTACTATTAAAATATAAAAATATTTATCCCATACAACTAATGGCATAACAGAAAAAAATCTAAATGGCTGATAAGGATATTGGAGTAAGGTGTTGGCTCAAAGTGATTGATCCACCAGATATCTATAGATATCTAGATTACCCAATATGTCCCAGGTCTAGTGGTCTCAGTGTGGTCTGGCAGCAATCTACTTTTTGGATTCTTCCAAAGTAGCAGAGGAGTTCTCGATTTTGTGAGTATTCTCTTTAATCAGCAGTCATACATAGGTGTGGAGAGGAAACCTTCTCCACTCTTGAGGTCTCCCCTTACTCCTTTCTTACATCTCTAAGCGGGGGAAGGAGAGAGAGAGAAAAGGTATGTTCAAATCACACATACAGACTCATATTAGAGCCTAGCTGTGGAAAGAGACCTCTTCCACTGCTGGGGTCTCCTCTTGCGCTTTTCTTACACTCTTAAGAGGGGGAGAAGGGGGAGAAATCACACTAAAGTTGCCCACACACACACACTTCTATTAAGAGGTAGATTTTGAAGGTCTGTTAGTTAGTAGAGATGAGCGAACTTTAAAAAAAAGTTCGGCGTTCGGGTTGTGGTGATCGCCGCATCCCGTTATGGATTCCACTACCGCGGACTATCCCGGCATATGGAATCCATAAGGGGCGGCTTCCACCAACCCGAACTGTTGAACAGCCGAAGGACCTGGGGTGACGTCACCGTCATGTGATCAGTGCGGGGAGCGTGGCTCACCCCAGGTCCTTTGGCTGTTCAACAGTTCGGGTTGGTGGAAGCCGCCCCTTATGGATTCCATTTGCCGTGATAGTCCGCGGTAGTGGAATCCATAACGGGATGTGGCGATTACCACAACCTGAACGCCGAACTTTTTTTTAAAGTTCGCTCATCTCTATTAGTTAGCTATCACAGCAAGTACTATCCTGTGCCAGAGGTAAAATAGCAGTTTCCTGCCTAAAAAAAAGATGCCCGTAAGCAAACCCTCTCACATGTTTCACCAGCGCACTGGCTTCATCAGATGAGTTTGGGTTGTGCTAAAACTCCACCCCATTCGGAATTTTTTTCTAGCTTCCCACTACATTGTATGCAATAAATATGGTGCCATTAAAAAGTACAACTTGTTCTGCAAAAAACTGTGAATGGAAAAATAAAAAAGTTATGGCTCCGGGAAGGCAGGGTGTAAAAAAACAAAAATGCAAAAACAGAAAATCATAGGGCCCTGAGGGGGTTAAAGGGGTAAGCCCATCTGGGACATTGATGGCATATTGCAAGAATATGCTGTCAATGTCAAATAGGCGCGGCTACCCTTTGTTCCCTGCTATGGGAGTTCCCGAAAAACAGTTGAGCATACTCATTCTGCAATTTTCGAAACTACCATAGTGATTAATAGAGAGCACGTCGCACATTTTGTTGGAAGGTGAACCTTGTTATTTTTCTCTGGAACATGTGTGAGAAGATTGACAGCTTGACAGCTTGACAGCTGCTGATTTCCAGGACAAAAGAATTGTATAGATCTCACAAGCCTTTTTGGCTCGTCTCTGTAGATGATGGAAATTGAGGATGTCTAGAGAAGGGCAACTAAATGAATCATGAGTATGACCTCAGAAATATGGGAAGATTGCCCAGATTAAATGTAGTCACCCTACAGAAGAGAAGGTTGAGGGTTTCAGAGATCAGGTTTTATAAGAATATCTTTGTACTTTGCTTCACTCAGCTTTCCCTCAACCCTGACCAGTCTCCCTGCCCAGTCTGCTGAAAAACAGGAGAGACCTTATCATGTCATGTCCAATCAACTGAATTCACCACAGGTGGACTCCAGTCAAGGTGGAGAAACATCTCAAAGATGATCAAGAAACTGTGAGAAAATGAAGAAAGGGTCTGAAGACCTTCCAACTGTTTTGATCCAATATGTGTGATCGCTAGAACCTCCATTATTTACTGGAACAGGGTCCTAAGTACTGTGCTCCTTCTAACCAAAGGAAGAATTTGTGAGGAGCAGCGGTCAAACATGCATGCTCTCTCTTCGTGAAAATGAAAAGTTCCAGAAAAAATCAGAACAATTGCAGAAACACCTTTAAAGAGGACCTTTCACCACTCCTGATATGCCTGTTTTAAAAGATTTATGCATTACCCATGTAATAACAATTCTGGAGCGTCCATTCTTATGGCTCTATGTTGTGCCATGCCTTTATTATTTCTACTAGAAGTTATGAATGAATTGCTAGCAGTCTGCAGTAAGGGTACAGAGGGGAGGTAACCAATTGGGGTTGTGTACCTGCACTCTATCAAATCAATATTGCTATTTTCAAGACCGTGCAGGTACACCCCCCCCAACTGGTTACCTCCCCTCTGTACCCTTACTGCAGACTGCTAGCAATTCACTCATAACTTCTAGTAGAAATAATAAAGGAATGGCACAACATAGAGCCATCAGAATAGTTACTACATGGGTAATGCATGTAGCCATTAAAGCAGGCATGTCAGGAGTGCTGAAAGGTCCTTTTGTAAGAGGAGGAGAAACTCATACTTGAACATCTCTACCCATAAATGTTATGTGCATTATCTTAACGTTTTTAACAGATTATTAAGCAGGTTATGTTCCCTTTAAAAACGTCAGAGTTACATAAAATCCCTTTCTATTATGAATGCAGATTTTAAAAGAGAAGACCTTGGCTGGCTTCAAGACATTTCCCAGTTTGCTGCCGGCCAAAAAAGCAAAGCCTCATAGCGAAATCCTGCCTATAAATGTGCAATTCTCCATATCCTGCTGGGATATTAGCCTGTAACTTGCCTGTAACCTATAAGACCCCAATAACTTCTTTTGGCCTTTAAGACAAAAGTTTGACTTAAAGAGCAAATCTACCAAAGTACAGCATTTATGCTCGACTAGATTGTGTAATATACTTGAATCCCAGGATAAGGGATGGGGGGGCCTAAAAAGTTACAGCCAGTGATCCGAGCTTGCAGGATGTTCTCACACAGTGGTCGTAGGAAGTTGTCTCTACGTTTTAAGGTGAGACCCCAGCTTTCTTGACAGCAACAAAATGAAATATATACTATGTATATCTTTTCTAATATACACTCATGTGGATTTAATCTTATATTAATCCTCTGTTCGTACAAAGAAACAGTCGGCAAGCTGCTGTTAATAAACTTGATTTAATAGCTGTGCCTATATTTAGTATTTAAAAGTACCAATGGTTTATTGCTGTGACTATGTGGATGGTCTAAAAGCATGCAATGGAACCTTCTAGAATTTTTTTTTTTCCTGTGAGGAAAAATCTCTGTGTAGCTCTGTTTTTATAATTTGACACGCATAGTTACAATAGAGAGGAAACGATGCGTAGTGTAATGACCAGGAAGCAACGCTCGCATGGAGTGCCGCCTCCTAGTCAAACAGCGGATCGGCGTCGGGTCCCGGTGTCTAACCCCTCCTGATTAGATATTGATGACCTATCCTGAGGATAGGTCATCAATATAAATCACTGCACAACCATTTTAATACATACCGATGCTTTCAAATTACTTTTCAGAATAAGCTGTCCTGTGCATGAACAGGAGCAATAGCGCGATATATGACCATTATATTTCTTGTATCTGCCATTTTTAGCAGTTGCCCCCTCAGCAGAATCCTTCTCTAAGGCTAAGTTCACACGACGACATTTGTAGCGCAACAAAAAGTAGCACTATTGTCGCGCTACAATTTTCATAATGGGAGTCTATTGTGTCGCATTGCGACATGCAACATGCTGCGACTGCGATGCGACAGTTGCAAAAAATACATTCAAGATGGGTTTTTCTGCGACTGTCGCGTCGCAGTCGCAGCATGTCGAATGTCGCAGTGCGACACCATAGACTCCCATTATAAAAATTGTCGCGCGACAATAGTGCGACAAAAGTTGCAATGAAGTTGTGCCCTATTTGTCGCGCGACAAATGTCGTTGTGTGAACGTAGCCTAATTCTCAGTTGTCCATGAGCTGGTGGTTGGAGACTAGCTGCTCATGATGTCCGTCCATTGACTACACATAGAGATGGGGGATTGTGCTTTCTGTTTCTCACTCAAAATCACTGAGAAGCACCACATAGGACATTACAGTTTTCTGCTGACGTTTAGCACAACCTCCAGTGAGTATCCGGTGAAACCAACTTCTTGACACCTTATGTTTCTCATATTTATTTTCTGTGCACTGGAGAAAGTTTTTTTTTATTTCTTCCATGTATACTTAGAGACCAGTCCTGTGGGGAGACCTACTGGATATCTGGCTTGGTATTTCCCCTTGTCATGTTCCAAGCAGGAGCGTAGCTAACGGCTCATGGGCGCTGATGCAAGACTTCAGCTTGGGCCCCTCTTCCCTCAGTGCTTTGTGTGTCTTCTTATGCGGCACAAGGGTCTTTGGGCCCCCTCAGGCACCTGGGCCCGGTAGCGACTGCTACCTCTGCACTCCCCATAGCTACACTTATGGTTCCAAGGCTTGTTAAAAAGTTGGATGTTGACTCATGGGGAGCCACTTCCACAAGAGGGTGCTAGCAAGATGGTTCTCACTTCCTTGGAAGATACCACTTTGCATATTATTTTTCCATGAAGCATTACCATTAAGTCTCCATACCATGGAGCACTTCAAGTAAGTCTCCAGACAAGGCTGGTCTCTTTAAGGAGAGTCCCTACCCTTCTTAAGCTGCATCCAAGGCATAGCATTCAGCTAGCTAGAATCTTACTCTGTACTGATGAAGGGCAAGCACCCCAAAACGGCTACTGATGAATATCTGGCTTGGCAGTTTCCCTCGTCATGTGCCGAGGCTTGTTAAAGTCTGATGTTGACTCATAGGGAGCCACTTCCACAAGGTGGCGCTAGTGAGATTGTTCTCCTACCTCCTTTGGATACTTTCATGTTTAGAAATTTCAGTGCTATCAAAATATAGTCTAATGCAAAATGCATATTGGGGCAGATTTGCTAATCCTGTAGGTGATGTAAACTTTCGATAGGCTGTCTATAAGTGCACCATACAATTTCCTCTAACTACCACATGTTGGTTGTTTAAATTTACAACAGAATTTTATTCCACAATTGTAGTGCAATTTTGGAGCACAATTTGGCATTTTGGGCCATGACACTTCCCCACTAAATCAAACCCTTTCCCTGTAAGCCATTCCCCTTGGCAAGCTAGGTGCAGAGGATTTCGGTAATATCAAATGCATCAAATTTTGATGCCGTTTACAACAATGTGCACTCTCATTAGTAAATGTGGGCCAGAGTCTGCATTGGGTGTCATTACCTCACAGGGAACTTGGATAAATGGACTGAATGAGCAGTAAAATGGCAGGTAACATTGAATGTTCATCGCTAGGTCAAAATTTCCAGGGCTTGGTTCAGGATGTTTTGTCCAGGATTCCCTCTAAATATAGTGACCAACTATACAACTGTTGCACTGTCCTCAGGGCAACGATACAGTTGAATTACTGCAGTGGGTCACAGGAGTCAATGGCTCCCTGCCCCACCATTCACTCGTATAGGGCAGTGGGCTGAGGGGTGCAGAAACTTTAGATATGGATGGCCAGTTCAGTGGGGTGGATGCCGGAGGTAATAACCCTTTCCATAGCAGTAAACGCTTTCTTCCATAGAGGATAGAATACCTTGCTGTCTAAAGCCTGTATGGTCTGGATGGTTCTGGACCTTCCAAGATGTCTGGTCTGTTTCTGTCAGGAGTCCTGTCGTAATAGACTTCTCTGACAGTTGTAGTCTCATTGGAAGAGGTTCTCAGGACTTGGGCCTAGCTCTGGAGCTTGCACATGTATGTCTTCGTCCTTGCTCTGCTAGACTCATACCCACCAACCAGAGGGCAAACATAGTCGATCACCCTGGTAACCTAAGCACTCACCAAAAGTTAATTATATGTTGTCCATGCTGCACACAATGCTTATAAAGAAAGGTATTATAACAATAAATCAGAACATTTAACTCAGCAAACATTGAGTTACACTAGTTAACCCTTTGCTGTGCCCCCACTGGAGTGTAATAAAAATAAAAAAAAGTCTAAATGGAAATAGAGCTAAAAAACTATAAGAAAAAGAATATGCCCTCGTTCGACTGCTAATCTTAGCGATTTAAAATTTTATTTTATTTTTTACTATTTTTCATATACTATAATTTTTAACAATGCAAATACAAAAGAGTATATATAGAAAAAAAAATTAAACTAAGCCCTATCTGCTACGAAGAAGAATCACTTTAATAACCTAAAAAGGTTAGGCAGCATGTGTGGCACATCTGGTCTGGTGTAAAGTGTCTGGTTATTAATTCCAAAAATATACAGGTAATACAGGGTTAAAGCCCCAGCTATGATGACTTGTGTTCTGCATAATGTCTTAGGGCTCCACCGGTGTTATCAGTAAGTGATGTAACCCCGGATTTATGTTGGTGATAGGAAAACTTACCTTGGCATTAAATAATCCAAAAATGATTTACACATGTGCTGGAAGACGCAGATCAGTAAGCCGAGAGCGCCTGTGTCATTTTTTTTTTTCTTCAGTCGTCCATTTGCATGATGCCTGATTAAAAGAAATCTGTTCATGAATGTGTCAGGATGTTTTCCATCAGGCTCATATTTTTAATGCAACACACAAAGCCAAGTATCTGTTTTCAGTGAAACAGACCAGAAACCGCCAAAGACAACAGAACGCAAAGGAAAACCTATGACATGCCTTAGACACGCTGTTCCTTTTCACGATTTCTTCTTTAAACTTTTTTTTTTCCACTGGTCTATTTTTTGTGTTTATTGACAGAGACCAGGCTTATTAAGATGTCTATTGGAAAATGAAATTAATGTCTGTCATGTGACATGTGAATGGCATAGTCTTATAAATGGGATCAAATAAAAAACAACATTCATTCTAAAAAGAAATGTTCCGAATTAGATTAATTTGAGTCAATGAATATGTGATTGTATTTTCCCAAGCCCCCAAGAGTTGGTCCTCTGATGGGTGTACTATAGTCAAAGAAGCCAGGTAGGCCTAGTGCTTAAAATGTATATGTTCCATAAGAACTAAAGGCTATGGACACCTTTCTGAACTATTTTTTTCTAATAGCATTCTACTAATTTTGGCCTAAAATATTTTTTTAAATATATTTTTATTAAACAGTTTTTAACAATTTTTCTTCCATAGCTTTCAGTTTCAATGCATTTACAGACTAGCAGGCTCTCAGCTTCACACTGCATAATCTACAAAGCCTTAGAAGTCGTTTTTTTGTTTTTTTTTTACTTGTGGTATAATTCTTATTGGTGTAGTTGCTACAGTCACTCACTACTCCTATGCCTTATAGTAGACAGTTCAGTTTAGTGAGTGACCTACAACTACAGTATATTTACAGCATTTCAGGTCACATTAAATGATCTTCATGGGTTTAAAGAATTCAGTTATTGTTAGGCCATCTATGCAGCTAAGGCAAATATCTTAAGAAGTTCAAAGACAGATCAGATGCTTCCAGCATGGGATCAAAGTAAATAAAACTGCTCCTAAATTGCTTCTTGGTGGACTAACTTATGTGGGAAATTGTACTTGATTCAAGGGAACCCTGAGGAAATTATTTAACGCACTTTATTCAGTTCCCTTAGGAGAAGAATTACCGTACATGCGTTGTAACCAAGTGATTATATTTTCATTTTGTGAAACTTTTCCTGAGACTATATGCAAATGTATTCAATTACTGCCTTAATAATCTCCAATCAGGAAACATTGCAAGCTGTGTATTTTTGAATATTTTAACTTTTGAAAAAGCATATTCAATATTTCTAACAGAAAGATTTATGCATTGGTTACTTTTCTATATACCATATTGAAAGAATCCTCAAATCTGGACCTATTGGGAAGAGCCAACCATCACTGATTTAACTGGTGCTGTGTAATGTCTACCCACAATCTGAAAAGGGTTTGTCCAAAATGGATTACCCCATTAATACTTCCAAGTAAAGAAAATGTCTCCTGTCACTCATAAAGACATCTGAAAAGTTTTTATAGTAAGGAGTCTGGGCTGTGACACTTCCCACTGTTCATTACAGCAAAGAGCTTTGAACTTCGGCTCATGTTCACTTCTCATGGAGGTACTTGGGAGAGCTGAAGATGGACAACAATTCTGTAGATCATCAAATAAAGGGAGAAGCTGACATGCACTGAAGCATGAATGTGCTCTAATTAGAGCATTAGTAGCATTGTTTGACGGAATCTGTTAAGGTCATATAACTTAGACACCCACCAATGAAACTTTCACTGGAGGTAGGTCTGAATTTTAGGTATACTTTTATTTTCTGAGTATTTATACTGATGACCTATCCTCAGGACAAGCTTGTGTTCGAGTTCGGTGTTTGGGCATTTAATAAAGCTTGTTGAAAGGCTGCATGGGCAGCCAATGAACAAGCTTTTAAGCTGTGGGCACTTAGAAGCAATCACAGCCATGCCTAGTCATGGCATGGCTGTGATTGGCCCGTATATCATGTGACCCAGCCTCTCGAAAAGCTGGATCGCATGAAGCACCGCCCATCAGCTCTGAGTAGTGCAGGGACAGTAAGCAGGCAGCTGAAGTGAGGGAAAGTGTTAGGAATCTCATCTGGCTATTTATACTGTGGGTGACCTATAGTGATTTTTTTGTGGGTGCTATACACCAGCTTTGCACCCCTGACAAAGAAGTATAATAATTAATCTGGCTGTTAGTTCTGTGGGTGAACTATAGCGATCTTGTGTGGGTGCAATGCACCATCTTTGCACTCCTGACACAGAAATTTTATAATTAATCTGGATGTTTATTCTGTGGGTGACCTATAGCGAATTTTTTGTGGGTGCAATGCACCATCTTTGTACCCCTGACACAAAAATATAATAGTTAATTCTGTGGGTGACATATACAAATTGTTTGTCTGAGGTACACCTGCACTACACATATGACAGGGAAATAAATCTAGTTAATCCATCTGTTAGTTCGGTGGGTGACGTATACCCATTGTTTGTCTGAGGCACACCTGCACTGCATACGTGACAGGGAAATAAATCTAGTTAATCAATCTCTTAGTTCAGTGGGTGACCTCCGCACCCCCAGCAGATACGGAACGTCTTAGCAGGAGGAAGCATTTCATCAACATGGTGGAACAGTATGTGTGCACACGCCTACACGTACTGACTGATGGGTCTGCCCCATTCAACTTCTGGGTCTCCAAATTGGGCACATGGCCTGAGTTAGCCCTTTATGCCTTGGAGGTGCTGGCCTGCCCTGCGGCTATTGTATTGTCCGAATGTGTGTTTAGCATGGCAGGAGAGTGATCACAGACAAGCGTAGCCGCCTGTCTACAGCCAATGTGGACAAGCTCATGTTCATTAAAATGAACCAGGCATGGATCCCACAGAACTTGTCCATACCTTTTGCTGAGTAGACAAGTGTACCGGCCGCACCCAAATTTATAAAAAAAAAAAAATTTAAAACCTGCTGTTCATGTCTGCATAGCAAGTAAAGACTTATAGCAAATATGAGTTACGTCTTACAAAAGTTAAAAATTTTGGGACATTTCTAGGTTTTGTGTCAATGTGTAGTAAGTAATGCAGGCAATCCATGTGGTCTTATGAAATATAATGAAATAAGTGTGGGGCAAGTAGTTGTCACTGGTTGATTGTGTAGGCAAGGCCATCCTCGAGTGGTAACACATGATGGTGAGTCAGCAGACAGGATTGTCGATGTTAACATAGAGCATAGTGGCATCTAGACAAGGGGTCAGGATCAGGAACTAACAAAACCCCAAATGATGAGGGTGTAGATAGTCCTGGCAGGACGCATCAGAATTTGAGGTCAGAATTAAAATTTAAGAGCACATGGATCAGAAACCAGACTACGCTATAAAGTAGTATAGCTAGCAGCAGAGTCATGAAAGGGAAGACATTTTAAATAAAGGGAGATAAGATTTGGTTCATTTGTACACTGCACATACACCACTCAGTGCATTCCCTTTGTTTTCTCCTTTGTAATACAGTAAAGAGAGGTCCTAACCTCATGTAGATCATAACCAGTTTTTATCGACAACACATGTTAAAGGGGTTCTTTCTCGGATGATTTAAAATTTGTGCAAGCAACTTGTCCAAGAATGTCAGTAGGACTGGCTGTCTCCACTTTTAGAGCTGTGTAGTTGGTGAGGGGTCAGGGCCTCAGCACATACTACGCTCTGGTACTTGCATATAATATACATTGGTGAGCGTTCCTGTAAGGCTGCTCAGCCATGATTGCATATCGTAGGCTGGATTGCATCATTGTAGTGCAGTGTAGTGAGCAGAAAGCCCTCCTCCCCTCTCCCCCAACTAGGCAGCTCTGCAAGTGGAAACAACCAGGCCTGCTTACATTCGAGGACAGGCTGCTTGAGGCCATTTTAAAATAATTCTTGGAAAGCCTTTTTAAGCCATACAAAACAGTCAAAGAGCAAGACACTATTACAAATATGACCAATTGTTCTGTCACTTACCATAATGTAAAGTGCCAGTGATATGGTATTGATCCAGTTTGCAAGTTCTAGAAATGCTTTGATCACCTGAAGTCACCGGTGCACAATAGTATCTGTAGCTACTAACAGCTGGTGAGCCACATGCAGGGTCCTGGGAACCACGTGTGGCCACTGATTTGGGAGTATTGCACTATCCTTGCACTGCATTGCTCCCATCTATATCTATTTATATGTCTGTCTCTGTCTGTCTTGTATTTATACATGTATGCACACATTTCTAGTATTAGAGTTCTTAACTACAAACAGGTGTCTGGCACTTTTATATAACTAGGGAAGATGAAAAAAATACTCAAATGAACATTTCCAAATTAGAAATGTATTCAGTGCCAGTCACATCTTGGCATGAACATGGAAATCTATTCTTGCCTGCAAAGAAAAATTATAAGAGGAACTTTTTTTTGCATGTGGGTGTTATAAAGTGAGAAGTGTATTTTATTCTTGGTCCTAGGGGAGCTGTAAATGATTATTTTCAGCATGTTCTCTCTCTACCCATGGGTCCATGATACATTTGTTTGGATCTACAAGGATATTGCACGCTCTGCATTTATTGCAATTAAATGTGACAGTATTCTTTGTTTGCTTTTACACATTTTTACACATTTTTTTAAGAAACTACATATATAGGGCTGCTTGGAAGGATGGCATTGGAATCTCTTTGCAAAAATAATAATCATTTTTTATATAGTGCCAAGATATTCTACAGCACTTTAGTAACAAAGACATCAACAATTAAAACCAGAGGAATGAGGGCCCTGCTTGCAAGAGCTTACACTCTATGAGGATATATAGTTGGCACAAAAGTAAAATGTACTTGTATTGTACAATAATCCAACCTTCTACACAAAATAGGCAAGTACATATAAAGCTGCTTAAGCCTGTCACCAGACAGTATCTGTAGTGCTTTTAAGTGCATGGAGGGTGTTGGATACTTATTGATGATGGATCAGGTCCAGAAGAATGATGATGAAGGGGGTGAATGGAGAAGGATTGGATTGCGATCACCTCTATCAAAAGACAATACATGTAGTGGAAGGGTTTGGACTGGCAGATCCCACTACCAAACCTATCCCCCAGTCCACGTGAAATCCAGCCCAGAACAACATCTAGACAAAACTGTCTCAGCAAACTACACTTTGCTGAAACCACTGCAGCTTTCTGGATTTCAGTTCTCTCACCAAGCTGAGGTATCTTGGTGCGATATACACGCCTCCTAGCACTTATACTGTACACATCACTGCTATGTAAAACCTGAAATTTTAAGTATTACAGAATATGTTAGCATTATGTAAAGTAAAGATTATTATTATCATTTCTCTATCTACAGATGTAGCAGTCCTCATCTTGATTCTTAATGGGTTAAGTAACCAATGCCAATTAGTGTTGAGCGAAGGGGGCTTCGGATGCTTCATCCGAAGTCTCTTCGTTCAAAACTTCGGAATAATACTGTACGGAGATCCGTCTCCGTACAGTATTAGAATGTATGGGCTCCGATGAGCTGAAGTAAGTTATTCATGAAGTCACCGAACTCGGCTTCAGTTCCGAAGCAGAGTTCGATTTCAAGTGTTAAAGTGGTTTTCCACTTTAAAAATCAATTACCGAGGTTATTCAAAGAAGTCACATGCGACTGCGCAAATAATGTACTTCGGCTCATGGGAGCCCATACATTCTAATACTGTACAGAGACAAATCTAGTATTATTCTGAAGTTTTGAACGAAGCAACTTCGGATAAAGCACCCGAAGCTCGCTTCGCTCAACACTAATGGCAATGAACTTTTCATTGACTTTCTCTAATTCTCTAATTCAATGGTTTTTGTGACATGATATCACACACAAGTTTAAAATTATCTATACTGTATTATATGAAATAATAAACTTTCCTTAACCCCTTCAGGACACAGCGATTTTTCACCTTCAGGACCCAGCTTAATTTTGCAAATCTGACGTGTGTCACTTTGTGGTAATAACTTTGGAACACTTTTACTTATCCAAGCCATTCTGAGATTGTTTTCTCATCACATATTGTACTTCATGACAGTGGTAAATTTGAGTCAAAATATTTCATTTTTATTTATAGAAAAATACAAAATTTACTAAAAATTGGGAAAAATTCGCAATTTTCAAAATTTCTATTTCTCTGCTTTTAAAACAGATACCTCCTAAAATAGTTATTACTTTACATTTCCTATATAACTACTTCATGTTTGGATCATTTTGTAAATTACATTTTCTTTTTTTGGGCTGTTCGAAGGCTTAGAAGTTTAGAAGCAAATCTTAAATTTTTTAAGAAAATTTCCAAAACCCAATTTTTAAGGACCAGTTCAGGTCTGAAGTCACTTTGTGGGGCTTACATAAATGGCCCCATTTTAGAAACTACACCCCTCAAGGTATTCAAAACTGATTTTACAAACGTTTATAATCCTTTAGGTATTCCCCAAGAATCAAAGGAAAATGGAGATGAAATTTCAGAATTTCATATTTTTGGCAGATTTTCCATTTTAATCCATTTTTTCCAGTAACAAAGCAAGGGTTAACAGCCAAACAAAACTCAATATTTATTACCCTGATTATGTAGTTTACAGAAACACCCCATATGTGGTCGTAAACTGATGTATGGTTTTTGGAGGGCAGATTTCACTGTCATAATTTTAAGTTGCCGTTTCACATTTGAAGACCCCCTGATGCACCCCTAGAGTAGAAACTCCAAAAAAGTGATCCCATTTTGGAAACTACAGGATAAGGTGGCAGTTTTGTTGGTACTATTTTAGGGTACATAAGATTTTTGGTTGCTCTATATTACACTTTTTGTGAGGTAAGTTTTTATTTTATGTTTTTTACAATGTTCATTTGACAGTTTAGATCATGTGCTATTTTTATAGAGCAGGTCGTTACAGACGCCACAATTTTTTGGTTGTTTGTTTCAGTTTTACATCATAAAGCATTTTTGAAAAATATAATTTTTTAGTGTTTCCATATTCTGCAAGCCATAGCTTTTTTTTATTTTTTGGGCGACTGTCTTATGTAGGGTCTCATTTTTTGCAGGATGAGATGACGATTTGATTGGTATGATTTTGGGGTGTGTATCACTTTTTGATCGTTGGTATTACGCTTTTTGTGATGTAAGGTGACAAAAATTGCTTTTTTTACCCCATTTTTTTAACTTATACATTTTTTTTACGGTGTTTACCTGAAGGGTTAGTTCATGTGATATTTTTATACAGCAGGTTCTTACAGACACTGCGATACTTAATAAATATATATATATATATATATATATATATAGAGAGAGAGAGAGAGAGAAAGAGAGAACACAGAAAAATGCAGCAGCACTCTGAATTTTAAGATGGGTGCAATCCTTCTAGAATAGCTGACTCCACTGTTACCTTAGTATAAATATCCAAAAATTAAAACAGCACACCAAAATAGTGAAAAATAAGTGAACCGGCTTTATTCCCCTCGCAACATTTCAACTGCACAATGCCGCCTGAGAAAGCAGCCTGCTTCAATTTTTGGATATATATATATATATATATATTTTTTTTTTTTTTTTTTTATTTATTTAAGTTTTACACAATAACAGCATTTTTTAAACAAAAATCTTATTTTAGTGTCTCCATAGTCTGAGAGCCATAGTTTTTTTTTATTTTTTGGGCGATTGTCTTAGGTAGGGTCTGCGGGATGAGATGACGGTTTGATTGGTATGATTTTGGGGTGCGTATGACTTTTTGATCTCTTGGAATTACACTAGTTTTTTACGCTGTTCATCTGAGGTGGTAGATTATGTGGCATTTTCAAAGAGCACATCGTTATGGACGCGGCGATACTTAATATGTCTGTTTTTTATTTATTTATTTTAAACCCTATTTTATGGTGAGGGGGAATTTTTTTTACTTGAAACTTTAATTTTTTTATTGTAAAAAAAAAACTTTTTTTTTCACTTTTTTTACTTTTTATAGTTGTCCCACTGTGGGACTTAATCTTTTCAGGGTTTGATCCCTGTTTCAATTCAGCACAATACACAGTAAGACGCTGACAGTTGCCTAGGAGACCCAGCCCTCAGGCTGGATCTCCTGGGCTTCCGTAGCTGGCAGGCCCCGATGCCTGTGTAAGGCATCGGGGCTACCATGGCAACCATTGGCCCCCTGTCAGCGCAGCCTGGGGTGCCGATGGAGTCAGAGGGAGCCCCCTCCCTCTGTAAACCCTGCACATGCCGTGGTCAGCGCTAACCGCGGCATGTGAAAGGTTAATCCGCCGGCATTACCGCATACAGCGATGCCGGCAGATGCAGCAGGGGCCCGGCTATCAGTAACAGCCGGGCCAGTGCTGCGGATCGAACGGGTGCAGCTCTTGCACCCACCCGATCACATCAGGTACATGCATGTGAGGATGCGGTAAGGCACCATATTCCCCCACGTACATGTATGTAATATTGCAGGAAGGGGTTAAAGGCTATGTGCACCTTTTTTTATTATTGCACTGTACTTATTTTGGTCTAAGAATCATTCTTTCAATAAAAATATGGAGTTGTTCTGTCACACAGGATTAGCTGTGTGATTGGTACTTTCACTTTCACTTTGTGCCAATCATCTAATAACCCTTACCTCTAAATTAGTAAAAGGTCATAAATACTTATCTAAGCCATATTATTATCCGTAAGATAAGAATTGAGCTATAATGAGTGTTTATGAGTTAGAGATAAGGGGCTGTCAGCTGAGCTGCCTGACAGAAGAGAGTGAAAATTCAGAGAGCCAGCTATTAGAGAATCTCAAGGCTGCACGGAGACAGGGGTTACATTTTTTAAATAAAGACCAATTGAAAAAATGATTTGTAGCTCAAAATGAGTGTGACGCGATAGTAATAAAAAAATTCCCCAAAAAGGTGTACAGAGCTTTTAAAAATAAAATACATTTTTAGACTTCAACATAGGGCATGTTCACATTATTATTTATTAAAAAATGCCATTAATTCCATGGAGCTGTACATCTAGAGGAAATAATACATGGACCCTATCTGGGTATGGGTATACTTAAATTAACAACAAAAAGCCATGTGGCTGAATGTCCAAACTTGACCCAGAGATAAATGCTTATAAAATGTAACTTTTAATGATCACAGTAAAATATGCTACGTAAGCACCCACAAGAGGTTAAAATCCGCAAAGTTCTGTCCATATGTATGTAATGGTGCTGTGATGTGACACTTGTCGCTTTAGGGGGATGTGTACTTCCTCTATCAAACTACCTGAACACTGTTGCTAGTAACAAAACTAGCCCTGAGTACAGCAGTGTTGCCTCAGCTATTCACTAACTTATTGTATCTCACCGATAACCATGCAACACCATACACTGGTTGCATCACTATTTGTGAACACTTGTAACACCATAAACTGGTTACAATTAAAATGAATGATTGCATAGGACTGAACAAAGACAACTAAAAACCAACTATCTGCCCCCCGACAGGTTTCACCAGAAGGACTGGCTCCATCAGGGGTTGGGCAGCAATTGTTTGGGCATTCAGCCGCAGGGTTTTTTGTTGTACATCTAGAGGGGGTTACACAAAATACAAGAAACTATTAACAGACTGGTACAGAGGGGGAGAGGACCCTGCTCACAAGGGCTTAAAATCGGCACTGGAGGCTCCACCTGGGGCCTCCATCACAGATTCCGCCAAGACCTACATTCAGGATTTTTTGCTAATAAAGCAGACACCTGGATGGAAACCAAAAGGACCCCATTATATTCAATGGGATCTGTTTGGCATCATTGGGCTATGTGCCGAAATCCTGCCCTTCCGTTATTTTCGTTGTCCTGCTCCTCTTCAGAACTAACTAGTGCAAAGGTGAACGTGGCCCTAGAGCTACATCTCTCACTTTATCTATGCTTTTTACTACAACTGTGTACAACTATGATTTATGAGGTCCAACATGTGCTAATAAATAATAATCTTACATTATTAGAAGTATCTCTATTTTGTTCTTCACTAGTTGCACTGAACCGTCTGCTGTATGCACAGTGTAATTGAAAACCTTGATTGCTAGTCTCATTTGTCGCCTGAATCATGGCTTCTCTGTATGAGGATTAGCTAATACCTGTAAAATATGCCAAAGTACTAATTATACATTAGTTGCAAACCCAGATGGTTTGGAGGATTGCTGCGTTTAGCACTCCCTCCCTCCTTCGTGCACTTTCATGAACAATGTCGGCATAAACTAAAATAATAAGTGCCCTTTTAATTCCTATTGAGCAGCTTTTCAAAGGGCGCTCTCATTTATAGAGATAGCGAGGCATCTCTTTCTAGTGGTCTCCTTCTCTGGCATGACTTGTGTTTAATATACAAAAACGTATTCAGTCCTGTTAATTAGAAGAAGAATAGAGCTGTTGCATTTAGGCTTTTATGTGGATACTGTGCATTTGAAAACCATTCTTCCGATATTAGCAGAGGGTCGCCGAGTGGGTCATGGTGCTTCACATGAAAGAAATGGAATATTTAGAAGACACATTCGTTTTTCTGGAAATTCTTGTTGTTGACAAAGATGATGCCACCTAATAAAAAACTTATGGGAAGAAAAGATTGTGGGCACCATGAAACGTGACATAACTGGTCCTGTGGGAATACTTTGTATGCTGATTTGTATGGCAATCCAAATTCGGTTCATTAGAGCTGTGGGGGGTCGGGGTATAGCAACCACCACTAAAGTGCTTTTGTAGTATGGTCATGTGAATCTGAAGTATTTTACTTCCTTGCCAGCTCTTTTGACATGCCAGTTTTAATGAATAATGGTATAGCCAATAGAAGGCTGCGACGGGGATGAGCCTCCCTAGCATCGCCGGTAACGCTAGGGAGACTTGTCCCTGACTGATGTTTTGGGGAGATGTGTGGTATCAGGAAGCATCAGGTGTTGGGGAGCTGGGTAAGTATAACCTGAGGCATTTTGGCGGGGGCATTATAGGTATAGCATAAACACTGCAGATTCGCTGCAGCGGATTTCCGTTGTACAGTACCAGCAAAGTGGATGAGGTTATACAAAATGTCATCCACATGCTACATAGAAAACCATAAGAATAAACTGACTTGCAATGCAGTTTTTAAGCTGCATCGTGTCAATTTATACTGCAAGTTTTCCCATGCAAAATTTGAAAGCAGTGACAGACTCACTGTGATTGTTACACCAGTGCCACTGCAAAAACCAGCCCATTTTGACTCATCATGTGTGGGCATACCCCCAAGCAATTGTTTTCATCCCTTGCACTGATGATAGTTAACAAGCCTGAATCAGCCATATGCAAAAGTAGGTTCACTGAGCTTTTCATAAACTTTTTATATGTCTTGGAGGCGGGAGGGTCTGAGTGCTGAGAACCCCACTGATCGCTAGAACGAGGAGAGAGAAGTGCTTACATAGCACGCTCTCTCTCTCCACCCTGAGAGGAAGCAAGACAGACTGCTTCCGTCTCCTTCAGTGAGGAAAGAGAGCGCACAGCTTCTCTCTCATCATTCTAACGATCGGTGGAGGTCTCAGCACTCATGAACCCCCACCGTATGATATATCAAAGGTTTTATGAAAACTTAGTGACTCTTTAAAATCTGTGTCTTTACTGAACACTGTCAATCTATATTAACCCCTTGTGTTTTTTGTATAAGTGATTAGGATTGAATGCTATAAAAAAATCTTACGACTTTTGAGAAGACCTCATTGGTCAGTTTATCTAAACCTGTAAATCTTTAAAAGCAAATAAAAAGATGTAAAAAAAAGTACAGAGCAATAAAAAAAAAACAATACAAAAGGAAAAAATAAGAATATGCTAAACGGTTTATAAAATACACAGGAGAAACCAGAACTACCTGAAAAAGCTTCAACTTACAGGGGTTGTCCCATCTTGCCTTTTTGAGTACAAGATGGGACTAAGCGCTGGCCCTAGGTGAGAGCTACAGAAGCAGCGTAGCTTGTTCTGCTACTCTGTGTAGCTCCCATTCACTACAATGGAAGCTATAGAAACAGCAGAGCGCTGTCCTGCTTGGATGTTTTCTGTAAGCTCGGTTACCTTGGGCCAGCACTTAGTCCCATCTCACTGTAGAAACGGGAAGATGTGACAAACCCTTTAAGGACACAGCATCGTTTTTAAGGTGATTTTTTTTTTTTTTTTTTTAGTTTTTTTTTTCTCTCGGCATCTCAAAAGCCATAATTTTATTTTTCCATCTACATGCTTTATGATAGGATTTATGGTCAACGTGTTGTATTTTTTAAGTATACCACTTGTGGGATTTCTACAGTATTGTATAATTTGACAACATTTTTTGTTGGGAACTAAAAAAAAAATTACTTCCATTGTTTTTAGGATTTTGTTTTTATGGTGTTCACTGGTATTTTACTGCTTTTAAAAAATTAAAAAGCTTTAACAAAGAAAAAACTTTGTATTGTGTGGGGAGTCGCTCTGGTAGATAGCGGTGCGGGTGCAGTACAGAGGCAAAACAAGGAGTCCAGAATGTGCAATAAACAGTGTTTTATTCACACTGACACAAAACAAACGATAAACAGTCTCTTGGTGTTAATTCACACACACATCAGAAGTCATGAGGCAAAACAAAAAGAGTCCAAAGCAGGATCCAATCACCTGTGAGGTTTAAGGTGCGGGTTCGCACCTGGCTGTCAGCCGAGCCGCAGGACAAACCACCTTCAGGCTTCCAGGAAAAACCCCACTTTGCTGAGCTCCTTCCTCCAGGTCAGAGAGCTCCACAGCACTGTTAGCAGCTCCAGGACAATCACAGCCACACCTGCTGGTGCTGGCTGTGTTTTAAAGGCCCGGGAAAAACCGGCCTGGACCGTGGGGAATAGGCACCCACCCAACTCTTTGCCTACTCCCAGTAAGAGCCGGCCCGGATTGGCTTTGCAGCCAAACTAAATACAAATGTGTCAAGCAGCACTAGCTGCTGCTGACACCCAAGAAAACCCGGCTCTTACCTCACCGAGGCCAGGAACCTCGGTGACATGTACCTCCCGTCGACCACTGTACCTTGCACCCTCTTACAATTGGCATAGTGTTGCATGAGGGATTGTTTTTTGTGAGCCTAGTTATAGCTTTTATTGTGACCTTTTGATTCATTTTTATTTTTTTTTAAGGTAACCAAATAATGACAATTCTGGCATTGGTGATTTTTTTTTTTACTGTGCAGTTTAAATAATGGGATAATTTAATAGATTGGACTTTATCTTTTTTATATGCATGGGAGAGGGCCTTTCATTTTAAATATTTTAGTTTTTAAAAATATGTTTAAAACCTTTATTAAATTGTTTTTCACATTTCTTTTAGTCCACTTAAGGGACTTAAACCTGCGATCACTTTGATTTGATCGCCTATACTGTACGCTGTATTACTTATCTATTACTAGGGACATCTACCAACAGGTAGGAGGTAATAGATAAATGTGGTAGGTGGCGGCTCCCTCCTATAGAGAAATGGCAGCGGTGCTCAGTCCAAAAAATCTTACCCAGGGCTTTTTGAACGATGTGGTAGATATATATGGATGAATGGACGGGACTCACAATCATAAGGGGTACATGGATAATATTTATTCAATAGGCTAAAAAATAAAATCAAGTAAATGAGGGTTATAAGTGTATATACATCAGTATTTGGTAGTTATGAAATGTAGATGTGCACAATCTAAGTTTTGTTATGAGGTGGTATTGGGTGGAAATAGTTCCTCAAAAGGATGAAAATAGTATATAGTAAAACGAAAAATCGCGATATTCATTAATAAAGTTCATCCAAAAAATTCATCAAAAAAGTAAATAAAAAGGTAGAAAAATCAAAAAAGCTAATAAAAAATTCATAAAAAATGCAGATAAATTATCAAAAAATTGTCTGTAGACAGTTCATCAGATAGTTCATCAGAGAGTTTGTCAGGATGATTCACCCAGATTATTTCACATAGAGTAAGTACCCCCGTTTGTTAGTAGTGAGGAGTATCTCTAGTTACTGATTACCCTTCCACAAGGAAGGGTAACGTACCCAGCATCTCTAACCGAGGTATCTCTTCTCTTACTAGGAACTGTTTATTATACGGTCATCTTAATCAGTAACTAGAGATACTCAGGAGGTAATAGATGCCAAAATATTGGAGGCCTGGTGGCATTCAGAAGGTTGCCATAACAATTACTCAGGGTGCCAATTGGGGGACAGAGAGGGCTCCCTCCCTCTGTCTAACTGCTCACAGTCACTATCAGTTATGGCATCTGAGCAGCTAAACTGCCAAGATTGGAGTTATCTCCAATCCTAGCAGCGAGAGCAGGGTGCCAACTCCTGAGCCCCTGCCATCACTGTGAAGAACTGTTACGTCTCTGATTGTTAACTCTGTGACATAATAGTACTTTCCTTAAGGTGAAGGGGCTAAAGAGGCTTTCCCACCAATTACAGGCATTTATCACCATCCCACAGGATAACTGATAATTGTTTGACTGATTGGGATAACTATTGGGAGACCAAATGGCCATTAGAAGGTGGTAGTCCGCTGTTTCCATACATTCCAAAGAATTTGAATGAGGCAAGTGTTAAGCCGCCTCTCCATTCAACTTTTCTTTACCATGGTTGTGCGGGGCGAGGTGGAACAGAGTATAGGTTCCAGTAATTAAGTGTTCAACACCTGTTCTGTAAATAGGTGATTACATTTTAATCATTTTTGTCCAATTAGCATTTTTTTTCTTTAGTTTACTTAGACATTTGACACCATACACCTAGGATGATCTGAGACTCATGCAGTCGAATTAGATTTATCATTTCTTGTATGCCCTGTTTTGCATTTAATAACAAAAAGTGCTATTTTGATCAAGGCTCCAAACACTGCCAGTCATAAAAGGGTTAATGGTTGACTGGCGGTTATACTCGAAGCTGAAAGAGATAGAAGAATGTCTCACGAATCATGGGTTCTCTGTATGAGGATTAGCTAATACCTGTAAGATATGCCAAAGTACTAATTATACATTAGATGCAAACCCAGATGGTTTGGAGGATTGCCACATTTAATGCTCCCTCTTTCTTTCTCTCTCTTGTATACATTTCAGTTATAGTTTTGTATTTATTGGCTAGAATTTTCATTAGGAGTAACATCTCCATTTTTACAATGATGCTACAGTAAAGCAGAGCATTGTGCTTCTTCTTCCACCACAATTTTTAAATGTAATCATGGATTTCAAATTGGAGGACTACAGCATATCCACCCAGTCCTGGAAAACACATCACATAACTGTGGCAGCCAACGCAGGCCTCCTGCTATGATCTTCCATCCATGCTGATACCTCCTCCTGGGTACAGGCCATTCGCAGGTAGACTGCAAGGACTGCTTATCCCTTTCCCTGCTTATCACTTCCATTGCTCTTCATACATTAAATAAAGACTCAACGCCGTTTTGGTATGAAGGGAGGGGCCACGCACAGCTTTTATTAACACAATAACATCACTTTTACAAACAACCAATTTGCCAACTCTGAAAGGCTTGGCTCTCATGACATCTCAACGTCACTCTACCCTGTATGCTGGAGACCCTGATCCAAGCATACATATAGGCTACCACCGTGCCCTTTCAGAGCCGTCCACCGCAAGCTGTGACATCTAAAAAAAACATAATAGACTAACACAAACATAATTTAATTACTATTAACCGAGGGGGGCTGGGAACGTCCAAGCTGCTTTCAGTCTCCAGCACCCTTGCAGTCTTTCTGATGAGGCCTTTATCATAAATCTGGCTTGTCAAACGCTTAGGCATCATTACACTGCTTGAGTATATGCCCTTGGTGAGAAGGACAACTTCTTTAATCATCTGAGTTACTAGGTCCACATGAGGAACGTGCCAGTAGTATAGGAGAACCACCATACGCAAATAAACATTGCCAAAACCATTAAAGGCCTTTACTATTTTTTGCATTTTACAATTAACACAGAAAATAAATATAACATAAAAATAGAAATACAATTTAAAAAAAAGCAATAATGGATCTGTCAACAACAGCTTTTTTTCAAGATTGGGGGGAAAAGTAAAGGAATTTAGTTTGCACATAGAATTTGGATCTAGATGTACAGATCTTTACAAGGTTCAAAGGCACATCACAATTGGGGAGACAAGCTTTCCCTACCTGGACAGCTATTGTGCACCTCTATAATGAGAGCCTAAATCAATCTTAACTTTTGTCGGACATTCCCCTCTTATTATAGTAAGTGTTCCTCTAGGATAGCTTCCTCTTCACTTAGCTCTTTATTGAAAACATGATGTCTACATCTGGATGATAGCTAGATGGAGGGGCAGAAGTGATTAGGCTATCTAAAAGTAGGCAGTTCCTGTAAATCCTCTTCAGAGGCCAAGAGTTATTACAAAACCAAATATAAAGGTACAGAGCCATAAAAGTGATATAAGGCTGTCAATAGATGAAAATAAATGGTCTAGACCATACTTCTTCAGAAACTAAAGAACGAGTGTTGCCAGCTAAGGAAGAATAACGTTAGTTCGACCTGCATTAATTGCTGCAGACATTCCTTTTCCGTCCAAGCCATTGCCTGCTCAGGGGAAATAAAACACTTTCCAACTTCACAGCTAACGTCTACATTTTGCATTATTATTGTGTCATACCAGATGTCCTCTTGGCCAGGTGAAGGCCAACTGACGAATGAGCTGTGAGATGAAGCTTTCATAGATTCTGTCATTTGGAGACAAAATGCAAGATGTTTAGGAAGCTGGACTGAAAAAATGCTCTAATTTTATTCTTTGTATTGAATAAGTCTAGAATATTTGCTAATATTCTATACTTTGCATGATCAGTAATATGGGTGAATATTGTACCTTTCAGTGACTTGTACATATATATTTCCATACTGTATAAAAAAGAAGTGATGTCATTAAAGGGGTTGTCTCACTTCAGCAAATGGCATTCATCATGCACACAAAGCTAATACAAAGCACTTACTAATGTGTTGTTATTGTCCATATTGCTTCCTTTGCTGGCTTGATTCATTTTTCCATCACATTATACACAGCTAGTTTCCAAGGGTTACGACCACCCTGCAATCCACCAGCGGTGGTCGTGCTTGCACAGTGTAGGAAAAAGCGCTGACCTCTCGGGTGGCTAGTACCGTAGACAAGCACATAGGCACTCATGCACAGTAACTGCTGTCCTTGGGACCTCATATGTGCACTGCACATCATAACTCTGGATACAAGTAGTGTATAATGTGATTAGAAAATGAATCAAGCCAGCAAAGGGGGCAATATGGACAATCACAATAGAATAGTTTCTGGAGCACTAGCTACATTTGTGGGAGGAGAAGTTTTTATGGAATTTTCATTTTTGCAGAAATTGGTTTCTCAAGGTACTTTGTCCTTATTTTAACTTGTGAATATCCACTCATTTCAAGTATCTTTATGACAACACTACACTACCGTTTTGTAATTAAGTTAAAACAGATCTGTTACAGTAATATTCTGCCCTTGTCAAGCATCAGAAGGTACCCAGAAAGGCCACATACCGTCTTAACAAAATTGTCTGGCTAGTATTCAACTAGAAACCCCATCCTTGTGAAGAGTCAGTTCCTATCAGTGTGATTCCTTCCAGGAACAACTCCTCTTCCAACTATGAGTCTTCATATAGCACGGGCATTTTTGGACAATAGGGTTGGTAGGGTTGCAATGACCTGCATTAACAAAGATGGAGAAATAAGGTCCCCTTCTCTTATTTCAGTAACCAACCAGATCTTTCAACTTTCAGAAAAGCTTTACATATCCCTGTTAGCACTCGTGTATACCACATTAAGGCATATGTGCATGAAGTTTTATACATATGGAGGGTTCTCTTGTTGGATTCCGAACAAATTCTAAACAGGAAAAATAGCATGCTCTATTGGACTTTGTATGTACTCGCCCCTAGAAATATTGCTTCTTGATGGAAAATATTTTCTTAAATATGACATCCATCTGGGCTTGTACGGCAGAAAAGTGAGGCCGTAATTTAAAAAAACTAAGGAAAGTTATTGCAATCATCATATATATTGATTTGCTCCATTCTGGCCAGGAATGACATACAATGATTGTCATGAGCTCTCATAAGAGGTTGGACCTCTTGTCCCCTTGCTTTGTCCATCATTGAATCATCTTCGCCTGACAGCTTGTAACCTAAAGAAAAGAGGTCAGTTGGAAAGAGTGGTATCAATCGTGCCTATTTTCTGAACAATGGGGAGAAGCTCCTTTAAAGGGGTTGTCCTATTAAAAGAACTTATCCCCTATCTCTGGGTCTCCTGCCAATTACTAGTGCAGGGGGCCCGTGTTCCCCTGTTTGAATATGAGCAGCAGACATGGATCCGTGTTATTGAGCTTCTCTATAGGACTACTGGAGATAGCTAAGCAGTTGTACCTCTGGGCAGTCACATGGAGTCAAATGGAGCAGCAGTAGTCATGCTCCATTCAAATGGGGAAACACAAGCCCCTGTTATGGTGATGGACAGTGGCCTCAGCAGTTCTTCCCCCACCAATCATACACTTATCCCCTATGCTGTGATTAGAGGATAAGTTATTATAATGGGACAACGCCTTTAAAGGGGTTGTCCAAGTTATATTTATTGATAACCTATCCTTTAGAAAAGGTCATCAATATCAGATCGGCGGGAGTGCCTGCTCGCCGTCGCATCTGCAGCGGTGAGCAGATGTAATTACACCCAAGCCTTTCCATTCATTTCAATGGGACGGCTCTGTAGTATACACTTGTATAGGAACGAGCCGTCCCATTTAAATGAATGGGATGCCTTGGGTGTAATTGCACCTGCTCACCGCTGCAGATGCGACGGCGAGCAGGTAAACAATGAAGAGGAGGCAGCGCTGCGTGTGCCTTCTCTTCAAACAGCTGATCAGCGGGGGTGTCGGACCCCCGACGATCTAATATTGATGACCCATCCTGAGGATAGGTCATCAATAAATATAACTTGGACAACCCCTTTAAGCATTTTCAGGTGAATGAGGCTGTGTTGCTGTCCCCTACCCTTTAATTCTGGGAATTGGTAGGGTTCTGGCAGTCGGGCCTGGACTGAATACCCCTGTAAGTTTATTAGTAAACAAGGAGCCTCTAAAATCTAACTTTGACTATAGAGACGGTTTTCAAACCTTATCAAATCAGGTCCCTTATAATTTACACCTGTCTTGAAGACCCTGGAGTTACTTCAAGTCAGCATAAAACAAATATAAAAACTTGCACATTAAGAGTTCAGATTTCCACTCTCAGATCCTTCTTTGATGTCACTCTTCTTGTGTATCCTTAAGTGATCCCTGAAAACCTCCTCCAGATACATTCTCACTATCTGGACTCCCGCACTTGAAAGTATGTGCTTCAGAACAGAGATGAGCGAACATCAAATTTTTGTGTATGATTCGTCAAATTTTAAAAAAAAATGTTAAAATTGATTCTACACAAAGCTAATATGTTCCAATTTGCCTAAAAGTGAGTATATGACACTGTGAGGTCTCCTAGGACTAGTTTTATTTTTATATCTGTTTATCTCTTTCTCTTTTATTATTATTGTACAGATTTTTGCTTTTTCTCTCCTTGAAGCCCTTTAACGAAATGAAAGCAGTAGCAAATTATGTCAGAGTGACAGGGACCTGTATGGCTGTGAGTAAACGCAGTGGTCGACAGTGTTAATGCAGTGGACAGGTTTGGGGTGGCCCCAACACTACTCTGGGTTCCCCGGACACCTTTCAGGTGTCACCACGTGTTGCTGCTCTCCAAAAGGGATGGTAAGGTGTTGTGCAACCCAATGGGAAATAAGTCTAGAGAGCAGCACAGTACAGTGTGGATGTAGAAAGGGTAAGATGTGTAGGGATAATAGTCCAAGTAATAGTAACACCAGCAGTAGCAGCACAGCATGGAACAGACAAGGTATTAATTGTGTGTGTAGGTGCGCTGGGGCATAGTAAATTAGTTTATAAGCCTAAAAAAAGATATATGCCCATCGAATTCAGCCTATTATCCTGCAAGGTTGATCCAGAGGAAGGGAGAAAAACCCTCATGAGGTAGAAGCCAATTTTCATCAGGAAAAAATTCCTAGCTAACCCCTATCAGAATAACTCTCTTGATCAATGACCCTTCTCCAGAATTCTAGTAACTTTGTAACTTTTTATATTATTACACTCCAGAAAAACAGGCAACTCTGTTAGTCTCACTTCTCTTACAGTAAAGAATCCCCTTCTATGTTGATAGAGAAACCTTCTTTCCTCTAGTCGTAGTGGATGCCCCTTCGTCACAGTCCTGGGAATAAATAGATGATGGGTGAGATCTCAGTACTGACCCCTGATATATTTATACATGGTTATTAGATCTCCCCACAGTCATCTTTTTTTATAATGAGATAACCCTAATTTTGCTAATCTTTCTGAGTTATTAAAATTAGAGTTACTTAGTTTAGAAAAAAGACAACTAAGGGGAGATCTAATAACCATGTATAAATATATCAGGGGTCAGTACAGAGATCTCTCCCATTATCTATTTATACCCAGGACTGTAGCATCACTAGAACTAGTGGTACTTCAGTAATGCTAGGCAAGCAGTGGCATGATGAGGCACCGTGAGCAATGGCAGATCTATTAATTGGCCTCAGTCAGAGATGTGTGAAAATCCTCACAGATCCATGCCTCATTCATTTTGACAAAAGTGATGTTTTGTACACTGGTGGAGGATAAGTTTGTACATTTCGGTGTGATGACTCCACTTGCTTCTCTTAAATCCTTGAGGCTGGACAAAACAGTACAGATTGAGAGTAAATAGGGCCAGTTCTGGCCACTGTTTTAATCTGGCTGCCCAGAAGACATGGCATCAGGGAACATAGTATGTGCTGGAGAAAGGCCACTGTCCAGGTAGGACTGAACCTGTTTTTTGGGCGGTTAATCTACACTTGCTGATTTGTGTCAGCTTGTAGGGGCACAAGGAAAAATTACCCCATCATGTTGGTGATACTGAACTTGCTGCTGCAGCTTCTGCTGCTTGTTATCGCAGAGAGGGTGGGTGATCACAGACTTGGCTAGAGCGGAGAGGGGCCTCCTGGTCAGACACAGGTAACAGGTGTCCATTTGCCAAAAGCTGCTTACACAGTGTATCCTGGTAATAAAGCAATTTGGCCTCCCTTTTAGTAACAGGTAAACATTCCCCTATTTTGCTTTGAGGGTCTTAAAGCATGACTATTCAGTAATCATTAGATTGCTTGATGGTAAGAATACGCCTGTCATTACATAAGCAAGCAAGCTATACAGCTTGCCATTCTCGCCAGTCTGACTGTGGATCCAACACTTTCTGGCTCCAGCCCCCCTGAGATGATAGTTCATCATGGCTAGTGTTGTCGTCGTCATCATCAGCCTTGTCCTGCTGCACAAGTGACTCCTCTTCCCCTGCTTTTACTCCTCCTCCAGTGGAAGCTCCTCATCCTTCACTTCATCATCCATGGGACTTTCTTTATGTGGGTCTCCAACAGCTGCAGGGCGGACAGCAAGATGTGTAAGCTGTTCTTCTTCTGCTGCCCCTTGTTGCATCAATGTGACTACTCTAAGATACAAATTAGGGGAATGATAGGGCGGGTATCCCTACTCACAAATTTGGTGGCCTTCTCAAAGCCCCTGAGCATGCGATACGCATCTCTTATCAGCTGCCGCTGTCATCACCATGTGACAGTACATGGCAGGGATGGCTTTTTTGGAGAAATAATGCCGGCTAGGTATCTTACAGTGAGGCTCAGCACATGCCATCCATTCCCTAAACGCAGCAGAATCTGCTACGTGGTATAGCAGTGACTGCCCTGCTTGCAACATGACCAGGTGGGGGTTAAGCTTGCATATGCCCTCCAGGCATATGAGGTGAGACTTTAAACTATTACAAGATATTATTTTAGGTAAATGTTGAAGAAACAAAGCAAGATCTATATGTTGACTATTTATCCAGAGCATGAAATATCTCTGTTTTAATGGCTTTGCCATGCTCTATTTATAAAGACAATGCTTTCTCGGAAATACATTTTGGTATTGTAATTTATATAATCACCCATTGTTTTATTATCAAACATTGATGTCCCTACCATGTATTTATAGCTTGTAAATTACGGAGCGCTGGTAACATTCTGATTAGACGTTGCCCTTTTGTATGAAATTTTAGACAACTAATGTTTTTCTGTTCAAGAATTGCCCTAAATTCAGGAATCAAAATGTAAAAAATTTTGTTTAATGACATGGTAATATGGCACAATTGTTCCAGGGTACATAGCAACAAATTATTTCATGTGTTTTTCATATCCCACGCTTGATCTCTTGTAATTTTTGTTGTTGTTGTTGACTTTTCTGTTACCTCTGAAAAAAAGTTACCTAATGTTTTCTTTTAAGGTACCCAATGAGTCTTGGAGGGATATTGTTTCTTCTTGCGGAGATCACCAGAGCTGGCATAGGGAGTTTTATAGGTCAAGCAATTAGCCTTAGGAAAAAATGATATGGAGATTATCTCACTTCCAATAGAAGGAAAGCTGTCTCTGTAGTGGCAACCACTGGAGGTAGATACCCTACAGTCAATGTGAGACCTTTTCTTGGCCCTTGCAACATAACTATGGGTATCAGTCAAACCAAGAGCCTTCTCAAAAAGGAAAAGGAGACACTTACCGTATTTTTCGCCGTATAAGACGCACTTCCCCCCCCCAAATTGGGGGGGGGGGGAAGGCAGTGCGTCTTATGTGGCGAATACTTCAGTTTGTATACCGCCAACCGCATGCTGCGCAGCGCGGTGGCGGGTGTATTAGTAGGCATGGATTAGGGAGGAGGGGCCGGCATCCAGCTCTGTAGCTACAGCGGGCCCAGTGCAGTCACTGTATTTTGCTACACCGGGCCCGCTCACTGTAGGAATCCTAACTGCAGATAATGCTAACAGTAGCCTTTTATGCAGCCTGTACTTACGATACTAACTTTCCGGCAGGCAGCAGGCAGGAGGCTGAGCTGGCGGGCGGGCGCTGACAATGTAACTCACTATGTCACACGCCTGCTCCGCCCACTTTATGAATGAAGAAGGGAGAGCCGGCGCGTGACATAGTGAGTTACGTTTTCAGTGCCCACCCGCCAGCTCAGCCTCCTGCCTGCTGCCTGCCGGAAAGTTAGTATCGTAAGTACAGGCTGCATAAAAGACTACTGTTACGGTACCTTAATCAGCATACAGCATTGCCTGCAGTTAGGATTCCTACAGTGAGCGGGCCCGGTGTAGCAGAATACAGTGACTGCACCGGGCCCACTGTAATTACAGAGCTAGATGCCGGCCCCTCCTCCCTATTGGGGGTCATTCTATGGATAGCACTGTTATGGAGATTTGTGGATGGCACTGTTAAGGGGGTCTGTGGATGACACATAGCGTAAAATGCTATTTATGTGTCATCAACAGATCCCCCATAACAGTGCCATCCACTGTCCCCAATAACAGTGCCATCCACAGTGCCCCCCATAACAGAGCCATCCACAGATCCCCATAACCGTGCCATCCACAGACCCCCATAACAATGCCATCCATGGTCCCCTCATAACGGTGCCATCCCCAGATCCCACATAACACCATTAGGCATACCTTTTGGTTCAAAATTTTTTTTTTTTTAATTTTCCTCCTTAAAAACCCAGGTGCGTCTTATAGGGCGAAACATACGGTATATATTAAGGTGTCTTATTTTTTTGCCTCTTGTCATTATAAAACAGGGTGCTGGTTGGCTGAGTGAGAAGCGTGAGGCCTTTGTTGCAAGTTGTGAGGGATACTGTTTTCTGTGGAGAGCATCAAAGCTGGCATAGGGAGTCTGTACAAGATGCCCATAAAGGGTTTATTTGTGAGCAGCGCGGTCTGGCTGATCAGATGCTACTTGCAACCTCCAAACTTCCTGTACCGTTAAAAAAAAAGGAAAAAATTATTGTAAGTCAAGGTTAATAATTCACAAATGTTCAATGCTGCACCCATGTCGAGCAAGCAAATCATTACTTCACCAAATGGCAGCATGTTTCTCAGCCTTCTGTACATTTCTGTGTATGGCAATCACAGACAAGCAAATTAAGATATGTTTAGAATGTGTTCCCTGAGGTGTTTTTATGCACAACCATATTAGCTACACCATATTAAAAAACTCCACATACATAGTGTAAATATGCAGTCGGGAAAATGCTGCAAAAATGCCACACTTGGGAGAGTAGCAAAACTTGCCAAGGACGTTATCTCTCTATTTGCAGATAAAAGTTCCCAAAAGTGATTATTTACAAGTCCCAGGCACGGTGTCTGGGTGTTCCGACCAGATGTGTTCCTGAGTATATGCATCTCAACAGAAAGGCTTGGGAGCACATCCGATCAAGACCTGAGTGGAAGAGTCTGCAGTCAGTGTGAGCACAATGGAGGTGGTGGAATCGGCAGCTCGACAAAGGGTTGAATACTGACCAAACTCTCTTCCTTCAACAGGACAGAAGGCCAGATTTTTGACATGCCCAGGGAACCTCTTTAAAGGGATTCTGGCAGCTAGGTTTAGCCTATAGAGCTGAGGACATGCGCTGCTAGATTGCCACTAGCACGTCCACAATATACATCTCCCATAGCTCTGAGTGATTTTATTCAGTCAAAAAAACAATTTTATGTATATGCAGATGAGGCTATTAAGGAGCCAAGGGGCTGTTGCCAACATTTCAGGAGCCCTGCCATGCTTACTGTGAAGGAGCCCAGCACCGCCCCGCATCCTCCGAATCTCCCGCTTGCTCCCACAATGTCACACAGTTAGAGCACTGTAATCTCGCACATGCCAGCTAGCGCATGCGCAGTTTGTTCCCTGAGGCTGATGCCAGCACAGGGAAGGAACACTATGCCGGCACTGACATGCAGCGTACTTGCGCATGCACGAGATTACGGCAATCTAAATGTGTGACATCGGGGGAGCAAGGAGGAGATTCGGAGGATGCAGGATGGTGCTGGGCTCCTAAAATGTCAGTAACAGCCCCTTGGGCTCCTTACTAGCTTAATTTGCTTATATATAAAATATTTTTTTTGACTGAATAAAAGCACTCAGAGCTATGGGAAATGATGATCAGACCTGTAGTTAGCTCTTTAACAGTATGGACCAGTTGGGTCTTTCATATTTTTGTTTGTCTCTTTTTTATGATGCTGTACTGGGAATTTTTAGTACCCTTTTTAACTTTTCAACTGAATTTGCCAATTTTCAGTGCAGCTAAAGTGATGGGATAGACTCTGCACATCCTAGCTACACATGTGCTACAGACTGGACTGCATTTGAAACTGTCTTGGAGGTATCCACCAATATATGCACTGTGGTCTTTTCTGAATGCAGACCTGCTGCAATGAACCCATATCCCTTGGTCACTTCACCTGTGCAGTAAACCAACATGCCAAGCCTGGTAAAGGTGCTCATATGGCTTCATTAGATGGTACCTAAACCCAGTTGTTTGGCGAACAGCTATCTCTCCTGACACCCCCCCCCTCCATGCACATACATACACATTTGGTTCAGATAAGCATGCATGTATTTTAAGTGGGAAGAGAGGAGAAGTCACCACCACGCACCTCTGGCAGTGGCCAAGCTCCTGAGAAAACAAAAGGATCGGGCAAAAAAATGAAAGGGGTTCTTAACGTTTTCCTTACTGATGATCTATCCTTTTGGATAGGTCTTCAGCATCTGATCGGCGGTGTCCGAAACCCAGGACCCCCACCAATCAGCTGTTTGAGAAGGCACTGGTGCTTGCAGTAGCCCAGCAGCCTTCTTGCAGTGGTGCGGACGGATCAAGGATCAAGTTGAGTTGTGTGCATGAGGCCTAAATTTGATATCTACATTGACCCCGAGATTAAATATATCATGTTATTTAGGGCTCACACACATGAATGTATTTTTGTTCTGCATCTGATTGGCATTTTGTACTGGTCGGATAAGGACCTATTCATGTCAATGAGGCTGTAAAAGATGTGAACAGCACACTGTGTGCTGTCTGCATCCGTATGTCCGTTCCGCAGCCCCGCAAAAAGATATAACATGTCTTATTCTTGTCCATTTTACGGACAAGGATAGGAGTGTTCTATGGAAGCCAGGGCGTTTCATTTCTTCAAAATGCAGAAGGCTCGCGTCGGATATCGTGTTTTGCAGATCCGCAATTTGTGGACCTCAAAACAGGCTACGGTCTTGTGCATGAGCCCTTATACTGCATGGTGAAATACTAAACGATATAAAAAAAAAAAAAAGTGGAATTACAATTTTTTTTTAGCCCCCCACCCCCTCCAAAAAAAGTTTATAAAAGTTATGCAATACCATATATGCACCAAGAAATGGTGCTATTAACAATAGAACTGGTCCCACAAAAAACAAGCTTTGAAATAGCTAGATGAATGGTAAAGTAAAATAAAAAAGGTATGGCTTTTGGAATGCAACATTGAAAAAAAATTGCCTGGTTCTTAAGACCCAACACAGGGCAGTCACAAAGAGGGTTTTTTTCATACACTATATTTACTAGAGTGATTATTGCTGAGATACATCATGATCCATCCATATATAGCCTGCAGCAAAAAAAAAAAGTCCAATTCTTGGAATTAGAAAATGTCAAGCAGTCAATAGAGTACTCTTCTTAGACCCAAACTGCATGAGTACAATGAGCTGAAAGAAAATATAGTAGAGAGACATTCTTTAGCCTGAGAGTTGTGGGTGGGAGGCCATCTCGTATCGTCTGTGTATTACAGAGCCCAGTCAGTAGTTAGTGCTTCTTAATGAACTTCAGAAGACTGCAAACTAATACAAAGAGTTCATTTAACAGCTGAAGCAACATACGTTACCAAGATAAAATTGTATGTTACAGTGAGCGAGTGTGCTCCAAAAGTCAGAAGAGTTCTGCTTCATTACAACCAAGTCTACACAATAAAGCCTCATGCACACGCGACCATGTCCATTTTGCCAGGCATGGGATTCAGCCAGTTCTCTCAGGTTCTCCAGATCCGTTTGGTAAAATTACAGCCGGATCAGCTGAATCTCGATCCGGAGCTCTGGTGGCGGCAGCTGGAGATGAGTGCTTCCATTCTATAGTTTAGCTCCTTAGGCTTTTTAAAAGTTGGATGGTATGTGTTTGTATTGTGTGTTGCATATACACTCACCTAAAGAATTATTAGGAACACCATACTAATACGGTGTTGGACCCCATTTTGCCTTCAGAACTGCCTTAATTCTACGTGGCATTGATTCAACAAGGTGCTGATAGCATTCTTTAGAAATGTTGGCCCATATTGATAGGATAGCATCTTGCAGTTGATGGAGATTTGAGGGATGCACATCCAGGGCACGAAGCTCCCGTTCCACCACATCCCAAAGATGCTCTATTGGGTTGAGATCTGGTGACTGTGGGGCCATTTTAGTACAGTGAACTCATTGTCATGTTCAAGAAACCAATTCGAAATCATTCTGGCTTTGTGACATGGTGCATTATCCTGCTGGAAGTAGCCATCAGAGGATGGGTACATGGTGGTCATGAAGGGATGGACATGGTCAGAAACAATGCTCAGGTAGCCCGTGGCATTTAAAAGATGCCCAATTGGCACTAAGGGGCCTAAAGTTTGCCCAGAAAACATCCCCCACACCATTACACCACCACCACCAGCCTGCACAGTGGTAACAAGGCATGATGGATACATGTTCTCGTTCTGTTTACGCCAAATTCGGACTCTACCATTTGAATGTCTCAACAGAAATCGAGACTCATCAGACCAGGCAACATTTTTCCAGTCTTCAACGGTCCAATTTTGGTGAGCTCGTGCAAATTGTAGCCTCTTTTTCCGATTTGTAGTGGAGATGAGTGGTACCCGGTGGGGTCTTCTGCTGTTGTAGCCCATCCGCCTCAAGGTTGTGCGTGTTGTGGGTTCACAAATGCTTTGCTGCATACCTCGGTTGTAACGAGTGGTTATTTCAGTTAACGTTGCTCTTCTATCAGCTTGAATCAGTCAGCCCATTCTCCTCTGACCTCTAGCATCCACAAGGCATTTTCGCCCACAGGACTGCCGCATACTGGATGTATTTCCCTTTTCACACCATTCTTTGTAAACCCTAGAAATGGTTGTGTGTGAAAATCCCAGTAACTGAGCAGATTGTGAAATACTCAGACCGGCCCGTCTGGCACCAACAACCATGCCACGCTCAAAATTGCTTAAATCACCTTTCTTTCCCATTCTGACATTCAGTTTGGAGTTCAGATTGTCTTGACCAGGACCACACCCCTAAATGCATTGAAGCAACTGCCATGTGATTGGTTGACTAGATAATTGCATTAATGAGAAATAGAACAGGTGTTCCTAATAATTCTTTAGGTGAGTGTATATGGTGTATGTGTATGTAAACATGTGTCATGACGCCGCATGTCCGCCGCTGAGTAGGTAACCTGTTGTTAAAAATTTGAATCTAACTTCTGCAATTTGAAGTCCACAAATCCACAAAATATGGATCTTGTCCATGTGCCATCTGCATTTTTTGTGAACCCATTGACTTCAATGGGTCCTTGGTCTGCATTTTGTGGACATATTTTATCTTTTTGGACATACAGATGTGGAAAGCATATAGATGGTCGGTGTAGTTTCTGCACCCGTTTGTCCATTCTGCAAAGAGATAGAACATATCTTATATTTGGCTGCAAAATGTGCAGTATGCTTTAGGAATGGTTGGTCATTCCATTTCTCCTCTCTTGGTAGGATTGAGCTGGTCCTTCTTCCTGACAGGATGGGGAGCTCTGGAGAGTTCCAGAGTTAGCTGAGTAAGTGTGGAGAGAGGGAGCACGTACATGTACTCCTGCTCCAAGGGCCCCTTTCACAGTTGTAATGCCCTATCTGTGCCCCCTTCACAGTAATAATCCTCATTGTGCCCTCTTCACAGTAATAATCCTCATTGTGCCCTCTTCACAGTAATAATCCCCATTGTGCCCCCTTAATAGTAGAAATCCCTATTGTGCCCCCATCACAGTAATAAATTAATGCCCACTGTGCCCCTTCACAGTAATTATGCCCCCTTCATTGTAGTAATGTCCTCTGGCTCTGTTCCCCCTCGATAGTAGAAATGCCCATTGTGCCACCGTCACATAAGTAATACCCTCTGTGCCCGCTCCAGAGTAGTAATGCCCTCTGTGCCCCCTCCATAGTAATAAAGACCTATATGCCCCCTCCATAGTAATAAAGACCTCTGTGCCCCCTCTATAGTAATAAAGTCCTCTGTGACCCCTCTGTATTAAAAACAAAAAACACAGTAACTACTACCTAAAGCTCACAGTCCTCTCTCCCTTGCAGGCACAGATCGCTCTGCAGCACTGTGTGGCGGAACTTATGCAGATTACCAGGCTAAATGGTGGAGCGGGCAGAAGTCTTCCTGCTTCACCATTCAGAGCGCGGCTGGCCTGAAGGAGGGAGGAGTGCGGGGAGCTGAGCGGTAAGGGACAGGACCCAGCTCCCTGCGCTCCAGCGCTTCCATCTGTATTGTGGGCCCCGCAGAAGCTGTGGGCCCTGGCACTTGCCCGGGTATGCCGGGTGCTGATGCCGGCCTTGGCACAGCTTATTGCTGTGAGCAAAGGGAAATCAGGAGAGAAAGAAGGACTACTCGAGAGTGCTATTGTCTGCTATCTTGCCTGCCACTGTACCTCATCATCTGGGGGTAGACAGTGCACCTTGTACAGACAACAGCTGGATGTAGTGTAGCTCATCCTTTGCACTCAGTAAAGAAAAACATTTGTTGTTCTTCTATATCTGCCTGATTCCTTCACACCACCTCTTCATTGCACTGAACCCCAGGGAGCAACAGCCTAAGGGACTACACCGTGACATGGCTTCTCATCAGGACCACTAACACTCTCAACCTCTGCATAGGCTTCTCAGAAGTTCATTGCAAATGCAGACCACAGACCCATAGAGGTCAATTAGTCCTCAAAAAAAAGCAAATGCATCACGGATGGTATTAGCAATTTGCATGAGCATGTGCATGAGGCCTAGTTGTCCTGGAAGAGCTCAGTGTTAAAGAGATAACTATTAGATTGGTATTAGATTGGTGGGGGTCCTACCGCTGGGACTCCCACTGATTATGAGAATGAAGGCCCCATACCCTTTATGGGTATTCTGGAGATAGCCGAGCGCTGTACTTGACTGTCTCCAGAATTAATGTGCGGCCACGTACATGCCTGACCGACCGCTCTGTTCATTTCATGAGGCTGCAGTGGGCATGGGGCCCCCATTCTCGTGATCAGTAGGGGTCCCAGCGATATGACCCCTACTAATCTAATAGTTATCCCCTATCCCATGTATCCCATGTATAGGGGATAATGTAATCTAACCAGAATAGCTCTTTAACACTACAAATGCGTCTTTTTTTTTAATTCATGTTCCAGAAAACGTACAAGATACTTAGAAGATACATGTACTTAACTCACCATTCTCAGTGAAGCTGACCGATTATCTGATGCTACTAAATTCCAGGTGCAAATGTTCTTAATAGCAAGTCAGCACTCTTAAAATAAAGGTTTGAGCTAATGACCTTTATAAAAGCCAGTGCTGTCCTCATCAGAAAACGTTTTTTTCTACAACTACACTATTTTTAGATTCTGAAATCAACATCACAATTTTATTACTAAAGTTCACAGATGTTTCGCAGCCATCCGTGGCTTGCTGTATCAAACCTACTTTCCATTTGCCTGCAGCTCTGATACTTGTAGTCCTTCCAGGTTTTTAGACCGGGCTATGACCCTGACCCTGCCTTTTGGCTTCCCTCTGGCGCTAATGTAAAGATCTTTTTTAGGGATGAGCGAATCGACTTCTGATGAAACATCCAAAGCCGATTTTCATAAAACTTCGTTAGAATACTGTACGGAGCGAGTGCTTCATACAGTATTAGAATGTATTGGCTCCTATGAGCCGAAGGTATTATTTTGCAAAGTCTTCGGGTAATAACTTCAGAAATTAATTTCTACTGTAAAAAAAACTTTTACCGAACTGGGGTTCGGTTCCAAGGTACCACTACCATCACCAAGAATGAACTAAATGTTCCCAATAATTGCCTGATTGTTTACAGAGATTCTGCAATCACCTCCGCTGTATGAGGACAAGCGATAGATACAGTGATCGCATGGCCCCATAGAAAATCATTGTTTCTAGGCAGTAGATTGCTGCTTACACAGGACAATGTGCTACACAGAAACAATGATTTAGGTGCCGACTGAAGGACACAATCACCCGATGAACAAACGTTTGCTTGCTCACCAGGTGATTTCCAGCACATTTTACACAGGCCAATTAACAGGAGAGAGCTTTTCTACAAATGCTTATCTTTAATATATCTCTGCGTAGGTACCCCTTACATTGTACGCGGTCAGTTGCTCCTCATGGCTATGAACAATTTTACAGAAGGCCTTCATCTTATAGAGCAAGGGTACTCAAGTACTTTTTGTAAAGGTCCACATACCTGGGTCTGCCTCTGGGTGAAGGTCTGAGGCGCAAAAACATTTTTTAAGGAGGGACAACAGTGGTGTGTACTGCTGAAAAATAGCAATAACTTTAATCCCACCCAATCCCCTTAGGGCCCCAACTGCCCCCTTAATAATATAATAATAATAATCTTTATCTTATTATCTATATAGCGGCAACATATTCCGCATTGCTTTACAGTTCAGGGGTTGATTTACAGTCATAAATAACATAGCAACAGACAAGTCAATAATTGCAACAAGAGGAATACAAGGACCCTGCTCACAAGAGCTTACAATCTATAAGGAGATAGGGGTGACACCAAAGGTAAATGTGCTTGTTTTGTACAATAGTCCAGCCATCTTGGGAGAATAGGGGAGCAGATATAAAGCTGCATGAACCGGTCAGCAGCCAGTATATGAAGTGCTTCTGGGTGCATAGGTGCAGTGGAGAGTTTGCTGGAGGATCAGGTTCAGGAAATGATAAGGAAGTTAGATCAGGGGACGTGATACACCACCCTGAAAAGATGTGTTTTTAGGTTGCGCCTAAACTGTGTATGTTGTGATTTAGCCTGATTTCTTGGTGTAGTGTACGGGAGCTGTAATGCCCGTCACTACGGAAGGGTCACTTGTGTGCTGTCGTTCCCCTCATTTATGGGGAGGTTGGTATAAATTATCTCCAATGTAATGCTATGTACTTCCCTGTTACTGTGATATTGCATGTACAGGCCTGCTAGGGATGTCATTCCAGCTCTAGGTCAGTAGAGGGAGCTAGCGAGCCCTAGTTTATATATAGGCCCAGTCAGGGAAGGGAAAGTCATTCTAGCCCAGGCCATGAGCCTGTGAAGTTAAGCCCAGGCCATGAGCCTGTGAAGTTAAGCTCAGGCCTTGAGCCTGTCCAGGTCTAGTCCAGGCCATGAGCCTGTGAAGGCAGTGCAGGCCTGGAGCCTGCAGACTAGGAGAGGGCATTGCAGTCCCTGTAACCGGGTTCCAGATCCAAGGAGAAGGTTCCCCTCCTGAGTCCGTATTTGCAGAAGTAGGAACACCACAGTTAACCAGCCCAAGGAAGCTGAGGAAAGGCAGAGCCAAGTCCAGGAAAGCAAGAGGTACTAAGGACACCAGAGGAGGTACTTACTTATCGTGTTCCCAAGGATATACGCCAGATTTAGGGCATTGGGGCCTTGGAGGATAGTGTCCATGTTCCAGGATCAGTCAGGAATAGAGTGCAAGCCGCCTGTACTGCAAATCCTACTTTTAACCCTCTGTGATCACCTTGCTACATATTGCCTGCCATTAAATGTACGGTAACCTAAAGCTTACTGAAACCAACCGTCTTCTAAGGAACTGCGCTTCCATCTATGTCCATGTATGACTACTACCAAAGCTTCAGTAAAGTTCAAGTTCTGTTTTACTGCAACGTGGTTCCTCAATTATTCCTACTATCAGCAAACGGTGTGCCACCGTTAATTGGCACTGGCGTCACGAACTCTATCTATAACTACCTGTCCTTGCAGAAGTACCAGAGAGTCAGCCTGTCCCAGGTTAGTGGTCATAATTGCACTACAACACCCAGGAACACTACTGAACCCTAACTTGAGTACGCTGCATTGGGGTAGGGCATTCCAGAGAACCGGTGCTGCTTGGGAGAAATCTTGGAGCCGGGAGTGAGAGGTTCAGATTATGGTGGAAGTCTGTCGTAAGTCAATGGCTGAACGGAGAGCACGGGTAGGGTGGTAGACAGAGATTAGGGAAGAGATGTAGGGGGGTGCAGCACTGTGGAGAGCTTTGTGGCTGAGGACATGCAGTTTAAATTGGATTCTGTAATGTACAGGTAACCAGTGCAATGACTGGCAGAGGGCGGGGGCATCAGAATAGCGGTTGGACAGATAGGTGACCCTGGCTACTGCATTAAGAATAGATTGGAGAGGGGAAAGTCTTGTGAGGGGAAGGCCAATTAATAGTGAGTTGCAGTAATCGAGGCGGGAATGGATCAGAGCAACGATAAGCGTTTTTGTTGTTTTTCATAGTGAGAAAGGGGCAGATTCTAGAGATGTTTTGGCGACATGAGCGGGAGAGAGATTGAATATAGGGGATGAAAGAAAGATCAGTGTCAAATGTCACCCTGAGACAGCAGGCGTGCTGCCTAGGAGTGATGATGGTGTCGCACACTGAGAGGGAGATATTGGGTTTGGGTAGGTTAGTAGATGGAGAGAACACAAAAAGTTCAGTTTTTGAAAGATTTAGTTTCAGACAGTGCCCCTCAGACAATATGATGCCTTTTAGTGTCCCCCACAGATTATGATGCCCCCATCTCACAATTTGATGCCTCCATAGTGCCTCCTTGCATAATTTGATGTCCTCTTAGTACTTCCCTTCGCAATTTGATGCCTCTATAGTGCCTCCTCGCAGAATTTGATGTCCTCTTAGTACCTCCCTTCACAATTTGATGCCTCCATACTGCCTCCTCGCACAATTTGATGTCCCCTTAGTACCTCCCCTAACAGTATAATTCCCCTTTTAGTGCCTCTTCTCACAGCAAGATGCCTCCTTAGTGCCCCCATTGAGTATGATGCCCCTTCAGTGCCTCCCCTCAAAGTATGATGCCCCTTTGGTACCTCCCCTCACAGTATGATGCCCCCTTAGTGATTCTCTTCATAATATGATGCCCCTTTGGAGCCTCCCCTCACAGTATGATACCCCCTTAGTGACTCTCTTCATAATATGATGCCTCCTTAGTGTCCCCTCGCACAATATGATGCCTTGCTTAATGTCCCCATGCAGTATGATCCTCTTCTGATCCCCATAGAATGATGCCCCACATTGCCTATACTTAAATAGTCACCATCCCCACCATCGATTCGCTGCTTCTTCATCAGTGATTGAGTGTGGCAAGCGCGCTGTGCTGCCTGTGGTTCAGTGCAGCAGGCATGATGACATCATTTGACATCATGATGACATCAGGTGAACAGTGAAGCAGAGAGCCAATGGCTTCCTGCTTCACCAGTTTATTAACTGTATCTATTCCCCAAGAACACAGATACAGTTGAGAGGAGGGTCCGGACAGCTAGCCACCACGGTCCAGACTTGGACCGCGGTCCGCCAGTTGGGTGCCCCTGTTATAGAGGAATGCAGAGGCTAGGTCTCAGATCCAGGTCTAGCATGCTCCTTTAAATTAAGCTACATACACATCTCTAATGTCAAAAAGGCCAAATAGTAATAAATATCATGTTATAACTTCTACCTTCTTATCTTTAAAAAAGATAGCAAATAGGAATATCTTTAGATTGAAATGTTGATGTATCTCTAGTATGCATTGGTCTATGTCAAATAATATGGTCACGCCAGCGACTTTCCTTCTTTCAATCAGCCCCTGAAGTTCTTTTAATACAAAAAATAACGTTTAAGACAAAGGGGGAAAGAAATGAAAGAAGCTTAGAACTGTAAGTCATCTTTGTTTCTGTGGAGGTGCAGTCCGGTTCAGTGCTTTGATGTGGGTGGTCCCGCAGATCACAGTTTTAAGTTATGCACAGCTGTACATATCAGATGGAGTTTTCAGAGGCGCTGCTGCATTTTAATATGGCATCCACCATATCTAGTGCTCACCACTAAACAATACAGCACTTAGCTCTTTTGCTAGGTGAAACAGGATGATACCCCTCCCCAGCTCTGCTTTGTATTACTTTCATCTCTCCTTTGATCTTTTATCACTGACAAAATTGCCACATTGATGTACTGAGGCTGCAGTCATCATTACAACTTGAAAAATATATGATTTTATAGCAAAGACTCTGTTGCTGATCAATGTTCTACCAAATATTACTGTTTCTGGGTCAGGTTATGTTATGTGTCATCAGGAAATGGCCTATTATAAATCAAGTTTTTATGTTAAACATATTTTAAAGAATTTTTGGTAATGTTTTTAGATTCCCATGACTTTAACAGTATTTATTTGAAATCCTAATATCCTGAAGTTTTCCCAAACTTAATAATATGCTGACACTTCCTGTTCTGTTGAGATCATTTATCAGCAGTCATCTCATTATTATCACAGATAGGATTACACTCACAGAAAATACCTCTGTATATATAACATAGGATACACTATTCACAACAGATGATGTCACAGACAAATTACTGCCCCCTTCCCGCACAGTGACCTCTGCACAGGTCACAGAGCATGCCTAGAAATCTCCCCCATGGAAATCGGTGAACATCTCTTATCTATAGTATGTATGGTCCATGTGACTGCTGTAAAGCATGTCTCTAAATGATGGTAACAGCAGCTCTGGCAAGATGGCCGCCCCCTGTACAAAAAATAGAGTAAAAAATCTACAACCAGAATGGAATTTCGCTATCTGGTTTGAATTAATAAATAACATACATTATGTAAACTTGTACATCCAACCATGTATATTTTCTGGCTTTTTACATTTTTGTTACCATGTTCACATAAAAAATAGCTCTCAGTGCTAGATGTTTATTTTTTTTGTTTCTTGAATTATTGCAAAATCGACATTTTTTAAAAAAATTTTTTTATTTTTTATTACCTATATGATGTTTCAAAGTGTGTACTATGACAATAAGGTGCTGACATATATGTACATCAGGGTGCACAAATGGGTCAGATGAAAACTCTGGTAAAAACTATGGGGGTCATTTGTTAACCTGAAATATGTCTATTGTGGGGAATTGCTCTGGTAGACAGGCTTGCGGACGCAGTATAGAGGCAAGGTATACAGTTCGCTGGGTAAAGCAGAAGTGTTTTATTCACACTCGGCAAAACAGAAACAGTCTTTAGTGCTTGTTCACACAAGGCAAAACAGAAACAGTCTTTAGTGCTTGTTCACACAAGGTAAAACACCCGGCAAAAACATAAGTCCCACAGCAAGGTCACCTGAGTGGTCGGTGTTAGTTCACACCTGGCAGTTAGGTCGGCCACACAAAGTTTCCACCAGCGGCTTCCAGGTAGACTGCACGCCTGTTTGCAGACTCTTGCTCTCAGCCCTGAGAGCTCCACAGCAACACCAGCAGCTTCCAGGATAATCACCTCCCACCTGCTGAGGTGGCTGCCTTTAAAGGCCCGGAAAAGTCCGGCCTGGACCGTGGGGAATAGTCTCCCACCCAGCACTTGACTATTCCCAACAAGAGCCGGCCCGGATCGGCTTTGTAGCCATACTAAATATCACGTGTCAAGCAGCACTAGCTGCTGCTGACACAAAAATCTGCTTTTATCTCACCGAGGCCAGGAACCTCGGTGACACGTACCTTCCGTCGACGACGGAACCTTGCGCCCTCTTACATACCTCCCTTTGTTCAACCCTGAGGGGTGAACACACATGAGACAGTGGACGCGGGACAGGGCATCCGCGTACCCTGCAAGCGGCCTGCCCGGTGTTCTACTGAGAACTTGAAGTTCTGTAAGGACAGGAACCACCTGGTGACCCGAGCATTCCTCTCCTTGGCCTGGCTCATCCACTTGAGAGGGGAATGGTCGGTCACCAGACGGAACTTCCTCCCTAACAAGTAATAGCGGAGAGACTCGAGTGCCCACTTGATAGCCAGGCACTCCTCTCCACTATACTCATACCTGGTCTCGGCTGGGTTGAGCTTACGGCTCAGGAAGACAACGGGATGTTCTTCGCCGTTGACTTCCTGAGACAGTACAGCGCCGAGGCCTACCTCCGAGGCATCCGTCTGTACTATGAACTCCCTGTTGAAGTCGGGTGTCACCAAAACCGGGACCCACACAGGGCCGACTTCAATGCAGAGAAAGCCTCTTCTGCCTTCTCACTCCAGTGAACCTTTCCGGACTTCCGTCCCTTCAACAGGTCTGTCAATGGTGCTGCTATCGTGGCAAAGTGGGGCACAAACCTCATGTAGTACCCTACAATCCCCAGGAACGATTTTACCTGCCTGGTGGTGACCGGTCGGGCCAATTACGTATTGCCTCTATCTTATTTACCTGAGGTTTGATGAGTCCCCGCCCAATGACATACCCCAGATACTTGGTCTCTTCTAACCCAATGGCACACTTTTTTGGATTAGCGGTTAGTCCAGCTTTTCTAAGGGCATCCACTACCGCCTGTACTTTGGGCAAATGGCTTTCCCAGTCGGTGCTGTGGATGACTACATCATCTAAGTAGGCCGAGGCGCACCGACGATGAGGTCGCAGCACAATGTCCATTAACCTTTGGAAAGTGGCAGGGGCGCCATGCAGGCCAAAGGGTAATACCTTGTAATGATACAGGCCCTGCGTGGGTAACAAAAGCAGTTTTTTCCTTGGCCGACTCGCTAAGGGTACCTGCCAGTACCCTTTAGTGAGGTCTAGCACAGAAAAATAACGGGCTTGCCCTAAATTCTCAACAAGCTCGTCTACCCGGGCATGGGATACGCATCAAACTTGGACACTTCATTTAACTTGCGAAAATCGTTGCAGAACCGCAACGTCCCATCCGGCTTGGGTATTAGGACTATGGGACTTGCCCATTCACTTTTCGACTCCTCAATGACATCAAGCTTCAACATTAATTGCACTTCCTCCGCGATGGTCTCGCCGCCGAGCCTCGGGTACCCGGTATGGTTTTAACCGGATCTTGGCCTGAGGCTCCGTGACGATATCATGTTGGATGAGGGAAGTGCGGCCAGGAGGTCCGAGAACACATCCGTGTTCCGACTGATGAACTCCCTTACTTCCTGAACTTGTTTGGAAGACAGGCTGTCTGCAATTTTTACCGTGGTTACTGCTTCACAGGCCTCAAACTGTGGGGCTGGACCCTTTTCACCTAGAAGCCCTGGACGGGGCTGTGGTCGTCGGCCGTGTCCCTATCTTTCCACGGCTTTAGTAAATTCACATGGTACACCTGCTCGGCTTGCGCCGCCCTGGCTGGTGTACTTTGTAATTTACTTCCCTACCTTCTCGATCACTTCATAGGGGCCCTGCCACCTAGCTAGGAACTTGCTGTCAAGGGTGGGTACCAGAACCAAAACCCGATCTCCCGGATTGAAGTCCCGCACCCGAGCCTGACGATTATACACCCTACTCTGGGCTTGTTGCGCTGCCTCCATATGCTCCCGGACCAGCGGCAACACCCTTTCCATCCGTTCCTGCATCTGGGTGACATACTCAATGACACTTTTGTGGGGGACGGGTTGTTGTTCCCATGCTTCCTTGGCGATGTCTAACAGGCCCCGAGGGTGTCGGCCATAAAGCAGTTCGAAGGGCGAGAACCCAGTAGAGGCCTGGGGCACCTCTCGCACTGCGAACATGAGATAGGGCAGAAGCAGGTCCCAGTCCCTCCCATCTCTAGACACCACCCTTTTAACATATTTTTTAACGCTTGGTTAAACTCTCGACGAGACCATCCGCTTGTGGATGGTAAACGGACGTCCGCAACTGTTTAATACGCAGCAATTTACACAGTTCCCTCATAACCTTGGACATAAAAGGGGTCCCTTGGTCTGTCAGAACCTCCTTAGGCAGGCCCACCCGGGAAAACATTTCCATTAACTCCTTAGCTATGAGCTTAGCTGATGTATGTCGCAGGGGCACCGCCTCCGGATACCGAGTGGCGTAATCGAGAACGACCAGAATGTGTTGGTGGCTCCCTAGCGGACTTCGGTATGGGCCCTATTAGATCCATAGCGATTCAGCTCAAACGGTACCTCTATGATTGGTAGAGGTACCAGAGGACTACGGAAATGTGGCTGGGGGCTATTTACCTGACAGGTTGGACAGGACTTACAATAATTTTCTACCTCTTTGAAAACACTGGGCCAATAAAACCGCTGCAGTATGCGGTCCTGGGTTTTCTGCCATCCCAGTGTCCCCAAGAACATGTTGGTGGGCAAGCTCCATAACGAGCTTGCGGTACGCCGTGGGCACCACCAACTGTTCAATATTCTCACCCCGGATTTGGTTCACCCGATACAACATTTCCTGGTGAACAACAAAACGGGGAAGCATTAACTCCGCCCCAGGTTTTTGGGGTTTACCATCAATTACCACAACGTTCTCCCAGGCTCCTGGCTAGGGTTTGGTCCCGGTGTTGTGCGGTCCCAAAATTTTCTCCGGAGACGTTGAGGTCTGCCACTCCGGTCCCGGTGGCAAGCCCTCCACGCCTCCCACCATTACACTTAGTGGGGTTGTCTCCCTCTATCACAGAATTAGTGGTCACCCCTACCGCTGGTGTCTCTGCTTCGGGGTCCTCAGGTTCGGGACCCGACATTTTTCTTCCCCACAAGTAGGCAACCCGCTCCTCCACAAAGACCAGAACAGGGGAAAGTCCCTCCCCAATATTGCGGCATAAGGGAGCCGTCTCCCCACTCCCACGACATGTGGCACCTCTTTCCCACCCACCGTCAGGGTAACCTTAGTAGTGGGATACTCCCGCGATCCCCATGTATACAGACAATGGTAAGGGTTCGCCCTTCTGGGAGTTTTTCTGTTACCAACGACTCATGGACCAGAGTTACCAGGCTCCCAGAGTCCAGCAGGGCCTGCACGGAGTGTCCATTAACCATGATGTCACACATCGGAGGGGTGTCCGCGCCAGCAGGGGGTCAGCTATATACACTGGTTGGGCAAAAAGAGAGGACCGGCGAGCGAACCCGCAGTCCATGGGTTCGATGCCCTAGGGCAGTTGGCGGCCACATGTCCCCAGTCCTGACAATGCCAACACCTGACCCCCGCAGCCTCCCTCCTCCCCAGGGTATTCCTCCCACGGACTGGAGATACACTCCCTCCTTATGAGGTAGGATCCCTTTCCAGGATCCCGGGTCGGCAACTGGGGCTGACGTGACTTCGGTAGTACAGCAGAGTCCTTCAACAAATCCTGAGTGGCCATATACCTCTCCACCAGGCTAACCAGTTGTTCCAGGTTGCCTGGATCGCCTTGTCCCACCCAGCGCTGTATGGCTCTCGGAAGGGCACGCACAAACCTGTCGACTCACGACCCTTTCAACCATCTGAGAAGGGCTCAACAGTTCAGGCTGGAGCCATTTTTTTACTAGGTGAAGTAAGTCATAGGCTTGTGACCGGACGGGTCGGGACTCGGAAAACACCCACTGACACACTCTGTGCGCCGCACATAGGTGTTTACTCCCAACCTGGCCAACACCTCACCTTTTAGCCTCTCATAGTCCTTTGCCTCCTCACAGCTGAGGTCAAAATAGGCCTTTTGTGCGCCCCCACCAGAAAAGGCGCCACCACCTCAGCCCATTGCTCCAATGGCAGCCTCTCTTGCTCGGGCGGTTCTTTCAAACACCATCAGGAATGCCTCTATATCGTCTTCTGGACCCATTTTCCTGAGGGCAGATCGGACTTTGTCCCTGGCGTTAGACACAGTCGGGGCTGTCGTGGTTGCAACTCCTGGCTGGGACGTTCGCACCGACTCCTGCAAGGCTATCAGCTGCTGCATTAGGAGATTGTTCGCCTGCTGCTGTGCACACATAGCCTCCTCATGTCTTTTTTGCTGTAGCTCATTAGCCTGTTGCTGCTGTAAAAGTAGCTGATTGGTCTCCCTCTGCTGCACGTTAGCCTCCATGAGAGCTTTCACAGCAGCCTCCATGTTGCCAGAAACCACAAAAGTTGCAGGCCTGATATATGACATGCAGTCCAACACAGCAAAAACAAAAACTTTCGGCGTTCACGCCAGCCTCACTGCGCATGCCCGCATCCGACACCAAATGTGGGGAATTGCTCTGGTAGACAGGCTTGCGGACGCAGTATAGAGGCAAGGTATACAGTTCGCTGGGTAAAGCAGAAGTGTTTTATTCACACTCGGCAAAACAGAAACAGTCTTTAGTGCTTGTTCACACAAGGCAAAACAGAAACAGTCTTTAGTGCTTGTTCACACAAGGTAAAACACCCGGCAAAAACATAAGTCCCACAGCAAGGTCACCTGAGTGGTCGGTGTTAGTTCACACCTGGCAGTTAGGTCGGCCACACAAAGTTTCCACCAGCGGCTTCCAGGTAGACTGCACGCCTGTTTGCAGACTCTGCTCTCAGCCCTGAGAGCTCCACAGCAACACCAGCAGCTTCCAGGATAATCACCTCCCACCTGCTGAGGTGGCTGCCTTTTAAAGGCCCGGAAAAAGTCCGGCCTGGACCGTGGGGAATAGTCTCCCACCCAGCACTTGACTATTCCCAATAAGAGCCGGCCCGGATCGGCTTTGTAGCCATACTAAATATCAATGTGTCAAGCAGCACTAGCTGCTGCTGACACAAAAAATCCGGCTCTTATCTCACCGAGGCCAGGAACCTCGGTGACACGTACCTTCCGTCGACGACGGAACCTTGCGCCCTCTTACACTATATTATATGTATTTCAGGCGCAGATTGCGGTGCAACTAACCATTTGCGACTTCTCATGCCAGGTCTAAAAAAGTTGGCAGGGAAGGGTGACGGACCAACAGGCCTGTCTCATTCATCATTTTTTACGCCATGGTTTAGGCATACAAAATGGTCTAAATGTAAGCAGCTAGGAAGCTGTCTTACATTTAAAAGAGGCGGTGGATACGCCAAAGTTATGTAGAGGCCGGCGCCTCTTAATAACTTCAGCGATCCCCCTTTTGCCCAAGGCCTTATTGAGACCGGGCATCTAAGGCCCCTTTAACATCAGCGTTTTTGCTTTCCGTCCTAGACTTCCGTCCTCGGGGCTCTAGGACGGAAAGATACTGATCAGGATTATCCTAATGCATCCTGAATGGAGAGAAATCCATTCAGGATGCATCAGGATGTCTTCCGTTCAGTATGTGAACGTTTTTTGGACGTTGACAAAAGCGCAGCATGCTGCGGATTTGTCTCCGTCCAAAAATCCGGAAGAAATGCCGTAACGCTGATCCGGAATTAATGCCCATTGAAGTGCATTAATCCGATCCGCCTTAAGCTAAACGTCGCTTGGCGCATCGCCGGATCCGACGCTTAGCTTTTCTCACTGTTACCATGGCAGCCAGGACGCTAAAGTCCTGGCTGCCATGGTAAAATGTAGTGGGAGCGGGGAGCAGTATACTTACCATCCGTGCGGCTCCCGGGCGCCCAGAGTGACGTCAGGGCGCCCCACACGCATGGATAACGTGATCACATGGATCACGTGATCCATGGGCATGGGGCGCTCTGACGTCATTCAGGAGCGCCCCGGGAGCCGCACGGACTGTAAGTATACAGCTCCCCCGCTCCCCGCTCCTACTATGGCAACCAGGACTTTAATAGCGTCCTGGCTGCCATAGTAACCTGAAAGCATTTCGAAGACTGATCAGGATCCTGATCAGTCTTCTAATGCTTTTGGGCGACTTGCGTTCTGACGGATCCGGCGGGACGGAAGTGCCCGCCGGATCCTCAGAACGCAAGTGTGAAAGAGGCCTAAAACATCGGTGTTAACAAAAGTGCCCCTATATTGGACTTGTTTTTGTAGTTTTAAAGTTTGTTAGCAGCAGTTTGATCATATTTTGGGTTGACCTTTGTTTGCTCCTGGTTTATGGTATTCTGTCATCTGCATTCACTTGTGGAAACTTGCCGTAGTCGCTCAGCGTGGTCATACATACTGATATTGAGAAAGATGACAACTTGTACTGAAAGCTTGTTATTGGCACAGCTTTAGCCTGTGTTTACACATTACCTTTTTGGCTCAGTTTTGCAGCTTTTTTTAATTAAGGTAAATATTGCACTGTTATAAAGACTACGAAATTGTGGTAAAAATGACACGCGTGAATACAGCCTTACACCGCTGATACACAGAGCCTGTACGGCAGTGCACAAAGCCTACACCGCTCATTTTCAAAATACTATAAGTACAATGGAGCATGCTACGATTTCTTTCATAGCTCGCTCCATTAAATCTATGCAATCTGAGGCATACAGAGTTACAGTACAGGACTCAGTCCCTTTACAGCTCTGATGCCATAATCCAGCTATGGGCATCAGCCCTTTGAGATGCTTCAAGGGGAGGAGGTGAAAGTCGAAAGTTTGTATTCAAGGATGCAAAAGGATGTGATACCGGAGACCATTCAGTTGGCTATGCACTAGATCACCTCCAGCTGTTGCAAAACTACATCTCCCAGTATGCTCAGGTAGCTGTAGGCTGTCCAGGCATGATGGAAGTTGTAGTTTTGCAACAGCTGGAGGGCCACAGTTTGGGTATCCCTGCACTAGATGAAACCTGCCGATTTCAGCAGGAGCGGCTGACTAATATGTATGGGGGGGGGGGTCCCCGACTTTCCACAACGGCAGTTATCAGGAGAAAGAAGGAATGGGCTGTTGGATATCATTTGTAAAGTATACACATGGAGTTTCACTTTGCTCCACTCCAACAGATTCAGTAGTATTCATTAAAATACATAAAATCGGGAGTGCGTAGTAAATACTCACAGTCCATCAGGCGCTTTCATTCCTTTGTATTGTAATCTTCATGTACAAAAATGGCTCGCAGGCCTATAGTTGAAACGAGAACGCTGAGCTTTTCCTATCCCATCCCACGCAATGTTTACAGGGCCACACCCCCTTACTCATGCCACTTACTCAGACATGAGTATGGATATGTGACCCCTGAAAATTTGTGCGATGGGATTCTCATTTGAACTATAGGCCAGTGAGCCATTTTTGCATATGAAAATTACAATAAAAAGAAATTAAAGCACTTTACGTACTGGATGGACTCTCCTCATTCAGAACACATGTATACTTGGCCAGTCTGAGCGTGCATGTGTACTGCAGTGTCTAGGGAGGTGGGGGGTCCAGAGGAAAAGCTGTCAGCAGTACTAGATTTCAGCCAACAGCTATCTAAAGTGTATGACCAGCAATAATCTTCTTGCAGACGTTATTATCAGCATCCTAAACTGGTTTTTAGACGATGGCAGCCTGGATGGCTACAGACAGACTTTGCTCTTGTTAAGAAAAGCCCAAAAATTATCTTTACTTATTATTTGCAGCAGGCTTTTCAATGTAGAAACTGAGGCTGAAAATAAAGGCAGAATTCATGGTTGTAATCATATAGGCCTACTTAAAAAAAGCCATTGATTTCCATCTTCAAAGGCTTCTGTGTGTAACTAGCCCTAGGTTTGACACCAAAAATTCTCTCTGGTTCAGTACAGACAGTTTAAACAGAGTTGAAAGGAATATGCGCTGGAGCTGATTAAAATAATTGCTAATTTAAACATGTAAGTGGAGCCCAAGATCAGTTACAGCTCAAGAAATTTTGACTTGTACATTTTAATGCTGCATTAAAAATACCAAAAAAAATTAAAAATAGCAGTAAAAGAGGGACACTGATTGTAATTACAAATGATGACCTAAACTGAGACTGTATAGTATATCACAACCATGTATTTGATGCCAGAAAAACTGATTGCCTCATCTATGAAGTGCCCCCAAAAGCCCTGAAGCGTGGATAGTACTTGGTACCGTGTACACATCATTGCGAAATTTCTCTTATCCTACCGTACTACTGTCATTTTTTTGTTTTATATACACAGGTCCCCTTCGTCTTACCATTCTACGCCTCAGGTTTTTTGCCTATTTTACCAGTACCCCTTATCGTGCCATAGAAGTGTCAGACGGAGGATCATAGGGCCTGACAATAGACCTAATTCTAGGGGCCCATCCTCCAGCTCTGAAGAACTTGTGCACATCCTCTTTTAAAGAGCACTTTTAGCAGGATCAGTCCTAATAAACCAGCCATATTGCCTGGTAGGGTTGATCCTGGTGAATAAAATGATGCCTGTCCTGTGAAAATCTGTTGCGGCATTCCTGAGAAAAAAAGACTCTTATGCTTTATGCAAATTAGGGCTTCAATGCACTGAGGGCAGGGCCTAGCCCCTTGGTGCCCCTCAGCTTCTCAGCTTTCTAGTGCTGACCCTGACCTCAAAGATGATCAAGAGAAAAGGAAGGCCCACAGAGCTAAATTTCAAGTGTCATAGTTTTTATTTTTTTAATAAATATTTCTAAAACTCTGTTTTCAATTTCTCATTACTGGGGATTGAGTGCAGATTGATAGTTTTTTGTTACTTTAGCACAAAGCTGCAACATGGCAAAATGTGAAAAAAGTAAAAGTGAAGACTTTTCAAATGCACTGTACCTCTAAGCCTGCACACTTTTTTTATATACTTGCATAAAAGGGGTTATCTGGGAATTCTATATTGATGATGACCTATCCTAAACATAAGTCATCAATATCAGATCAATGGGGGTCCGACTCCTAGGACCCACCGTTGATCAGACGTTAGAACAGGCCCCTGTGAGCGTTCTCCTAGGCCAGTAACGTCACTGAACATTGGTCCCATGGCCTAGCTCAGTCCCAGTCAAGTCAATGGCAATACAGCACAAAGTCACTATACAATGTACAACACTATGCATGGTTAGCTGCCCAGATTTTCCTGAAACAGCTGATCGGTTGGGTGCTGGGAATCAGACCCCCGCCGATCTAATGTTCATAACTAGAGTTGAGCGAACTTGTATTTTAAGTTAGGCGTCCAAAGTGCGGGTTGGGGTTATCGAAGCATCCCGTTATGGATTCCGCTACCACGGACCATAACGGCATTTGGAATCCATAAGGGGAATTATTCAATGAACCCGAACCTTGGACAACACTAAGGACCTGGTGTGATGTCACCGTCATGTGATCAGTGCAGGGGGCGTGGCTCAGCACTGGATTGGATAAGAGGTGATCCAGTACTGAGCCACGCCCTGTGCACTGATCACATGACGGTGACGTCACCCCAGGTCCTTAGTGTTGTCCAAGGTTCAGGTCCATTGAAGAATCCCCTTATGGATTCCAAATGCCGTTATGGTCTGTGGTAGCGGAATCCATAACGGGATGCTTCGATAACCCCAACCCGACAACATCTACTGCGGAAGTCAGCTCTAAAAAGATATCACCTGCTCCTTAGCCGCTGGGTTTCTGCTCTTTCTCACAGCAGATACCTAGGGCTAATGTCTACGACTGGTGCTATGTTTACGGGGCCCAAATGGTCACCACACTTGATGATTGGGGGAGCCGGTTATTCCTTGTGGTAGCCTCAATCCCGAAGGAACCGAGGCTACCACAAAAGTAGTTCCTATGTAGACCTGCAGGTGGCAGGGCTCCATGAGAACATAGCACAACTCCCATAGCCTGCAATGGAAAATCATTGCAATCTATGGGACAAGCAATCACACAATTACTTGTTAAAGTCCCCTAAGGAGAATTAAAATATGTGTGGGGGAAAAAATTAAAACAATTTAATTAAAGGACATCTGTCAACAGATTTGTGCCTATGAAACTGGCTGACCTGTTACATGTGCACTTGGCATCTGTGTTGGTCCCATGTTCATATGTGCCGCATTGCTGGGAAAAATGTTCTCCTAGAGCAGGGGCCAGCAACCTTCGGCACTCCAGCTGTTGGGAAACTACAATTCCCAGCATGCTCCATTCATTTCTATGGGAGTTCTGATAAGAGCAGAGCAAATATGCATGCTGGGAGTTGTAGTTTCACAACAGCTGGAGTGCCGGAGGTTGCCTACCCCTGTCCTAGAGGCTAGTTTGCATATAGTAAAACTTCATTTTAATCCCAGGGTTAATATTTTAGAGCAAACAAAAATTTTCAATTTTTTTTGTAGAAAACTAAGTATATATTAAGATTATTGCTGAAGGGGCATTAACGTGTGATATGCTCAATAAAACTGTGTACACAATATAGGCCTCCAAAAATGGCTGTTAAAGAGGCAAATAATTATCTTTAACAATGTCGCCCTGTCCTTGCCTTCGCCTTCCATTAAATTGGTTATCTGGAGATGTTTAACAGCTCCTAACACAGCAAGGGACACATAAAATGCTCCAGAGGTCTGCTTAATTCAGCGCTCCTGCATTGCACTCTAAGGACGTATCCTCAGAAGCCGCAGCGTTTCCTTGCGTTCTACAGAAGTATAATTACAATGATAATAAATAGGCAGCAACTCACCATAATATGTATGCTAATCTCTGGACCACTGGCCCACATTGTACATTTGAATACATTTTATTAGCAGCAGACTGTTTGTATGTGAACAGTAATGCACAAAAAGTGATATTCGGAGGTTAGCGGCACTAATAGATAATTATCTAGAGTACTGGATGGAATTTTTTCTGGTTGACAAGACTATCAAGCCCAGACTTCCTTCTTCAAATTTGAAACTTTAGGATAGTAGAATATATGGTCCTGTCACTGTAATTCCAGATTTACAGCTCCTGGCACAATTTGCGTCATAGGAAGCGTGCTGGTATATGGCTATCAATACGGTTTTCCTATAACTGGTGACAAAGGAGAATAACTTCCTAACAGTGGGAGGTATAGAGGTTAAAGGGGTTTCCTGAGACTTTAAAACTGATGACCTCTCTTTTGGTGATTGGTGACGGTATGACACCTGGGACCCCGCCGATCAGCTGTTTGACAAGGGAGCAGCGCCCATATGAGCACCGCAGCCTTCTCGCTGCTTTCCTTAGGTCAGTCACGTGGACTAGGCGCAGCTCAGCCACATTCAAGTGAATGATACCAAGCATGGCCGCTATATAATGTATAGCGCTGTGCTGGGTGAGCTGCGAGAAGGCCGCAGCACTCATAGGAGAAACCAGTGCCTTCTCAAACAGCTGATCAGAGGGGTCCCAGGTGTGAGACCCCCGCTGATCAGATTCTGATGACTTATTCTCCCCCTCTATCCTGTTTTCTAGTCATTGTATTACACCTGATGGACTTTTGGTAACTGTGATGGCTTTTGAAAATGTTAACCGTGCTAGCGGGTAAAGGGCTTGTACGAAGATGAGGCAGATGTCATGTTTTCTGATTAAATATACATTACAAAACGTTTCATATGCTCACATATACTGGTTATTTTAGTGGACATAAAGGGGTTGTCTGCCTCCAACAATAGCATTTGGAAACAAGCAGTGTATAATGTGACTTAAAAATGAATAACTCATTAGTAAGGGCCTTTTATTAATTTTGTCCACATGATAATGGTCATTTGCTGAGGTGAGACAACCCTTTTAATTCTAAGCATGTTTTCAATTATATATAACATGGCACCCTCTATTATTTAACCAATCCTAATTCCAGGCTTTACAATGAAGACCATGCCAGCTGGAGTACATTCCACTTTCATATCTGAAGTACAAAAATATAGTGAGATAGATCCTAACAAACTTTTTCAGTGTAATCCTGCCATGGAAATAATGCTAATAGTTTAAAGAATAAAAAAATAATATATAAATATATAATCTAATATATAAAGCTGAGTGTATGTATATATGTCCGCTAAAGGAATCCGCACCGTCGCATTTACAATCACGAAATTTGGCACACAGGTACATCAGGTGTTTGGGAAGGTTTTAGACTGGGTCTTAGCTCTCTAGCATGTACTGTTCCTGAGATATTCCCAAAAATGCAAATCTGGCACCATCACATGACCTACATTAGCCAATAGATGCCTACTGGTCTTTCTCCTCATATCCCAACTGCCATACACACGGTCACATGACCCTTATCAGCCAATAGAAGCTCGCAGGCCCTTAGTCTCTACATACACACAGTTTTATACCAGGTTTCCATAACAACCCAGCCATTTTTCTTCACTGCTGTAGATCAGATTTAAAGGGGCAGGTGGCTGTGGATGACACTGTTAGAGGGAGCGGAGTGGGCCACTGTGGAGTCACTGTTAAGGGGGCGGGATACTGTGGAGATCATTGTTAAAGGGGCGGGCTCTGTGAAGGTCCCTGTTAAGGGGGCAGGGAACTGTGAAGGTAACAGTTAAGGGGATGGTCCACTATGGAGGTCAGTGTTAAGGGGCGGAGTGCTGTAGAGGTCACTGATAAGGGAGCTGTGTGTGGAGGTCAAATTTTAAGGAAACAGAGCTCTGTGAAGGTCACTGTTAAGGGGCGGGTTAGTGTGGAAATCACTGTTAACAAGACGGGGTACCGTGGAGGTTGCAAATAAAGGGTCAGCTGCTGTGGAGGTCACTGTTAAAGGGATGGGTGCTGTGGAGGTTACTGTTAAGGGGGTGCGGAACTGTGGAGGTCACTATTAAAGGGCCAGCTGTCGCAGAGGTCACTGTTAAGGGGGGGGGTTATTGTGTAAATCACTGTTAAGGAGACGGGCTACTGTGGAGGTCAACAATAAAGGGGTGCAACAAATGCAGACAGTATGTTCAGCAGCAGTCCCGGATAAAAGGAGTAGGTCCTTTCTCCTTAATCTCCCAAAATGTCTATGTATTTTACAGGTCCGCGCTACTTTCCACTCTGCAGACACACGTGCATGGATGGCTGTTTATCCACTGTTGATGTTTCTTTAGCCAGTTTGTCACAGATACCAACCAATACTTCTCAATCACATAGGCACCCTTGCAGAGAGACAGAAAAACATAACGCAATACCCCTGGTGTTCATAAAATTAATAGTTTTATTCTACTCACAAACTTGAAGCTTGTTTCCAGCATATAATCACATATAAAACGCCCGACCCGGGTTTCACCTTCTGCTTTGTCAGGGCCACATTTTGTAAACTACACCACCCAAGGAATTTTTAAGGGGTATAGCGAGCCCTTCACTCAACAGCTGTTTCGAAGAATTTTTAATACTTGGGTGTGAAAATAAAAAAATTTAACATTTTTACAAGAAAATGGTGCTTTAGGCCCAAACTTTCTTTCTCACAAAAGATAACAGGAGAATATCCCCTCACAATTTGCTACGCACTTTCTCCTGAATACAGTAACACCCCAGTTGTGGTTGTAAACTGTTATTTGGGGATACGCCAGGGCTCAGAAGGGAAGGAGCGGCATCTGGATTTTCTAACATGCAATTTTCTGTCATGGTTTTTAAGAGCAATAATTTTTTTTTTTAGTTGAATGAGCTGCGTTAGAGCTTAATTCGTGCGAGACAAGCTTTTTGTCTCATTTTTGCGAGGTGAAGTTACAAAAGAGCTGTTTGGTGTCACTTGATGGATACCAAATATGTTTTTTTTTTTATGTTTTACACAATAAACATTTTTAGAAAAAAAATCATGTTTTTGTGTTGCCATTTTCTAAGGGCTCTTTCACACTTGCGTATTTCTTTTCCGGCATAGAGTTCCGTCGTTGGAGCTCTATGCATTCTGAATGGAGAGAAATCCATTCAGGATGCATCAGGATGTCTTCAGTTCAGGACCGGAACGTTTTTTGGCCGGAGAAAATACCACAGCATGCTGAGCTTTTTGCTTCGGCCAAAAATCCTGAACACTTGCCGCAAGGCCAGATCCGGAATTAATGCCTATTGAAAGGCATTAATCCGGATCCGGCCTTAAGCTAAACGTCATTTCGGCACATCGCCGGATCCGACGTTTAGCTTTTTCTGAATGGTTACCATGGCAGCCAGGATGCTAAAGTCCTGGTTGACGTGGTAAAGTGTATTGGGGAGCGGGGGAGCAGTATATTTACCGCCCGTGCAGCTCCCGGGGCGCTCCAGAGTGACGTCAGGGCGCCCCACGCGCATGGATCACGTGATCGCATGGATCACGTGATTCATGCGCATGGGGCGCTCTGACGTCATTCTGGAACGCCCCAGGAGCCGCACGGACTGTAAGTATACCGCTCCCCCGCTCCCCGCTCCTACTATGGCAACCACGACTTTAATAGCGTCCTGGCTGCCATAGTAACCTGAAAGCATTTTGAAGATTGATCAGTCTTCAAATGCTTGCAGTTTACCTGCGTTGTTAAGTGCACGTCGGATCCTAACAACACAAGTGTGAAAGAGACCTTAGAGCCATATTTTTTTGCTTTTTGTGGCTATAAGTCTTGTGTGAGGGCTTGTTTTTTGTGGGACAAGGTGACGTTTTTATTGCTACCATTTTAGGGTGCATATGACTTTTTGATTGATATTATGTTTTTTGTGAGGTGACTAAAAAAAACTGTTTTGGCATAATTTTTTTTTTACACCGTTCACTTGATGAGGTGATATTTTTGTAGAGCCTATTGTTACGGACACGGCCAAATATGTCTATTTTTTTATTTTATTTTTTTACATTTTACACAATAAGAGCATTTTTTGAAAAAAAATCATGTTTTTGTGTTGCAATTTTGATAGAGCCATATTTTTTTATATTTCTGGCTATTTTTTGGGGGATGAGGTGACGTTTTTATTCCTACCATTTTTTGATTGATTAACATTATGTTTTTTGGAAGGTGAGCTCACTAAAAAATCAGTTTTGGCGCAATGTTTATTTTATTTTTTCCCGAATTTTTTTTCTTTTCTTTTTAACATTTTTTAAATAACGGATTTTACACTTTGTGTCTCTCATAAGGTTCTAGGGGACATTCAACTTTTTTTTTTTAACTATTGATTTCTCCTGTAACTGGGGCAGACATAGTAGCCCCACTTACAGGGGAAATACACCCCCCAGAGAGGCTGTACAGCATAATACAGCCTCAGTGCAGGGCTGATCATGGTCTATGGAAGACCCGACAGCTCCTGCATTCCCCCGATCCGGCGGTCACATGACCACCGGGACGGGACAGGAAGCAGCACATTGCTTCCTGATCTGTATATACAGCGCTTGTTGAGCACTGTGTATACAGCGATCTAGAAGGCAAGGACACCCAGGAACGGTCCCTGTCTTTGTCACTGACAGCATGCAGCTGCCATCTCTGAAAGGACGTTCAGAGATAAACCCGACCGCCCAGGACATTTATAGTCAATGGGCGGTTGGGAAGTGGTTAAAGGGCATCTATCAGCAGATTTGTACCTATGAAACTGGCTGACCTGTTACATCTGTGCTTGGCAGCTGAAGACATCCGTGTTGGTTCCATGTTCATATGTGCCCTCATTACTGAGAAAAGTGATGTTTTGATATATGCAAATGAGTCTCTAGGAGCAACAGGGGTTTTGCCGTTACACCGAAAACCTTAGCTCTCTCTGCAACTGTCGTGCCCTCTGCACTTTGGGTGACAGGGCCAGGCAGTGAAAACATTATCAGCCAGTTTCATAGATATAAATCTGCTGACAGCCTTTAAATTTATGGAACTATTTTCTTCTTATAGACATCAATGGAAAACCCCAGGAATGTAGGTGGACACATTAGTTACCTGGCTCCAAACTTTGCTTGACCCTCAGGTTCCAAAAGAGTATGGGCAACCTGTTGCATCTTAAGGTTCCTACAGGAATGACATATTACTGTTGATCTGTCCACGTTGACTTGAATAACCCTACCCCTGCCTATGGATCATTCAGTCCACGCTAAGCATTGTTGAATGACAAGTCTGGATGCCAGCCATCACCTCTGGTAAAAATGACAGAGTACCCCCACCTATTTGAATAGGACAAATGGGAGAGGGTCTTCTATCAATGGTGATACTTTTACTTTTTTCAACTTGGCTTGAACCGTGTCACAAACAATCTGGTCTTGTGCAAAGCATGGTAAATTTGCATAGGTTTTGCTGCAATTTATCAAAATGCACCAAAACCGCAAACTTTAGGATTATGCCTGGGGCCCTTCAGAGCCAGCAGAAGAGCATGGTCTGAAACTGAAAGAGGACCAATGATAATCTGCTCTGGATCCTGGGAGGAGGCAAGTTTGCTGGTCACTCCTGCAGGGCACCTTCCTTACAAAAGGGAGGCCCGCTTCTTGGTCCAGTCACCAAGGCTAAACTCTATAGGTCCGCTATGAATACTTTCTCTAACATGCAAATATTTATACAATTTGCTTCTTACCTTTTTGTGCTTATTGATACTTATCTCCATTCGCCCCGGGTGCCATTCTCTTTTTTTATTTATGCCTTCCTTAGCACCCCTGAGCTTTTTATTATACCCAATCATATCCCAAGTTATTACATAATGGCACTGTGACTTGGAAATTTCATGTATAAAACCATCCTTCAGCTGCATAAACATTATTTTCATGTTCCATATTAATTTATTACCGTGCTTTACATCAGTTGTGAGACATTAATACTTTCCTACTGACATGATTCAGTCTAATTTCATGACTATGCTTTCAAGCTAAAGCAAGGTTCACACACTGCAGTTTAGTCGTGGTTTGGCCTTCCAAAGGATAAGAGAAAAGATTTAGACTTCTCTCTTTGCATTCTGTTCATGTTTTTTCAGTAAAAAAAAAGTATATAAAAAGCATTAACTGGTTATAGACCGCAGCTGTACTTTTGCAGCAGTTGGTCTTGGTACCTAAAGCACGCGCCATAGCTGATTTACAGGGGTTCTCTGGGAATTAATTCACCTTAAGGGGGTTCTCTGGGAATTAAGAAAATGAAAATACTTAAATATTATTTTATTATAAGTATATTCTCAAATACCTTTCATTATTTATAATGGCTGGTTTTGTCTGGGGAGCAATCATCAGGGGAAACAAAATGGCTGCTGTCCCATTAGTTCACACAAAATCTGTCCTGATCACACATGAGTTTACTTTACAACAATGAGGTAAAGAGCCGCCTCATCCTCCACTCTACTTGTCAGGGATTATGCTCCTGAATACAGTTTAATATGATCTTTAGCTGAATCTCTGTAGAATTTAGTTCATGAGGAGACTAGAAGTACAGAGAGGACGAACAGGACCAACTGTGGTAAGGTGGGGCTGTGGTAATGGAGACTGTAAACAAGAGCTGCTGCTCATTAGTCACACCTCACCCTCCTCTCGTGTCTGCTGATTTTCTCCATTCCCACAGAGATGCACCTGTATTCAGGATCATGATTCCTGACAAGCAGAGCAGAGGGGAGGATGAGGCAGCTCTTTTCCTCAGTATTGTGAAATAACTTGTCCTGCTGTGTGATTAGGACAGGTTTTGTGTGTACTAATAGGATGGTGGCCATTTAATTCCTAATGACTGCTCCCCAGACAAAACAAGCCATTCTAAGTAATGAAAGGTATTTGTGAATATATTTATTATAAAGTAATATTTATGTATTTAGATTTTTTTTAATTCCTGGAGAACAACTTTAACCCCTTCCCGACACATGACGTAATAGTACCTCATGGCGGCAGGTGACTTGCCGCATTTTGACGTGCTATTACTTCATGGTGATCGGGCGGGCACTAGAGCAATGCGCACCAAATCACTGCAGGGGCCCGGGCCCCTGCTGTATCCGCCGGCATCGCTGTAAAAGCCGATGCCGGTGGATTAACCCCTTCTAAGCCATGGTCAGAGCTGACCGCGGCATAGAAGTTGCATGCGTTGGGTGAGGGAGTCCATCGGGTCCCCACTCTGCTGTGGCCGGGAGCCGATGGGTGACTAGACAGCCCGATGCCATGCACAGGCTGCCTAATGCCTTGCACGGCATTGGGACCTGCCTTCTACGGGGCCGAGGAGATCCAGCCCAAGGTAATGCCAGAGTGGCATTACCACTTCTGCATTACCACTTCTGCACCCTGCTACTATCTCTAATGGGCTGACAAAACGTAATCTTATGTATTTTTTTCAGGTCCTAATTTGCAACTATTATGTTTACATGTAATGTGCCTGAGCTACAGCAGAGCACGGCAGAGCTACAGTTAGGTAGAATGGAGCTTTTCATTCCATTCTAACCCCCTCTCTGTGGAGAAGTGGGCTAATCCCACTTCCTGCAGTAAGGGTGGGGACCAGTGAGAGTTAATCTAGCTTATCCCCTGCTTGGGGAAGGTGTGCAAGGCACGCCTCTGCTGGACGTACCCAAGCCAGCTAGAGCAACCTCCGCTCTGCTGGCCATAGAGGCCATGAAGCCTCAGGAGCCAGAAGGAAAATTCCCTGGCATAACCTACAGTCAGACTACAGAGTGTAGTGGGGCCTACTGAAGAAGCAGAGTATTGAGCCTCGAGTTTGCCCGCCAGTTTTAATGCTAAAGGCTGCTGGGACCAAGACAAAGGTTGAAGACTGTTTCTGATGAATGTTTATTCAAGTAAAGCTGCTGTTGAACTACATACAAGGTCTGGACTTAATCCTTCTATCAAATCCCTCAATTTATACCCCTATTTATTGCTTCGGAGCCAAAGCCCGGAGTCCAGCGGTATCATAAAGAGACATTTAGGCCGCACTATACAGGTGAATGCTGTAAAAATAAATAAATAAAAACTGTGCCGAAACAACCAATTTTTTTGTCACCTTGCCCCATAAAGTGTAATAATGAATGATCAAAAAATCATATATACCAAAAAATGGTACCAATAAAATGGTACCAAAAATTAAGCGTTCAGAAAATAGAGACACAAAAACATAATTGTTTTTTCAAAAATGCTTTATTATGTAAAACTGAAACAAACAAACAAACAAAGTAGACATATTTGATATCATTGCGTCCGTAACAACCTACTCTATAAAAATAGCACATGATCTACCCTGTCAGATGAATGTTTTAAAAAATAAAAAATAAAATCGGTTCCAAAACAGCCATTTTTTGGTTACCTTGCCTCACAAAAAACGTAATATAGAGCGATTTAAAAATCATATGTACCCCCAAATAGTAGCAATAAACTGGCACCTTTATTCCCTAGTTTCCAAACTTTTTGTGAGTTTCTGCTGTAAGGGTGCATCAGGGGGGCTTCAAATGGGACATGGCATCTAAAAACCAGAGCAGCAAAATCTGCCTTCCAAAAACCATGTGGCGCTTCTTTTCTTCTGCGCCCTGCTGTGTACCCTTACATCAGTTTACGACCACATGTGGTGTGTTTCTGTAAACCGCAGAATCAGGGTAATACATATTGAGTTTTGTTTGGCTGTTAACCCTAGATGTGTTAAATAAAAAAATGGATTAATATAGAAAATCTGCCAAAAAAGTGAAATTTAGAAATGTTATCTACATTTTCCTTTAATTCTTGTGGAACACCTAAAGAGTTAAAAAAGTTTGTAAAATCAGTTTTGAGTAACTTGAAGGGTGTAGTTTCTAGAATTGGGCGATTTATGGGTGGTTTCCACTATGTAAGCCCCACAAAGTGACTTCAGACCTGAACTAGTCCTTAAAAAGTGGGTTTTAGAAATTTTCTTAAAAATTTTAAGAATTGCTTTTAAAATTCTAAGCCTTCTAACGTCCTAAAAAAAAAATGGCATTTACAAAATTATGCCAACATAAACTAGACATATGGGAAATGTTAAGTAATAAATATTTAATGAGGTATCACTTTCTGTTTTAAAAGCAGAGAAATTAAAATTTTGAAAATTGCAAATTTTTCACAATTTTGGGTAAATTTGGGATTTTTTCTTAAATAAAAGTGAAATATATTGACTTAAATTTATGACTATCACGAAGTACAATGTGTCACGAGAAAACAATCTCAGAACGGCTTGGATAAGTAAAAGTGTTCCAAAGTTATTACCACATAAAGTGACACAATAATTGCCTGTGCAGGAGAGCATTTGGGCGAAAACTGGCCCGGGGTGAAAGGGGTTAACCTATTGACACACTTTTTACTTTTGTTGCTTGCCATTTAGACATTAATGGCTGTTTTGAGTTATTTTAAGGGCACACCAAATTTACACTGTTATACAAGCTGCACCCTGACTACCTTACATTGTATAAAAGTGTCAAATCTTCAGTGTGAAAAATGTTAGGAGTGTACTCACTTTTGTGAGACACTGTGTAAATGCACAACTCCGTTGACAGCCATCTAGTGTGTTTTATAAGCCTTAAGCCTTTAGATGTGCCGAGCAGCAGCAGATTGTTGGGAAGAAAGCGTTCCTTCCCAGCAATCGCCTGCTCATTCAGTGCATTTACATGCAGCAATCTCCTCCACAGTATAAGAGCGAAGGATCGTTATTGCTCGTCCTCATACAGCTGTATCGCCATTTAGATGGCACGATGTGCTGCCCAGAAACAATAATTCATGTGCCTGACAGACAACAGAATCAACCAATGAACAAGCGTTTTGCTTGTTCTCCGGGTGATCGGCGGCACCTTTACACGGGCAGATTGTTAGGAACGAGCATTTGCATGAACATTTGTTCCTGATAATCTACCTGATTTATTCCCCGTGTAAATATTCTCATTTGCAACCAGAGGCTGAAAACCGTTAAAAACCCAATATTTGAAGCTTGCTACAATTTCATCAAGCATAGGCAACCCTGCGTGAGCTAAAACAGCAGCACAAATCTCCAATTCTTGGATTTAATACAATGTAACGTAGCGGGATACCATGTAATCAGTCAATGGTTTGTCCTATATGACCTTCCATTTGAAGGGAAATTCTGTACCGGAGTCAAATGAGCTGATAGTCTTTCTCTGTAGTTACAGATGTAATAAACCTTAACGTGAAAGTTATGACAGGTATGTCCACGGATTTTGAAAATCTGCCTACAAAATTCAGCATGGAATCCACACTTTTTTAAAACTCATTTTGATGCACGTTTTTTATTCTTAGTTTTTTTAACCAATGGGACTTTACTTTAATACAAAACTGAATTTTCAGCTTGTGGTTTTTGGCACAAATCTGTGCCAAAAGCTGCACTAAAACACGCAGACATATCTTGTATTATCTTGATATCAGTGATATCTTGACGCTTCCCATTAATTTCATTGGGAGATTCAACACAGATTGCTGCTTTTTTTTTTTTTTTAAGCTGCTTCCCTTTGAAATGAATGGGAGACTGTTTGGAGACATTTTTTGAAGCTGATTTTGAGGCAGAAATGTAAAAAAAAAAAATCCATATGAACTGGCCCTAAACATGTTAAATGAACTGTTTATTCAATGCATTAAAGAGGTATTCCCATCTTGGACATTTTAGAGCATATCGCTAGGGACCTATACGCCCCGAAGGGTGCACTGTGCATGTGTGGTCGCCCTTTATTCAAACACAGTCAGTGTTTGATCAGTGATTTACATCAGCAATTGTGAACCAAAACCAGGATTGGGTCAAGAACAGGTACTTCTTTCCATTCTACATTATTTTTGCGTATTTTCTACTCCTGGTTTTGTCTCACACTCCCTGATGGGAATCACTGATTAAACACTGACCAAACACTAAGGCCCCTTTCACACGGGCGGGATTTCCGCGCGGGTGCAATGCGTGAGGTGAACGCATTGGACCCGCACTGAATCCGGACCTATTCATTTCTATGGGGCTGTGTACATGAGCGTTGTTTTTCACGCATCACTTGTGCGTTGCGTGAAAATCGCAGCATGCTCCAGTTTCTGCGTTTTTCACGCAACGCAGGCCCCATAGAAGTGAATGGGGCTGCGGGAAAATCGCAAGCATCCGCAAGCAAGTGCGGATGCAGTGCGATTTTCCCGCATGGTTGCTAGGAGACGATCGGGATGGGGACCCGATCTTTATTATTTTCCCTTTTAACATGGTTATAAAGGAAAATATTAGCATTCTCAATAGAGAATGCAAAGTTAAAAGGGCAATAGAGGGTTTAAAATATTAAAAAGAAAAACTCGCCTCCTCCATTTGATCGCGTAGCTGCTGGTCTCCTGCTCTGTCTTCAGCTGGGCGGGGGGTGAAGGACCTTCAGTGACGTCACTGGGTCACATGGTCCAATCACCTGCTTCCATGATATAACTATGTTATAAGGGAAAATAATAAAATATACAGAATATTCAACCCGAAACCGGACTTCAGTGATGAAGTCCGGCTTCGGGTCTGAGTACCAAACATGCCGATTTTTCTCACGCGTGTGCAAAACGCATTACAACAGTTTGCACACGCGCGGAAAAATCGCGCATTTTCCCGCAACGCACCCGCCTCTTATCTGGGCATCAAACGTGACGCCCGTGTGAAAGAGGCCTAAGGCCTCATGCACACGAACGTATTTTGTTTCCGTGTCTGTTCCGTTTTTTTTGAAGATAGAATGCAGACCCATTAATTTCCATGGGTCTGCAAAAAATGCAGACAGCACACCATATGCTATCCGTATATACGTTCCGCAGCCCCGCAAAAAAAAAAAAATTACTTGTCCTATTCTTGTCCTTTTTAGGCATTGTTACAATGGATCGCAAAAAGCGGTCTTCAATACATGGGTACTGGCCGGTTCACACCGTTTGTGGATGTGGACCCATTCACTTGAATGGGTTCACGATCCGCAAGAGACGGTCTGCACTGGAAATAAAATAGGACATGTTCTATTTTTTTGCAGTGCGGAGGCACGGACCAAAATCCCACGGAAACGCTCACGTCCGGTGCCGATATGTTGCAGACCCACTGTTTGAGGTCCACAATATGGGCACAGGGCACACACGCTCGAGCCCTTGCAACTAATGATGCTATACTGTAGTTTATGGGAGTGGTCCGAAGTGACCCTTTAATGTGGACTATAAGAAAGAGTTGCGCACCATTTACAATGTACGGAAAGTTCCGATCCCTCGAGAACTTTAGTAAAGCGGAACAGCGATGCAGTGAATGGACGAGTACAGAAGGTATTTTGCCTCTCAGATTAGCAGCACATATTGGATGCATTGACTCTAGCAAGACTTGCTACCAAGCAGGGACTTTTCTCATAACCTTTGATACCACCTACGCAAGCAGAGCAACTGCAAGACATTCTGCTGCTTGAAATAACCACAGCACAGGCAGGCGGCCAGCTTTGTTTTAGGGGAAAACTACATTAAAATAAATAAGATTTTCAGTCTTGGGACATTCAACCTTTAACCCTTTATGTCCTGGTGTGCAGACTCGGGAGCAAAAATATTTCTAGCAAAGGCTCAAAGCTGTTGCAGCCAGGAGTAAATGAGGGCTTAATTCTAATCCTGCAACTGAAAATGTGTATAAAAATCAAGGCTTTAAGGCTACGAATTTTTAGATTAAGTGCACTTTTGGCAGGGACCTTTTGGTGTCTTATTCTGCTGGAAGGAATTGTGCCTTTTATACAAAGCAAAGACAAGCTGGGTTCTTTAGGCCTTTCCACTGCAAAGATATCCAGCGTGGAGACCAGAGTGAGGTGTAGAATCACTTTCTACTGTGGATTTTTGGGTAAATTCCACAACTGAAATTTTGCAACCAGTATATGGTGCATTACATTGCAAGTGAATAGGCTCTATGAAAAAAGAAAAAAATCTGCGGTTTTAATGGCACGCTGAAAATATCACCCACTGTGTGCAAGGAGTTTTCAGGGAGTAGAATAGGGATCAGCAACCTCCGGCACTACAGCTGTTCTGAAACTACAACTCCCAGAATCCTCCTCTCACTTCTGTGGGAGTTACAAGAGCAGCCAAGTAAGTTTGCATGCTGGGAGTTGTAGTTTCACAGTAGCCGGAGTTCTGAAGGTTTCTGATCCCTGGAGTTGATGACCTAATATCAGCGCCGATCAGCTGTTTAAAGAGGCTGGTGAACGCTGCAGACTCCTGACAGCATACCAAGCATAGTGCCATTCATTGTATAGTGGCTGCACTTGGTATTGCAGCTCAGGCCCAATCACTTGAATGGGACTTAGCTGGACATGACATCACTGGCCTAGGAAGAGGCTGCGGCACTCTTCAAGGCACTGCAGCCTCTTTAGACTGCTGATCGGCGAGGTCCCAGAAGTACGATCTCCCCAGATCAGATACTCATGACTTCTCCTAAAGATATTCCATCAATATACTACTCCTGCCCAAAAAAATAATTGGGTGAAATCTGCAGATTTTTTTGTATTCAGATTTTGACATGGATCTCGAGATGGAACTAGGGTATGTAGATGTAGTATTATTTAGTTACGCTCAGAAAAAAGTTCCGAGTGCATATGGTGAGAATATCTATAGGCCCATTCAACTAATTGAGGTCAACCGAGTATCCCCTTGGCCTCCATGGTCCATACAATGGCACACGATTGAGCCGCTGGGGAATACAGTCGATGTTTACATCTGATGGCTTATACAAGATGTGAACAGAGCTTTATTGTGGATTCTAACAGTAGTGTATGCTTCAGTTATCACCAGGACAGGACACCTTCTTCCTTTCTAGGGTCCGTAAGGCCTCCTGCATATGACTGCATATGAATTTCAAGTCCCATATGGCTCTACACTACAATGTCTCCATTTGCTCCATATTGTGGAGATATTGTCACGACTGTGACTGATCCAGACAGGTCTGGGAGGAGAAGGTCGCAGCAACTTGCTACTCGCGATAGCTTGTGAGTTTGCTCCGTGGTTCAGGGTATGTCATCCGGGTTTTGCCTTGTGAACCTTTTTGTCCTGACTGGGAGTTTGTAGGCATCCTTCTCATGTGAGTCCTGTCTACCACTCCCAGCTACTATATTAGTTTCAGTTTCACTTGCAGTCATTGCCAGATATAGTCCTTACTTGCTATTCTGACCTTTGAAGGAGATCGTTTGACGGTATTGCTGTGGAGCTCTTGTCTGGCGTGGACTGTCGTTGTTGGGATCATCTTCTCTGCTCGTGACTGGATAAGTCTATCTCTGCTGGAGATTGTTTGTATGTTGCGGTCTTCCCCTGTTGTTCTCCTAGACATGAGTGATGGTGACTAGTGTTCCCATCTGCCTTTCCCCAGTCTAGTCTTCTTAGGGTGGCTGAGGGTTTAGGCATCCTGCTCGCCGTATGGGTTCACACCCCGTCTAGGGTATCAGGGCAGACAGGTGCCAGCTTAGGGTTAGTCAGGGGTGGCTGTTCTATTTCCTATCCGTAGATAAGGGTCCCCCTTCCCCTCCGTCTGGTGCGACACAACTGCTGCTGGGATAGCGGTCGTGACAGATATGTTCCCCAATAAACAATGTTTTTACAAGAAAATGGGAGGAATTGATCCTGAGGATAATATTTGGAGTCAGTCTTTCTTGCTTTTCCTGCATTGGAACATTATTTTGCAACTTGGCATATCTATAAACATGACACTTTTGTTTAAATATGTTACTCCACTTTTTCTATTTGATTGAACCATAAATATGTTACTCCACTTTTTCTATGCCACCCTCTTACTGGAGTGAGCTTGTGACCTTTTAGAAAAAAAAAATCGAAGTGTAAACTCGCCAGTGACACTAATTAACACAGGTAACCACATCCACTTTTAAAAACAGTGGTGTAAAAGCAAAGTGTCACAAACTTTGTGGGCAATTAAGCCCAAAAAATCACTAAGACCCTTTTTTATTTTTTTATTTTAGAAGCCAGAATTGCGGAGTGTGTAATAAATTCAACCACCACTCCGCCAGTAGCACAGTGTCTGATGGAACATGGCACAGTTTGTATAGTTTGAGTCAGATGCATATGGAGGTGCAGCAGTGTACCATAGACTAGAGTCTTCATGGAACCTTGTCCTTTGTAAAGTTATGTTAAAGGGGATGTGCAGCCAGTACATATTGATGACCTATCATCAGGATAGATCATCTATATTTGATTGGTGGGGGACCCACTCCCGAAACACCCCCACAATCAACTTTTGAAGATGTGGTGGTGCTCGTACGAGCACCTCTTCCTCTTCAAGTTTACACTGCACGTTGTCTCTCTTGCAGCAGAGCAGTGTTATTACAAGTGCTCATCCCATTCAAGTGAATGGAACAAGCACTTGTAATTCCCCTGCCCCACCGAGACTTCCGAGATGAACGCACAAGCACTGCCTCTTCTTCAAACAGCTGATTGGCAGGAGTGCCAGGAATCAGACCCTCACTGACTTGATAATGATGGCCTATCCTGAAGATAGGTCATCAATATGTACTAGCTGCACAACCTACTGCTGGGCCATTTGTATATTTGTCTACAAAATATTTATCCACCCACACAGATTCTTCTATTCAACTTCATGGTATATTGATACGCCCTAAATGTCCCCATAATTACAAAGATTGTTACAAGAAAACTCAAATAATATATATTAAATATTACTAGTAATTAATACATATTAAAGGGGTTATCCCATGATCAATGTAAAAAACATAAAATCAGACATCATATAGTACATGGCAATCTTCTTCTAACAAAGCTAGAACCAGCCCTGTACCTCACATGGATCCAGAGATTGACCCAATCATTGCTCTGCTAGATTTATCAAGCTGACAGCTCAAGGGGCGTGTCCTTTCTCAGGGGATGTGTCTTTCTTCTGTAGCTATCTCCCTATCACAGCTCAAGAGGCAGTTGATAGATGAAACTTAGAATGTGCGGCCTTCTCAGTAAGCAGCACAAAGAAATAAGGAAGAAAACAAACAGCAGATACATTTTATTAAATAACTCAGTAGCTATACTGAGGGTACTTTCACACTTGCGTTAAACTTTTCCCATATTGATTTCCATCCTAGTAGCTCAATACAAGAAAAAACTGATCAGTTTTATCCTAATGCATCAGGATATCTTCAGTTCAGTCACTGTACAGTTTTTGGACGGAGAAAATACCGTAGCATGCCGCGATATTTTCTCCGTCCAAAATACCAAAACTATTGCCGGAATACCGATCCGGCATAATTTTCCATTGAAATGCATTAATGCCAGCCCCGGCCCCAAGTGTTCCGGAAAAACGGATCTGGTCTTCAGGTCTGCGCAGACCTTTAAAAATGTGAAAAAGATAAATACCGGATCCGTTTTTCTGGATGACAACCGGAGAGACGGATCCGGTATTGCAATGCATTTGTGAGACACATCCGGATCCGTCTACAAATCGTATGGGTTTGCATACATATTGCCAGAACTGCCTGCCGGAATCCAACAATGCAAGTGTGAAAGTACCCTAAATATTGAATTACATGCAATTACAAAAGTGTTCAGATCCAGGTAGTGGCTGGAAAACTGTAAACTATTTTTCGCGGGACAACCCCTTTAAATAACAAAGCAATTGTGATAACATGAGATATATGTATAACGCACTATACACTATAATCTGGAAATGTGTTTGAAATGAATACCTTGCACATGTATTTTCTAGCACATTTTATGTCTAAGGAAAGCTGTTTAGGTCTTTAGCAGCCCATCAACTTTACTTAATAACCAAAAATCTATAGACTTTGCTGAGAACATAATCCCTGGCCTTACAGTCTGGCACTGTATATAGCGGTTGGACCATAGAAAAGCATGTAACTATTTATACATCTTTGTAACCACTAGAACAGCCTGTGGTCCCAGCGCCTACTCCGCTCAATGAGGTGTTATTCTCATCTTTATGAAATGCAGCCGACTAGACTGAATAACAAGGGAACCAACTTGTTGTAACGAACAGAAGTTATTTTTGTCTTGCATATTACTTCCTTTTAATGTGTTCTTCTTTTTTTTGTTAAAATTAGTATCTGAAAATGAACAATACCGCCTTTCTCATGGAATCACACCAGATTGGCCAAATCTATTAGAATTTGTTTAGCTGTACAATCTGGGCCTTATGCACATTGTCCAGTGATGGATAGTGCTCACACAATGACAGTTTATAACAGCAATAATTCCCTTTTGTTCCAGTTGCAATGCCTTTATCACATCCATAATCCCCAGGTAATACCAGAGGTCGACTGGGGAATTTTAAGGGGCCCTGGAAAAAAAAACTAAGAGTGGCCCATATGTTGTAGGTGGGTCCAAATTAACAGAAGACAGAGCAACCTAAGTAGATGGGGCCAACACAAGTAGGCAGGGTCAGCAGAACCTCGTTGTGGGACAAAATACCATCCCAAAAGCTGCTGTGCCACGTTCTGTCCTCCCCCTCCTCCAGTTATCTCTAATTAAGACATGGAGAAGAAGACTTAGGACTTGAGATGTGTGCCACAGCAACAAGCCAGCCCTACCTTTAGCATGCTGCCTGGACTTCCACTTGTAATGACCTCTATAGTGCTCCCTGTAGTATGCCTCTCAAGCGGCCAAGGAAAGAAAAAAAAAAAGTACCATTCCATCTTCTGTGCCGCAGGCCTCTGGTCTCTTCCGCCCTGTGGCCTGAGACGTCTGTGTCCCTACTTCATTTGTACACTGCTTCACATATTAGCTTTTGGTCTGTGAGAGTGAATGGTGGAGCAGAGAAATGAGCTGCCATGCCCTGCTGCAGAATTTAACTGTATCACCATACTGAGGAGAGTCATCCAATTGAATTCAGATGGAAACCTGCCGCCAGGGGCAGATTGGCCATAGACCTTACAGGGAAATTTCCCGGTCGGCCGATGTCCAGGGGCCACCCGAGCCCTCCTCACGGCCAGCCAGTGGAAGTTTTTGGGGATTTTTTTTGTGCTGGGGGAAGTATTTTGTGATGGACTGTGGTATTTGGCTCTCTTAGGGTGGTATAATGTGCCACAATATGGTATTGCTGGCCCTGCCTTCCATCAATTTGGACCCAACTACAAAATGGGGCCACTTTTAGTATTTTTTACAGGGCCACTTTAGGTTCCCAGTCCTCCCCTGCCTGCAGCCACCGGCCAGGTACATAAGTGCCTGATGCTCCTAGAGTTAATTAACACAGAGATCATCAGACCATCATCTACTTGGCCAGTGGCAGTGAGAAGAGCTCAGGCAGCCACCTGGGCATTGGCCCACCACAAAATTTCCCTGTAGGGTCAATGGCCCGCCCACCCCTGGCTGTCCACAGGGTGCATCTCCTGTCATTACAGGACCTGATGCCATGGGTATCAAAGTTTGAACCCTAAACTCACACATGGTGCCTAAACCATGGTTGGAAAGTCTTTTTTAATACTGTATCACTGCATTATTTGAGAACTATATGTTAAACCATAAAGAGGGAACTCCAACAGAAGGTACTGCACAAGCCACCATCCAGCTTAATGCACATAATTACAGCAATAATGGCCACACACTATCCATAGTGCACATATGACAGTGCCAGTCAAATTGTCCATATAAGCCCAGCTGTTGTGCCAGTAGGACACCATACCAGCCATTGGAAATGTGGTCTTTTTGCACAACACATAGCCATAACCACCACCGCAGACTTGGCACCGTGTTTCACTTACAGCCCTGCAAAAAGTTACCATCCAATGAAGAACGCCACTGCACTGGAATCAAAGTAGCTTTGAAATAAAATTTCTGATATGTGTTTATTCCGAACAGCTATTCATATGGTGAAGGTGAAATTTCGGCCTTAAAACGACCCTTTTGAATTCTTGCCGCCTACAACCCTGCACATTGGTAGCACAGGCCATCAGTCCTCAAGGGTTTATATTTCTATCTGTTTTAGAAAATAGTCTAAATGTAAGCTAGCTAGGAAGCTGGCTTACATTTAGACTGGTGCTGGATGCTCTGAAGTTATGTAGAGGCCGGCACGGTCTTAATAAATGACCCCCATTATGTTTTTCAATTTGGATTTACAACTACAGTCTAAACCATCTTCCAAAGACTTTTCTGATAATGCAGTGAGCATCAAATGCCAAACTGAATGAGCAGGAACAAGAAACATACTATTGACTCCAACCACTGTATCTCTTGTGTGAGTTATCTGGACATTTAAGACATATTGATAGGACATTGCATACATTTCAGACAGGTGCATAAATATCAAGGGCGTTTAGGTCAACCTAAATTCCAGTGGTAGACCTAGACATAGCTGGTGTATGTTGTACACAGTGCAGGCAACCATCTCAACTCTTCCAAAGTTCAATGTGCTCCTATTAAACTGATTAATACTGGTGAAGCCCACAAAGTCTTTGAACATTATGGCTGTACCTTAAATCGCATTGCTTGAGAAGTCTGCTGTATTCTAGAACCTTTTCTGGAGGCAACCCAAGTAAACTCTTGACTCACAACAACAACCAGTCCAAAAACCTTACTGAGGGCGAAATGGTGCTTTTGTTAGCCACAAAGCGCTGACTCCATTATAATATTTTTCTTTTATTCTCTTGCACATGTTTTTCATAATGCTACCGAATGATTGATTGTACTTTGTGTGTGGGAAAGGAGAGACAAACCCACAGCTAATAAGGTATAAACAATAAAAGCCACCACAAAATTCTCCCTTCCATAGTATTTGTTAGATCATTTGAATATGTACATCTAGGCAGCAATTCACAGTCATTGCTTCTAGACACATATGCATGTGTTCTAATCCTATAACAAAGGTGCGTGGACTTAATTCATTATAATCTCTCCGTCATAGCACCACGGGTTACTGGTGAGTAGGACGTCCAAGATTTCATAACCCACCACAGACCTTGTGGTGGAGCCGACAGAGGTAGATTGTGACCGTCACAATGTCTCCCAATAAACCTCCCTGTACAGAACAGTAAATTGGGAGGGATGGTGGCTTAATGAAGATCAGATGTGTTGATTTCAGTACGATATGTTCTTTTGTCGGATTAGTTGAGCTGTGATAAAGGCAATTTTGGAAAGTAGGTCCCTTTGGCTTGGAACGTTGATATCTTTTGCAGTTGGCAGTTTTTTTTTCATGGTGTGCCTCGAATTAAAGCAACATTTTATTTTCATTCCTCATCTGCTGTTTGCTTGCATGTTCTCTGTTTGGATGAGGGCAAGGACAGAACAACCGGAATCCATTATATTATGGGAATGTTCTCAACAGCACACCATGTATCAGCGAGTGTACTGGTCTTGTGGGAGGCAGTGATGAGACCGCTGGTGTGATTGCGGTGGCTAGGACAGTATGTGACCATGGCAGTCATAATGTCACGCAGTGTTTGAGGCAAGTAGTGAACTATAAAATGAAGGACGGCTGGCATACTGTCTGTGGCGAGGTCACAATGTAAGGAATTCTTTAAATAATGGTTTTTCTGATGGAAAGTAGTGTATGCTTTATTGTTATCTATTGTATGGAACCTGTCAGGGGTGGGGTATAGATTAGATATCATAGGCCCCCATAGCAAAACCTAATAAGGGCCCCCTCCCATGAGATTTCTGTTGAAATACATTTTAAATGGAGAAATGTTTTAATTTAAAAAAAGTTATGCTTTGCGTCGCCCACTTTACCCAACTTCTGATATAAGCCAGATTCATCAACTTTAACCTTTCAAAAATCATCAGTCTTACTCTAGTAAAGGGGTGGCATGGAAGGTGGAGCGCATTGTCGAGGCAGAAGTGTTTAAACTTAAAGAAGCAACACATTTTTTTCTAATATTGAGAGACATTTTATAAATTTTGTGCAAATTGTGCATTACAGGTTCATGCAAAACTGACCTTAAAAATTCTCTTCATGATAAATCCCCCCCCCCCATTTTTCTCAATAGATTTGACATTAATACATTAATAAATTACCTTGATGCTGTACTACATCTCCTGCCTCTCCCCATACAGTATACTTTATTATAAAACTTGACTGCCTGCAGCCACCAATAGGGGGAGCTGACTGCATAGGAATTTATACAATTCCCTTTGAACTCAATGGAAGCTGTACAATCTCTATGCACTAAGATGTCCTTAGCAGAAGCTGCAGGAAAATGCTGTGGTTGCATCTCGGGAAGCAAGAATTAAGCTCTGCCATCATGACAATATAGGTGTCGTAGGACAGTTATGGCCGTTTGGACGTTTCCGTAATTCTGCCTTCCCTGGCTGGTGCTTACTCTTTTTTTTTTCTCATCTCTGCCATGAAAGGCTGACATGGGACAACCCCTTTGAAGAGGACCTGTCACTTCTCGTGACATGTCTACTTTGGTAGCTACTTGCATTCCCCCATGTAATAACACTTTGGGAGCATCTCTTCTTGTAACTCTGTGTTGTCCTGTTCCTTTGTTATTACTACTAGAAGTTATGAATGAATTGCCAACAGTTTTCAATAAAGGTCTATTTGGGTGTGACCAGTTTGGAGGATGTCCCTGCATGCAAACAAAATTACAAATATTGTAACAAATAAATAAACAGTCAAACAAAAGGGGACACAACTAATTTACAATTTCTAATTATTAAAGAATTGCTATTGTAAGCTTTTCTCTAGTATTCAGATGTTCCAAAAAGGGACTTCAGTGTAGAAACTTGGTTTAAAGGGATTGTCCTGTCACGACAACACCTTGTCTGTATTCAGTGGTGCTTAAAGGGTTTATTCCATGATTAATGTAAAATATTAAAATCAGACTTCATATAATACAGGACAATCTTGTTCTAACAGTTTGAACCAGCCCTGTACTTCACATGGATCCAGAGATCTCCCTATACATTTTTCCAATTGTTTCAAGCTGGCAGCTCAGGGGTATGCCCTTCCGTCTGCAGCTTTCTCCCTATCACAGCTCAGGAGGTAGTGGAAGGATGCAACTGAGCATGTGCGTCCACCTTAGTGAAGTGGACTTAAAAATATGGAGGAAAAAAAAAACAGCAGGTGGCGGTATACAGATACATTTTATTAAATAACTCAGTGGCTATAATAACTTTTTTACTACATGCAATTACAAAAGTATTTAGATGCAGATGCTGGTTTAAAAACTGCAGAGTATTTTCCACTGTTCATAGAGTGGATTCTGGTGGTGTGACATCAGTATTATTCGTTGTATGCATACTAGGGTCTGTGTCTATAGAGTATAAGATATATTGCTAAATGTATCTGATTTCTGACACCCAAAGAGTAATTGCTAAAGATGATGAGAAATGTAGTCCGACAACTGTAAAAGTGCTGAATATTGCAGATTCTATTACATTTATTTTTTTGTCTTGCAGTAATTAAGGAAAGCCAAAGGCAGCAACTGGAAACTGTGAGCTACTCCTCCCGCTATGCATTGGGACTGTTTTATGAAACTGGCACACAGATTGATGTCCCCTGGGCAGCAAAGTACATCAATGATAATCCTTGCATACGCTTCATCTCCATTGATAATAAGAAACGCAATGTAGGTCAGTGGTTCCATTATTCCTCTTAAACACAGGGACAATAGAGGGTGGAGATCATCAGATACGTTGCTTAATTGAGTACTGCCGCTCTGAAAAGAACGTGTCCTGTACGTAGCTACAAATCTCCGCAGAGATATGCATTATCACCATCTTTGTACTAGATATTGCTCCTACGCCCTTTCATTACAAGATGCCTGCATCTGCTAACTGGATTCTTTTCGGAATCTTGCCCGTTCATTGTTTGGATGTAATCAAAATGCCAGATTTACAGGAGCAGGGTGCAGATGCTTCTTTAATATGCCATTTCCCCTGCAAACCAAGGTTGCATCCTAACTCATGCAGCAAGCCATATCCCCTGTGCAGCTGTTTGCATAGCCACAGCTTCTTCTGAGCATACAAATTCCTAGAAGGTGTTGTCTACTCTGCATAACCCCCTTCCCCAAGTAAATAGCTGGCTGCTGGGACTATTCAGTGCGATATGAATTTATTTGCAGAAATGCTGTAGGCTAATAGGTTGTCAGAGGAAGATAACACTTTAAGAACTGCATCATAGATTCGTAAAAGCTTAAAGGCCCCTTTCACACATCCTTATTTTGTTTGGTGACTTACCCGCATTTTTTGCAGGTTGGATAATGACCTATTTATTTCAATGGGTCTGGAAAAATGGGGAAAGCACGCCGTGTCCTGTCCTCATCCGTATGTCTGTTCTGTAGTCCTGCAAAAAAGATAGAATATGTCCTATTCTTGTCTTTTTTGTGGACAAGAATAGGCATTGTTACAATGGGTCCGCAAAAAAAAAACGGATGCAACACGGACATCACACAGATTCGCAAAATACATACTGAGCGAATAGATGAGCGAATCTTTGTTGATGAAGTGGAATTCAATCCAAATTTCAGGAAAAATTCCATTCGCACCGAATCCGAATTTCCTCACTCTTCGTTGTAACGAATTGCATTTTTTCCTAAAATCGCTGCTGCATGTGTTAGGACATAGAGCAAGGAACTCTGCTAACGAGGGATCACCCACAATGCGATGCATGCAGTCAATCAGCAGCCAGCCAGCCCTGTGATGTCACAGCCCTATAAATAGCCTCAGCCATCTTGGATTCAGCCATTTTCCAGTGTATTTAGTGCAGGGAGAGATGTCTGCAGGCGCTAGGGACAGTGCTAGGAAAGACTTCAAAACTTTTATTTTGCTGTATAGAAGTTCAGGAAAAGGATAGGGAGGAACATTTAAAAGTGTTGAAGCAGAACAGGGTTCAGTAGGGGTCTTTACAGCCTGGGTAATAGGAACAATCCTATGACACCTTGCTGCACTGACTGGGGATCCGAATTGCCAATATACAGCTCTGTAATTGCAGCAAACCGTTCTTGTTATTGGGGTGCAAGTGCTGTTTCATACAGGCATTAACGGGGTTTATTACAAGGAAATATTTATACGTCTTATTTGCCCTTGTTCGGTGAAGTTATATGTTCTAAAGCATTTTTTGGCTTGTATTAGTGGGGACAAAAGGGCTTATTAGCCATTGTGTGGTGAAGTGCGAGAATTGCAGCCCTTTTTGGCGTGTATTAGTGGCAAAAATATATATATTATTTGCCGTTTAGCGGTGCAGTTATATGTTCTAAAGTCTTTTGTGGCGTGTATAAGTGGAAAAAAATAAAGGGCTATTTGCCGTTCAGCGGTGCAGTTATATGTTCTAAAGCCCTTTTTGGCGTGTATTAGTGGCAGAAAAATATATATTACTAGACATTAGGCCCGAACATTAGTGCTGGCACTGTTGGTGGGGGTGGGTGGGGGGGGGGGTCTGTGGCGGACGCACTGTTATGGGGGGGGGGTCTGTGGCTGACGCACTGTTATGGGGGGGAGGTCTGTGGCCGACACACTGTTATGGGGGGGAGTGGCTCTGTGGCCGTCGCACTGTTATGGGGGGGGATCTGTGGCGGACGCACTGTTATGGGGGGGATCTGTGGATGGCTTTGTTATAGGGGATCTGTGGATGACACTGGTATAGGGGATCTGTGGATGACACTGTTATGGGGGATCTGTGGATGGCACTGTTATGGAGGATCTGTGGATGGCACTGTTATGGAGGATCTGTGGATGGCACTGTTCTGGGGGAACTGTGGAGGACACACTGTTATGGGGGATCTGTGGATGGCAGTGTTATAGGGGATCTGTGGCTGGCACTGTTATAGGGGATCTGTGGCTGACACTGTTATGGGGGGGATCTGTTAATGGCACTGTTATGGGGGGGATCTGTGGATGGCACTGTTATGAGGGATCTGTGGATGGCACTGTTATGGAGGATCTGTGGATGGCACTGTTCTGGGGGAACTTTGGAGGACACACTGTTATGGGGGATCTGTGGCTGGCACTGTTATAGGGGATCTGTGGCTGACACTGTTATAGGGGATCTGTGGCTGACACTGTTATGGGGGGGATCTGTGAATGGCACTGTTATGGGGGGGATCTGTGAATGGCACTGTTATGGGGGGGATCTGTGGAGGACACACTGTTATGGGGGATCTGTGGATGGCACTGTTATGGGGGATCTGTGGATGGCACGGTTATAGGGGATCTGTGGATGGCACTGTTATGGGGGATCTGTGTCTGGCACTGTTATGGGGGATCTGTGGATGACACTGTTATGGGGGTGGCCTGTGGCTGACACTGTTATGGGGGTCTGTGGCTGACACTGTTATGGGGGGGGTCTGTGGCTGACACTTATGGGGGTCCTCTGTGGCTGACCCTTATGGGGGTCTGTGGCTGACACTGTTGTGGGGGATCTGTGGATAGCACTCTTATGGGGGATCTGTGGATGGCACTCTTATGGGGGATCTGTGGATGACACTGTTATAGGGGATCTGTGGCTGACACTGTTATGGGGGTGATCTGTGAAGGACACATTCTCATGGGGGTGACCTGTGGAGGACACACTGTTATGGGGGATCTGTGGAGGACACACTGTTATGGGGGTCTATGGCTGACACTGTTATGGGGGATCTGTGGATGGCACTGTTATGGGGGATCTGTGGATGGCACTGTTATGGGGGATCTGTGGATGGCACTGTTATGGGGGATCTGTGGATGGCAGTGTTATGGGGGATCTGTGGATGGCAGTGTTATGGGGGATCTGTGGATGGCACTGTTATGGGGGATCTGTGGATGGCACTGTTATGGGGGATCTGTGGATGGCACTGTTATGGGGGATCTGTGGATGGCACTGTTATGGGGGATCTGTGGATGGCACTGTTATGGGGGATCTGTGGATGGCACTGTTAAGGGGGATCTGTGGATGGCACTGTTATGGGGGTGGCCTGTGTCTGACACTGTTATGGGGGTCTGTGGCTGACACTGTTATGGGGGGGGGCTGTGGCTGACACTTATGGGGGTCCTCTGTGGCTGACACTTATGGGGTCTGTGGCTGACACTGTTGTGGGGGATCTGTGGATAGCACTGTTATGGGGGATCTGTGGATGGCACTCTTATGGGGGATCTGTGGATAACACTGTTATAGGGGATCTGTGGCTGACACTGTTATGGGGGTGATCTGTGGAGGACACACTCTCATGGGGGTGACCTGTGGAGGACACACTGTTATGGGGGGATCTGTGGAGGACACACTGTTATGGAGGCACTGTGGCTGACACTGTTATGGGGGCACTGTGGCTGACACTGTTATGGGGGCACTGTGGATGGCACTGTTATGGGGGGTCTGTGGCTGACACTGTTATGGGAGTGGTCTGTTTACTCCTATAAAGTGGCCTTGGAGAACCGTGGCTCCGATGTGGTTGTCCAGCCTGCCGCAGCAACTGCTGCATCACCCAGTGGCACGCACCCGAAACTTTGCATGCCACTCCAGGGCTCCAGATGGCGACCAAAATGGTCGCCAATGCGACTAGGAATTTTCAAATGGCGATAAGAAATTTAAGTCTTATCACCATTTGCGACTTGTCCCACCGCCGCGCTGCAGCTTTAAGAAAAAAAAAACTTCCTCACGCACCACGCAGCGAGCGGCACAGCACAGGCAGCGCAGCCTGAAATAACCAATAGCAAAGCTCCATACAGTAATGAGCTTTGCTATTGGTTAGTTTGGGCGGGCGCCGGAGCCATACAGCACCCTGCAGCAGAGAAAGCCGGCGGGAGATGAAAGGAGAAGGGGCCGGCTCGGGGGGGGGGGGGGCTGAAGCAAAGAGTGCCGGGCGCGCTGAGGAGCTGAAGCCTACAGCCCAAGCATCAAGATGGAGCCGCAGAAGAAGGTGACCGTGCAAGGTGTTATGTATCGATGTGTGTAATGTATGTAGTGGAGTGTGTGATCATCACATACTGCACTACATACATCATACAGTACACATGTATACATCACTACATACATCACATACTGCACTACATACATCACACACTGCACTACACACATCACACACTGCACTACACACATCACACACTGCACTACATACATCATACACATGTATACATCACATACTGCACTACATACATCTCACACTGATGTAATGTAGTGCAGTGATGTATGTGTTGCAGTGTGTAGTAAATACACAGCAGGCTATTATAGCCAAGTGATAACGTACAGGGAGGTTCCGCCATATTGGACTGGACTTTATCCCTTCGCTATAATTGCTTCATGTTATATAGACCAGTAATGGTTCCCTGCATACCCACCTCTTGGGCCCTGTTCACACCACCACTATTTATTTCTGTTGTTCTGCTCTGTTTGATGAGCAGAACAATGAAAATACTAGAAATGTTGGATTTTTGTCATACGTTTAACATTTACAAAAAAAAAAACGTATGTTGACGGACGCCTCAGACAGATGCCATACTGTGGCATCCATCCAATAGAGTTCCATTGTACAAAAAAAAATATATGCTAATTTATACTTTTTTTTTGCAGAATGGGAAATTGTTGTGTACCTCGTCTTCCCATCCTGTAAAGTCCAGAAAAAAAATATATACATTTTTTGTACAATGGAACTCTATGGTGAGGGATGCCACAGTATGGCATCTGTCTAAAGGCGTCCGTTATGTTTCGGTCATAGTATAATATAACATATGACCGAAACATAATGTGAACCGTGTGTGAATGAGGCATCAGTGTTTGGTCAGTGATTTCCATCAGTGATTTTTGAGCCAAAACCAGTTGCGGCTGTAAACACAGAACTGGTGCAGATCTTTCCCTTATACCTTATGTCCATGGAGGCTCCAATCCTGGTTTTGGCTCACAATCACTGATGGAAATCACTGACCAAACACTGACGTGTGAATGAGGCATGATTATCTATCAGAACTGCATCCCCCAACATAGACCGTTATGCGACATTTCCACCCGTTGGAATTCCACCCTCCATATGTTGGACCAACTATACGGACAAACGATGTCTTGATGATCCAAGCAGACAGGAGTACTCCCCTGTGTAACTTTGATGTCAGCCAGTGCAGCTCATGCTTGAAACCTGACGTTTGTTCAGGCCCTTTGAGGCAGCCACGTCAGTCGCCAGGACTACAGGATGAACAACATCATTCCACTGCTTAATGTCCTGGAACAGATGCTGGTAAATCTGGCTTGTCAGGGGACTGGAGACGTGTCGCCTACATTTCACGGCCACATGAGCCCTTTGGGGGCTGAACTGGAGGAGGAGGACATTGGAGCACAAGCAATGTGTAGCAAAATGGGTGGTTTTTCTACACAGGTGACAGGAGAGGAGGAGCAGGAGCAGCCAGATGAGCTACAGGGCTATAAGGCAGAGGACCCAGACACTCCGTGGCAGTATGCAGTGGAGATGGAGGCAGGGGGGTCTTTCCGAGTCACTTGCACAAATGGCCCGATGCATGCTCACTTGCTTGCGTAGTGCCAGCCGAATTGTCACCATTCGGCAGAGGAATGACTTCTGGCTCTCCACCTTGTTGGACCCTCGTTACCGGTCCAAAATGGGGGCCTTTTTTTACACCCGCTGAGAGGGAGGACAAACTGAACTACTATAGAGACATCCTATGTAGTCAGTTGACCGCTGCCTTTCTGCACCATCGTCCATCCTTTCGCAGGTCTGACTGGGAGGGCCCTCTGCCCTCACGTTTCTCTACCCCCCATAGGAGCAGTTCTAGCTTCATCAGCAGCAACTTGACGCTAGAGTTGCTGATGAGCAGCTTTCTTCACCCGCCTAGTGAAGTAATTACTCACCAGCAGCAGAAGCAGCAGCTAGGCCTGGAGCAGGACCTGAACCAGCAGGTGGTGAAATTCTTGAACAGCAACCTGCCACCCCACATTGAAGATCCGCTGGACTACTGGGCAGCTAAACTGGATTTGTGGCCGCAACTGGCTTAGTTTGCCCTGTAAAACCTGTCCTGCCTGGCCAGTAGTGTGGCATCAGAGCGGGTGTTTAGTGCGGTGGGGGCCATAGTTACCCAAAGAAGAACTTGCCTGTCCACCCAAAATGTGGAGAGACTGACCTTTTTTGAAGATGAATCAGGCGAGGATCAGCCAGAATTTCCAACCGCCAATGCGTGATGCATCAGACTAGATCATCCATAGTGCCACACCAACACTTTGACAAAAGAGACCGGTTTCAACTGGCTACCTGCCTCAGCTACTATTCTGATGCTGCCACCTGCCGGATTCCACACATCTGATGCCAAGTGCTCCTTCTTCACCCAACATCTTCAGCTGGTACTGGTATTGCCACCCACCTCCCCACTCTGTCACCTGGTCACTCTGTGGTCTCCTGGTGCTGTTGCCACCTCCACACTATGTCACCTTGCCACTCTGTGGTCTCCTGATGCTACTGCTACCTCAACACTATGTCACCTTGCCACTCTTTGGCCTCCTGATGCTGCTGCTGCCACCTCCACACACTGTCATTGTGCCACTCTGTGGCCTCCTGATGCTGCTGCCACCTCCACACTGTCATTGTGCCACTCTGTGGTATCCTGATGCTGCTGCCACCTCTACACTATGTCACCTTGCCACTCTGTGGTCTCCTGATGCTGTTGCCACCTCCACACTATGTCACCTTGCCACTCTGTGGTCTCCTGATGCTACTGCTACCTCAACACTATGTCACCTTGCCACTCTTTGGCCTCCTGATGCTGCTGCTGCCACCTCCACACACTGTCATTGTGCCACTCTGTGGCCTCCTGATGCTGCTGCCACCTCCACACTGTCATTGTGCCACTCTGTGGTATCCTGGTGCTGCTGCCACCTCCACACTGTCATTGTGCCACCCTGTGGCCTCCTCCTGATGCTGTTGCTGCTGCCACCTCCACACTGTCATTGTGCCACCCTGTGGCCTCCTCCTGATGCTGTTGCTGCTGCCACCTCCACACTGTCATTGTGCCACCCTGTGGCCTCCTCCTGATGCTGTTGCTGCTGCCACCTCCACACTGTCATTGTGCCACTCTGTGGCCTCCTGATGCTGCTGCTGCCACCTCCACACTGTCATTGTGCCACTCTGTGGCCTCCTCCTGATCCTGCTGCCACCTCCAGACTCTGTCATTGGGCCACTCTGTGGACTTCTCATAGTGTTCCCACCCTCCCCACTTCATGACTGGGTCACTATTTTGCCTTTCGACCTGGTTGACATCATCATTTATTTGACCCTTCTTCGGATCTGTCAGAAGGAAGGAAAAATGAGACACACAACAGATCCTGTCTATGTAACAGCTGTAAGGCCTGCATCACATGGTCCCTATTTTGCATCAGAATTGGCTTATGATTTGGTAGCCAAAAGCAGGAGTGGGTACAAAACACAGAAGACATGCAAATATTCCATTCACGTGTCATCTCTGTTTTGGATCCACTCCTATTTTTTTTTGGCTTTGGCAATACTGATGGATTACTGACCAAATGCTGAAAGAGTGAATGCGGATGCTCCACAGACAGGATCAGTTTTTTGGGGGTTATTGTTCTGACGAATCAGAGGAAGGGCAAAATAATCAGTGACGTCAACACAAACTTACTGCTGACACCTTCTACACTCTGTCAGGTGGGCTTTACTTGTATACGCATTTAATAGAACAGGTTCTGTAGACATCTATGTGGAATCAGCTACCAACAGTGTAAAAGGAGTGAGCTTCTTCTTGACACTTGAGTGAAGTGTGCAGTGATTCTAAGAGCAATGCCTGTCATCTGCATGTCATACTGACTCACAGTATTGTTTCACTACCACAACAGACTCCCTATGCGTGTTACTGCAAGGCACAGTGTTCTACACCACTATAAAGGCTCTCTGCAACCAGGAAATAGCTATATTGTTCCTGTGATTGCTGCAGCCAGTCCCTATCCTCAGCGATTATGTTTGCATGAATGGCATATTACTGCTCAGGCCAGTGTTTGACTGCAGCGGTCACGGGAACGATGAATGAAATGTACTGCTGCAGGTCCAACGGGTATCAGAGTGACAGAGACCAGAGTCACAGCACAGAACATTTTAGTGGAACGTTTTTTTTATACTGTCCCCTGCTCTGTACCTAAGCCTACAAAATCTTGGAGAACCCCTTTAATGATGCAGTGAGAATTGTCGACAAAAGACAAACTGTGGGCCTCTGTTCACTTTGGCCTACAGATTGTTAGTAAGTAGCCTGTTCCCTTTTAATAATTTACATAGCTGTGACTCCATGTTATATATTATCATGAGTTCCCCCAAAGTAGATTTACACTCCGCGGCTTCTTTTTACACGTTACAGATGCTTTCTCATTACAGATTCTTTCACTCAGCTGAATATTACTGATGAAAAAGTTAGAAGGAGACTGTCAACCTTCTGGCTTCATTGAAATATTTAAGAAGACAGGTCATTGGCAGCAGAAAGCAGTTCACTATTGAGGTTGTCTAAAGTTGGCCACAGATACGAGAGAAACATAATACAAAACTACTGATTTTTACTCTTTCCTGATTATTGGCCATGAATCGGCCCTTGCAGCTTTTTTTTCATATACTTCTCAAAGAGTTTGGCACAAACAAAGATTGTCAAGGATCCAGCACTTCCATAAACTGACTTCCTTATTTACGGATCATTAAAACATGTTGCTTGTAAAAATTAAGAGAGCATGGTCTTGTTTTCCAACGTGTTTCGAGCACAGTGGTTCTTACTCATGGTTGTTGCTCAAGGCCATTGCTCATGGTCATTACTTATGGTCAGTGCGCATGATAATTACTCATGGTTGTTGCTCATGGTTATTCGATGAATAAAAACCTTTGTGTAATTTTATGGAAATGCTGGATCTTTAAGAATCGTTGACCATATACTCACCTGCAGGTCGGCAGGTCCTATGTAACTGTGTAGAAATCTGAGTCTCACTTCCTTTTTGGGTTTCGCATCCCCACCTATCCCTTGGTTAAACTCAATGGACTTAAGTCTTTTTTCAACCATATTAACTATGTAGGTTCCAGGTATATCCAGGATTATAAGGACACAGTGTTACACTAGCAGGATTCAGTAAGTCTTTTGTGTGGAGTGTCTGGTAATGCAGCAAGCCCCTGAGGAGCCGAAGCAGAGTATGGGAGTAATAGTGGCTGTGGCTCCAGAAAGTCTCATCACAGTGACTTTTCTCACACTGTTGCTCACTAGGACCAGTGCAGTAAAAAGGAGGGCACACCCTTTCTTCCTTCCAGGCATTCCCCAGTGTTAGAGCTTCTGCCTGATGGTAGTTTGGGGTGCCCTTGGTATTAACATTTGTATGGGTGTAAAGGCAGGGCATGGAAGGTGTGCAATAACCAGCATATTTCTAGGAGTCAGTAACCAGGCCAGATGTAACAGAATCAAATTCTCTTTTTACTGTTGTGTAACATGAGGTTTGAAGAACACAGTTCCAACAATGTACAGTACAAATCTTCCCTGAATGTTTTTTAGGGGTCTATGCCAGGTTCAGATTAAAGTAGTCCCTTACTCATCTTCTGCTAAATCTGAGACTGACAATAATACATTTGGTAGGATAGCTGTAATACACTACTGCGGAGTACAGATTCAGGAAAACAACCGACCATGTTGTGTCTAAGTGTGGATAGTGTCTTAGCAGTATTCCCCTCACAGCAGTAATGTCTATAGGTTTTGACCGCAGTACAATTTGCAATTAGGCCCTGCTCTTGAGTACTGCACAAACAGCCAATCAACAGCCGATAATTTTCTCCCGGCCGCATAATACTTAGAGTATGTACATCCTCAAAGTAGCTTTAGTTGATTGGTACTCTTAAGAAGATAATAAATAGCATCTGTCATTAAGATCCTCTCTATTAAACCAAGCAAACTGGGTCACATGACAACATGAAATCATTAGCTTTTACCGAATAGTTTTAAACCTCATTTTTAAACAAAAAGTTGGGGACCATGCTTACCACTTGTGATCAGATGATCTCATGATTTCAGTAACGTAATACCAAAATAGAGTGCATAATAATACTGTCATATTCTGCCCACATAACATATATTGCCTAAAAAATATGCACTAGCCCAATAATGCTCCCGTAGCCAGCCCATATAATATTGCCCTATAGTTCCAGAATAATACTGCAGTATAATTTCCTAGTAATAATACCATACAATGCCATACAAAGCTACAAAATAATTTAAATAGTTTTAATAGATTCTCGTCTTTGGGTACTCTCTAGTGTTTGGAAACACAGGCCAATTGCCCCGTCTGCCCCGCTGCAAGTGGTCCTGCATATATTACAGTAGCTTACAGAAAGAACATGATCTCTGGTTAGCAGATCTTATTTCTCTCTGTGGTCTTCTCTGCTCCATGTATATATGAAGAGCACAGAGAAACGCATAGAAAACTGGTACTTGCCCATCTATGCATCTGAAAATGCTCATTTTGAATAGTCAGAGGATCTCTAGGTGTTTAAAACTGCCATGTTGCTAAGGTGTCCATATACTGTATTATGCTGATGTCATTCTTTTTTAATTAGTGTATAAATATCAGAATACCTCACCGTGTCTAGAGGTTGTATCTATGGAGAATCTTTGCTTTAGTGACAAATTAATTGCCCTGGGTGTTCAAATTCTCATGTGAAGTTATCATGCTGTGGAAAAAAAAAATCCACGGGCAGAATGAAGTAACCTGTCAGCACTTAAAGGGAAATTAACATGTAAAGAAAGTAGGTTAGCAGAACATCAGTTTAGAATATTTCATCTTGTGTATAAGGGATGCTGTAGAACAGGTTCTCTGATTGCTTACATCTAATGAATAACTCGTCTAACTCTGTTAGAAGGGAGTCCAGATAACAAGATGGTCACAGAGGGTCCCTCACTGTGCAAAACTCTAGTTCAACTACAATATAGTGCCCCCACAGGAGAAATAAGGCATCACACAGTGCCCTTTGACTGTCCACCTAATGCATGGACATACCGGACCTTCCAGGGCATTAGAGTCTTTGTAGCTGCTCTTTGCTGATATACATGAGGGTCATGAATGGAGGACTGCCCTCTATTAATTACTTAATAGCACATTGAAAAAGTGTTTGAAGACTCGAACAACCCCTTTAACCAACATGTGATACAATCTGCATGAATAGGCTTTGTTCTATTGAACTCCAGTAGCCAGCCAATCACCTGTAGATCAGACCACCCCGATTGTTGGTAGGTTCACATACAGGGACAGGCCAAAAAGCCACGGACATAAGAGTCGCCACGTGTGCCAATCTTTATGTTAAAGGGGTTGTCCCTTCTTTCCAAGGAGAGATGGGACTAAGCACTGACCATCAGGTGGCCCGGAAACAGCGGAGCAGGCCGGCCATCCACTGTTTCTGTAGCTCCCATTGTAGTGCATGGAAGCCATGCAAACGGCTTAGCACAGCAAGCTACATGTATACTGTTTCCATAACTCTTAGCTTGTGGTACTAAGCTGTTTGTGTAGCTCCAATGCGCTGCAATGGGAGTTACGGAAACAGAGAAGCACCAGCCCGCTCCACTGTTTCCCAGGCCCCTTACCATTTAGACCTTGGTGAACCTAAAGGGGTTTTCCTAGATTTTTTAACTGATAGGTCATCAGTAGCCGATCAGCTCTTTGAGAAGGCACCGGTGCACATAGTAGTACAGTGACCTTCTCGCAGCTTTGCCTAGGTCATGTGATGTCATGTTCATCACATGGCCTAGATAGATACTGAGCACAGCGCTATACAGTGTACAGTGCAGCCCTACTGTGAGCACTGATGCCTTCTCAAACAGCTGATTGGTGGTGGTCTCAGGTGTCGGACTCCCACCGATCAGATACTGATGACCTTTCCAGAGGACAGGTCACCTGTTAAAATAAATCTCGGAAAACCTTTTTAAGGCCCTTTTCATGGGCCAATTGACCAGCCAGTCATGGGGAATAAACCGATCATTTCTGATCATTGCCTGATCAAGAGAAAAGAGCAGGGAAGAGCAGCTGCATGCAGCAATCAGCTCTGCTATATGGAGACAAGCAATTGCTACTGCGATCGTTCGTCCCCATACAGCAGGCATGTCCAAACTCCGGCCCTCCAGATGTTGCAAAACTACAACTCCCATCATTCCTGGACAACCTACAGCTATCAACCTACAGAAGGGCATGATGGGAGTTGTAGTTCTGCAACACCTGGAGGGCCAGAGTTTGGACATGCCTGCCATACAGTCACTGTTTCTGGGCAGCAGAATGCAGGAATGCTGCCCAGAAAGGATGATTTTGGGTAGGCAGGGGAGAATAGCACTGACCTCTTTTGTTATTTTCTTACATTTACCGCTGCAGGAGAAGTTTTTATTTCACTTGGACAACACTGTTAATGTGCCTAAGTTATGTTGTATTTGTCTGATTGTATTAATTCCATGACTAAAGGAAGCAGAACCCTGGCAACCACTTTAATGTTTTACGGATCATCCCCTTTAAGAATATTATTGCTGTTTAATAGCTTCAAGTAAATATAGAATTCAAATTAATTTTCATGACAGGAACTGGAAAGTTACCGACTTTTTTCCTGTAATGGGGATCGGACTATAAGATAAATACGGCTTTGATGCCATTTTTGTACACAGTCATTTAACTTAAAATCCAATAAAAATAAGGAAAACTACCAAATTAATGGAACAACCAAAATCTGTTACTTTCATGTCTTCAGTGTTAACCAAAAAGAACTGCTAGAAGTCAGAAATGTTTTGCTAAAAGCTATTTTATGCTTCAGCCATGGATATTAAGAGTACTTTTAATGTAAATCTTCCATGAAAACAACAAGTTCAGCGTCGGAATGGAAATTGGAACAAAGTTGTTGATGAACTGACAGAAAGGAGAGCCCCATCCACAGCTGTGTTTTTCTGTTGCAGTTATGGCTCCAATTATTTTATTTCCTCCTTAAATTTCATCTTTTTAAGGGATTATCCAATAACCTCCAATGTGGCCAACGTCTTCGTACTTTGCCAAAATAATCCAGATGACTGCATTCAGTTCCACCATTCACCTCATGTCTTCCTAGTACACAAAACAGCTTTTTTTACACTGTTGTAGACAAAATTCATTCATGTCCACATTAGAAGACAAAAAAGTGTTGATTATCCATCTACATTTTCTAAGTCATACAATACAGAAGGGTTATAGGATCCGCTAGTGGATACAACCTCTTCTTTACAGTTTTGGAGCTCCAAGGTCTCCAGGTCTGTTTGTCACATAAAGGGTCACTGAGCTTTCGCAAAACTTTTGATATGTCATAGTGAAATATCAAAAGTTTTGATTGATGGAGGTCTGAGCGCTAAGACATTAGCTGATCACTAGAAGTGCTCACATATTGTGGTGAGACTTAAAGTGGTTTTCCAGGACTACAAAAATATGGCTGCTTTCTCCCAAAAACATTGCCATACCTCTTCATGTGTTTCATCTGGTATTGTAGCTCAGCTCCTTTTGAAGTCAATTGGGCTGAGCTGTAATGCAACACCCAACTTGTGGACAGGTGTGGTGCTGTTTTTGGAAGAAATTGTCCATCTTTTTGTAGTCCTGGAGAACCCCTTTAAGTGTTTTCAATAAGCATGCTGGGAACATGGGGGAGAACTTTTTCATGAGGGAATATGACTTACGGCAGGGGTGTCAAACTCATTTTCATTAAGGGAAACTAGAACTCAGGCGCCAGAGTCTATGTAACACCTCATATAACACAGTGATAACTCTATGAGTACAGATCTGATGTTAATTTTCGGTGCAGTAGTCCTATAGAGCCAAGACCATTTATATTCCTAGGGTGAAAGACTGAGCAGACTAGTGTAGCTGTACTTATCTAGTCCACTTCCACAGACTACAGAACACCTTGCCAGAGATATACAGGGAAGAGTTCGCATCCAGGCAGCTCCCATGCTTTGCTCCTGCTTTCACTCTCAGGCCTCTATGAGCTGTGAAACACATGACGTCTCTCTGTGACATTGTGATGTCATGTGCAGCCGACACCAGCGCAGCCCTGATGGTTCCTTGTCTTTTCACAACCTTGTGCGGGCCGTATAAAATTACATGGTGCCTTGTGAGCTTTGAGTTTGACACATGTAACATAAGGCAAAGGATAATATGAAGGTGATTTTGCCTTGTAGTTGGCTCATTTGCAATGAAGATATGTGACTTATAGAGTACTTGTCAACTCTCCTGACAATAAACTCCAGCTAGTGGTAGGTAGCTCCTTCTTAGGGTCCATTCACACGTCCGCAAAATGGGTCCATATCCATTCCACAATGTTGCGGAACGGATCCGGACCCATTCATTTTCAATGGAGCTGGAAAAGATGTGGACAGCACTTCCATTCTGCATCAGCACTTCCGTTCTGCAAAAAAATAGAACCTGTCCTATTCTTGTCCGCATTCACGGACAAGAAAAGGCATTTCTATTTAAAGTGCCGGCCATGTGTGGTTCGCAAAATGTGAAAAGCACATGGCCGGTGTCCATGTTTTGCGGATCCGCAATTTGCGGACCGCAAAACACTTGCAGAAGTGTGAATGGACTTTTAAGCATATGATTGAACTATTGTGATATCCTTGTGATATAGTATTTGACTTTAACTTTTTATATTCTTACAAGATTGGGGTTGGTTATAACTTCTCCTTTTTCATCATATTGGACACTGAGCAGATTTCACTGTGAATAGCATTCTGTAGCTTGCTATGCACTGTGAAACATAGAAGCTGCATAAACCAAACTAAGCAACATTTTTAACAAAACCTTATTACAGCATGTTTGTATTTTCTCAGAATATACCTAATTCCATGCAAAAAAGGGCTCCAAATTCATCCATAGCCTTTAAATGCAATAGATTAGAAGAGAACTTTTTAGGAACAAAGCAGTACATGATTTAAAGAGAAATTAACACTCCATTAAAAAGTACCTGTACTTAATAAATAAAAGTTTGGAAAACCTATTCGAATGTAAATTTTTGTGTACGGTATATCTTGGCTCCATGGCGCAGTTTGGTCTAAGGCTAGTTTGTAATGTGATATAATAACAAAGGATACCCTGTAACAGGACACCTATAATTCACGGACCAACATAAAGAACAAATATGACCCAGACAAAATCTGAAATTATTGTATGCTCAGAATTATTTGTATGCGCATGAATGGCTTCAATGCCTTTTTTTATTTAACCAAACTATTTTATCTTGATGCTAAGCCCAAAGCTGTTTTGGGTCCAAGTTCTTCAGCCAAAGCTGCACCACGCGGATGTTAACTGGCCCCAACAATAATGCTGGGCAAGTCTGCACTGCATCTCTTTTGGTCTTGTAACATGAACTGCATGGCTTCTTTATTCGAGTATTTTGTAAAGGGAGCAGAGAGGCAAAGATTTATGTCACACAAAGTTATTTTGTGCTAGGTCCCTATATAAATATAACGTTCATTATATCGAATGATCTACTGTATATCAGTATTATTATTATTTATTAAACCGCCATTCATTTTATAGCGCTGACAATTGTCTATACAGATAATTGCACCAAGCGTGAACAAGACGAGTTACAAACTGGTACAGAAGGAGAGAGGGCCATGCCCGTGAGGGCTTACAATCTACATGGTATTGGAGAAGGACACAGTAGGTGAGGGTAAAGTTGGTCATGGCGGTATAGAGGCAGCAGGGTCACTGGTTGTAGGCTTGTCTGAAGAGGTGGGTTTTCAGGTTTCTTTTGAAGGATTGCACTGTAGGTGAGAGTCTGATATGCTTGGGTAGTGAGTTCCAGAGGAGGGGGGATGCACGGGAGAAATCTTGGAGGTGATTGTGGGAAGAGGTGATAAGAGGATAGGAGATAAGGAGGTTTTCTGAGGATCGAAGATTGTATATGGGGATGTATCGGGAAAGTAGCTCAGAGATGTAGGGAGGGGACCGGTTGTGGACGGCCTTGTATGTATTTGTTAGTATTTTAAACTGAATTCGCTGGGCAATGGGGAGTCAATGAAAAGATAGACAGAGAGGAGAGGCAGAGGAATAACAGGGTGCGAGGTAGATCATTCGTGCAGCAGAGTTGAGGATAGATTGGAGGGGTGCGAGAGTGCTAGATGGAAGGCCACAGAAGGCCATCAGTATATGGATAACGCGTATTTACCGTATTTTTCGCCTTATAAGACCTGGGGTTTTTGGGGAGGAAAATAAGAAAAAAAATATTTTTAACCAAAAGGTGTGCTTTTGGAACTAATGGTGGTCTGTGGATGGCACTATTATGGGGGATCTGTGGATGTCACTGTTATGGGGGGGATCTGTGAAGGACACTGTTATGGGGGATCTGGGGATGGCACTGTTATGGGGGATCTGGGGATGGCACTGTTATGGGGGATCTGGGGATGACGTACTGTTATGGGGGATCTGGGGATGACGTACTGTTATGAGGGATCTGGGGATGACACACTGTTATGGGGGGGGGGGGGATCTGTGACTGACACTGTTATGGGGGGATCTGTGACTGACACTGTTATGGGGGGGGGATCTGTGAATGATACTGTTACAACCCCCCTGTAACAGTATCCTTCACAGATCCCCCCCATAACAGGGCTGGCACTGTTATGGGAATCTGTGGATGGCACTGTTATGGGGGATCTGTGGATGGCACTGTTATATATGTGTCATCCACAGACCCTCCCCATAACAGTGCCATCCACAGATCCCCCATCCCATAACAGTGCTATCCACAGACCCCCTCCCCCCATAAAACCCATAAAACTGAGTGAGCGGGAAGGGACTGGGAGGAGGAGCTGGGGCCGGCAATTGCGGAGGGGCCTGTGCAGTGACTGTACCCGCCTCCCCCGCTCCAGTGCTGCACTATTAAAATATAAGGTATCTAAATTAATTAAAAGTTCTGGTCCTTGCCCCCCACCCCTAATATTACCGTCACACGGCTTGTTCAGTTGATAGCAGGCATTCCGGGCGGCCGGCGCGTCACTCACTGACATCACGTGCCTGCGCCGCCTACTTTATGAATGAAGCAGGCGGCGCAGGCTTGGACGTCAGTGAGTGACGCGCCGGCCGCCGGGAATGCCTGCTATCAACTGAACAAGCCGTGTGTCGGTAATATTAGGGGTGGGGGGCAAGGACCAGAACTTTTAATTGATTTAGGGCTCGTTCACATCACCGTTTGTCTTTTCCGTTCTCCGGCTCCGTTCAGGAGCAGGAGAATGGAAAGGACGGATGGTGTACATAACTGACACCTAACTGACACCAACGGAGCCTAAAGACCCCATAGACTTTAATAGGGTCCGTTTGGTGTCCGCTCAGAACATGATTTTTGAGCGGACATGAAAGTCCTGCATGCAGTACTTTCATGTCCGCTCAAAAATCATGTTCTGAGCGGACACCAAACGGACCCTATTAAAGTCTATGGGGTCTTTAGGCTCCGTTGGTGTCAGTTATGTACACCATCCGTCCTTTCCGTTCTCCTGCTCCTGAACGGAGCCGGAGAACGGAAAAGACAAACGGTGATGTGAACGAAGCCTTAGATACCTTATATGTTAATAGTGCAGCACTGCAGCGGGGGGGGGGCCGGGTACAGTCACTGCACCGGCCCCTCCGCAATTGCCGGCCCCCAGCTCCTCCTCCCAGTCCCTCCCCGCTCGCGCATACATCGCAGCTGGCGATGTAAAAATGTCAGCATTTGCCCCATAAGACGGAGGGGCACTTTCCCCTCATTTTGGGGGGGGGGGGAAAGTGCGTCTTATGGGGCGAAAAATACGGTACTTATTTATAAACAAACCTCAACAATACATCAGCTGCAACTAGAAACCAATAGATGTAGATATAGTTCTATGTGCGGATCACCTATTGTGAATGGTGGATCATGTGTTATCTATGGTGTTAATTGTCATTATAGTCCTGCCTGTAATGACAATAAGATAGCTCCTGAAAAGTTACCTGTATAGAACAGAAAACCAGGACCTATTATTAAAGGGTTTGTGCAAGAATGGGGGGGGGGGGGGGGGGGCTTACTTGCCTACTTCCTGGTGCTGGCGACCCCACTCCTGCTCCTCCAGGCCTGTGATGCTCTGCTGGGCTCTCTAGATGTCAACATCCAGTTTGATATCAGTGTAGCCAATCATTGGCCACGGCAGAGATTGGGACCCCTTGTGTCATGTGACCATCTGTCATGATGTAAGGGGAGTTGGTCACTGCTCTGGCTTCGGTGTGATTGGCTGCGGTGATGTCAAACTGGATGTTGCCAACGAGAAAGCCCAGAGGAGCACTGCAGGCATGGAGAAGGAGCGAGCAGCCGGCGCTGGGAAGCAGATAAGTAATCTTTCCTTAACACGTCCATCCCTCCCCGGGGTGGGGAGGTTTGTTAACCCACTTCCCACCATTCTTCCACAAGCCCTTTAAACCTAGTGGCCCATGCAAAAATTGCATGATTATATATAGAGATGAGCGAATCAAATCCCACAAAGTGGAATTCGATCCGAACTTCAGAATAAATTTGATTCGCCTCAAAGCCAAATTTCCTTGTGAAGTAACCTGAAATAGTGTAAAAAAACAAAAACTTTCCTCCTCTATTTGCTCTCGACGGGCCGCCAGCCTCCATTTTGATTGAAGATCTCATCCGAAATCCCGCTTGTGGTGACGTATCACGTCACCACGCCGGCGTGATGATGTTATCTCGTGCAGCACGAGATTTCGCTCCAGATCTTCAAGCAAGATGGCAGCGGCCGGTCCGTTGCGAGCAAATGGAGGAGGAAAGTTTGATTTATTTTATTGTTAATTTTACACTGTTTTTACACTCAGATGCCGAAATCATGTATGAACGCAGCATCTGAGGGGTACAATGACAGGGGCGGCACAATAGCAGCTCCCTGCCATTCCACCCACTGCTTACAAAAAAATGCCCTTCGTGACTAAGTTATTCGTCACGAAGCAAATTTTTTTGTAAAATTCGGTGAATCAGCCGAATCTAACTTTGCAATTATTTTTTCATCTCTAATTGTATACATTTTTTAAAATATAGAGACATGGAAAATTGAAAAAAATTATAAATAAAAATTCTAAAAATATATGTACAATATAAACAGATAATTTAAACAATAGGCCATTTTCTGATTATACATTCCCATTAAAGGTAAGGTATCATCAGACAATTATGTTTTATATAAGCCATGTCTTTAGGGAAAACATTTTTCTCTATACACAAAAAAAAAAGGTTACAATTTTGTCTCTGGCCACAGGAGCATTCCGAATACACAAATTTCTTTTTTTATGGTTTTAGGTAGCTCAGTTTTTACCTGTGTGGTACAGGCTAAGGCCTTTCATGCACACGGCCGTTGTGCGGCCATTCCGTGCATTGGTCCCCAACGTCCGTGCGGCGGCTGGGACGGATCGAGACCCATTCAACTTAAATGGGTCCGTGATCCATCCGCACCATTGTGCTTCCGTGGGGATACGTGCCTCCTTTCCGCACCGCAGCTCCGGATTACGGACCCATTCAAGTGAGGGGAGCACACGGCTGGTGCCCGCATATTGCGGACCCGCTATTTGCGGGCCGCTATACGGCTACGTCTGGGCAACGGCCGTGTGCATGAGGCCTAAGGCATGTTATTAGAATTACCTTCTTATCACTCGAGGGAGGGATTACAAAGACAGATGACAGCTTTATTGTACTACCAAATGATCTGTTCAGACCATGCTCACCCTATTCAGCTAAGCAGGTATACTTTTTTAAACATATGCAGGAAAAAATGAATGCATGGTTGTAAATATAGTGTTGACACCTGCACTCCGTTAGGGGGTGTGGTGCCCGTGGTAGGTAGTTGTTCACATTATCATATAGTTACTATCACGGCACTCAAAACATCTGTTTATATTAAGCAGAGAATTTATTGGGATGCATTGTTGCATCTGTTAAATACTCCCCTATTTATTAAGGGTATATGCTTTATTTTTTGCAGAGTCTTATAGTGTAGCAAAGTAATCTTTTCACTACCATGTAAACTGTGTCCAATGTAGATTGTAAGCTCTCGCCGGCAGCATAGTCTCCTTCTGTACTAGTTTGTAACTAATCTTGTTTATTGTACTTGTTTTGCTTTATATTATGTATGTTCATGCTTTTCATTTGTACAGCACCCTGGAATAAATGACGTTTTAATAAATAATAACAAAAAAAGACAAATAATCTCATAGTTGTCCAGCCACAGATTCCCCCCACAATTGTCAGTACCAGGTCTCTCTATAGGTGAGTAAAAATGATGGGTTAAACTGTGGCTGAAAATTATGTGGGCATCTGTGAATAGTCACAGGTGTCCCAATAGGAGTCCAGATACGCCCACATACGTGCCAGCAAAAAAAATACGTACCCCTATAATTGCCAGCCACAGTTCCCTATCATTACTAGTCACAGTCTCCCATAATTTCCAGCCACAGCCCATTGTATTTGCCAGCCACAGACCCCTAAGATAATGTCCAACCACAGCCCCACCCCACATAAATGCCAGCTACAGCCCCCAAGGTACGTGCCAGTCACAACCCTATGCTCAATACTGGTCATAAATACAAAACAGAGATATTTTTGAGGTCCCTATTGGAGAATCAATTCTTTACTAAAAGTATCAGGACCCTTAAAACTTAGCTTTTAATTTTATTCGATAAAAAATAAGGGGGGGGGGGGCAATCCCTTCACTCTTCCGCTGGGCAGGTACATAATGAACTCTCAGGGATAATTAAAGCTGTGAGGATCAGGTAATGATGTACATGGCCAGCTATCGCACATGCCCTCCTGAATTCAACTGCTGTAGCCACATCTCACCTTCTAAGCACCCTGCTCCATATCCTAATCAGAGACAACTGGAGGAGGACACAAAATGTCGGCTATTGATGGCCACCACAGAGGGACAGCTTTTTGGGCAATATATTGTGTTGCTCTGTGGTATACAGTTCTAATGGGACAGTATTTTGCGCTATGCTATTTCTGACGCCGCCTACTTGTGTTTCCCAGCCTTCTTTCAATTTGGACCCACCTATAACATGGGGCCACTTTTAGTTTTTTTTTTCAGGGCTAAGTTCCCAATCCGCCCCTGGCCTCTGTGGGTGCCTATAGTGGGCACCCCCTACTCCATAGTGGCAATACACACAATTGTGTGTTTCAATGTGGAATGTGTATTAGGTTGTAATAGGCTGCATCCATCTGCACTGTAATGCCTGTCCCCGTAAAAAAAAAACATAAAAAAAATATATATATATACTAATTTAGAAAATAAAAGTTAATGTAGTATAAATTATAACTTAACAAACTACTTTTAATCAGTCATTTAAAAAATTCTAGCACATTTTGCATTAAAGTGTCTCTTAACAACATCAATCAGATGAAAACTGCAGGCGAACTTGGCAGCAACTCTTCAATTTCCCCGCAGCAGCACCACAAGCGAATTTAGCTTTACCCAAATTCCCATATAAGGGTTCATTCACACAACCGTGATATTGGACACTGGCAGTGCGCGTTCCGCATTTTGCAGAACGGATCGGCCGGTCCCTAATAGGAAAGTCCTATCCTTGTCCATAATGTGGACAAAAATAGGATGTGTTCTGTTTCTTTTTGGAACGACCATACAAATATATGGAATACACAGAATGCACATGGAGTAATTTCCTTTTTTTTTTGCGGCCCCTTTGAAGTGAATGGTTCCCCATACAGGATGCAAAAAAAAAAAAACATAACAGACATGGAAAAAAAATGTTTGTGTGAATGAGCCCTAAATCACTTGGGTGTCCAATGTGCTGCTTGATCCCCATGAGTGGGAGACACTTTTCTTATCTGTTTTCTACTCTGGTTAGTTTGTTACATTAGAATTTGTTAAAGGGTATTTGAAAATGAGTTTTCTGAACTAGACAACCCCTTTTAGAGCTGTCTGTTTAGCATACCATATGGTTTTCACCACCTCCTTAGTTGATATGCTTGCAGGTCGTGATGGTTCAGCTGAGAATTACAATGCAGTCGTACAGATTTGTATTCTTAAAATCACATACACTCTTCTCAATAAGACACTGTCTGTCTCTTTAAGCCACTACTTTTTATTTTAAACACAGAAGACCTATAGACGGTGAAGTTTTCTAAGGTCACTTCTGGCTCATATTAAGTGGGTCCAAAAGTGAAATTCTACCTCCACAATTTATTAGTCTTATGTAACAAATATATGATCCCAGTGCAGACCTGCAAGCAGCAGCCAACATTCACTGACATGCTCTTTCTTGTTGGACACTTTTCATGCTCTTAATATCACTCTTCACTCTGTCCAAATCCAGTTATACTGAAGAACTGTTTTTTAGTCCGCTCAAAATTTAACTCTCTGTTTTCCATGGAGTATGCAATGTAGAACTCAACATTTTTTCTTTATAAAAATTGATAATGCAGGTTAAAAACATAAGACTTCAATAAGAGGACGTTTGATCTTCACAAAGTTGTGATATGTTTTTTAAGTTGTACTTATCAGTAATGTGTTTGTTTGTTTTTTTGTCATTGGGATCAGTACATTATCCATTAACTAGAGGTGTTTCAGTGAGAAACAGACTACGTATGGTCTTCTTACTGAATAGGGGCGGAGGCGGACGGGAAACATAAAGTGGCCATGAAAAAAAAAAACTAATGGTGGCCACATGTTGTAGGTGGTCCAAAATGACAGAATATGGGGCCACACAAGTAGGCATGGCCTGCAATGCCATAATGGAACACAAAATACCGGCCCAGCATAACCAAATACCACAGTGCAGCACAAAATACTGCTGCCGTCACCGCAGTATTCAGCTTTATCACCATCCTGAGGACAGCTGACTTCAGAAGGGCACCTGCCGCCATTGACCAGGTGCATAGGTACCTTATGCGCCTACATTTATTAATGCTAGTATAGTTCTGGCCCCGTGCACTGCAGAAGTCACATCCCATCCATAGCCCAGGCCAGAAACCTGTTAATGAACATGATTTTGGCAGAAGCAGGATTTCCAGAAGAGAAGCATCACATCACTGTGTAAATTAGCTATAAATTATCTAAAATTGCACAATGCCTCAACTTATAAGTTAAGGTATGACATTAAAGGTTCTAGTAACACCATACATTGATATTATATTCAGTGTGAACAGTAGCATAGACAATAAGAAGACAAGCTGATATTTCTTTTTTTTTTTTTACAGAGTCTTTAGAATTTGGACCATCCATCGTTGTCCATACTAGTGTACCATTTGGAAAAGAGCACCTAGAGCAAGAGAAAGAAGCTGTACAGCCCTTGATTCTGAAGCATCTAGAGTCAATATTGCCGAACCTTCCTAAACCAAAGGATATCAAGTGTCAGAAATGGCGGTATTCTCAGGTAGGCAGATCCATTCTCGTATGAATCTAAAAATATTAACACTTTTTTTGTTCTGGATGCCAGGTATCTTAGGGAGGCTTTCTGGGATTTCTATGGTTTTTAGTTTGGACTCTCCTGCTCATTCTCCCCATGTAACACTTCCTGTTGCTGTATCCAACCAAACCCATGATGCACTTCAACTTCATCTGTGACAGCATCAGCACCGCCCCTAACCACACCGAGCACCTCCCACCCAGCTAGTTATATAGACACTCGCCTATCACTGCCCCTAACCATGCGCAGCTGGTTTATAGCTCCTCTCACCCAGCTAATTTTATAGACACTCCCCGTCACTGCTCTTGACCATGCGCAGCTGGTTTATAGCTCCTCTCACCCAGCTAGTTTTATAGACACTTCCCGTCACTCCTCTCACCCAGCTAGTTTTATAGACACTCCCCGTCACTGCCCTTGACCATGCGCAGCTGGTTTATAGCTCCTCTCACCCAGCAAGTTTTATAGACACTCCCCGTCACTGCCCTTGACCATGCGCAGCTGGTTTATAGCTCCTCTCACCCAGCTAGTTTTATAGACACTCCCCGTCACTGCCCTTGACCATGCGCAGCTTGTTTATAGCTCCTCTCACCCAGCTAATTTTATAGACACTCCCCGTCACTGCTCTTGACCATGCGCAGCTGGTTTATAGCTCCTCTCACCCAGCTAGTTTTATAGACACTTCCCGTCACTGCCCTTGACCATGCGCAGCTGGTTTATAGCTCCTCTCACCCAGCTAGTTTTATAGACACTTCCCGTCACTGCCCTTGACCATGCGCAGCTGGTTTATAGCTCCTCTCACCCAGCTAGTTTTATAGACACTTCCCGTCACTGCCCTTGACCATGCGCAGCTGGTTTATAGCTCCTCTCACCCAGCTAGTTTTATAGACACTTCCCGTCACTGCCCTTGACCATGCGCAGCTGGTTTATAGCTCCTCTCACCCAGCTAGTTTTATAGACACTCCCCGTCACTGCCCTTGACCATGTGCAGCTGGTTTATAGCTCCTCTCACCCAGCTAGTTTTATAGACACTTCCCGTCACTGCGCTTATTCATACGCGGCTGGTTTATAGCTCCTCTCAACCAGCAATTTTTATAGACACTTCCCGTCACTGCCCTTGACCATGTGCAGCTGGTTTATAGCTCCTCTCACCCAGCTAGTTTTATAGACACTCCCCGTCACTGCCCTTGACCATGCGCAGCTGGTTTATAGCTCCTCTCACCCAGCTAGTTTTATAGACACTCCCCGTCACTGCGCTTGATCATACGCAGCTGCTTTATAGCTCCTCTCACCCAGCAATTTTTATAGACACTTCCCGTCACTGCCCTTGTTACTGCTTTGACATGCCTATGGATACAACATCACAGGAAATAAAGAGCTGTAGGGACATGAAGATGCGACCACAGCCCAGAACGGAAGATAGGAGCAATAAAGGTAAAAGAAATACATTACAAAATGACAGCTACTCTCATCAGTGATTTTTTTAAAGGATGTTGATGCAAACCGGAAAACCCCTTTAAGGACAGCTCACAGTTAGGAATCTGATATCCTATCCCTCTTTTTTTCCATCTAAACATAGAAAAATTTACAGAAAAGAGTAGAAAAGGAAAATCTATGGTTTTGCATAAAAAAAAAAGGGACAGCACATGCTGGAGGTTGAGAAGCACCACTTTCAGTAGAGCTCCTATATCAGTTTTCATATTGGCAACGGAAAAAAAAAAGAAAATGTGCTGAAGCTAAATGTGAGTTGAGATGAACTTAAAAGGATTTTCTGGGATTTTCATACTGATGGCCTATCCCCAGGATAGGTCATCAATATGAGATTGGTGGGGGTCTGACTCATGGTACCCCAGCCAATCAGCTGTTAGTGAGCATCACAGCCTCCTTGCAGATTACCAATCACAGCGCTGTCCATTTCATAGTGGCTGTGCTTGGTATTGCAGCTCAGCCCCATTTACTTGAGTTTCTGTGCTCAGGTAGTAATATGGGGCTTAAAGGGCATCGGCCAGTAGATTGACAGCTGAAGACATCTGTGTTGGTCCCATGTTCATATGTGCCCCGCATTGCCGAAAAGATGATGTTTTAATAGATGCAATTGAGCCTCTAGGAGCAACAAGGGCATTGCCTTTACACCTAGAAGCTCTTCTCTCTCTGCAACTGCCACGTCTCCTGCACTTTCAGTGACAGGGTCAGGTAATGATGTTTACACTGCCTGGCCCTGTCAATCAAAGTGCAGAAGATGTGGCGATTGCAGAGAAAAGTATAACAGCAACGCCCCCGTTGCTCCTAGATGCTCATTTGCATATATTAAGACTTCATTTTTCTCAGCAATGCGGGGACATATGAACATGGGACCAACACGGATGTTTTCAGCTGCCAAGCGCACATGTAACAGGTCAGTTTCATGGGTACAAATCTGCTGGAAGATGCCCTTTAACTATGGGGTGGCATCATTTAATTTTAGAACTTTCTTGAGATGCAATAAAATATTGCCAGGTCGAGCCATTAGGTAAAATAGAAAGTCGGCAGCTCGCTCATCATTAGCAGTGTACCCAATAAGAAGAAATTTACAGCACTGAATAAATATTTAAAGAAGTCACGCATTTCCTAGAGCAGCCCACTCATTTGTCTTGAAAGCCAAAATGTCTTTTTTTCCATGTGAAAGAAATAAAATGTTCACTGTGTGAAATCCGTTATTTTGATGCTGAGTTAGCAACTTCAATTACTCACCAGAAATTACATGAATGGCAGTAAATATCGGCATTAACTGTCCTATGTAAGCAGCATGTTGTGTGGGGGCGGTTGACATCTATCCTTGCACAGCGAGCAATGGCTCTCATATCTTCTCAGCACTCTGCAGAGTGAATGACTTTAAAGAAAAAGGGAGTTTAACATCTTGTGTCTGGTTGACAGTAAATGCAGAAACAGGTCTTTGAGTCTATGTTCTGGTAACCTGATACCTAGAAAAGAAGAAAACCAAGTTCTTCTGCACATATTGTTTGGCTGAAAAGTGTTTTTCTACAGCTGAAGTCAAGTAACGCTATGCTTCATGGGTGTGCAGAAAAGACGGCCTTAAAAACAGGGCATAGGGCATACCATTAGAGATCAGTGTGGATACGGTAGAGCAGCAGAACGTGTGCAATTCATGAGCCCTTTAGGGTCAACCCTCAAAATCTAAATCTGGCTAAAATGAGCCATATTATTTGTTTGAAAACACCATTATTTCCATGGCACTGTACATCTAATAGAGGCCACACATACATAATATAAAACAACACAAGTACAACATGCATGGACATAGTAGACTGGTACAGAGGGGGAGAGGAGCCTGCTGGCGAAAGCTTACACTCTGAAAAGGGAAGGACATAGTAGATGAGGTTTTAAGGTTGCTTTTGAGCTGGGTTAGTGAGTTCCAGAGTATAGGGGACACATACAAGAAATCTTGAAGACGATTTTGTGAAGAACAGATGAGAGGAGAACCAAGAAGAAGGTCGTGTGAGGATCGGAGATTACGTGTGGGGATGTATCAAGAAAGCAGGTCAGAGATAGGCCTTATTCACACGTCCGCAATTCTGTTCCGCATTTTGCGGAACAGAATTGCGGACCCATTAGTTTCAATGGGGACAGGCGATGTCCCGGCCGGGTCCGCAATTGCGGATCCGCACTTCCGGGTCCGCAATTGCGTTCCCGAAAAAAATAGAGCATGTCCTATTCTTGTCCGCAATTGCGGACAAGAAAAGGCATTTTCTATGAGAGTGCCGGCGATGTGCGGTCCGCAAATTGCGGAACGCACATCGCCGATGTCCGTGTTTTGCGGATCCGCGGATCCGTGGATCCGCAAAACACGACGGACGTGTGAATTAGGCCTTATAAAGAGGGGACAGATTGTGGACAGCCTTAGGGTCCATTCACACGTCCGTGGTGTGTTGCGGATCCGCAACACACCCGGCCGGCACCCCCCATAGAAATGCCTATTCTTGTCCGCAGCTGCAACATGTTCTTATCTTTGCGGACCCGCGGACCGGAAGTTTGGGCCGCGCTCCGCGAATGCGGAAGCGTAGAGCACATAGTATGCTCTCCACTTCACGTCCAGCCCCATAGAGAATGAATGGGTCCGCACCCGTTCCGCAATTCTGCAGACCCTTTTGCGGACATGTGAATGGGGCCTTATATGTAGTTGTTAGTATCTTGAGGGGAGAGGCAGAGGAGAAACAAGGGGAGAGGTGGATTACCCGGGCAGGAGAGTTGAGGATAGATTGGAGGGATGTAAGAATGATAGAAAGGAGGCTTCAAAGGAGAATGTTGCTGTAGTCCAGGAGGGAGATGACAAGGGCATGCACTAGCATTTTAGTTGACTCAGGGGTAACGAAGGAGAGAATACGAGAGATGTTCTTAAGTTGAAAGCAGCAAATTGAGGTTAGGGCTTGGATGTGTTGTTTGAGGGACAGGGCAGAATCAAGTGCTATTCCCAGGAGGTGGACCTGTGAGACTGGAGAACATGTGGTGCTGTTAACTGTAATCGATAAGTCTGGTTCCGACTGCCCATGTCTGACATGTCCATGTCTGTACATTCACTGCATGTGTTTGTCATTGTGATATCATGATAATATATTGTGCATGCTGTATTATTTTAACAAGGTTGTTCAGGATTAGACTCCCTTTTTTTACTCAGAAACTGTGCTTCTATTAAAGGGGTTATATCATGATTTATGTAAAAAATGTAAATCAGACATCATATAGTACTTGCCAATGCCTTTCTAAAAAAGGTAGAACCAGCCCTGTACCTCACATGGATCCAGAGATCTCCATATTCACTGCTCCAATTGCTCTGCTAGATTATCTTCAGCCTGGCAGCTCAGAGGGCATGTCCTTTCTGCTGCAGCTCTCTCCCTGTAACTGCCACAGCATCTAACAGAGCATATGGCTGGCAGCAGTTAAAGTTTTAAACTGAGCACATTGACCAGCTCAGTGAGACCGACAAAAAACAAGGAAAAGAACTAACAGCAGGTGGCGCTATACAGATACATTTTATTGAATAGCTCACTGGCTATACAAAATTTGTAATTACAAAAGTGCTGGTTTGAAAAATGTAGAATATGTTTTGTGACACTTACCCCTTTAAGTAAATGGAGCTGAGCTGCAATACCAGTCGCAACTCAGACAAATGGGGCACTGCTTCTGTTAAAAATTTCTAATCCTGGGCGGCTGTTGTAATTCAGCTATTAGAGTGTCCAAATGAGGTGACCCCAAGAGCTAATACTCAATGCCAGCTTGCTACATAGACTAATGTAGGTCATGACATTTAAACCACTAAGCAATTCAGTATAACACAAGGCACTTTTAAACATCTTTGGATAGGTGATTGAAACCCACTTGAAAATCACCAGTCATCAGTCGGGTTCACAATTATCAATCGATAAACATCTTTAGATATTTCCAAGTGAAATGGTGCTCCACTGTAATGTCATGTTGGCTTCCCTCATCCAAATTATTAAATGAACCTGATTGAAGGGGATCAAGTTCTTGTCAGAAACTTGTGGCCCCTTCCTCCTAGCATCAATATCAGCTCATTGGCCCCTACTGATAATATCTTCTTACATGTCTAAAAAGGTGGTCTAGAAGGAATAATGCTGTAAACAGATAATATAGTAAAAGGAAAAAAAAGAATATTTGAATGTGTGCCCACAAAATAAATATACAATTGACTGAAGTAGCAAGCATTGATTGGGTTTTATGAGGAAATAAATTGTTTTTTTAAAGGACCACAGACTCATACTCAGCAATCCCTGCCATTCCAAATCTGGTCCAGTCTCCACTGCTCTCCTCTTCCCAGTCCAGAAGAAACACACCGGAAATGCCAAGAAAGGTCCACTCAGCCAGTCACTGGCCTTCTCATTGCCCGTGATTTCCAGCTCCTCAAGCTGGGCCCAGAAAGTGGAGAGCAGTGGGGACCAGACCAGCACTGGAACACCAGCAGCAGAAAATTGGTGAGGGTGAGTATGGAATATTTTTTATTTTACATTTTTTGCGTCTCTTAAAAACAAAAAAAACTGTATTTCCCTAGGAAAGCTCCATTCATTTAACGGTTAAAGGGGTTGTACAGGATTTTGATATTGATGGCCTATCCTCAGCACCAGGGTTACAATAAAACAGCTGATCGGAGGGGCTTTAGGGTGTCAGACCCCGGGCTATCTGAAATTGAAGGCATATCATGAGAATAGGCCATCAATATTAAAATTCTGAACAACCCATTCAAAATGTTTTCTACTCAGCTACAGCAAACTTCAATTTTACTTTTTTACTTATTTTATACTATTAAGTGTTAATTAAAGTTTAATCAAGGTTTCCGCACCGGATGGGATTCTAAGAAGTCCGTTAAGTCAGGAGTTATCCTAGAATAAGACAGTTACAGTAACATATATTTAGGATTTTTCACACCACTGCTTTATATGCATGGAATATTCTTCCCTATAAGATGTATCATTCATAAATCCAATTGCACACAATATAGCAGCTCTGCATTGCAAGGAAAATATTGCACACTTTAACTAATCGAAGTAGAATGGAAAGCTGTACCTGCAAGCTCAGTGAAGGAACGCTGCTCACAGGATGGAGCACATAAAATCGATAAAAGGGTCTACTGAAATGTCAGAAGAAGACAGAAAATGTACACAGATAATGGGATCCAGAATCTGGGATGATTTGAGCGTTTATTGCATGCTTTCTGTTACCAGCACAATGTAAGCACCCCTCTGGGATTGTGAAGTAAGACTTATCAGAGTTGTTTTGGTGGAAGCCATTATTCTAATGGTGGAAAAAAAAAAAAAGAAAATGTTGTTGCCTTTGAATTCAGTTGTGGCATACAATATCAGCCTGGCTATTTTTCTTGTGAGTCTCAGCAGCATCTACAAGATGTGCCTAAGAGTTAGAGGAAAAATCTGGCTTATGATTAGTGCAGGCTTAAGGGGAGCTGCATGATACAATGAGTCACTAGTTTAGTGTTCTCATTAAGAGAAACAAAATAAGAGTATTGCAGGCTTGATACCTTTTAATGGCTAACAAAAATAGAAGTAATGATGTTACAAAGCTTTCGAGGCATCGTCAGTCCCTTCATCAGGCGTACTACAAGAATATATGAAGAAACAGCAATATAGATACTATAAGAACAGAGGCATGGGGGCATTTGAAAAATAACAGAACAACATATCAAAGAGCTTGAGAATGAGTCCTTAATTATCTTACAGATAAGGGGTGTGAAAGTTTTATGGTCTCTAAATTAATGTTATCTCAGAGACCTGGTGCCCCGACTATGTCTATGGAAGACTCTTTAAATCTTGTAGTGTGTCATAAATCCCGGGGACAAATTCAGTCCAGTATTCAAAGTGTCAAGCAGAGTTATAAATTTGTATTCCCAAATTCTTTTCGCTCTTTGGGATATGAGAACTTTCATGTTCTCTTCATTGTGTCCTGGGCTACAGAAATGCTTAGCCACAGGAAAGTGTAGCTTCTTCACTTTAATTGTGTGGCGGTGGGACCTCATCCTTGCATTGAGTTTCTGTCCTGTTTCCCCAACGTAGGAGCCTCCAACCAGACATTTAGTGCAGGGAATCAGATAAACAACATTAGATGTAGAAGATGTGAATGTCCCAGGGATCTTATAGTCCTGCTGTGTGTTGGGGATCAGGATCTTATCTGTTGTCATTATATGGGAACAGGTTTTGCATCCTCTTATATTACAGGGATGGGTTCCTTTTTCTGTGGTACATGGACTTGAACTTGATCTGATCAGAATATTCCTTAGATTTGGAGGTTGTCGGTAAGCTAGTAAGGGGGGATCTGGGAAGACTGTTTTTAGTTGATCATCCTTACATAGGACATGATGTAATTTTTTGGCAGTTTTTCTCAGTACCTCTAGTTGTGGGTTGTACCTCTGGTTGTGACCTACAACCCACAACACGGTACCAGACTTTTTCCTTTTTCTTTTGACCAAATAGAGGATACCATAATGTACCATACACAGATGGAATTAAAGAATCTTCTGAAGAAACTGGCACACCTGGACAGCGACATTTTCTTTTTAACCACATGCAAGAAGGAATACATAATCCCCAAAGGGAGGCCGATCATTTCGGGTGTGGGAACCCTCACTGAAAAAATCTCGGGTTGGATAGAGGTCATCCTCAAACCATTAGTAAGGAACACAAGTTATCTACAGGACACCACTGACTTATTGAACAAACTGTCAACCATAGGTCCCCTCCCTAAAGGCACAATCTTGGCCACCATGGAAGTGGAATCCTTGCATTCGAATATCCCACACGATGATGAATTAACTGTTTGCCGAGTATACCTGGAGGCGAATGGGATCATCTCAGAGTCTATACTACAACTGACCAAATTCATACTCACCCATAACTATTTTTCTTTTGACAAGGAGATATATTTACAGTGTACTGGGACCACCATGGGCAGTAAAATGGCACCGCAATATGCAAATCTCTTCTTGGCAAAACTGGAAAATGACTTTTTGATATACTGCCCCAAAAAACCTTGGCCCACTTCCGTTTCATTGATGACATCCTAATAAACTGGACCGGCTCTGAACATAAATTGATAAAATTTCATGAACAAATTTCATTGCAGCATAAACCTGACCCTCAACTATACACACACAGAAGTCAGCTTTCTGGACACCACCATAAAACTTCAAGACGGCTCAATACAGACATCTCTGTATTGAAAACCTCGGCCTACATACCTCAAATGGCACAGCTTCCACACCAAACATATTAAAAAGTCCATCATCTATAGTCAAGCCATCAGATACAGTATAACCGAATCTGTTCCAGCCCATCAGATAGGGATGAGCATTTACAATATCTGAAAAGGACATTTTTACACCAGGGCTATCATTCTGTTTCAATTGAAGATCAGATCACAAGAGCCACCAAGATCCCCAGAAGTCAACTTCTCCAATACAATGAAAAGAAACTAAAACCCACAACTAGAGGAACTGAAGAAAACTGTCAAAGAATTACATCATGTACCACGTAAGGATGATCGACTAAAAACAATCTTACCCGATCCGCCCTTACTAGCTTACCAAAAACCTCTAAATCTAAAGAATATTCTGATCAGATTAAGTTCAAGGCCATGTACCACAGAAAAAGGAACCCATCCCTGTAATATAAGAAGATGCAAAACCTGTTCCCATATAATGACAACAGATAAGATCCGGATCCCCAACACACAGCAGGACTATAAGATCCCTGGGACATTCACATGGTCTACATTTAATGACAGAAACTCAAGGCAAGGATGAGGTCCCACTGCAACACAATTAAAGAGAAGAAGCTACACCTTCCTCTGGCTAAGCATTTCTGTAGCCCAGGACACAATGAAGAACACATGAAAGTTCTCTTATTAAAAGGTAAATTCAAATCCCAAAGAGCTAGAAAAAATTGGGAATACAAATTTATAACACTGCTTGACACTTTGAATACTGGACTGAATTATTCCCCAGGATTTATGTCACACTACAAGATGTAAAGACTAAAGAGTCTTCTATAGACATAGTAGGGGCACTAGTTCTCTGAGATAACATCAATTTAGAGACCATAAAACTTTTACCCCCCTTATCTGTAAGATAATTAAGGAGTAAGGACTCATTCTCAAGATCTTTGATATGTTGTTCTGTTATTATTCAAATGTCCATTCATTCCCCCATTTCTCTGTTCCTATTGTATATATATTGCTGTTTCTTCATATATTCTTGTAGTACGCCTGATGAAGGGACTGGTGATGTCTCGAAAGCTTGCTATGTAACATCATTATTTCTCTTTTTGTTAGCCATTAAAAGATATCAAACCTGAAATACTTTTGTTTTCTTTCTCTTAATGTGAGCACTAAACTAGTTTTCTATTGGCTAACATAGTACCAGACTTTCCTTTTTCTTTTGACAATGAGTCACAAAACTGTAAAAAGATGCAACTTCTACCAATAGGCTAACATGGTGATTTGTGAAGTACCAGTCATTCCATAGTGAATTTGACTGATACGTGCTAACTCTCCCACAATGTCCAAAAGGCTCCCAGAAAAAAAGATGAGACTTCCTGGACCCATAGAGAAGCTTGCAAATCTCCAGAAAAGAGCATTGAGGACTACTTTCTCCTGGAAAGCAGACCTCCATTAACACTAATTGTATCTGGCTCTGGGAAGCTACAGCCCCAGCGCCCATAGATGCTTTGAGAGGGCATGACATGTCCAGAAATAGGGGCATGGCTATGAGGACAAAGAGGCAAAGTCTTCAAATAGTGGACACATCCATACTAGAAAAGTGTTGACAATGCGCTTCACATGCTACACCTCTGTCCTCCCATAGGCCAACTCTGACAAGTTACAAAATAGTTGCGTCACTGTATAAAATTAAAAAAAAAATGTTAATGAAAACAGAATGCAATAGTCTGTAGCTCTCAAAGACCCCTATTTTATTCACAATCATGGAACACATATCAGATGTTGAAGGTGAGACATTTTACCATTTCATGAAAAAAAAAATTAACTAATTCAGGACTTGACAGCAGCAACACATCTCAAGAAAAGTTGGGACATGTCTACCATTGTGTAGCATCCCCTCCCCATTTAACAACAATCTGCAAATGTCTGGGAAGTTAGGAGACCAAATGCTGGGGCTTTGGGAGGGGAATGTTGTCGCATTATTGTCAGATATAGGGTTCTAGGTGCTCAACAGTCCTGGGTCTTTTCCATATTCTTTGTTTCATGATGCACCAAATGTTTTCTATTGTTCAAAGGTCTAAACTGCAGTCAGGCCAGCTCAGCATCCGGACTCTTCTTCTGAGAAGTTGTGGAAGATGCCCTTAATCAGGGCTGATCATGTTTGCTCTACTGCTCCAAATTAATAGTAAGCCAAGGGTTTTACGTGCACGGAAGAAAAAAAACTGTGGCACACACTCTGGAGTCAAAGCAAATTCTCATTTATTACAGGAAGTACAGCAGGTTATAAAGACATGAGAGGGGCATTTCCCCTGAAGAATGTGGCATTGTTACATTGGCTAGAATATGAAAAGAGATAGCACTTGGCATCTGCGCATTGTTTTACTAACTCTGGTATGTGGTAAGCGCAATATTGTAATGGAGTCTTCACTAACAGCAGAAAAGCATTTATGACGTAGCAAGGAGGCGTGTTCTCTTCGGAAGGATAAAATGTTAATGCTCGGGAGAAGATAAAGCGTTATCTGAGAGCTGGAGTATATGGGAGATTTCTTAGCTGATTCTAAGAATGATGGCCACATCTTTATCAAAGTCATGCTGTTGGGATGGATGCAGTATGGGATTTAGCATTGGCTTGCTGAAATGTGCAAGGTCTTCTATGAAAGAGATGTTGTCTGTATCGGAGCATATGTTGTTCTAAAACCTCACTTTCAACATCTGATATGTGTTCTATGTTCTACTGTGAATAAAATATGGGTCTATGAGATTTGCTAATCATTGCATTCTGTTTTTATTTACATGTTATTTACACAGCGTCCCAACTTTTTTGGAATCAAGGTTGTATTGTGTAACCGTATCTGTATTTTATCAAGGTTGAAAGCTGAACTCCAATCCAGGGTTTTGGTTACATTGCATTTAACATATATAGGAAGTCTGCATCCTAGTAGGCAAGTAGATTCTGAGCACCGCTGACAGGAGTGGAGACCATGGTACATAAACTTGCTGTCAGGATTCTGACGTATTTTTCTAATTAGCCACTAATGGCTGCTGTTTCACTTACTCTGAACTATTGTGTTGCACTTCTACTCTTCACCACTGGAGGCTGCTGTGTTATTCTTGGATTTGCCCTTAACAAAGATGGCCAATGTGTGCTGACTGGAAGCCATCTAGTTTCCTGTTTGGGCCTACTATTACCCATGTGGCAATTCAATCATTGCTCGAGTATTGTGACTTGTTCCAGTTTCCTGCTCCTCAGAACCGTCTTACCCAGACTGTTTCTACTCCTTGCTGTATAACCACCTCTTGATCTATACTTCAGACTGCACTAAGGACAACATCTCTATAGTTCATAACTGCGCCTGGCTTATTCCATCTGGCTACCGCATTGCAGCCGTGTTTACCAGTATTGTAACACGTGGGTTACATCTCTGCCACACCAGTACCACAAGCAAAGTTAATCTAAAGCAGTGATCCAGCTTTTAAAGTGCCACTCTCTCTTGGCTTATACCAGCAAGACCATAACAAGGATTGAGAAAGGCCTTGGGTGGCCAAAACATTGCCTTTTTACAGTCTTGCTGGTATGGGCTAATAGTGTCTATGTCCCATGCAGGATAGCATTATAGAAAATTCTGTCCTCGTGACTACCACGAAAATAACAGTAAGTAGTTTTTTTTGTTTATAATATAATTAGTGATGAGCAAATCGAAGTCCACAAAGTGGACTTCGATCCGAATTTAAGGATAAATTCGATTGGCTTCGCAGTAGTGAATCAATTTAACCTGAAATTGTGTAAAAAACTAAAACAATACTTACCTGATACATTTTCTCACAACGGGCTGGCTACTGCTATCTCGCTTGAAGATCTTGGCCGAAATTCCGTGCGCTGTGACGTAAGACGTCACCATGCCGGCTGGTGTGATTTTGTACCAGACCTTCAAGCAAGATGGCGGCAGAAGCCTGTCGCAAGCAAATGGATCAGGTAAGTATTGTTTTTGTTTAAAATTTTACACTGTGTTCCTAATATCAGATGCTGTTATCATGTATGAACACGGCATTTGAGGTGTACAATGATGTGGGGCGGCGCAACCGCCGCTCCCTTTCATTGCACCCACTACTTACAAAAAATGTGCTTCGTGAATTAGCAATTCATCACAAACTGGATTTTTTTGTAAAATTTGGCAAAGCAGCCGAATTGAATTATTATATACTTCTGTCATCTCTAACTATAATTTTCATAGAAATTAAATCTAGGGGCTGAATGCAGCATTCAGCCTCTGAAATGACCCTCCAACTGGTGGGTTTCATGAATATGATATTTATCATCATTAGCTAGTCAAAAGCTAACCAAAACTCCAACAAAATTAAGCATTTTAAGGCGTTTTAAACGAATAGAGCCAGCACAACCTGGGACCCTGGAACATCACCATGCAGGGGCTATAGAATGTAATCCATCCCATGTACAGCAGCATATGGGGATCCAAGGACGGACTCCATCATAGCGGGCCCTGTGGGAACACTGCCTGATTGCCTGCTGTTCAGGCCAACCCAGACAAGGATTATTTATCTTCCTATATGTTAGGTTTTTTGGGTAGCTATGATGCCGTTCTGTTATGCACCACACTAGTCTCGGTAATGTGAGACTCTGAGAGAGCTAAATCCATATGAGACTGTTGTTTTAAGCTCATGAATGATAATTATGATCTTGTTTCTTCTCAAAACATTGATTCCAGACATGTATAACTAACCCATTCTATACTGTATATCTCAAACTCGTATAATCCCTTTGTGTATATTGTGTTAATCATAACTGTACATTCTTCTAGTAAAATATTAGTCCCCCTCCCGCACGCACCCCCCACAGACGCCCCCGCACACACACCACAAAGAATGTTACCATAAGAAAACCAAAAAGGTAGTAAACCCATGATTCTCAAATATAGTTACCAAACTGTTGGTAACCCATTGCTTCTACGAACTAAACAAAAAGGTGACGTGGCTTAAGGAAGAGGGTTATGGCTTAACATGTCACTTTTGCACCACAATTCTGACATACGGTAAATTCTGTCTCAAAGTAAGTCCACCAATAGTTAGTATAGAGTCAGAAAAAAGTGTCTATTCCTGTGATAAATCGGGTGCAGTTTTGGCCGACTATCTAAGTTTACTCCATTTTTGAAAAATGAGGGCATCTATAGACACATGTCCTTCTTGTACTATCCGCAGAGACTGTGCATCAGGATGTGTGTGCTTTATGGCAGATGCATTAAGTGGAAGTTAATGGAAAATATACTGTGTTGCAGTCTCCAGGAAGTGACAGAGGAAATGAATACACCGCCTTATCTATATATATATATAGTATTGCTATACTGCCTTATCTTGACCTCCAGCAGTACATTAGATCTATCATTACCTTGCCGACCTCCTAATGAGAATGAGATGGCTTATTCTGTCCCAGTCTATATGGCAAAGATAAGTTGAGCTGCAGAAAGCAAATTGGAGGAATTTATCAAAGGCAGTAACCTAGTTTTCTGACATATGAAAAGTCATACATATTAGCACAAAAAAGGCAAAAAAGGGATTTTTACTTAAGTCTCCCCACGTTTGGGAAAAGTGGTAGGGGCGAAGACTGATTTACTATAATTTATGCGACAAACTGACAAATCTATGCTAGTTTACAGTTTGCATACTGGAGATTGGCTTTTTCTGGTGCACGGCTGTGAAATATATTAATAGGCTTGTACTTCTTAATACATTTATATATTTTTTGTTTGTTTGATTTTTATTGAGGCTGGCATATAAAACACCAATCTTAAGAAATTCCCCCATTATGTCTGATGAGATTTTTTTTAGAATATCAATGGCCAGAGAAATAAAAAAAATAAACTTCCAAAAAAAGTAAAAAAATATATTTATAACGGCAATGCAAACCTGATGTAAATCATATATTAATTTTTATAGTTTATTATTATTATTATTATTACTTTCAAAGGCTGTATCTATAGAATGTGATACATGGGAGAGATGGTGTTTAAGGGAATAAAATAACTTCCTATTGTCCTGTACCCCTAATTATATCAAGTATTGGACATCTGTAGCCTCAGCTCCAATGTGCACTGATCTGCTGTGTTTATACAAGCATCCAAACAGTCCACGGCCATTTACATCACACGCTCAACCAATTATTTATCTTACTGGCTTCTTCTGTAAACCAGTCTAAAATATACTAATTTAACACTGGGAGTCTCCCCCGCATAGTTTACATAATTATTCACTCATTCCCCAAAAGACTAGAAAGGCTGGTATGTAGCTAAAATATGCAATCATTATAATAAAGCAATAATGTATACATCAGTGCTGCCTAATACTGATGTTCACATCTCGTTTTTGGTTATATCGGCGGCATACATCAGTAGTATTTCCCAGCATATACCTTTAATGGAAACCTCCGACATATGCCACTTTAAGGGCTACAGTGGCATTTGTCAGTCATAGGCTTGTCAGTCATAGGCTTCCATTGTAAAAAAAAATAATATTTTGTAGTATACAGGGTTGTTTATGGTGCCCTGCACAGGAAAGCTTAGTAGACAATGCTGTCCTACATACTGGAAAAAGTATACTAATGCAAACCGGCTGAACCTATGCCAAAATGGACATACTTTGAAGACATACATAGGGAATGTTCCTGACGTATACCTCTGACATAAACTAAAACGATAGTAAAGTATGATGTTGACCGCTTTAGGATACACTTGATAATTTAAAAGGTCCATAGATTGGAGTGCAAAAAAGACCATCAGCCAATGGCAACTAGATATCCAAGGAAAGTGACGCATTCCAGCGCTTCTTAAAATCAATTACCTTTATTGTATATCCATAAATACAGATGATCCAGTCCAACGTGGATTCTTGCTCTCAAAATAACTGCAAGAGTGATACACAAATTTAAAACCATTATGAACTTATCACCTATAATACTAGGGATCATAAGGGATAAGACGAAACCTAGTAGGACCAGTAGTATTATGGGCAATGCTTTTTCAAACATCCAGCAATCTATACATTATTCTGAAGGTAACAGCAATCAATAAATATATATGTGATCACTTTTAAAGTTGAGATTGAGACTTTGTTTTTTAAGCACATAATCCAAATCACTTCTCGATTCAGAACGTATTTATACCAGTCCCAATACCCAAATAGTTCAAAACGCGTAAACGTTAGACTGTATATCCTGTTTTTATGGATATGCAATAAAGGTTTTTGATTTGAAGACTCGCTGAAATACTGCACCTCCCTTGGATATTCAGTTAACATGATCCCTACTTGGTTCCTATTCACTAATTGTCCTATTTACAATACTGGTGTATTCTTGTATGGCGGGGCCTAATACAGACTGCTGCTTTTACACCCCCTATAGCTTTGCCTCTGTCTACAATACAATATGACCTGAAACCTGAGGTGACTTAGACCGTAATACAAATATTACTCATTTCTACTTTCTTAGTGTAAACATCCATATGTAATACGTTTCAAACTTTTTAACATTTCCATTAATAGTTGTTTTTGGTAAATTGTGAAAAAAGACATCTCGGTAAAGCCTCCCAAATAATCATTAGACATCCAAGTACATTGTTAGTTGCACAAACCCATATATGTTATTGGTTACTTGAAGCAAATCATTAAAACAGGAGAGACCTGAGGCGGATGTATGTTACATTTAACCCCACAGATGCCATGGTCAAATCTTTTTAAAAATATAAAAAAATATATAAAAGTTCAAATCATCTCCCTTTCCCCAAAATCAAAATAAACAATAAAAGAAAACATTATAGGCATAGACTTGTGAAAAAACGCCTGTACTATTAAAATATAACAATATTTATCCCATACTATCCCCCGTGAATAGCGTAATGGGGAAAAAAATTAAAATTGCCAATTCGACATTTTTTTTGTCACTTCACCTCCCCCAAAAAATTTAATAAAAAGTGACCAAAAACTCACACACACTTCAAAATAGTATCACTAAAAAGTACATATCACCTTGCAAAAAATGAGCCTTCATACAGTTCTTTACATCATCCCAGAGTGACATTACCACTCTTTTCTACACCTTGCTACTACTTTCCATAAGCTAATATGTGTCCTACAAAATATATCCTGTAATGTGCATAATTGTGATTATTTATTCCTATGTATTGTTCAAGTGCAATAACCTGGTTGACCACACGGTGGCAGCAACACAACTGGCAGTGCTGTGCAGCAGAGTTTGGAAATCCCCTTCCAGCCTCTAACAGGAGGAGTTAGTTAGTGAAAGTCAGTATATTTTCCTCCCCGCTGGGAGAAGGAAGCGAGGGCTGGGGCACATCACTCTGTGCCTTGCTTAAGGTCAGTCTAGCTTTCCCCCTCGTGGGGAGAGGTTGTGAGGAGTCTAGATTCCTCATTAGGCCCTGTCTGGCACGCCAACCTTACAACTTGAGGTTGTGCACCGCGTTGCATCCCTTACCTTGATTTGCATTGCCTTCCTAGTTCAATCTGAGGCAAAGCTTGCTATATTTAAAGCCAGTACAGAAGCTGAAAGGATTGCCTAAAGAAAGATCATCTACTACTGACATAGCTGAGCTGAAAGAGCCACAGAGAGAATACAGCAGAGACGTGTAAAAGAGGGACATAACTCCCGAAATGTTATAGGGGTCAGAATATAGTGATGAAAAGTAAAAAAAAATTCTTTCAAGGTTTTTTTTTTTCAATGTTAAAACACAGGAAAAACTATACAAGTGTGGTATTGTTGCAATTGTAATGACCTGAAGAATGAAAGTCATTTTACCACATACGGAACGCCGTAAAAAAAACAAAAAAAACATAAAACTGGCAGTATTGCATTTTTTTCCAATTCCATTCAATTTGGAATTGTTTTCCAGCTCCACACTACATCATATGCAATATTAAAAAACAAGCCGTCAATAAGGTTATGTAAATGGAAAAAAAATAAGAAAGTTATGGTTCAGGGAAGGCGGTGACTGAAAAAACGAAAATGAAAAAATGGAAAATCGCCAGGTCCTCTTAAGGTTAAAGATGCATCAAATTTATCAAACATTGTGTGATATTCAAACAATTTGGCACAAACCATGGAAAGACAGAATCCTCCAAAACTGACTTCAGAAATTTCCCTCACGATAACTCTCCCTCAATGTTTTGTCTATAACTCAAGCTCCTAACAGTAGTGTAACACTTGGCAGGATCATCTGGCGATATAATGTCTTTTGGGGCTTCTTGATTCTCCTCTGAGGGCACATTATTAGAAAATGCAGTATGTCACTCATTATACACATTGGCTCGTCGATGGCAATGTTTAGTTGACACATTACCTTTACTTTATTTGTGTCGTAGATACGTATTTTGTCCTTTAGCAGCTAACAGAATAAGTACAGATGTTCTATAGAAGAAGTAAACTACATGGGTGTGTAATGGACCAGATTTTGCAGCTGACTTCTATTGCTATGATTTATATTGCAGGTTACAAAGGCCTTTCCTGATTGTCCAGGTCAGATAACTCTGCACAGCAAGCCTTTCCTTCTATGCGGTGGAGACGGATTTACGCATTCAAACTTTGATGGATGTACCGAATCGGCATTACGCATTGTGGAAACTCTAGTCTCTCAGTCAAAGTTTGACACTAGGTGATTAAAAATAAAGTAGTGATGTGATCATATCAATTTTTATGGGTGAGCATTACAACATTGTGCTCTCAGCTTAATTACATTTATTGTTTAGAATGGCTTTTTGGCATCATCTAAAACCCATACTCTTACATGACGGCTAGTAACGTAAAATCTAGTGTTGTTATGGAATAATGAAACTGATTTATTAAAGCTTTTATGGCTCGGTTGTGTTATTTAGGGCAAAAGTACTGTTTTTACATTAGAAGAGGCTTTTTGTATTAAAGACAAAAATTAACTTACCAACTAGTACACCTACCTTTGCACTGATTTTGATTCCGCAGGGTGTGTGTAAGCCCTTCACTTAGCTGCTGATGCTGATATAAATCAATCAGAACTCTTCTCCTAGCTCAATGGTTCCCTTTGCTCTTCCCTCTGTGAGATAGCAGCAGGGAGGGTGGGGAGTCATATGTGTATGGAGAGGGGGAAAATATCAAGGTTGAAGTTCAAACAGGCTAGAGATAGGGAGGAAAGCAGTCACCTGTTTCTCCACTCCTTCATTCTGTGGGCCTGAACCTGCCGTAAAGGGGGGGCAGCCAATAGCAGGCCACAACAGGAATGAGCCTCCCTAGCATTGCAGGTGATGCTAGGGAGGCTTATTCCCATAGCGGCCTGCTATTGGCTGCCCCCCTCCCCCAACGACGATGTTCCAATCTGCGAGATGGGGAGATGCAGTGGCGGCTGTGTGGGCGTCAGAAGGGACGCAGGTGGTGGGAGCCGGGTAAGTACAACTTCTATGAGGGGCCCGGGTGTATGGGGAGGCATTTTAGAGGTTGGAGATCCCCTTTAAGTCACCTGACCCTGTCGGAAGGTGCCTGAGAAATAGGTTGTCTAGCTTGCTATTTACCTGCAAAGATATACTGTAGTTGTCTTCCTGTATACTGTTTTCTGCCCTTTTCCTGGATCCCGACGCTCTGCTGATCGAACTAACCTGTTTCTGACCTCTATATTGACCCTTTGCTGCCTGCCCAGACCTCCAACTGTTTTTTAGATTGCTTATACACTGCCTGCTCTGATCTCGTCCTCAACACAAGTCAGTTTGGAGGGGGAGACAGAAGCATCCTGGACACACAGATCCAGCATGTATTACTTGATGAATCATATCTACAGTACATGAGAAAAGTCTGAAACTAGGAACAGGTTGCGAATTGTATATCAGGTGTCTGAAAATGAATGAATACATGGTAATTTTTTCCATGTCAAAGGTGTCGACAGCTTTTAATGTGCATCTTAACCTCTTCCCACAAATAAACATACCATTACATCCATTGCATCCAATAGGGCAGATTCTAGCCAACAAATCTAATTTAAAAGGGAAATGGTGTCACCCATCTCAATGTGTTCATAAATTTCCATGAGATGTAACAGAGGATCAGCACATTGCAATGTTCTAAGAAAACAAGTTCCTGAAAGCCAGGAGAACTGATAGGTCTTCTTTAAAAAAGCATAAATAAAAACAGGTTTTTGTGTTAGTAACAATCTATTATATGTAATACTGAAAAATATAATAATATTTATGCAACTTATTTCTTACTATTCTCAAAAAAGTGTCTCTCACTGGTAAAAAAAAAAAAGCCAAATTAAATCTACTTTGATCCAATGTTGCTATAAAATGAAAACAGAAAAGGCCCAAGAGGGTGAAGACTTTTTAAAACAAACAAGCAATTAAGATTTCATATAACCCGATTCAATATGCCAAGCTAAAGACCAGAATATTGGCATAGTCTGCTTTGTACGTCAGTTACTATTGTACATCAGAACTGCTCTAACCCTCCGCAGACATATAATTCCTAATAAAAAAAGGCCCTTCAGCTGTCAGAAATGAGGCTGGGGAATAAGAACAGAGAGATCAGGCTTTGGAACCAGAATTTGAAAGTGTGGATTTTAACATTTTAGGCAAATTGCCTGAATATTCTTAGTTCACTTGTGCAATGAATATTTCCCCAGGCCAAACTACAATCAATGTTCATATCCACAGCACAAGATGGGAGACGCAGAGCAATATAATTTTCTATACAAAGGGAATAAGAAGGACATTTGATAGGGTGTGCGGCTCAATCATAGTTCATAAATTATTTCACTTATTTGATTCACTTTCTAACAGTACTTTCAGGGTGGTCAATAATTGGACAAGCCATTACAGAGTCACTGCCAGGTCTGAATCTACTTTAAACTTTACTTTAATCTTACTTAAAAATATTGGCTGACACACTTCAGTACAGTTGGCTTGGAGGGTTGCATTGTCTTTCTTGACTGTAATAAATACATACTGTACACTGATGGAGAGGATGATTGATCTTGATTTGTTTGGGGAAGGTGAGCTTGGTGGAAAAGTAGAATGACGAAAAAAGCAATAGTCACACTTTATAATAGTGCACGGTAATAGTTGATTCCTCAAGTCCAGGGATCAGCAACCTCCAACACGCCAGCTGTTCTGAAACTACAATTCCCAGAATCTTCCTTTCACTTCTATGGGAGTTACAAGAACAGCCAAGTAAGGGTGCATGCTGGGAGTTGTAGTTTAATAGCAGCTGGAGTGCCGAAGGTTGATGATCCCTGCTCTAGTCTATCCTTTTTCCATAGAATAGGTGCCCAATCATATGGTAGAAAGCACTTATATTTAGGAGAACATTAACCTCTGTGAGGAGAAGTCATTGGACACACTACTTTTGTGCATACTGTGCTAGTTTCCAGTCTAGATGTGGCATACTACTGACACCTCAAGGCTCTTCTTTCTCTGCAACTGCCGCACTCTGTCTGCTTTGATTGACAGAACCAGACGTGATGATGTTTCACTGCCTGGCCCTGTCAATCAAAATGCAGAGGGCATGACCATTGCAGAGAGAGCAGAGCCTCTAGGAGTAATGACAAGACCCCTATTGCTCCTAGAGGCTCATTTGCATATATTAAAATATATTTTTTCTCAGCAATGTGGGCACATGTGAACACGGAACCAACACAGGTGTCTTCAGCTGCCAAGCGCACATGTAACAGGTCAGCAGTGTCATAAGTACAAATCTGCTGACAGATGTCCTTTAATGTGTTGTACAAACTGTATCCAACCTAATAGATTTTCTAACAAGGCCAGTATCACCTTTTGGTAAGCTTAACAGACACCTGGTAGATCAGTACAACACAGGACTACAGGTTGATATAAAAGTCTTATAAAAACACTTTGCTAAACCACTGGGAACTAACACATTTATACAGTTTTAAACAGATGTAGCAATCCTCATCTTCATTCGTAATTTTCTGCCAGATGATCACTAACAAGTGTTTGTAGTAACACTCGTTAGTGTTCATCTGGCAGTGTAATACTGCTGCCGATTACCCAATGATGGAGCAAACGCTCATTCATCGGGCAGTCGTGATCTTTCAGCATGCTAAAAGATTACGATTTGCCAGCGGTAGATCAGGCTGTCTAATCTCCAGGGGTGCACCACCAATGAGGCCAAGTGAGGCGATTGCCTCAGGTGGCAAGACTTAGAGACAAGTGGGGGCAGGGATGTTGGAATATCTCTCTATATTCAACTGTATCACGGTATGCCTTAAACAGTAGGGCTGGAGGGGTTGGGAGCCATTTCAATTCTCAATTCAGGCAGCAGGCATGGGGACGAGCAATGGTTTAATGATCGCTCCTCCCCATGCTGTAAAGGAGATCTCTGCATGTAATATCAGTGCCCTCCTCCGCTAGAGAGCAGGCGATTTCTCCTTTCCTCCCGGCAATCACCTGTATGATCACTAGGTCTAATACAAGCTTTAACCCGTTAAGTAAACAATGGCAAGGAACTTTTAACTGACTTTTTAATGGCTTTGAATGCCAGCTTAGGATGACCGAAAGAAACAAGAGAAAATCAGTGATTTTGTATACTATGCTACAGTGAGTTTTAGGGTGATGCCTATCTAATGAGATTGCATGAGATTAGAAAGGTTTTTTTTTTCCCAATTGCGACACTCTCGCAGTGGGCTTTGTTTGATATTGCGGCTTAGCCCTATTCACTTGAATGAAGCTGAACTGCAATACCCAATACAGACTATGGTCAAGAGATTTGTTGTTTCTGAGGCGCAAAACCAAAAAGAATGTCATTTATTTCGTCACAGTTGATTTTGCCCCAAAAAAGGGTATCAATGTTTTATGGATAAAGATGTATTTTGTGGCAGTTAATAACATTATTATACAACGTGGTGATGAGCAGCATAGGCAATATTCATTTTTGCGATATTTCGCGAATTTTTGGCCTAATATTTGCCATAAATACGCAAATTCTAGAATTCGGGATCTCCAGTCATTATTTTCTTGATTGCGAAAATCAACAATGTAATATGCGCGTATTGCACGCGCAATACAGGCGTGGCGCACTTTTGCAAAATTTTTCAAGCTGCTACAAGATTCCTGAGGCCAGAGAAAATGGTTGGCAGCAACTTTCGTGACTGTGAGGAAGAACTCCTGATCACTGTATTTATTTATTTATTTATTAATTATTTTTCAAAGACGAAAGACAAAGACACTAATCCCTATCACAGCACAGTCATTCCTACCACACTACCTAACACCCTGCACTGGAACCTATGCGCTACACTTTATCACTATATAACCTACACTGACTATCTGTATCATATATATGAGCTAACTAACTAACTATCTAATGTAATTGAATAAGGATCCAGATGACTCAGCAAAGCACAGAGGACAGCAATGACACTGCTGTCTCTCTCTCTCTCAGAACTGCAAAAAACAGCAGAAAATGGCTGCTGGGAAGTTTCCTATCTAGTAAGGGGTAGGCAACTTTCCTATTGGTTGCTAGGGATGTTGCTAAGCTCAGACAAAGACATTGCAACCTTCTCATTGGCCCACAAGCAAGAAGCAGTGAGGGTACTGATGAAAAAAAATCTAGAATATTTGCAATTACGAAGATATAGCACTATATTCTAGATCTTCGCAAATTCTCTAAGTGCCGATATTCGCAATAAAAATTTGTGATTAGAATATTCGCGATCAACACTAATACAATGTACAGTATTATGTCTCCTCTTAATTAAAATAAGTAAAAACAAGAATTCCCAGCACTAGCACTGTTCCTAGCACTCTTACATATTGTGACATTCAAACCATTTATATGGTGCTGGAAAAAAAAAGTGGCAAAAACAATAAAGGAAAGTTTCCTGACATGGAAATGAACAATGCCCTAATGTTCCAAATTTATACAAAAACAGTTGTTGAAAAGTGATAAATCATAGTATTATATATAATATATGATAATTGACAAAAAATAACATTCCAAGAAGGAATTGTTGGAATCGTATGAAACGTTCTGGGAAGAATTTATCATGAGGAGAATATTTGAAGTCAGTTTTGCTTGAGTCTGTGTTGGAGTACTTTGTGCCACATTGATCAAATGTCACTTGTTGTTTGATAAATTTGGCTTGTCCTTAAACCTAACACTTCTATCTAGAGAAGCTACTCCAGTTTTCCTACTCCACCCTCCTCCTGGAGTGAGATTGCAACTTTTTTGCGACTTTTTAAAAAAAAGTCGCAATGATAAATCTGTAGTGACACTCATTATCATAGCTAACCACACCCACTTTTCCACCCATATTACAAAACTGGAAAGAGTGGTGTAAAAATGCAAAAAGTTGCAAAATTTTGTGCAAGCGAGTGCAAAAAAGTTGCAAAAGCCCTATTTTCAACTTTTTGATGCCAGAATTCTGCAGTGAAGGTATGATAAATCAGGGCCTCTATGTTTGACAATATTAGAGTGAAAGGATAAGTTTATTGGGGAAAACTGTACAATTGAAAGGAGGCTCTAGTACCCTGTTGGGCAAGCAGATGCTGCAGCTGGGCCTGTAGATCCTGCACACTCGTAGGTTGCTGAAGTAAGCTATCTGGTCCTATAAATTCTTGACTGGTGATAAATCTGGCAACTGGGCAGCCAAAGATGTGCTGCAAAGTGAAGACATTCCTTGGAAACTGTTACTGTGTGTGGATGAGCATTATCCTGCTAAAAAATGCCAGTTTGAAGCCCTGCCACGGGAGACAACACATGTAGATGCAGGATGTCCTGCATATGTCACTGAGCTGTTAGTGTCCCTCATATCACTACTAGGAGTGACCGACTGTCGTATGTGATGGCTCCCCAGATCATTAAATCAGCAGTTGGGGCAGTGTGTTGCTCCACAGCAAAGGTAGTACTGAACACTCTCCATAAGGCCGCCATACTCAAACTCAACCATCGTAGGACCCAAAACAGAACCTGGATTGGTTGCTAACGACAATATGATTCCAGTATGTAGCAGTGCAGGTTTCTTGGTCATAATGGTGGCTGGTTGTCGATGGCAGGATAGGTAATGGCTGCCATGACACCAAATTTCTTTCTGCCAAGTGCCTGCAAATGGTCAGGGCAGAGAAAGGGGAGTCTAATGAAGGTGCCACCCGTGTTTAGATGGTGGGCAACAAAACTTTGAGAGCTGCTAATGCATGTCAGTGGATCAAATAATCATCTCTATTGGTTGTCTGTCTGGGCCGTCCAAAGTCTGTTTACAGTGTGTATGTGCCCTCATGTAACTGCTCTCAACACCTCCTGACAGCTAGGTCAGAACGAAACAATTGAAACAACCATCATGTTATTCTCAGTCCAGTGATGTGTCCCCTCTCAAAGTCTGGCAGCTGAGCAAAATGTCTTTGAGGGCATCATAGAGTCATGTCTAGCAGTCGACGATCTGTCACCAAGATGTAGACTACCCAAAAGTAGCCACTGAGAGCCCTTTTTATAGGACAGAGGGGAAGCACTTGTATGCCCTCTTGTGGCCTGGTGTCTAACCAGACTATACCTGTAATCATTTACATATCTGTACATTGTACAGTGGCTGTGCTTGGGATTGCAGCTCAGCCCCATTCACGTCAGTGGGACTGAGCTGTGCATAGTCCACGTCACTGATGAACCATGATGAAACATGGCCTAGGGAAAGCTGCAAGAAGGCCGCTCACTACTGCAAGCGCCAGTGCCTTCTCAAACAGCTGATCGGTGGGGATTCCGGGTGTCAGACTCCCATGATCAAATACTAATATCCTATTCATCAGTTAAAATATCTTGGAAAACCTCTTTAATTTCCCCTATGATGGTGCTGTTGGGCAAATGATTGCTTGCCATTGGGTACCACCATAGATTACAGCTAAGACACCCTGTGATCATCATATAGTCAGAGAACTGGGCAGCACTGGCGTAGCTATAGGGGTCGCAGCGGTCGCAATTGCGACCGGGCCCCTAAGTCAGGGGGGCCCACGGGGCCCCCTCCAGGAGAGACAGTCTAAAGCCATGCGCACCACCGGCCGCCCTCTCTGGCCTCTCAACAAGTTATTTGAGGTCTTGAGGACCTTTTCCGCTCAGCCAATCAGTGGCTGCAGCTGTGTCACATGTCAGGCCAGTGATTTCCTGCTGAGCCAATCACGGGTCTGACACATGACATAACTGTGGCCACTGATTGGCTGAGTGGGAAAGGTCCTCAAGACCTCAAACAACTTGTCGGGAGGCCAGAGAGAAGATACCAGGACCAGTGCCACACAGAGGAGAGGAGGAGCTGCTACAGACTGGACCAGGACCAGGTGAGCATAATGTTTTTACATAATATTAATAGAGAGGGGAAATGTGACATAGGGGGGAGAAATGTGACATTTCCCCCCCATGTGACATTTCTCCCCCCCCCCCATGTGACATTTCTCCCCTCTCCATGTCACATTTCTCCCCCCCTATGTCACATTTCTCCCCCCTCCATGTCACATGACCCCCCATGTCACATTTCGCCCCCCTCCATGTCACTGGACACCATTTGGCTAAGTTCACATCAGTGTTTGGCCTTTCCGTTCTCCTGCTCCGTTATAGGATCAGGAGAGCGGAAAGGACGCATTCGGGACATAACTGAGGCGAACGGAGCCTAAGGGTCCCATAGACTATTTATAGGTTAGAGTAGTTTCCCACTTGCAGAGGCTTCCTTGTCGCGGTTAGTGGGCCTATGCTCTTTGATCAAACTGTATACTAATGCCTCTTATGCACAGCATACAATGTATTACAAATTGGGCGGATACGCCACGTAATTATGCTGAGACAGTCATTATATCAAAAGCATAGTGTTGAGGATGTGCGATCCAGATTCACTCTCCCTTATATATTGTAATTACTTATTTTCTTTTTCCCCCTCTGGCGTCAGCACTCCTCCCCATTTGGACTAGGTGTTTTTAATTAGCCTTAACTGCAAGGGGTTTATAATCTCCTACTATCTCTCAGATGCATTTCCTGAGTGTCGTGACTGGGTGAGCTCTTTGCACTCGTTCACATGGTGCAGTACTGCGTGTCTGCCATTGCTGCCTCAGTGCTGTGCTGGTGGGGCGGTGGGTCCCAGAGCCAAGGAGGCTTTGCTGCACAGTGGGGTTGCTGTGTGGCTCCTGGGTCCCGCTGTCTGCTGCTGGTGCGGTGCTGGGGCGCCGGTGGTCGCCGCGCACGGCTGCTCCATTTATAGGTTAGAGTAGTTTCCCACTTGTAGAGGCTTCCTTGTCATGGAAAGTGGGCCTATGCTCTTTGATCAAACTGTATACTAATGCCTCTTATGCACAGCATACAATGTATTACAAATTGGGCGGATATGCCACGTAATTATGCTGAGACAGTCATTATATCAAAAGCATAGTGTTGAGGATGTGCGATCCAGATTCACTCTCCCTTATATCCCATAGACTATAATGGCATCCGTTAGGTGTCCGCTCCGAAGATGATTTTGGAGCGGAGTCAAAAGTCCTGCATGCACAGCTTTTGTCTCCGCTCCAAAATCATCTTCGGAGCGGACACCTAACGGACGCAATTATAGTGTAAGGGATCTTTAGGCTCTGTTCGTCTCAGTTATGTGCCGAATGCGTGCTATAACAGAGCAGTAGAACGGAATGGCCGGGCGGGGGGGGGGGGGCTGCTGTGCCAAAATTAAACTCTTGCACCAGGGCCCATGAGTCTATAGCTACGCCCCTGCTGGGCAGCACGCTCAACAGTTAGCGCTTGCGCCTTGCAGCTATGGGGTCCAAGAACAACATCTGCATGGAGTTTGTATGTTCTCCCATTGTTTGCATGGGTTTCCTCTGGGTACTCCGGTTTCCTCCCACACTCCAAAGACATACTGATAGGGAACTAAGAGTGTGAGCCCCATTGAGGACAGATTGATGCTTGTCTGTAAAGTGCTATGAAATATATATCAGTGAGTATAATAAATAAATAAAACCCTTTTACCAATATAAAAGCAAATTAAAGTGTTTATACCCACAATAGGCACAACTATACTCAACTGTCTACTATTAATTATTGAAGAGCCAGATGACAGAGGAAAGTATGTCTCTACTACTTTGTCTGCACGTTTACGCTATACATCATATTTTTTGGAAGGGGGTTATAGTACGTTTACATTGGTTTTTGATATTGATAGATTTTAGAAAGTACATCACTTAAGCAAGAACTTGAAATGGCTATGAACCATCATTACAAATAAGAACTCTATAATGATCTTCCTAAATGGACTAAAATGCAGACACTTGAACCTTTGCGGCAGCAGTAAGAACACCTTCTAGACACGATTCTGCAGATTAAAACACAAAACGTTATACTGTAACTACCATGATTAATTCACAATTTAATGCATCCTAGGAATGAGTCCAAATATGACCACATCCAGAAGACCTTGAAAGACCTCCCTGCTTTTGAGTCAACCAATTAAAATAATTTCGAATCTCTTCCCTATATTTCAGATCTTTTCAAGTGCTACGTATATCACCTATGCCATTACCTCATCTAGACCTTTTGTGCATATACCTCTATTGTTCTTCTCGAAGCTGTTAAGTGTGGTGAAAATATGAATCATCACATTGAAGTACATAGAGAAGGTCTTGATAAAGTGGCAACTGACTTTTGGTAGATTGCTCCACAGTTTAGCTACAAGACCTCATAGGCCACATTCACCCAAGGTCACATTTTGACATCATGTTGTTCAGAAGTGGTACACCTACAGTAAGTCATGAGAGCTTGATTCCGCCTATTTGTAGAGTAGAAGAAGATGCGTTACAAACATATTTAGTGCTCAATGAGCACTGTGTATACAGATCAAGCAGCACCAGTCACTTCCTGCTCCAGTCCTAGCGATTATGTGATCAACTGGTCCCAGGTAACTGCAGGAGCTGCTGAATATTAAAAGACTCAGATCAGCTCTGCAGTGAATGTCAGGACGCCGTATTCCTCCTGTAACTGGGGCCAATATGTCAGCCCCAGTTACAGGAGAAATCAGCAGTAAAAAATAAATGCTAAATGGCCCCAAAAGTCTTGTATGACCTTATGGGGGCACAATTTAAAAAAATAAAATAATTTAAAAAAGAACACCGCTACTATCCAACACTGCAGCTTCTAATCATGTCCCAAAAAACGTAAACTCTACATGCCATATATCAAAATGACCATACCAGTCAGGGGATATAATTTTAAAAAGTATTTTAGTCCCATTTGTGCTACTAAATATTAATTGAAAAATGTGAAACTCCCCTGCTGGACCATATTCTATTTTGTTCAAAAGTGACATCACTATATAACAGCTAGTAGATTTCATCACATAATCATGCCAATGGGTTCTCCATGACATCACCATGGATGAGAAGTCGACGTTTAGCTGCCATGATGATCACATGATATTAAATGGACAACATTCTCTTTCTTGGAGATTTGGAGGCACATCTTCAGAAGATATCTTTCTGCTTGTGAGTTCAGGACAACAAATGTTCTTCATCTGGCTATATGAGGTATACACCCAGTGATGGAAGGCTTATGGCATCATTGAAATCATACTGTATAACTGCCTTATAAACAGCATTAACTGACCTAAATTGTTACCGGTTGTGCACCAATATAATGGCTCAATAAACAGCATTCAAAGTACATCAGAAAGACATGCCTTCTCCACATTATTTGTCACATCATGTCATCACATTGCCTTGAAACAAAACATATGTAGGCAGACATGCAATCTGTGGGCGATCTTTGGGCACATACCAACAGTATTAACTGAAGCCCATTTATATTGTGTTCTTGTAGTTTTATGAATAGCCATGGGGTAGGCATTTTTCAGATGTGATTGAATTAAACACATTTATAACATGATGGCTCTAGACAGCTTATTAATAGTGATTATGTATCTACCTCCCTTAAAACACCAGATGACTTCAAAATGATTACAGTACCCTGCAGCTACAAGAGAGTCCAGTCTCCGGGTGATATATGTGCTCTGCAAGACGTCTGATCTTCAGTCACTAAATTACATGCTGGATTAATTTTATGCAAATTACTGCTAATTCTGTTTGTTTCAAATGTCAACTTTTTCCGTTGCACATGGACATGGCATTTCTATTTTTACTGTTGTTTCAGCTATTTTCAGCACTTTTATTTACCTTGGTGACTTGGTGAGCTTAAAACCTCAGCATTTTTCAATGCTCAGCATAACAGGAGCCAAGGCTGAAGGAGCGTCTGAAGCTAAAGCAAATACATATAGGAACAGTAAGGATTGAAAAGTTTTATGAAAAGTTTATTTTGTTCCTTAAGTTTGGACAACAGAAGAAAATAGTTTGCATTATATATCTCTATATATCTTCTGTCTTCATGTGCTTTCACCAATGTTGTTTTCCCAATGTTCTAGTCTACCTAGCACCAAAGAGGCTTTCACTTTGAATTATTTCTAAGTAACCATTTATATTTATTTATTTTGTACTGAAACATTTACCTGCCGCTTATATTTGTACCATTTGATGGTTTCCTATGGTCCATTGTCAGTAGTTAAGCACAGATAGACCAGCTACAGTGCCTTGAAAAGTATTCATACCCCTTGAACTTTTCCAAATTCTTTCACATTACACCCACAAACTTAAATGTATTTTATTGGGATTTAATGTGATAGACCAAACAAAGTAACAAGTATGTGAAGTGAAAAGAAAATGATACATGGTTTTCAAACTTTTTAATAAATAAAAATCTTTATGAAACAAAAACCATAAAAAGACCAGACAAGACAATAAACAATAGGGGTAAAGATACAGGTGGGAGAGCAAGGCCTAATTCAAACCGAGGCACCAAACACCAAATCCCACGGTTTCCAGATATGGTCAAACTTATCAGCAAAGTGGCCGACAGGTATTCCATTCTTCTGACCTATGCTATGCTGGCTATGAGGTCAGTTCGTGAAGGGGAGTCTGTACGTTTCCAAAACCTAGCTATTAAGTGCCTAGCCGCCGTCAGCACATGAAGCATCAGCAGTAAGAGGTGTTTCTTCAAGGGTATATGAGGGATGTTCAGTAGATAAATGATGGGTTCTAAGGGGAATCTAACGTCAAGTAGGCTTAAAAGTACTTCCTGCGTTATGGCCCAGAAGGGTTTTATAACCGGGCATTCCCAAAAAATATCAATGTGGGACCCCTCCCCTGTTCCACATCTCCAACACCTGTCCAAAATGCAAAGATTGATGTTATTGGCATCCTCCTGTAGAGGTTGGATTTTAAAATATTGACTTTTGTTCAATTTGAATGTGATTACTCTGCTTGCATTCTTTTGATTCATATACTCACTTGCTCTTATGAATATTGTTATCCTTGCTTATTGTTCTTTAGCATACTGAAGAGCACTGTTCAATCCATCATCTGAAAATGTAAGGAGTATGGCACAACTGCAAACCTATTAAGACATGGCCGCCCACCTAAACTGACAGCCCATGCAAGGACAGCCCTAACTAGAGAAGCAGCAAAGAGGCCCATGGTCACTGGAGGAGCAGCAGAGATCCTCAGCCCAGGTGGGAGAATCTGTCTAAAGGACAACTATTAGTTGTGTACTCCACAAATCTGGCCTTTATGGAAGAGTGTCAAGAAGAAAACCATTTTGAAAGCAAACCATAAGAAGTCCAATTTGCGGTTTGCAACAAGTCATATAGGGGACACAGCAAACATGTGGAAGAAGGTGCTCTGGTCAGATGAGACCAAAGTTGACATTTTTGGCGTAAATACTAAATGCTATGTGTGCTGGAAAACTAACACTGCACATCACTCTTAACACACCATCCCCACCGTGAAACATGGTGGTGGCAGAATCATGCTGTGGGGATGCTTTTCTTCAGCAGGGACAGGGAAGCTGTTCAGAGTTGATGGGAAGATGGATGGAGCTAAATACAGTGCAATCCTGGGGGAAAACCTGTTAGAGGCTGAAAAAGACTTGAGACTGAAGCATAGGTTTACATTCCAGCAGAACAATGATCCTAAACATACAGCCAGAGCTACAATGGAATGGTTTAGATCAAAGCATATTCATGTGTTAGAATGGCCCAAAGTCCAGACCTAAATCTCATTGAGAATCTGTAGCAAGACTTGGAAATTGCTGTTCACAGACGCTCTTCATCCAATCTGACTGAGCTTGAGCTATTTTACAAAGAAGAATGGGCAAAAATTTCAGCCCCTAGATATGCAAAGCTGGTAGAGACATACCCTAACAGTACTGGGGAGAGGAATACAAATGCACGCCACACTTTCCAGATTTTTGAAAACTATGTATCATTTTCTTTTCAGTCATACATACTTGCTACTTTGTGTTCGTCTATCACATAAAATCTCAAAGTTTAAGGGGTATAAATACTTTTTCAAGGCACTGTATATATGTTCTATTGGAATCCAAATTCCAGTTCCACCATCACTCACTAGAATGGAGAAGTTGCCTTTCTAGTCTAGAACTGCTGTCAATTTGAGGTCTGCTTTAAAAGTAGGAGCTTAGGTGTGCAGTGTTCTTTTTCCTCAAAACATAGCATTGTGCATTTGTGGGTAAAAGTTTGTTTTTTGTCTTGTGTTTGTAGAACATTTTCCCAGAAGCACGTTGAAACATCCAGGTGGTCTGGGAAAACATAGTCCACAAATTTTTTTGGACAGCGAAGGCTTCCTTTGTGATGTCCTTCCATGAAAACTATTCTTGGCTAATATGTTTCTTATAGTAGACACATAGAGGGTTTTGCAACTTGTAGAGTGTTCTGTAGGTCTTTTGCTGTTACTCTTGGTTCTTTCACATCTCTTTAGGGATTTCTCTTGGAGTTATCTTAACAGGATGCTGAATTCTAGAGAGAATGGCAAGGGTCCTAAATTTTCTTAATTTCTAGATACTTTATCTTATCATGAATTGATGTACACCCAGAACTTTAGAAATACTTTGGTGGCCTTTTCCAGCTTTATACATCTATATAAAACATCTTCTGCATTGAGGCATGATTCACACTAACCAATCTTTATTAAGAAGAACCCATTTTTTTTAGTAACCAGGCTTTGTGTGCCTTTATTTAATGGGGGAAAGCAGATGTGAAACCCACACAAACCCAATACTATATCTTTAATTGGAACATGTTTTGCCAGTTAGTCATTAATGAGTTTTTCCCATCTCAGCCTTTCATGGCTGAGATCAAATAACCTTAGTGAGCGCTGGACGGGGATAACCAGGGTTACATTATATATTATATAAAAAAAAACAATAGTTTGAAAACAGCCTCCTGAACAAATTGCTTCTGGTCCAGAAGTTGAGCTGCTGATAAATGTATTGGTGATTTTATAAAAGTATACATTGACCTACATTGCAGGCTTCCTATGCCATTAGGAACATTAGCTCATCTTTCCACTCCTAATTGACATTCCACAATGTGAAAGTATTTCATATTGGAAACATGTTCCTGAACACTAATGTGATAAAGCAATGTGACAACTGCTAGAGATTTATGACTGAGCACATAAAATCTGAACATTTGAACAGAGCTGGTAGCCCGGAGGAAAAAAAGTTGCCATATACAGATGAGATAATTTAACTAAAAATAATATGTAAAATGCATTATGATCTGTTATTTGTATACTGTACATTAAAATATTTTTACCCTAAAACGTGTCTACTTTGTTTTTTTATGTATAAACCACATCTCCCACCTCAGTTGCGTTTAAGAACAAACGATCTGGTCTTTAGATGCCCATTTTAAAGGTAGTGTAATTGTACCATATGCCTATAGCCAGGTTTTACAACCAGTAGCCCTTGGACTACCTGCAAGTTATGAAGTAGTAGATACTAATTGTTACTAATCAGTGATACATATAGAAGGATAGCACATGCATAGAAATTATTGTGATGGGTATCCATTATAATCTTGCCACTCCAATCCCTTTCCATGGCCATTTAACTACTCTCTGCTTGCTAACAATGCACTGCACAGATTCTCATGCCCCAGTAGAAAAGGCGATGAGACAAAACAGCCTCCTCTCTCTAAGGGCCCCATAGAGTGCAGATGCTCTGTCTCTATGGTATGTGGTGGTATGTTATGGTACATTTGGCACCAGTGACATCAGGGATGTCAGATTAACTAAAACTTTCCACTATGCCCAAAACCTTAATATTACTACTTGACTCCTTGCTCAGGATCATACAGTTAGGGGGTATTCACTTAGCTGTATCTGTTTAGCAAATTGTTTCCACAAATGTGAATCTACCCTAAACAAGCTTTTTAGAAATACATCTATTGGCCTGGAGGTATCTCAAGCATCAGGGATATAGTACCAAAGGCATAAAGTGGCACCTCTTGTAATGCTTTACTAATTTTTCAAAAACTCATATGATTTTTTATATGCCTCTGATCCCTTTTATGTAGTCCTGAATACCAGTGGCCAAATAGGTTGGAAGTAGAGATGAGTGAAAATCTTGAAATTTTTTGCGTGTCTCCTATTACTTTTATATATATATATATATATATATATAGTAGGTAGAAGGTTCTCAGGGACGCCAATGATGACCACGATGGCTATACACCGCTGTGTGAGTAGTATTTGTAATATGAAGTATGCACAGGTGATGTTTGTTGTATTAATTCACCTTTCCACTAATCATGATAGACACGCATGTGGTATATTTTATTGGCACTTATGCACTTTATGATTATGATCATGTTACTATGTTTTTTTGATTATATGGATATATGGAGATGTTCTATGGATTTTTATATGCACGGCAATATGAATTTTATATTGAATATTTATAATTATGTACACAAATTTGTTGTTTTTCACTAATGATGTCTAATCATGTTGCTAATTTGTATGGGTATTTAGTACCCCCTACATGCACCATTTGTATGCTTGAGAAAGACTGCATTGTGTAGTTGAAACGTTGCAAGGGGAATAAAGTCGGTCTACCATTTGTTTCACGATATCTGGAGTGCTGCTTCAATTCTTTGGATTTGTATGACTGTGACGACGCGGTCGGTCGTCAGTGAAGGATTGCACCCGCCTTTTACCTTGAGTGCTGCTGGATCTCTTTGTTTGTTATATATATATATATTTATACATATATATATATATACTGTTGCAATATTTCTTTTTTTTTATTTTTACAAATTATTCCTCTTTTAAACTTTTTAATGCAACGACAGCAATAGCAAATAATGTCAGAGTGACACAGACATATATAGCTATAGGCATGGGCGTAGGAAGCCCCAAAAATCTGGGGGGGACAGCACTTATGGGGCCCCTGTGTCCCCGCCCACCCTCAAGCCACACCTACATTTCTCCACCCCACCCCCAAGTGCAAGAAATCTCTCCAAACCCCCCCCCCCCTTATGGGCCAGTGGGTCCGGTTAAAAAAAAAAAAAAAAAACACACACACAAAACAAGACACCTGTACTTACCTCCATCAGTCAAAGCGATGCGATGCAGGGCTCTTCCGGCCTGTGTCCCGCGCTGTACAGCTCAGACGGCGCAATGACCTCATCGCGCCGCCTGTACCAACATCTGATAGGCTGCTGGCACTAGGCCTGCAGCCTATCAGAGGAGCAGAGAAGGGAGACGCCTCTCCCTCTCCTGCTCCGCAGCACAGCCATCTGTATCGCTGTCCTGAGGACAGCGATACAGATGACTATGGAGATGAACGCTTCCACAATGGAAGCATTCATCTCCCTGTGCCCCGCCACCGCCGCACACATTGCGCTGCCGCTGGGGGGGATTTTTGCATACCCGCCCCCCCCCGCATTATTTCCTGGGGGGGATCCGACCCCCCCGTTCCCCCCGCTTCCTACGCCCGTAGCTATGGGTAAATGCATGGTTGACAGTGGTAAAAACACAAAGGACTGTCACATGTGTTATGCGTTTTCATATTTGAAAGTTTCCAAAAATTGTTCCTTATCAGGGGCAGATGGTGTTTAAAAATACACTGTGTTATGAGAAAAAAAAACTGACTTGTTGGGACCAGGCATGCAAAAATTCTGCCATAACCGGGGCAGATCCTGCCACTGTTTATTTACACATATTTTAATATCATAAGAAACAGAAAAAGTGTTAATTGTCAATAGGAAGCAGTGGCGCATTCTGAATAGACAGCCTAAGATAGGCAGCAGTGCAGTGTGGATGTGGAAAGGGTAGGGTAATAGTGGCATGTGGCCACAATAGTAGCGGCAACAGTAGCATTACATCATGGAACAGACAAGGCAGCAGGTGTGTGTGCGGCTGTTTAGGAGTAGTAGTCGTAGTAGTGATGGCTGTGTGGCAGTAATGCAAGTGGCAGTAGGGGGAATAGCAGCAAAGCGTAGCAGCTGCAATGGCAGTAGCCGTAGATATACAGTCTTAGTAAAAGTCTTAGGGATGGAATATGGCAAAAACTGCGGCAGATGGCTTAGAGAGTAATTAAATTTTACACAAGTCTCCTCTGATGTCTCCTCCTTCTCCCCAACTCCCTTATCCAGCTCCCAGGTCCTGTCCAATACAAACTTATCATCATAATCCTCACCCTCCCAAACACTTTTATGAGACTGCAATATGCCATTGTGGGCTCCTTGGTTCCATTCCCAATTTCCTGTTCTGTATTTACCTTGAGTGCCAGTGTCACAACAAAATTTACTGCCACCACCATGGCTACAAGTGCTATTTCTACCACCAATTCAGCTATACATAGAATCCTCCATCTAAACATCCTCTTTCTGACCTGGCATGGCAGTACAAATTCTGAAGATTCTCAGACAAATCAACAGGAAGACTATTTGAGTGAATGGGGTTTTGTTGCCTATTCTTAGGAAAACATGCACCCCACTAGGAGGAGGCAGTGAAGACAGAGAAGATGCAACTCAAAGGTTTCTTGGGGTTGCAAGAAGGAGGAGCAGGAGAAATGCTGTGGCAACTGGCTCCAAGGCACAGTGTCAGAGGTGACAACATCATCCTGCTGTGACTAAGGCCTCTTGCACACGAACGTATTTTTTTTTCAGTGTTTTGCTGTCCATTTATAACGGATCCGTTTTTCCGTTTTTTTGCTTCCGTTTTGTTTCCGTTTCAGTTCCGTTGTTCCGTTCCGTTTTTCTGTTTGGCATATACAGTATACATTAATTCCATAATGAAAATTGGGCTGGTCTTAAAATTTTCAATAGATTGTTCAGCAAAAAACGGAACGGATACGGAAGACATACGGATGCCTTTCCGTATGCTTTCGGTTTTTTTTGCGGACCCATTGACTTGAATGGAGCCACTGAACGTGATTTGCGGACAAGAATAGGACATGGTCTATATTTAAACTGAACAGAAAAAACGGAAAAGGAAGGCATACGGAGACACTTCAGTATTTTTTGCAGACCCATTGAAGTGAATGGTTCAGTATACTGTCAGTATACTGAACTGAAAAAACTGCCAGTATACGGTCCGCAAAATACTGCCGTGTGCAAGGGGCCTAAGAAAGAATGAGCCATCCAGTCCACATTCTCTTTATCTTCAATTATAATGTAGAGCCAATCAGAAGCCAAGGAAAACTGTGACTTACTGCTTCTACTACTGGCTTGATGGCTGGTGCTGCTACTGCCCAAATTCTGACATTGGGATGATGTAGCCTTGGTCTTTTGTTTTGCACGCTTCAATTTTCTAGACATTTTATTATGAGGCCTATAAATGAAATATCATGGGTTTGGTAGACAGATTATTATAATGAAAAATTGCAAATGTTTTTTTTTCCTGTAATTTAAAGAGGAGCAATTAAATGTCCCTCTTCTAAAAAAAAAACACTGCATCCTGGTATTGACAATTTATTTTGGTAACAATGCAAACTTTGCTGTTAAATGTTTTTGAACTACACCGTCTGTTACAGTAATGAGTTCACTACCATAGATAGAACAATACAATGTTTATGGTAAAATGTCTTTGAACTATGCATTCAACTCACTAGTTTAAGAATAAAATTTTTATAGTAAAATATCTTTGAACTACATGGTCTGACGCGGTAATAAGATCAATAACACAGATATAACAAAGCAAAGTTTGTGGTAAAATGTATTTAACCCCTTAAGGACCCGCGCTGTACATGTACAGCGCTGGTGGACGTGACTTAAGGACCAGTGCCATACATATATGGCGCTGCACCAATGCAGGCATATTAACCCTTGCACTGCCGAGGCACGCGCGGTACCCGGCCGGAGCCAGGGTGGCCATCGGGTGCCCGTCACAGCAGCACCTTCCTTAGTCATCGTGGCTGCCTTCCGTGAGAGCCTGTGAGATCCAGCGCCCTGGATCTCAGAGGCAGGAAGCTGTAAGTATATTACACTGCTTAATACATTTACAGTCAATGCATTACAATACAGAAGTATTAGAATGCATTGTAAAGGGGATCAGACCCCCAGAAGTTGAAGTCCCTGAGTGGGACAAAAAAAAGAAGTAAAAAAAACATTGTTTTCCATCTTAAAAAAATAAATAAAGTTTCAAGTAAAAAAAAAAACGCCCCTTTCTCAAAATAAAACATAAAATTGAAAAATAAAATAAAAAAACCAACATATTTGATATCGCCACGTCTGTAACGACCGGCTTCATAAAAATACCACATGACCTAACCCCTCAGGTGAACACTGTCAAACAAATAAAATAAAAACTGTGCAAAAAAAAACTGTGCAACACCAAGCAATCAAAAAGGCGTATGCCCCCAAAATAGTACCAATCTAACCATCACCTCATCCCGCAAAAACGGACCCCCAAAAAATAAAAACTATGGCTCTCAGACTATGGAGACACTAAAACATATTTTTTGTTTCAAAAATGATATTATTGCGTAAAACTTAAATAATTTAAAAAAAGTACACATTTTAGGTATCAGTGGGTCCATAAGAACCTGCTCTATAAAAATATCACATGAACTAACCCCTCAGGTGAAAACCATTAAAAAAAAAACAAGTGTAAAAACATGTGTAAAATAAGACATTTTTTGTCACCTTACATCACTAAAAGTGTTATACCAAGTGATTAAAAAGTCATATGCACACCAAAATCATACCAAACAAACCGTCATCTCATCCCGCAAAAAAGTAGACCCTACCTAGGACAATCGCCCAAAAGATAAAAAAACTATGACTCTCAGAATATGGAGACACTAAAACATGATTTTTTTGTTTAAAAAATACTGTTACTGTGTAAAACTTAAATAAAAAAGTATACATATTATGTATCGCTGTGTCTGTAAGAACCTGCTGTATAAAAATATCACATTAGCTAACCCCTCAGATGAACACCGTAAAAATAGAAAAGTGTGTCAAAAATGCAATTTTTTCGTCACCTTACATCACAAAAGGTCACAAAAAGTGTAATACCAAGCGATCAAAAAGTCATATGCACCCTTAAATAGTTTCAATCAAACCGTCATCTAATACTGAAAAAAATGAGCCCCTACATAAGACAGTCGCCAAAAAATGCTTTATTATGTAAAACTGAAACAAGCAACCAAAAAATTTGTCATATTTGGTATTGTCGCGTCCGTAACAACCTGCTCTATAAAAATACCACATGATCTAACCTGTCAGATGAACAATGTAAATAACAAAAAATAAAAACGGTGCCAAAACAGCTATTTTTTGTTACCTTGCCTCACAAAAAGTGTAATATAGAGCAACCAAACTAACAAAGCAAAGTGGTCTCAAAAAGCAGAGAAATGCTCAAAACCCCAAAGGCAGGCTACACAGGTGCACCTAAATAATACTTAATCCCGGGATAAGTGTTATTTAGGTGCACCTGTGTAGCCTGCGTCACATGACACGTGAGAGGTGTGATTGTATGTAAGATTTCAAGCTGGAGATACTTAGGAGTTGTTTGCTGTGTGTCGGACCTTATGCTCCTGTAATAGCCCATACGGCCCCAGTAATTGCCCGTATGGCACAGGTAGGTTAGCGTTAGGTCCCGTGCCACTATGACGTGGTGCTCGGGCTCCAGTATGTTCTTGATATAAGAATATATTGGCAAACTGTCTCATTTTTAACATCAGCGGGAGGGTTTAGCCATATATTGTTACCGTTATAGTGCACCAAATTTCGCAGTGTTTTGCTTTAATATAGAGCAACCAAAAATTATATGTACCCTAAAATAAGACCAACAAAACTGCCACCTTATGCCATAGTTTCTAAAATGGGGTCTTTTTTGGAGTTTTTACTCTAGGGGTGCATCAGGGGGTCTTCAAATGTGACATGGCAACTTAAAATTTTTCCAGTGAAATCTGCCTTCCAAAAACCATATGGCGCTCCTTTCCTTCTGCTCATCGAGCCAGATACTTCTGGGGGAACCTGCCTAGCATGAACAGGCCTCTAGTAGCTACAGACAATGAGAAGACAAAGCTTCAAGATTGCTTGGAGCCCAGAAGAGTTGCGAAGTTCATCAAGTCTATGTCACATTAAGAATTTCGCCACTAAGTAATTTGGTCCATACTGCAAAAGGAGGTGTACAATCACCCATAAATTTGATGAAAAAAAGCCTGTTTCATACAACAAATTTCACCACTACATAATTGACTATACAGCAAAAGGAGTTTTTTTTATCTTCCTCTAATACACGGCAAACTGGGCTTCCGAATATATCACTGCACCGCTGAGCTGCAAGTAGGCCCACATTTTTTCCCACTTTTACACAAAAGGCTTTTCAACAGAGACGTACAACGCTGGACAGCGTATATACTTTAGTTTCGTCACTAATACACTGAAAACAGGGCTACAGAATATATCACTGCACCGCGGAACGGCAATTAGGCCCAAATTTTGTTCTACTTTTACACAACAGGCTTTTCAACGAAATAGGCCACTAAACGCTTTTACCACAAATAATTGCAACAGTGAAGTGCGTATATATTTTTCTTTTTGTACTGAAATAGGCCACTAAATGCTTTCAAAACATATAACTTCAGAAGTGAACTGAGAATATATTTTTACTTTTGTACTGAAATAAGCCACTAAAAGCTTTCACCACAAATAACTGCAACAGTGAAATGCGTATATATTTTTCTTTTTGTACTGAAATAGGCCACTAAACGCTTTCACCGCATATAACTGCAGAAGTGAAATGCGTATATATTTTTATTTTTGTACTGAAATAGGCCACTAAACGCTTTCACCACATATAACTGCAAAAGTGAAATGCATATATATTTTTATTTTTGTACTGAAATAGGCCACTAAACGCTTTCACCACATATAACTGCAAAAGTGAAATGCATATATATTTTTCTTTTTGTACTGAAATAGGCCACTAAATGCTTTCACCACAAATGACTGCAACAGTGAAGTGCATATATATTTTTCTTTTTGTACTGAAATAGACCACTAAAGGCTTTTAAACATAGCACTTGCACCCCAATAACAAGAACAAATTGCTGGAATGACAGAGCTGTATAATGGCTATTTAGATTCCCTGCACTTGTAAATCGCTTTTCTAGCACTGTCCCTAGCGGCTTCTGACATCTCTTCCTGCACTAAGATGCTGTAAAATGATTCCTCCCTATCCTTTCCCTGCACTTATAAATCGTTTTTCAGTGTTTTTTTTTTTCACAATGAGGTTTTTGCTTTTGCTGTCCCTAGCACCTTCTCACGTCTGTCCCCACACTCAGAATGCTGGAAAATGTCTGAATCCAAGATGTACCCCATATATAATATCATCATTCTATAGGTCCGTATAAAGAAAGCCAACTCAGTTTAACAGGGTCTAATGGGGTCACAGCACCATTATCTTAAAGAACTTGTAGCCATCACTCCGTGCAGCTGTTTGACCCAAGGTTTCCCCAAAACGGAGCAGACATTATAAATAGCAGTAGGCATACAGTATTTTATATTAGCACCGTGTTGCGGTGTATATGCTTTATGTCTGCATGATTACCACAAGACAAAGATAAATAAAACAGGAAATGCTTGAGGCTTTTGACCTTCCTCTGACTCTACAATCTGATCATTAGTAAACCTCAACAAATCTGATAAGCCACATGAATACACAAGTAAAGTTATTTTGTCTTCAAGATGTTTAGAATCTGGTGTTTATACCTATAAATATGTGCAATCACTTTTATTCGATAAACAGACACACATGCATATTTCAATTATCCTTCCACCGGATAGAGACTGTGGTGGGAAAAAGAACAGCGATAATTTCCTCAGTTTATAACATTTCTTCCAAAAAATTGCACAACACATTCATATATTTTTTGAAGAAAGGAAGTTTTACTGTACAGTTCATGCTTGGCTTTTTATCACAGCTGTTTCCACTTTTGTAAAAAAAAACTTTACAAAAGAGTTTTTCTTATTTTCATGGAGTAGACTTGTAAAGTTCAAGTTATCCCATCCTCATCTATATACAGTAGATGAATTTTGAATCTAGTGAACTGTTGTCTTCCAAAAAAAACGAACTTTTCTTTGTCATGAAAATGCAGATGGAAGTCCAAATGGTCTGACACTCTTGAAGAAATCGCCCCAAGGACACTATGTTCTGGAATTGAACAATAAAATGTTACCAGATCCAAAGGTGAAAATCAGAATCGCTAAAATATAGTACTAAAACTTCAGCCTATGAAAATCACAAACAGGCAATGCATTCGAAAAGTCTTCAGAGTCAGAACATTTCACTTTTTCACATTTTGTTGTTGGCGGCCTTGTGCTAAAAATAAAACTTTTTCCCCAATAATTCTGCACTCAATACCCTATAATGAGAAAATGAATACAAAATATCAGATTTTTTTTTAATCATGTACAGTACTTGTTCCTCGTTATGCTTAAGGAAATGTATAGAGCAAGCTCACACACAGGGCTCACACCATACATTGCATCTGGCAGCTGTATAATTTGTTTTTTTGCCTTACTCTGGATCAACTTTTCAGGACAACAGGTTGAACTGGATGGATATATGTCTTTTTTTTTAAGCCTTATAAACTATGTTACTATGGCACCTGGCCACAATGACTGGTATCGGCAATGACACCGAACCCGGTCATTTAACCCCTCAGGTGCTGTGGGCAATAGCGAGCACGGCTTATGTGGGTTTAGGAAGAGACAAAGGGCTCACTCTGCCTTCCAATTCCCCACAGGTAAATCATTGGGCTCTATTCAGTTACCATGACAGCCTGAGGCCTTCTGAAGGTTCCCAGGCCTGTCATGGTTAACTGTCTGTAAAGCCATGCTCGAGGTATGGCTCAGCAGATAGTGTCTCGGAATACTATAGACCACAATAGTATTCTAGGAGAACTAAGAGTACTAAAAAGTAAAAAAATATATAAATATTAAAAATGCAAATCCCCTTTTTTAAATCCCCAAATCCATGTGCAAGCCTTGTGGCATCATCTCCAAGAAGATTGGAGGCTGTAATAGCTACCAAAGGTGCTTTAACACCTACATGTCCTGAGTAAAGGGACTGAATACTTATGTCAATGCGAGATTTTAGTGTTTACTTTTAAATAAATAGCAAAGCTTTATAATATTCTGTTTTCACTTTGTCATAATGGGGTATTGAGTGCAGAATGATGGGGGAAAACTAGATTTTTTAAAAAATTTTAGCACAAGGCCGCAAAATAACAAAATGTTTAAAAAAAGCGTACATGTATGGTATATGTATATGGGTCTAGAACACCTGCAGTGAACAGGATCAGAGAACTCCCGACCCAGTCATATAACCCCTAGATGCCTGATTGTACTGTAGGTTCTAAAAAATTTAAAGGGATTCTGTCACCAGGTTATAGCCTATATAGATGCGGACATGCACAGCTAGATCACCGCTAGCATGTCCGCACTATATCTGTGCCATAGCGCTGCGCTTTTTTATTCAGTGTAAATGATTTTATTGATATATAAATCAGGGTGTTAGTGTGCCCAAGAGGCGGTACGAACCTTTCTTGTGCCCAGCCACGCCCACCTGTGAAGGAACCCAGCACCGAATCCGTTTTACCAATCTCCTCCTTGCTCACATTATATACGTTATATCTTACGATATTTACGGCGATATAACTGTAAGCAAGGAGGAGATTGGTAAAACGGAGGCGGTCCTGGGCTCTTTCACAGGTGGGCGTGGCTGGGCACAAGAAAGGTTCGTACCGCCTCTTGGGCACACTAACACCCTGATTTATATATCAATAAAATCATTTACACTGAATAAAAAAGCGCAGCGCTATGGCACAGATATAGTACGGACATGCTAGCGGCGATCTAGCTGTGCATGTCCGCATCTATGAAGGCTATAACCTGGTGACAGAATCCCTTTAAAGATTATTTCAATAAATTTTAGAAATGTATAAAAAAATATAGTTACAAATTTCAGAACACCCCTGTTTCCCCATTTATCATATTAGTAAACATACTAAATTAACCTAATTGGTATTGCTGCATCCATAAATATCCAAACTATTAAAATAGCACATTATTTATGCCACACAGTGAATGCCATAAAGAAAAAAAATTCCGCACAGCAATTTTCTTTTCATTTTCCTCATATTCCAGAAACCATTACTTACTAACATTTTCATTGATATACCTTCATGATAGCGTGTTTTTTGCAGGATGAGAAGATTTGAATTACACAATATTGGGGTTCATATAATGTATTACATTGTTTTATTGATTGTTTTCCTTTTGGTGGGGATGGAGAAAAACAGGCAGGAAATTCCAACATTAATAAATAATGTGATAACTGTATTCTGGGGGTTATTACAATATATTTTATTATAATTGTTATTTTTTATGTACATGGGGTGTTTAATAACAGAAATCGCTACTGATAATAGGATCTAGAGGGTTAAATGAACGGGATTGAAGTTACCTCCAAATCATCCATTGCAGCATGACCCACTGTTGATAGCTTGGTCATGACTCCTAAGTCCCCTCCATCCATTGTGTGCCTTAGGCCATGCTATTTTGGGGCATTATAGCGGGTTAGGACCTCAGACACTTAGCTAGCCCTACAATGCATTGTGCCTGGTAAAGATGTGTTCCCATGATTAATGTAAAAATAAAAATCAGACTTCATATAGTACATGAAAATCTCTTTCTAAAAAGCTAGAACCAGCCCTGTACCTTACATGGGTCCAGAGTTCTCCCCATTTGTTGCTCTGCTAGATTTATTTCTGGGGGGGGGTTTTCTCAGGGGTTGTGTCCTTTCTGCTGCAGCTCTCTCTCTGTAACTGTCACAGCTCCTAACAATAGATAGAACTGATGGAAGTTGGAGGTCACACATGCTCAGTTTCAAAGGACAAACAGCAGGTGGCGCTATACAGATAGATTTTATTGAATAACTACAATATAGATTATAATATTCCGATTCAAGTGCTACTTTGAAAATGTAGACTATTTTTTGTGGGTCAACCCCTTTAACAGGCTGAATATCCTGGTGACAGGATCCCTTTAATTAAGCTAACCTATGCTTATTTTTCAATCTTGATGAAATGTAATGATGAAAAATAATTGCAAACATATATAATATGCTTTCTTTCTATAATATGCTGTCTTTCCCTGATTAAAGCAGTCACATTTCAATAGGGTGCCAGACGTGCCACAATGCAGGACACTGTATGGAACAGTTCTCTGCCTTTATTAAAATGAAATATTGTACAAAGTGGAACACGTTAAATGGATTGGACACTGCCAGTAGGTTCCTGAACGTCATTTTTGCATGCTATTTCACAGTTATAAATAATATTTTTGCAGTCCTCAGTGAACAGCGAAAAACCTTATAGTTACATAAATTATGCAAGACACTACTTATATTTTATGAGAGACTGTGCTTCTCTTTACATTGATCTGACAAGTTACCTTCTTCACAATAACACCTCTGACTGACACTGTGCACACGCTAGAATCCACAGAGGCCCATGAATGCAAAAATAAAATACTTGTGAAGTTTAAGTTATATAATTGTATATTTGCTTAAATATAATAATAGTTATAAAAAGCAGCATCAACAAATTACCACATATCAAACACAAGTCGATGAAAATAGTCAAAGCCATTTTTAAGTACATCAATTTAAACAGGTAGTCTGGCCTAGGAGCCAACAACCCCTATGTTCCTAATATGTGGACCATAAGAAAAAAAATACTGTCCATAGAACCGACGTGCCCGCTCTGCTGCTCTGTTTCTGGCTGCTTCCGATCCCCGCAGGACGAGTTAAGTGGCTATGTCCCAAGACCACGGGGGCCAATCACAGGCCTCAGCTGTCACATTTGCTTGACTTATAGGTCGCAGTTGGGCCACAAGTTAGGGCCTACTCCTAGGCCATCAACTGGGTCATAACTGGCCAGGCATTGTTAGATCTATGGAAAAAGCTATGGGATCCTGATGTAATTAGTGGAAGAAGGTTTAAAGGAAACCATTCAAAACAGTCTGACAACCCCTTACACACACTCAGAAATAAGAGTACTAGGTAAGAAAAGTCAATTTCCAGCCAAAGTATGTTCGTTATTAAGATGTGGTATGATATTCCTCTACTGCCTTCCATTTGTAAGCTCTATGTGTTTGGCAGCCATGAACCTGTCTGCTTTATGCTGATATCAAACACTTTTCTGCAGGAATCACATGACCCTTCTCATGATAAATCTAATAGATAAAGCTGAGTGTATGTATGTGTGTGTGTGTGTATGTATGTATGTCCGCTAAAGGAATCCACACCGTTGCATTTACAATCATGCAAAATAGTCACACAGGTACACCAGGTGTCCAGGAAGGTTTTAGACCCCATCTCAGCTCTATTCCCAAAAATTGCAAATATGGCACATGACCTACATTAGCCAATAGAAGCCTGCAGGTCTTTCTCTTCATATCCCGACTTCATATCCTAACTGCCATACACACAGTCACATGTCCCTTATCAGCCAATAGAAGCTCGCAGGCCCTGAGTCTCCACATACACACAGTTTTACACCAGCCATAACAACCCAGCCATTTTTCTTGACTGCTGTAGGTCAGCTTTAAAGGGGCACGGCGCTGTTGACACTGTTAAGCGAGCGGAGTGCTGTGGAGGTCAAAGTTCAGGGGCAGGTAAGGTGGCCATTAGGGCCACCGTCAAAAGACGGTCTTAAACACGGGGTGTGTTCCCTGCTAAGGCACACCCTGAACCGGATAGACCACGCCCCCTCCCACTCCGCAGCTGACAGGGATTGAAAAAATAAAGGTAAAAATCAACTTCTGTCGGCTGCAGGAGTGGGAGAGAGGGTGACTTTCTCCGTACAGCTCACACACAGACAGTAGAGTGCTGAACATCCCTGTGTCTGTCCAGGCCCTGCGCTGGACGGGGGACAGAAAGTCTGAAAGCCAGACTGTTTGGCCTAAAACCGGACCTATGGCCACCCTAGGGGCAGGCTGCTGTGGAGGGGCAGGCTGCCTTTATTGTACTCACCATCACCACCTCCTCAGGCAGAGAGTTCCATAGTCTTACTGCTCTTACCGTGAAGAACCCTTTTCTATGTTTGTGTACAAACCTTCTTTCCTCCAGACGCAGAGGATGTCCCCTCGTCACAGTCCTGGGGATAAATAGATGATGGGAGAGATCTCTGTACTGACCCCTGATATATTTATACATAGTTATTAGATCTCCCCTCAGTCGTCTTTTTTCTAGAGTGAATAACCCTAATTTTGATACCCTTTCGGGGTACTGTAGTTGCCCCATTCCAGTTATTACTTTAGTTGCCCTCCTCTGAACCCTCTCTAGCTCTGCTATGTCTGCCTTGTTCACGGGAGCCCAGAACTGTACACAGTACTCCATGTGTGGTCTGACTAATGATTTATAAATTGGTAAGACTATATTTTCATCACGGGCATCTATGCCCCTTTTGATGCAACCCATTATCTTATTGGCCTTAGCAGCAGCTGCCTGACACTGGTTTTTACAGCTTAGTTTGTTATTTATTAAAATTCCTAGATCCTTTTCCATGTCAGTGTTACTGAGTGTTTTACCATTTAGTATGTACGGGTGACTTGCATTATTCCTTCCCATGTGCATAACTTTACATTTGTCAGTGTTAAACCTCATCTGCCATTTCTCTGCCCAAGCCCCCAATCTATCCAGATCCCTCTGTAGCAGAAAACTGTCCTCTTTAGTGTTAATTACTTTACACAGTTTAGTGTCATCTGCAAAAATTGATATATTACTGTGCAAGCCTTCTACAAGATCATTAATAAATATATTGAAGAGAATAGGGCCCAATACTGACCCCTGAGGTACCCCACTAGTGACCGTGACCCAATCTGAGTGTGTACCGTTAATAACCACCCTCTGTTTTCTATTACTGAGCCAGTTACTTACCCACATACAGATATTTTCTCCTAGTCCAAGTGTTCTCATTTTATATACTAACCTTTTATGTGGTACAGCGTCAAATGCATTGGAGAAGTCCAGATATACGACATCGATTGATTCGCCGCTGTCAAGTCTAGAACTTACCTCCTCATAGAAACTGATTAAATTAGTTTGACATGACCGATCCCTCATGAAGCCATGCTGATATGGTGTAATTTGCTTATTTTCATTGAGATACTCCAAGATAGCATCTCTTACAAAACCTTCAAACAGTTTACCCACAACAGATGTTAAACTTACCGGCCTATAATTTCCAGGCTCTGTTTTTGGACCCTTTTTGAATATTGGCACCACATTTGCTATACGCCAGTCTGGTGGAACATTCCCTGTCAGTATGGAGTCCGTGAATATCAAAAATAAGGGTCTGGCTAGGACATCACTTAATTCCCTTAGGATACGGGGGTTTATGCCATCTGGTCCTGGCGATTTGTCTATTTTAATCTTTTTAAGTCGCTGCTGTACTTCTTCCTGGGTCAGACAGGGCACTTTTAAAGGAGAATTTACTTTTACATTTTGCATTTCATCTGACAGTTTATTTTCCTCAGTGAAAACAGTGGTGAAGAAAATATTTAATAGCTTGGCTTTATCCTCATCGCTTTCTGCAACTCCCCCCTCATTGCTATGTAGAGGGCCGACTCCTTCAGGTTTATATTTTTTACCATTTATATAATTGAAAAACATTTTAGGGTTAGTTTTGCTCTCTCGGTCTCTAGTTTGGCAGTTTTTATTAGTTTTTTACATATTCTATTTTTTTCCTTATAGTTTATCAGTGCTTCCTGGCTCCCCTCCTGTTTTAGTGATTTATATGCTTTCTTTTTGTCATTTATTGCTTTTTTTACGGTTCTATTTATCCACATTGGTTTCTTCTTATTTCTTAGCCTTTTATTTCTATAAGGTATGCATCGATCACAATTAGATGTTACAATGCTTTTAAAAATCTCCCATTTTGTGGTGTTGTGGAAATCACTGTTAAGGAAATGGGGTACTGTGGAGGTCACAAATAAAGGGGCGGCCGCTGTGGAGGTCACTGTTAAAGGGGTGGGCTGCTGTGGAGGTCACTGTTAAAGGGGTTGTCTGCTGTGGAGGTCTCTTATAAGGGGGTGGGATGCTGTCTAGGTCACTGTTAAAGGGGCGGGCTCTGTGGAGGTCTCTGTTAAGTGGACAGGGAACTGTGGAGGTCACAGTTAAGTGAACGGTCCGCTATGGAGGTCAGTGTTAAGGGGCAGGGTGCTGTAGAGGTCACTGTTAAGGGGGTGGGTTATTGTGAGAATCACTGTTAATGAGATGGGGCACTGTGGAGGTCACTAATAAAGGGGCGGCCGCTGTGGAGGTCACTGTTAAAGGGGAGGGCTGTGTAGATGTAACTGTTAAGGGTGCAGGCCGCTGTGGAGGTCACTGTTAAAGGGGCAGGGTACTGTATGTGTCTCTGTTATAGTGAATACTATTGATATCTTTTAACGACACACACAAACATTAAATGAAATAAATGACATATACCCGTGTGAAGCCAAGTCTTTCTGCTAGTTAGCATATATAGAGCGTGTGCAAGATCAGACCCTTTCTGAGGCTGCCCTATTATCAACTGGTTTTAGCCTTTCCTTTTTTGGCACCCTCCGGGTTGATGAATTGTTACCCCCTTCCTACAACAAGCCAGGTGGCCTCCTTCCCACTGATATAGCACTGCGTAATGGGTCGATTTGGGTTCGAATTTGTCACTCCAGGTGTTTGTAATTTCTTGGTCCATCAGGATCTCTCCCCCCTTACCAAGTTTCAATTTAATTCCCTCTTAACAAGATGCTTGTGTCAGGTGGGCTACGACCCTCGTTTGTTTTATTCCCATTCCTTCCAAATCGGCGCTGCCACGGAGGCTGCTAGGGCTGCCCTTTTCGAGGCTGAGATTATGCGGATTGGCAGATGGCGTTCTTCTTGTTTTTCTTCTTGCAGACTAGCTAAACGGAGAGCAGCACTGTAAAAATGCTGGTTTCAGGCTGTGATCTCCACTCTGGAGATTGCAGACTGAAATAGGGTAAGACGACCTGTGTGCCACCGTGCCCCCAGTGAATTTAGTGCCCCCCCAGTGCCCCTGTTAATGCCCCAAGATGCTGCCATTCCCCCCCCCCCCCCTTCCCCTGATACCCCCTGCTTCTCTGTGACGGCATTGATGGCAGCGGCTCAGGAACGAAGCCGCTGTTATCAGCAGAGAGTGTCTGCTGTAATTTACAGCTGACACTCTGCTGCAAAGGCCAAAATCGGTGCTGGCACTGATCTCGTCGTTTAACCCCATAGATGCCACGGTCAGTAGCTGCCAGCGGCATCCATGGGGTTGAGAGGGAGGGAGCTCCCTCTCTCTTCCATCGGGCCGCCGCTGCTGCGAAGGTGTCCAGACTGTCATGTATCTAATGCTGATAAGACCCTGAGGGTCTGATCAGCCTTAGGCCTCTTGCACACGAACGTTGTGTGCCTGTGGCCGAATTGGGGCCTGCCATTTTTACCCACTTCACCTCCACAAAAAAATGTTATAAAAAGTGATCAAAAAGTCATATGTACCCCAAAATGATACCAATAGAAACTACAGCCCATCCCACAAAAAACAAGCCCTAAAACAGCTACATTGGTGAAAAAATAAAAAGATTATGGACTTTAGTATATGACGATGCTAAATATTTTTTTTTTAACATAAAAGTGATTTTATGCAAATGAGTAGTAAAACATAAAAAAACTATATAAATATGGTATCGCCACAACCGTATCAACCCACAGAATAAAATTATCATTTCATATTTACTATAAAAGGAACCCCATATAAAATAAAAATAATAAACACTGACAGAATTTTTACCCACTTCATTGCAACAAAAAATGTTATAAAGAGAGATCAAAAAGACCAAAATTATACCAAAGAAACTACAGCCCATTCTGCAAAAAACAAGCCCTCACACAGCTACATTGGTGAAAAAATAAAAATGTCAGGGCCCCTAAAATCAATTTCAGCAAATTACATGTTAGAAAATCCCGATGCCGCTTCTCTTCTGAATGCTGCCGTCTCCTGAAACAGCGGTTTACGACCACATATATGGTGTTGCCTATGCATAACAAATTGTGGGGTGCACGGTCTCCTGTTACCCCTTGTGAAAATAAAAAAAATTGGGGCTAAAGCAACATTATATAGGAATTAAAAGTTTATTTTCATTTTCACAGCCATGTGTTTTCTAAATTCTATGAAATGCTTGTTGGCTCAAAGCATTCACTTCACTCAGATTTATTCCTTGAGGGGTGTAGTTTCCAAAATAGGGTAACTTTTTGGGGTTTTCTTTCTAGAGGTACCTCAGGGTCTCTTTAAATATAACATGGTGCCCGAATACTATTCCAGCAAAATCTGCCCTCCATTAACAATATGGCGCTCTTTAACTTCTGCATCCTGCCGTGTACCCATATAGCAGTTTACGATGACATATGGGGGGTTTCTGTAAACTACATCATCAGGGTCATAAATATTAAAGTCTGTTTGGCTGTTAACCCTTGCTGTGTTACAGGAAAAATTGCTAAAAATTGAAAATCTGCACCAAAAAATTAAATATTAAAATTTCCCCTCCATTTTGCTTTAATTCTTGTGGAATACCTAAAGGGTTAACAAAGTTTGTAAAATCAGTTTTGAATAACTTGAGGGGTTTAGTTTCTAAAATGAGGTCATTTATGGGTGGTTTCTACTATGTAAGCACCAAAAAGTGACTTCATAACTGAACTGGTCCTTAAAAAATTTGCTTCTAAACTTCTAAGCCTTCTAACTTCCTGAAAAAATAAAATGACATTTAAAAAATGATGCCAACATAAAATAGACATATGGGGAATGTAGAGTAATAACTATTTTATGTCGTTTTGAACATAGCGAATTTTTCAGAATTTTCAGCAAATTTTGGATTTTTTTATGCATAAAGGTAAACTATATCAACTAAAATTCACCACTAACAAAGTATGATGTACGTTAAACAAACGTTGTTGCTTCCTGCTTGTAGGCTGTGATTAGGGTTCCCAGTCCCGTAACATAAATTTCAACAAGATACAGCCAAAGAGATTTCCAGATTTGGATGCAAACTTTCTTTTTAATTGTATACAGAGGAATTGCAGCTTTAGCAGCTTTCGGCTAGAAGTGCAGCCTTCATCAGGCACTGTGCCGCTTGTGGGTAAGAGTCCAGGGTAGAGTACACCAGAAAGGAACAAGGGGCGCAATGGTCGCCAAAAGGTAAATGGCATTGCGCCCCTTGTTCCTTTCTGGTGTACTCTACCCTGGACTCTTACCCACAAGCGGCACAGTGCCTGATGAAGGCTGCACTTCTAGCCGAAAGCTGCTAAAGCTGCAATTCCTCTGTATACAATTAAAAAGAAAGTTTGCATCCAAATCTGGAAATCACTTTGGCTGTATTTTGTTGAAATTTATAAAGTATTATGTGTGTCACGAGAAAACAATTTCAGAATGGCTTGGATAAGTAAAAGAGTTCCAAAGTTATTACCAAATAAACTGACACATGTCAGATTTGAAAAATGGGGATCCGGCATTTGGTCCAAACTGGCTGTCGCTTGAAGCGGTTAAGGCCTCACAGCTGCTAATGCATATCAGAGCAAAAACCAAGCCCTGCGGAGGAAAGGACTGCCTGTAGAGATCAGAGACAGGATTGTGTGGAAGCACAGATCTAAAGAAAGTTACAAAACAATTTCTGCTACACTGAAAGTTATCAATAACACAGTGATCTCCATAATTCTTAAATGGAGCTAGACTACCCACCAAACTAAGGGGCCTTATTAAGAGATCTGACTATGAACCAAATAATCACTCTGGCTGAGCTCCAAAGATCCTGTGTGCAGATGGGAGAAACTTCAAGAAGGTCAACCATCACTGCAGCATTCCACCAATCTGGTTTTATGACAGAGTGGCCAGAAAGAAGCCTCTCCTCTGTAAAAGTCACATAGAAGTTAGCAAAATTCACCTGAAGGATGGGACAGGTAGATTGGTCAAAGTTGAGGGAAAGCTGAAAGAAGCAAAGTACAGGGATATTCTTAATGAAAGCCTCATCCAGTGTGCACTGGACCTCAGACTGAGCTGAAGGTTCACCTTCCAACCACACAATGACCCTAAGCACACAGCCAAGACAATGCAGGAGTGGACTCCTGTGAATGTACTTGAGCGGCTCAGCCAGAGCCCTAACTTGAACCCTAAGGCCCCTTGCAGACAAGAGTGCCGGATTCAGTCCGGATGCATTGTGGGAGTGTTCAGAGAACCCCGGGCGAATTCGCACGCAATTTGTCTGCGATTGCGTTGCGTTGTCCATTTTTTTCTGAGTGAGTGCAAAGCATTAAATGCGTTTTGCATGCGCATGATAAAAAACTGAATGTTGGTATCCAGACCCGAACCCGGACCTTTTTACCGAAGTTCGGGTTTGGGTTCGATGTTTTGTAGATTTTATAATTTACATTATGGGTGGGTTCACACTAGCGTTATGGTTTCTGTTATGGCCTTCCGTTATAACGTGGTTATAACGGAACATAACGGTATCCATAAGACGGAAGGACGGATCCGTTCTTTTGCCCATAGACTTCTTTTATGATGTAATGAAAAACGGAAGCCTTTAAAAGGCATTCCGTTTCCTTTCTGTCATAATAAAAGTCTATGGGAAAGCATAACGGATCAGTCTGGTTCCCGTTATGCAAGACGGAAAACAAAGTCCTGTGGACAGGACTTTGTTTTCCGTCTTGCATAACAGGACCCAGATGGATCCGTTATGCTTTCCCATAGACTTGTATTATGACAGAAAGCAAACGGAATGCCTTTTAAAGGCTTCCGTTTTGCATTCTGTCTGGGCATTCCGTTATTTTCTGTTATAACCATGTTATAACGGAAAGCAATAACCGAATCCCTAAAGCTAGTATGAACCCACCCTAACATGGTTATAATGGAAAATAATAGCATTCTTTAATACAGAGGGTTGAGGGTTAGAAAATAATAAAAAAATTACTCACCTCATTTACTTGATCGTGCAGCCGTTATCATCATCTTTCTTCTTATTGCAGGACCTGCAAAAGGACCTGCGCTGAAGTCATTGTGCTCAGGGTGAGCGCGGTGACGTCAGTGCAGGTCCTTCTGAATTAAGATAGAAAGTTCTATCTTCATTCAGCAGGACCAGCACTGACGTCACCATGCTCACCACGTAATGAGCGTGATTACGTCAGCACAGATCCTGCAAGAAGAAGAAAGAAGACGACTGCTCTTGAAGACTGCTATTGAATTAGCGATCACGTGGATGAGGTGAGTCATTTTTTTATTATTTTTTAACCATCAATGGACATCTTACTTAGCATTCTGTATTAAAGAATGCTATTATTTTGCATTATAACCATGTTATAATGGAAAATAATAAAGTAAATGGACTTTAATGGGGTCCCGGGGCTCATCCCTATTTATTAACATCATCTCCTTAGCAACCATCCGTGAAAATCGCATTCCATCTGAACTTGCTTGCGGATGCGATTTTCACGCAGTCCCATTCACTTTTATGGGGCCTGTTTTGCGTGAAAAGCGCAGAATACAGAACATGCTGCGATTTTGACGCAACTTAACATGCGTGAAAAACATGTACACAGCCCCATTGGAGTGAATGGGTCAGGATTCAGTGCGGGTGCAGTGCATGCATGTCACGCATTGCACCCGTGCGGAAAACTTGCCCTTGTGAAAGGGGCCTAACAGAGACGTGAAAATAGCTGGCCACCTATGTCCCCATCCGACCTGACAGAGCTTGAGAGGATCTGCAGAGAAGAATGGCAGAAAATCTCCAAATCCAGGTGTGCAAACCTTGTGGCATCACATCCAAGAAGACCGGAGGTGGCAATCACTGCCAAAGGTGCTTCAATCAAGTCCAAATAAAGGGTTTGAATACTTATGTCAATGCAAAATTTTAGCTTTTCCTTTTCAATAAATTAGCAAAGATTTTGAACATTTAGTTTTCACGTTGTCATTATGGAGTATTGAGTGCAGAATGTTGGGGGGGGGTTTGATATATATCTCCCCTTTAAGACTGCTCTTGAAGACTGCTATTGAATTAGCCTCACAAAAAATTCCCATACAACACAGTTGGCCTCATCCGGAGAAGCCTGAAACATTCTGTGACTGCTTCAATCAGCATCGAAAGGGTGGAGGGAAAGCGTAGAAAAATTTCCATTTTCCTAATCTCAAGGGAAATGCTCTTTCATTTATGTAGATGAGGACTAACAGAGAAAGGACTGGGAAGCAGCTGCCTGACCTCTCTGCTGCAGGGCACAAGATGTGAGGGTCTGAGTTCTATTCCAGCACTACTTACGACACCATTTCCTCCTTGGCCACATTACTTTCAAAAGCTACACGACTGCACCACATTATACACCACACAGGTACACAACGTGCATTATTAATTCAGTCTAAGGGCCAGGAAGTATTTTAAGTAAGAAATGGCCCTTTTCTGGCTTTTAACAATCGTTACTATAGAAAGTTGCTGATATGGCAGGATATAACTTAAAAATAACCTTAAAGAGGTTGGTCCATCTGGGACTTTGATGGCATATTGATCTGGTAAACCATCAATGTCAGATGGGTGCTGGTCCCACATCTGGGACCCACTCCTATCTCTAGAATGAGGCCTCGAAGTGAACAGAGAGCAGCTGCTTATTCATTTCCGAAAACAGCAGAGCGCTTACTTGGCTATTAGTGATGAGCAGCAGGGGCAATATTCGAATTTGTGATATTTTGCGAATATGTGGTAGAATATGCGTCATATATTTGCGTATATTCGTATTTGAGATTATTCTCTTGATTGCGAAAAATAGGCAATGTAAAAATCGCATAATGCAAATTCGTAACGTGAAATATAGGCGTGGGTCACTTATTAAAAAATGAACATTCTAATTCACTACTGACTGAGATATTGCAGCCTTCTCACATTGGCCCACGAGCAAAAAGCAGGCAGGTAATGGCCATTACCTGCCTGCTTCTTGCTTGTGGACCAATGTGAGAAGGCTGCAATATCTTAGGCCTAATTCACACGTCCGCAATCTTCTTCCGCAACCGTTCCGCAAATTTGCAGAAAGGGTGCGGACCCATTCATTTTGAATGGGGACGTGATGGATGCGGACAGCACACACTGTGCTCTCTGCATCCGCATTTGCGGAGCCGCCGTCTGGAAGATCGCGGACAAGATTGCGGACAAGTATAGGCAATTGCGGACAAGTATAGGCATCTCTATAGGGCTGGTGGCAAGGTGTTTTGCGGATCCCCAAACTTGTGGATCTGCAAACTTGCGGATCCGCAAAACACTACAGACGTGTGAATAAGGCCTTGTCTGTAGTGAATTAGAATATTCTTCATTAATTAATATTAATACTATTTCTTGCAGTCCCATAATGGTGAACGAGAGATGACCTTGCTTGCCCAATGCGCTCTCCATTCAACACCATGGGACTTCCGAAAACAGCCGAGCGAGAGAGCTGCCATAGTGATGAATAAAAAAAATTATAAAATGAGGTAGAAGCCAATTTTCAATTCCTTCCCGACTCCAATCAGGCAATCAGAATAACTCCCTGGAACAACGACCCATCTCTAGTAGCTGTAGCCTGTAATATTATTACACTCCAGAAATACATCCAGGCCCCTCTTGAATTCCTTTATTGTACTCACCATCACCACCTCCTCAGGCAGAGAGTTCCATAGTCTCACTGCTCTTACCATAAAGAATCCTCTTCTATGTCTGTGTACAAACCTTCTTTCCTCCAGACCCAGAGGATGTCCCCTCGTCACAGTCACAGTCCTGGGGATAAATAGATGATGGGAGAGATCTCTGTACTGACCCCTGATATATTTATACATAGTTATTAGAGCTGCCTGACACTGGTTTCTACAGCTTAGTTTGCTGTTCACTAATATTCCTAGATCCTTTTCCATGTCAGTGTTACCCAGTGTTTTACCATGTAGTATGTACGGGTGACTTGCATTATTCCTTCCCATGTGCATAACCTTATATTTGTCAGTGTTAAACCTCATCTGCCACTTATCTGCACAAACCTCCAATCTATCCAGATCCCTCTGTAGCAGTATACTGTCATCTTCCATGTTAATTACTTTACACAGTTTGTGTCATCTGCAAAAAATGATATTTTAGCGTTAATAACCACCCTTTGTTTTCTATCACTGAGCCAGTTACTTACCCACTTACAGAAATTTTTTTCCAGTCCGAGCATTCTCATTTTATATACTAACCTTTTATGAGGTACGGTGTCAAATGCTTTGAAGAAGTCCAGATATACGACATCCATTGATTCGCCGCTGTGAAGTCTAGAACTTACCTCCTCACAGAAGCCGATTAAATTAGTTTGACATGACCGATCCCTCATAAAGCCATGGTGATATGGCATTATTTGCTTATTTTCATTGAGGTACTCCAAAATAGCATCTCTTAGAAAACCTTCAAACAGTTTACCCATGACAGATGTTAAACTTACCGGCCTATAGTTTCCAGGCTCTGTTTTTGAACCCTTTTTGAATATTGGCACCACATTTGCTATGCGCCAATCCTGTGGAACACTCCTTGTCAGTATAGAATCCTTAAATATCAGAAATAAGGGTCTGGCTATAACATTACTTACGGGGGTGTATGCCATCTGGTCCTGTCGATTTGTCTATTTTAATCTTTTTAAGACGCCGCTGTACTTTTTCCTGGGTCAGACAGGGCACTTTTAATGGGGAATTTACTTTTACATTCTGCATTTCATCTGACAGTTTATTTTCCTCAGTGAATACAGTGGAGAAAAAAATATTTTATAGCTTTGCTTTCTCCATCGCTGTCTGCAACTCCCCCCTCATTACTCTGTAGAGGGCCGACACCTTGAGATTTATACTTTTTACCATTTATATAATTGAAAAACATTTTAGGGTTAGTTTTGCTCTTTTTGGCAATTAATCTCTCAGTCTCTAGTTTGGCTGCTTTTATTAGTTTTTTACATATTCAATTTTTTTCCTTATAGCTTTTCAGTGCTTCCTCACTACCCTCCTGTTTTAGTGATTTAAATGCTTTCTTTTTGTCATTTATTGCTTTCTGTACAGTTCTATTTATCCAGTGAGCAGCAAACTCATTTTCAAATTGTCAACGCTTCTCAGTGTTAAAACTCGCCAGGTTAGATACACGATGTGCGATTCCAAACGGGCAATTTGCTCATATTTTGAACAAAGATATGCACCCTCAAATGGTTGTGCCAGGACTGCATACATTAGACAAGATGTGCACTGGACTGTGCTGTCAATAATGGAACACATACTAAATGGGGATTATGCAAGAAGAGAGAAAAAAATACAATATAGTGCAGTGATAAGAATCTCACTTACTGTAGTTCCCTCCTAAAGTCCCTGAATCTCAAGTGACATAATCTAAAGTCACACACTTAACCCCTTAAGGACACAGGGTTTTTTCATTTTTGCGTTTTCGTTTTGCGCTCTATGCCTTCCAAGAGCCATAACTTTTTTATTTTTCCGTTCACATGGCCATATGAGGGCTTATTTTTTGCGGGACATTTAATAATGCATACGGTGTAGTGGGAAGCGGGAAAAAAATTCCAAATGGGGTGAAATTGCAAAAAAAAAGCAATTTCACCACAGTTTTACGGGTTTCTAAATTACGACGTTTGATTTGCGATAAAACTGAACATTTAGTTTTATTCTACAGGTCAGTATGAATCCGGCGATACCCAATATGTATAGCTTTTCTTGCTAGCCATGTTTTGACCGCTATAACGTATTTGTAAATAAGTGTATGGTGTTGTATGGGGGCTTATTTTTTGCGGGGCGATCTTAACTTTTAGTTGATACCATTATGGGGTGTGTAGGACTTTTTGATCGCTTTTTATTTATATATTTTTATATTTTTATACTATGGGCGTTTTCACACATTGCGACACCCATGATGTGTATTTTTTTTATTATTTTATTTTAATTTTGGGGAAAGGGGGGTGATTTAAATTTTTAGGATTTTTTTATTTATTTTTTTACACTTTTATATAGATCCCATAGGGACCTATATAAATCAGTTACCTGATTGCTTCTATCATAAACTCCAATACACTTGTATTGGAGTTTATGAGCATTTTACTACTTTCCTATGAAGCCCTATTGCTAACAAGGGCTCCATAGGAAATAGTAAGTGATAGCCTTAAGCTGAATGAAAGGCTTAAGGCTATCCCTTACAGCGCTCCGATTCTCCCGATCACCACTAGGGAGCCGGAGCGCTGCCAAAGTTTTACTTCGGTTTTAGCGCGCGCAGATGCCGTGATCAGGATTGATCACGGCATCTGCGGGGTTAAATGATCGCGATCGGCAGCGTTGCCGACCGCGATCATCAGCTGCGGGGGTCAGCTACAGGAATCAGCCGGACCCCCGCAGCGATGGTGCCCGCAGCAAGCAGGAGCGGGCGCCATCTTCAGGGACTGGACACATGACGTACCCATACGTCATGTGTCCTTAAGGAGTTAATACAAATACACACTTGAACTCTAACACGCAAACGCTCACCAACTCGCGCTGTTTGTCTGCTTGTATAAGTGCAGTTCTCAAACCAGACTGCTTTCTTTCCTCTAGATTCAAAGGACCGAGCTGCCCTCTAGACTGGCTATTTAACTTCTCCTAATTAGATAGCCACACCCTAATTACTCACCTGAGCAACATCCTGGAAAAGAAAGAAAAATAAATAAAAAAAATGTAATCACAGTATACTCTAAGCTGCTATGAAATAAACCTGGCAGCAAAAGCAAGTCACAGTGTATAAACTAGACTACACGGCTCTGACTTGGTAAAGAGTACAGTAAAGTCAGGCACAGCCAATAATTTAGCTCTCACAGATACTCCCTCACGTAATCTAAAGTTACACACTTAATACAAACACACACTTGAACTCGAACACGCTCACGCTCACAAACTCGCATTGTTTGTTTGCTTGTATAAGTGCAGCTCTCAAACCAGACTGCTTTTTTTCCTCTGGATTCAAAGGGAGGTATTATCTAAGCATGGTATAGTGATGTTATCCAGTCATTATATGGTAGTATTATAGAGTCGCAGTATGGTGGTGTTATCTAAGCATGGTATAGTGATGCTATCCAGTCACAATATGGTGGTGACATCTAAGCATGGTATAGTGATGTTATCCAGTCATTATATGGTGGTATTATCCAGTCACAGTATGGTGGTAACATCTAAGCATGGTATAGTGATGTTATCCAGTCATTATATGGTGGTATTATACAGTCGCAGTATGGTGGTGTTATCTAAGCATGGTATAGTGATGCTATCCAGTCACAATATGGTGGTGACATCTAAGCATGGTATAGTGATGTTATCCAGTCATTATATGGTGGTATTATACAAGTTGCAGTATGGTGGCGTTATCTAAGCATGGTTTAGTGATGTTATCCAGTCATTATATGGTGGTGCTATACAGTCGCAGTATGGTGGTGTTATCAAAGCATGGCATAGTGATGTTATCCAGTCACAATATGGTGGTGACATCTAAGCATAGTATAGTGATGTTATCCAGTCATTATATGGTGGTATTATACAGTCGCAGTATGGTGGTGTTATCTAAGCATGGTATAGTGATGTTACCCAGTTACTATATGATGGTATTATCCAGTCGCATTATGGTGGTGTTCTCTAAGCATGGTATAGTGGTGTTACCCAGTCACGGTATGGTGGTATTAACCAGTGACAGTATGGTGGCGTTATCTAAGCATGGTATAGTGGTGCTATCTAGTCACGGTATGGTGGTATTATCCAGTCGCAGTATGGTGGTGTTCTCTAAGCATGGTATAATGGTGCTAGCCAGTCACGGTATGGTGGTAATAACCAGTCGCAGTATGGTGCTGTTCTCTAAGCATGGTTTAGCAAACTGGAACTAGACAAAAAGATGGTGCAAAAGTTGTAAAATAAAAAACTTGAGTCTAGCACGTCATAAATGAAACAACATTGTGCTGAATACACTCCATATGTTTGGAGCAACACAAGTTCTGGTGTAAATCAAGACACTTTCCAGGTGCAGTGACATTGATATATCTCCCCAGAGGTTTCTTAATCTCTTTTTACTTGCCTAGTCATGAACTTCACTCTGTCAAAGACCAAATGTTCCTATTGTATCTCTCTCTGTATTTTTATAATAATTCAGCATGTCTGTTCAACCTTTCTGTAAAGTGAAATCGTATTGAGAGTGGAAAAACTGCACAAAACACAGCTGCCTTTCCATCATCACTGCAGTCAGTTCTTCATATAATAAATATCCCTTTAAGGCTACATTCACACGTCTGTAGTGTATTGCGGATCCGCAAATTGTCGATCCGCAATACACCGGGCTGGCACCCCTATAGAAATGTCTATTCTTGTTGCTATTGCGGACAAGAATAGGATATGCTCTATTATTTTCGGGAGCTGCATCCTTTCCGTCCCCATTGAGAATGAATGGGTCCGCACCCATTTCGCAGAATTGCGGAACGGATGCGGTCCCATTCTACGGACGTGTGAATGGACCCTTAGGCTGCAATCTATCATATTCCTAGAAACCTCTGTAGAGATCCATATACTTAACCCTCTACATCACTGTTTAATATTATCTCGATAATCACCATGATATCCAATGGGTTAAAAACTGTTTCAGTTGCAAGCTGTCATTTTTTTTCTTCTTTAGACTCTACTGTGGGAAAATGAACTTCTTTCTCAGTCACCCATGACATCTGACCGTTCAGCTGATCACGAGAACATTGCGGTCAACCACAGCTCCACTTGATATCATCATCTTGAGCACAGTTCCTGCCGTTGCATGGCACCACTTACATCACCTGCTCTGTTACTGAAGAAAAATCCTTCCTCTTGCATCTGTGATAACTCTGTGGTCTCTGCTTAACACGCACGTCGTAAAGGTGTGCAGAGCTTTCTGTAAATTAGACTGACGTACTTAACAGTAATGAAAGCTGACCACAAACTCTAATGAGAAAACCGCTGCACGTGGCCAAATAGATTTACTGTAACAGCAACCATAGATGCAAATATAGGAGAAGTATCCGCAGTCATATGTGTGTGATTCTAGCTGTACACTTATGCTCTATCTCCTCTCTATCTATCTATCTATCTATCTATCTATCTATCTATCTATCATCATCTATGTATTCAGTTATCTTTCATCTATCTATCTATCTATCTATCTATCTATCTATCTATCTATCATTTATTAAGCAATATATCAAATATCCATCTTTTATCTATCTATTTTCATCTATGTATTCAGTTATCTTTATCTATCTATCTATCTATCTATCTATCTATCTATCTATCTATCACAAATCTATCAATCAATCTATCTACAAACAACTTGAAAGCAAAACCAACTGTAAATATGTGCATGTTCCTTCTTTATACCCTTATACCCAAAATTGTGGATCCGCAAAACATGGACACCGGCCGTGTGCATTCCGCATTTTGTGGATCGGCACGCCTTGTCCTCAAATCACAATGTTCTATTTTTTATTTTTATTTTGTGCATGGACATGGAATAAACGGGTCGGCATCCGATCTCCAAAGAATGTGGATCAGATGCGGACTGAAACTGCGGTCATGTGCATCAGGCCTTAGTACGCTGTAGATTTAGTTGTAGAATTTTCAGCAACTGAAAATAGGTTCCATTCACTTAAATGAGGAGGTAAGAACATGGATTTCTGCAAGCCCCATTCAGATGACAGGAACCCTTGGTTCAGATCAGGGGTTAGCCTCCTTCGTCACTCCAGCAGCTGTGAAACTACATATCCCAGCGTACACACTTACCCAGTTGCTCTTGTAACTCCCAAGAAGTTAAAGGAGCATTTTGGGAGTTGTAGTTTCAGAACAGATGGAGTGCAGGTGCGTCCCCTTGTGGTTCTGAAGCACAGCTGGGGTGGCAGTTCTTAGAAGAAAAATGGCTTTAAAAAAAAAAGGCATGATAAATTTTAAAAGACAACAAAACACATTGCACTTTTAGGAGCAAAAAAGAACCCATGCTTTCCACCCCATAAAAAAATAAATGTGCGAAGAAAGCAAAAAGTACACCTGGGGAATGCCTGGCGTAGATTTGTGACTTTTTGGAGACTTTTGAAAAAGTAGTGCTTCAGAAACGTGACACAAAATGTACATGCCACATCCACATAAATTTCATCTTGTGTAGGATGTCCATTGTGGTACTTGTAGTCCGTTGCTGGCATCATCCATTGTATGCATTTTTTGCTGGTGATTGCCATTAGCAACGGACTACAAGTGCAGGATGTGCTCCCCTACAGAAATGCACAACTGCATATGGGTATGAGCGCATCCTGCTTTCTTATCACCACATTTTCTGATGGTTTATATATATATATATGTATGGAGGTGTATAAACTCCATTTTAAATGTGCCTGTTTTTCATCTTCAGGCCACATTTGGGTGCACCTGCTTTGCCTTGGGCTATCCATCAGTCAGTCTTGGGTAGGGCTCATAGACACCTCCCACCTCCCATTGCAAGCATGGCTACATGCTGGAGGTAACAGAGGAGATGTTTGTGAGTCGTCCTAATGCTCCTGTAATTGCCCACTGGCCCCTGATATCGCCCATATGGCGCAGGTAGGTGAGTGTTAGGGCCCACGGGCTACTTGAGAGACCTTGACGCTGGTGCCCGAGGCTTAAGACACGTCCTCCTAGTAGGATATGTCGAACTAACTCTCAATTTTTAACATCAGTGTGAGGGTTTAGTGTGACGGCAGTGTGCACCTATCTCTGGTTCTGTGTTTGTTCTGAATTCTTGCCACATCCACATAAATTTCATCTTGTGTAGGATGTCCATTGTGGTACTTGTAGTCCGTTGCTGGCATCATCCATTGTATGCATTTTTTGCTGGTGATTGCCATTAGCAACGGACTACAAGTGCAGGATGTGCTCCCCTACAGAAATGCACAACTGCATATGGGTATGAGCGCATCCTGCTTTCTTATCACCACATTTTCTGATGGTTTATATACAAAATGTACATACCCTGAAGTTCTGTCCAAATTTTCACTTTAAAGGGGAATTTATCACTATAGGTGTGTTTGGGGTCAGTTTTTAGATTGGAGTTGCTGTGTGCACTTGCGCCAAATTTATGACATTGGCGCACAGTAATAATAAATTTAAGGCAGGTACAATGTTGTTTTAAAAAGTAAAAAGTATGCTGGGGGATGCCTGGAGTGGCGTTGCGACGCTTTCGCAACTTTATAAAAAGTCGCAAAACCTAAATAATCCATTAAAGGAAACCTGTCTTCAACTTTATGCTGACCTCACTGAGGGCAGCATAAAATAGTGACAGAAATCCTGATTTCAGCGGTGTGTGATTCATGAGCTAAAAGTAAGTGGTTGCTGAGAACCAGCATCATAATCATTGCAGCCCAGGCCTTAAGAATAGAGATGAGCCAACATAAAAAAAAAGTCAGTTGTTCGGCGTTCGGCTGGTCGTAAGTCGCGCATCCCGTTATGGATTCCACTATAGCGGCATATGGAATCCATAAGGGGCGGCTGCCACCAACCCGAACTTTTGCACAGCCGAAGGACCTGGGGTCACGTCATGTGATCAGTGCAGGGGGCGTGGCTCAGCACGGGATTTGAGCCACGCGACTTACCACCACCCGAACGCCGAACAACGGACTTTTTTTTTATGTTCCTCATCTCTACTTAAGAAGAGTCAAACCTACATGAGAAGAGTCCTGGTTATTATAATCTCCTGCACTTTCACCCATCTGCTGATGATAGGCAGTTCTCTTCTAGACAGTAAGGGAGAAAACTAGGTAGAAGCCTGTCAGTCATCAGCAGGTGGGCAGGAGAGCAGGAATTCATGAATAACCAGGACTCTTCTCAGGTGGCCGGGACTCTTTTCAGGCCCAGTCTGCAAGGATTGTGATGTTGGTTCTCGGCAACCACTTACTTTTAACTTATAAATTACAGACCGCTAAAATCAACTCACCTGTCTCTACTTTATTCTGCTGTTAGTATGGGCAGCATAAAGTTGATGACAGGTTCCCTTTAACCCCTTCAGGACACATGACGTACCGGTACAGCATGTTTCCCGAATCCTTAAGGACACATGACGTACCGGTACGTCATGAGTATTTCCGATCACTGCTGCTCAGCTGGCAGTGATCGGAACAAGGTACCTGCTGAAATCATTCAGCAGGTACCTTGTTACAATGCCCAGGGGGGTCCTGTGATCTCCCCGTATAGGCGATCGCTGCAGCTCTTTTCGCGATCTCTGATCCCCGCGGTCAGATCAGAGTCTAAATGCCCCCAAAGTTGTAAATTTTAACCCCCCCTGCAGCCCCCAATCATATTGTGGCTGCGGGGGTGCAGGGGGGGTGGTTGCGGGCGGCGTGAGGCGGTGTGGGAGGCCTCCTCTGTATTCTTCCCTAGTGTCTAGTGGATCTATCAGAGTGTCAGCACATTGCTGACACTCTGATAGAAATGTCTGGCATCTGTGCTTGTTTAGATGCCAGCCGTTTAACCCCTTCCATACCGCGGTCCGTACGGACCCCCGACAGGATGGGATCGCAGAGGGAGGGGGCCCCCTCCCTCCCCATCGCCCGCTGCTCTGTTATGACAGCGGGTGATGGTTGCCATGGAAGCAGGACGCTTTCAGAAGCGTCCTGCTCTCCATGATACTGAAAGTCTGAATAAACCTGCTAAAGGTTTATTCAGACTTTGTAAAGAAAAAAATACAGCACAGTGCACTATACAGTGTACTGTACTGTATTATATAGACACCAGATCCACTGGATCTACAAGAACCAAGTGGGTCTGGGTCACAAAAAATCACTGAATAAAAATTAAAAAAATAAAATACACTACACATATTATGTATCGCCACGTCCGTAAAAACCTGTTCTATAAAACCCTTCAGGTGAACGCCATACAAAAAAAAAAAAGTGGTAAATAAGCCATTTTTTGGCACCTTACATCACTAAAAGTGTCTATGCCTCCCAAAATAGTACCAATCAAGCCGCCATCTCATCCCGCCAAAAATGAGCCCCTACCTAAAACAATTGCCCAAAAAATAAAAAAAACTATGCCTCGCAGACTAAAACATGATTTTTTTTGTTTCAAAAATGCTTTTTAGTGTTAAATGTAAAAAAAAAAACTAAAAAGTAGACATATTGGGTATCTCTACATCCGTAAGAATCTGCTCTATAAAAATATCACATGACCTAACCCCTCAAGTAGACACTGTAAAAAAAAAAAAAAAAAAAAACTTTGTCAAAAAGCCATTTTTTGGTCATCTTACATCACAAAAAGTGTAATAGTAAGCGATGAAAAAGTCATATGACCCCCCAAATAGTGCCAATCTAACCGTCACCTCATCCCGCAAAAATTTTACCCAACCAGACAATCTCCTAAAAACTGAAAAAAATATGGCTCTCAGACTATGGAGACACTAAAACATGTTTATTTTTAATTTCAAAAAGGATATTATTGTGTAAAACCAAAATAAATAAAAAAGGTATACATATTAAGTATCGCTGCGTCCATAAGGACCTGCTCTATTAAAATATAACATGACCCAACCCCTCAGGTGAACGACGCAAACATAAAAAATAAAAACGTTGTCAAAAAAGCCATTTTTTTTGTCACCTTACATCACAAAAAGTGTAATAGCAAGCGATCAAAAAGTCATATGCACACCAAGATAGTACCATTCAAACCGCCATCTCATCCCACAAAAAATGAGCCCCTATATAGGACAATCGCCCAAAAAAATAAAAAAATATGGCTCTCAAACAATGGAGACCCTAAAACATGATTTTTTTTTGTTTTAAAAAATGATATTATTGTGTAAAACTTATATAAATAAATAAAAAGTATACATATATCGTATCGCCGAGTCCGTCACAACCTGCTCTATAAAAATAACACATGACCTAACCCCTCAGCTGAACACAGCAAAAAAATAATAATAAATACGGTGTCAAAAGCCATTTTTGTCACCTTACATCACAAAAAGTGTTAAGCAAGCAAACAAAATGTCATATGCACCCCAAGATAGTGCCAATCAAACCGACATCTCATCCCGCTAAAAATGAGCCCCTACATAAGACAGTCGCCCAAAAATAAAAAATAAACTATGGCTTTCAGAATGTGGAGACACTAAAAAATATTTTTTTTCAAAAATGCTTTATTATGTAAAACTGAAACAAAAACCCCCAAAAAGTAGTCATATTTGGTCTTGTCGCGTCCGTAGCAACCTGCTCTAAAGAAATAGAGCACAATCTAACCTGTCAGTTCAACGATGTAAATAACAAAAAATACAAAACGGTCCCAAAGCAGCTTTTTTTTTGCAAATTTTCCATTTATTCAATTTTTCCAGTAACAAAGCAAGGGTTAACAGCCAAACAAAACTCAATATTTATTGCCCTGATTCTCTAGTTTGCACAAACACCCCATATGTGGTCGTAAAATGCTGTATAGCCAAACGGCAGGGCGTAGAAGGAAGGGAACGCCATATGGTTTTTGGAAGGCAGATTTTGCTGGACTGATTTTTTGACACTATGTCCCATTTGAAGCCCCCCTGATGCACCCCTACAGTAGAAACTCCAAAAAAGTGACCCCATTTTGGAAACTACGGGATAAGGTGTCAGTTTTGTTGGTACTATTTTAGGGTAAATATGATTTTTGGTTGCTCTATATTACACTTTTTTTGAGGCTAGGTAGCAAAAAATAGAAATTCTGAAATTTCATCTCCATTTGCCAATAACTCTTGTTGAACACCTAATGTTAACAAAGTTTGTAAAACTTGTTTTGAATACCTTGAGGGGTGTAGTTTCTTAGATGGAGTGCTTTTATGGAGTTTCTACTCTAGGGGTGCATCGGGGGGCTTCAAATGGGACATGGTGTCAAAAATCCAGTCCAGCAAAATCCGCCTTCCAAAAACCATATGGCGTTCCTTTCCTTCTGTGCCCTGCCGTTTGGCCATACAGCAGTTTACGACCACATATGGGGTGTTTGTGCAAACTGCAGAATCGGGGCAATAAATATTACGTTTTGTTTGGCTTTTAACCCTTGCTTTTTTACTGGAAAATATGTGGAAAATTGTGGAAAACCTAAAGGGTTAATGACGTTTGTAAAATCAGTTTTGAATACCTTGAGGGGTGTAGTTTCTAGAATGGGGTCATCTCAGAATGGCCTGGATAAGAAAAAGTGTTTTAAAGTTATCAACACATAAAGTGACACTGGTCAGATTTTGAAAAAATGTCCTGGTCCTTAAGGTGAAATAGGGCCATGTCCTTAAGGGGTTAAAGTGATCTTCACTAAATCCCACTCCCCTTTTAAAAGTAGAGGAAGATGATGCAGGAGGCCAAAAGTCGCAAAATTGTACCAACAGATGTGACACTTTTGATAAGTTTCCCCCCAAACCTGTAGCTGGCGCTGGAAGGTGCTCAAAAAGTCATAAAATTGACCCCAAAAAGTCTCAAAAACCATCCACTTGGAACTGTTTGAAACCGAAAAATTCTGGCGTGCAGGGCTTGATAAATTCCCCGATAGTGTTTCCCCACTCTTACAACTGATTTAATCAATGATATATCATACAATATGGCAGCCCATTATCTGGCATGTATTTTTCTCTCTTTAGTTCAGTTAATCCAGGGTAGTACCTTGTACTCAGGCCTGGAATTTGTACTAGCTAGCTATAAAGCTACTGGTGTAAAGGTCAACTGGCTTAGCTACCCAATGTAACTAATCAGATTCCACCTTTCATTTTTTAGAGCACCTTTGGAAAATGAAAGGTGGAATCTGAATGGTTGCTATTGGCAGCTAAGCCAGTTCTACTTTACACCAGTGTTGAGAAATACTCCCCCACTGTCATCTGCTTTCTCAAAATTCAGTTTAAGGGCATAAAGAGTAAATCCAAGTAACGGCTCATGCACACGAACGTGTGTGCCCCGTGCCTGTACTGTAGACCATAAACAGCGGGGACGCAATATACAGGCACTGGCTGTGTAAATTCCGTATCATGGATGCAGATCCATTGGTTTGAATAGGTTAGCAGTCCACAAGATACGGTGCGGAGGTACGGATTAGAAGCCCACAGAAGAACTACAAAGCGCTTCTGTGGAATTGTATGTATGTATGTGCCTCCACACCGCAAAAAAGGGGCATGTCCTATTTGTAGTGCGAACATTCTCTTGCGAATCGTGGTCCCAGTTAAGTGATCTGCAAACATCTTGCACACAGACGGTGCCCGTGCATTGCAGACCACAATTTGCGGTCCACAGCATAGGCACTTGACACACACGTTTGTGTGCATGAGCCCTAAGAGCCAGCCATATAGGAGGAGATATACTAATCATAAATTAGCTGGAATTCTCCCTCACATGCTGTGCGGCTTATTAAAGGAATTATTCCATGCAGTGGCGTACATAGAGAAGTAAGAAGTAAAGGCCCCATAGCAAGGATCAAACCAGGCCCCCCTACACAGGACAGAAGGGTTTCTGATTAAACCCCTTTCTATGACCCTTGGGACATTTTTCCACTGCCTCATTTGCTAAAAGTTGTTGCTTTAGACTAGGGTAGAGTCCTGACCAAGTTTTCACCCCCAGTAGAAGAAGAGATAATCCCAACTAAGACTGGGCCCCCTCTTGCCCTGGGCCCCATAGCAGTTGCATGGTCTGCCGCTATGGTAGTTACGCCCCTGATCCTATGAATAATGTAAAAAATAAAAAAAGATATCAAATAGTACATGACAATCTCTTTCTAACAAAGCTAGAACTAGCCCTGTACCTCACATGGATCCAGAGATCTCCCCTTTCATTTTTTTTTATGTTGGAAAATAAAAGGCGGAATCTAATTGGTTGCTATGTTCAACTAAGCCAGTTTTTCCTTTATACCAGTTTAATAATCACCCCCAATATGTTTTTCTTCACCATTAAAGGTATTGGTTAGGCAGGACGGGAATAAGGTTGTGCAATAAATTTGGTGGAGTTTTCCATCCCACCTCTGGAACTCGAAGGTAACCTGACTCCCTACCTCAACCACATATAGGAAAGGTGGCTCTGGGGCAATAAGGTTGAGAAGGTTCCCTAGGTTCCTAAGGTGGCGAAGGCCTCAGGGTATGCTCCCGTCCATTCGCTGTGCAGGGTAAAGCTACACCACCCAATACTCTGAAATGGATCTGCAGGACCTGCACTGTGGAGAGAAATTGCCTTCGGAGCTCTTGTTTCTTTATTCTCAGACTTGGCATGGCTTTAAGATGCTTGGGCCAGAAAAAGACAGAATTTACCAGGGCTTATGAAGCAACTTGCTTTCTTTAGTTACACAATTTCTGGTGGAGATCCAGTGAAATCAGCAGAATACACAAATCTAAGAAGATATGCAATGTATTCTTGACTGGAGCTGTGCATTGGTCCAGATTTACTAATGTGTCTGTGCCTAGAATCTAAAAAGTGGTGCAAATTGATGCCATTTGGTGCAACTAGGGTTTGTTCAATTTCACTACTAGCACAAAGGGGTGGGGCTTAGTAATAAAGATTGTGGCCTCACTGGAAGGGGTGTGTCCTAATATGCACCATTTTGTGCTAAAATTTTGCCACAATTTTGACATAACCTTCAGGCTCAAAGTAAGAGTACATTCACATGTCCGCAAAATGGATCCGCATCCGTTCTGCAATTTTGCGGAATGGGTGCGGACCCATTCATTTTCAATCGGGCCGCAAAAGATGCGGACAGCACACTGCCAGCGCACACTGACAACATACTTCTGTTCCGCGGCCCCGCAAAAAAAATAGAACATGTCCTATTCTTGTGTCTAGAAAAGGCATTTCTATTATAGTTATAGCCATATGCGGTCTGCAAAATGCAGAATGCACATGGCTGGTGCCCGTGTTTTGTGGATCCGCAATTTACGGACCGCAAAACAGTTACGGATATGTGAATGGACCCTTAGCCAACCAATAGTTGGTACAGAGGCAGAGAAGCATCTGTCCCTGCACCAGATCTACCATCCAGCCTGAGCCCCTGTGATAGATCTGGTGCAGGTCTAGACCGCCGGTCTAACCTTACCCCATCTGTAGGACAGGGTTTTCCTTTAGAGGAAAATTGTCAGAATGTCACATCTAGAGATGAGCAAAGTATTAGGAAATTCGATGAGCTGCTTTGCCGAATTTTACAAAAAAAATTGCTTCATGACGAAGTGTATTTTTTTGTAAGTAGTAGTGGGTGCAATGAAAGGGAGCTGCGATTGCGCTGTTCCCCGTCATTGTACCCCTCAGATGCCGCGATCATACATGATAGCGGGATCTTATAGTAAAAATGTATTGTAAATTTTACAGAAAAAAAATTAAAATCATACTTACCACCTCCATTTGCTTGTGACGGGCCAGCTGCCAACATCTTGCTTAAAGGTCTGGCGAAAAATCTCAGGCGGCTCGTCATGACGTTATCATGCTGGTCGATGTGGTGACGTCACCGCACATGGGCTTTTGGTTGAGATCTTCAATCAAGATGGTGGCGGCCGGCCTGTCGTGAGCAAATGGAGGAGGAAAGTATGATTTTATTTTTATTTTTGACACTATTTCAGGTTAAATGGATTCGTTACCACGAATCAAGAGGAAATTCGGCTTCACTGTAAATCGAATTCATCCTGAAATTCGGATCGAATTCCACTTTGTCGGATTCGATTCGCTCAACACTAGTCACATCTTATGCACTTTTCTTGTGGCAACCTTGACTGGTCACTAACAACAAAATGAGCTAGGAGCACTACTGTTTCCAACTGGTTCCAGCTTCCAAGAAGATGGGTTTTTGGATGGGTGTGTGGCAGCCTTCAGGGGGGCGCTGGGTCTTTGTGCTGGAGTCCTTCGTTAAAGTTGACAAATTTACATCCAATTATATAGCATACTGTGCAAGTGACTGCTACTGAATGTAAAGCCTCTGGTTCTAATAAGAGGCCTAGTATAAAATAAAAATATTCCAGTTGTCTATTGCCCTTCAGGCCTATCAGTGTTAGGCGTAAAGGATTGCTCGCAGGCGTGCTTGCAAAGATGATACAGTTTCTGGAAGAGAGAGAGAACATAACTGGGTATTGTCTCCTACAAGGAGATTCTTGCTGTAACAAATTAATTTGTACCTATTTCTGTCTTGAATGAATCCCGTCTGCAGGTTTACTGTGGCCCGACTATTAGACAATGGGGCCTCTGTGGCTCTCTGCATGCTTTCATGCTGTTCCTGGAATGCTGACTCACCTTCCTTTCCCTCTTCAGTGATTGCTTAGAGTTCAGAGTAGGGAAGACACTAAATGGTATGGACTTTATTAATTGTTCATTGTGCACGCCTAATGCTTTCAGCCGTTGTCATTCAGCATCTTGCTGAGTCTGCAAAAACAGTTACGGGCCTTCAATAATGTAATATGAAAAGCAGGAGTTTAAGACCACAGTAATAGCCCCTCCACACAGCAAGAATAATATGTGCTCCAGAAGACTTCCAGACCAGTCATGTCTCTAGATCGGGGTAGCATTTAGTTACAGAAATTACCAATGAACCCATGAAGTTGAGCGCCATGTCATTTCTGTAGACTGTAAGCTCTCCTGGGTAGGGTCATCCCTTTTCTTTGTACCAGTTAATTAAAGTGGTTTTCCAAGTGTTTTTTACTGATAACCTATGCTCTGAATAGGTCATCAGTATCAGGCTGAGGGTGTCCGAAACACAGGACCCCCGCAGATCAGCTGTTTCGGAAGGCATCGGAGCACGCAGTAGTGTGGCAGCCTTCTCTCTGCTTATCAAGCACACCGCCGTAGATTGTATAGTGGCTATGCTTGGTGTCACAGCCCAGCCCCATTCACTTCAATGGTGCTGAGCTACACCTAGGCCATGTGACCAATGAATGTGACGTGACATAGCCTAGTAAAAGCTGTATGAAGGCCGCGGTGCTACTGCGAGCACTGGTGTCTTTTCAAACAGCTGATCGGCGGGGGTTCCTATCTGTCTTGCATTTAGACCATTTTTTACGCCTGAAACAGGCGTAGAAAATGGTAAATGAGACGGGCCTACCAACCCGTTCCCTTCCCTGCCCACACCACGACCACTGTTTTAGACCTGGTGTGAGCAAGAAAATTTAGGTGTATTTCAGCTTGATAAATGACCCCCTACTGCCAGGCTCTCCCTCTTTATAAAACTCATTCCAAAGGTTCCATTCCAAACATAAATATCAATTTATTCTATGCATTCTTGGTTTTGGCTTCAAAAATGTCAACAAAAAGCCTAAACAAAACCTGAGTGTGGATACCCAGCCTAATCTTAGTAGTTACATTGAATTCTGAAGTGCTGTATATGCTGCTATATTATCCATTATGCATTAGAAAAGAAGGTCACTACTACATTAAGCAGGGCTGGGACAATGTATTTTGGTGCCCTAGGCAATTGAAAGTGACCTTACATTCAAATAAACAGATTTAAACATACTGTATTTTAAAAGAAGCAGTCACAGGCATAACAAATGAAAATCCAATGACACACAGGTGATGTTGTCACTGATTTCAGTTGTTCACTCTCCTTTTCTTCTCCATTTGGTTCAGACCATCATGACAATTTCTCCTTAAGACTGCAGAGTTTACTGCTCAGGAATTGTTGGGCAGGGTGGGCTCTGCTATATAAGAAGAAACCAATATTAATGACACATGGGACATGGGGGTTTGTAAATAAATCTTGCATTAGGAGATTTAAGTAGTGATACTTTACTGATCCAAACCGCTCGCTTCCCAATCACGGGCTGGTGCAGTCACAGGTCCATCAGAAGAGGGACATGGAATTACAGAGACCAGCAAGGACATGGAAAGCAGTGGAAGGAGAGTGGTTGGGGATCAGAAGGATATCTCTTATTGTATTATTTTATGACTTTCTAATCAGTTTTCAAAAATAAATTATAGATGGCTGGACAACCCCTTCTTAATGCTGATCACTGATGAGACCACAAAATTAACTACAACATCAGACAAACCCCAAAATTAATACAGACCTCCAGACAAACCCCAAAATTAATTCAGACCCCAAGACCAGAGCCCAAAAATAATTACAGACCTTAAAACAAACATATGAATAAATACAGACCTCCATGCCCCAAGTGATACAAACCTCCAGACAGTCCTTAAACTTCATACAGACCGCAGATCTAACACTAGATTCACTCAGACCCCATATCCAACTCCAAATTCATTGTCGACCCAGTATAATTCCCATCCCTCCATCCCCTAATTGCACCACCACTATTTCTCTGTTCCTGGTCCACTGTGCTCTTCCTCCAGGTGCCCATGTTGCACTGTGATGTCACACAGGTCACAATGCATGCCTACACGAACTACGTCCCGAAACAGTATGCTCTCGGGGCATATTTTAGCTTGGGCACTCAGAGAAGAGGACTAGAGAGCGGTGACTAAAGCAATCGCTAGCACAGCTACACTCACTCACTCTCTGGGCCTAGACATTTTTTTTTTTTATTATAATAAAAGCGCATTTGTGTCCTTGGTGGACCCCCATCTCCTCATTCACCTGTTTTAGGCGTAGAAAATGGTCTAAATGTAAACCAGCAAGGAAGCTGGCTTACACTTAGACCGGCGCCTCTTCATAACTTCGGTAGATCCACCGCCAGCTAAAGAGGCTATTAAGACTGGCGTCTAAACCGCCGGTCTTAATAAATGACCCCCTAAACTTGCTTGGATTGTCCCTTAAAATTCAGGACAAACCCAGCAAATTCTGGACAGCCGGACACTACAGGGAAGTATGCATCATCATATCATCATTATACTCTGCAGATGACTACACCTCCACGTGAACATCCTGATCCAAAGTAGACACCTAAGTTGAGTGCTGCTCTTGTTGTAAGGGGGGGGGGGGGGAGGTTAAACAGATTTTATGAGTGCCTCACCCTTTCCAAACAGTTTCTGCCATTATTTACAAATGTAAGTTCACGTCATAGTAAATCCATGCACTTTGAAGCTCGCCGCCCCCAATGTAAAATCTGTGACAGGTGACCCACTGACTCAGCAGAAGTACTTCTATCCTTTTATGTTGCAGATCACTGGGCCTTTGCATGACTATATAAGAGGTGCCTTCATAGCTGCTGCAGAGCCATGCAAAAATCAACTATTTTATGTTACCATGGCAACCCAGATCAAGCAGTAAACAATATTTTTGCCATTTACGCATTCAACTTGAGATTGATTTTTTTCACATTGCACACTTTGATACGTTTTGTGATGATGTCCTTCATACTACCGAAAAATAATTGTGACTTGACATGAATGGTTTGTAGAAATGGAACTGAAATGTCATCACATGACCAGTATGGGTGCAAGCGGGTTGAGACTCATTAATATACCACTGTACACAATCTGGTTTTGTAAAAGAGTCAAAGAACAAAAGATTCTCACACATGCCTCTAGTTTTATGACATCTGTGCTACCCAGTAAAACAAGTCCGCACAAAAGTCGTTTTGTGTCTAGAAATGGATTTTGAGGTCACAGAAAATCCACCCAGGACACAGTGTGCAGAATTGTAAAATAATAGAATAGAAGCAAAGTCACAAGTATTCCAGTAACAAGCACATTTCTACATAAGTGGACCAGTATGCTTTATAAACAAAATTGACCAACAATCCTACATGTGCCTGCAAACTGCAAAGGAATAGTAAAGTTATGAGAAAGAACACAAAAATAAAAGGTCCGAATGTGAACAGATCCTTATGTCATCAAACTTGCATAGAAGAGCAGTATCCTCCTGAATCACACTTTATGGGTACGACCACACGGTCGTTTTTTCTGATGCAGTTTTGGAAGCCAATACCAGGAGTGGATTCAAAAAATGAGGAGAAGCCGTATCAGCCCTGTATACTTTCTCTCCTTTTATGATTCACTCTTGATTTTAGCTTCTGAAACTGCATCAGAAAACCTGACCATGTGAGCGTACCCTAAGGCCTCATGCACACGCCCGTGGCTGTATTGCGGCCCGCAAACAGCGGGTCCGCATTATGCGGGCACCGGCCATGTGCTCCCTGCATAACGGATGCAGACCAATTCACTTGAATGAGTCCTCAATTCGGAGCTGCGGTGCAGAGTGCTTCGCAGTGTTTCTGTCCGTACCTCCACACCGCAAAAAAATAGAACATGTTCTATCTTTTTACGGTGGGGACGGATCACGGACATTGCTGCATGGACATTGCCCGTGCATTGGGGACTGCAAATTGCGGTTCCCAATGCACGGAATGGCCGCAAAACGGTTGTGTGCATGACGCCTAAAGGTTATAGACTCCTTTGCCCAATTGTTATCTGCTCCCTGAATGCTAAATTCTGCAACTTTCTAAAGAGTCCTCAATAAAAATGTGGCTTCTTCAGAGTGTGTGCAGCGTGTGTGTGTCTTTCACCCTATCGGACTGTGTTCATACACTACAGGTAGGTTAGCGCTAGGGTCCCATGCCACACTGAGATACCTTGACGGGGTGCGTACGGGCTCCGATATGTTCCTGACCGGAATATATTGGCGAAAGTCTCAGCTTCTAACATCAGCGTGAGGGTTCGGCCAGTATGGTCAGTTGCATGTTATTATGGTGCACCTTTTTGTTGTGATTTATGTATATGTATATTCTCATCCACACATTATTTCATCTTGTGTAGGATGTTTTTGTGGTGCATGTGATCCACTGCCGCATTCCTCCATTGTACGCTGGGGATTGCTGTGCAGCGGATCACATGCGGAGGAACTGCTCCCCGGTTATATACACGCTACAGTGTTTGGGGTTTTGAGCAGTTCCTCCCATTTAGGCCACTTCATTCTGTGATTTTTTGCAGCAAAATCTGACATAAGTTTCTGATGGATCTCTGGTCTCCTCTCCAATCTCTCAGTGTTAGGCCTCATGCACACGAACGTATTTTCTTTCTGTGTCCGTTCCATATGCGGAACCATTCATTTCAATGGGTCTGCAAAAAAAACGGAAGGTACTCAGTGTGCATTCCGTTTCCGTATGTACGTTTTTCCGTTCGCAAAAAAATAAAGCATGTCCTATTTTTTTCTAGTTTGCGGACAAGGATAGGCATTATTACAATGGATCCTCAAAAATAACGGATCCACAAAAAAAAGGATGCTATACGAAACGTCATCCATTTTTTTTTGCGGATACGCAATTTGCGGACCGCAAAACACATACGGTTGTGTGCATGAGGCCTTAGGGCTCGTTCACACGAACGTTTTTTGCGTTCCGTATACGGGCCGTTTTTTGCGTTCAGTATACCGTCCCTATACGGAACCATTCATTTTAATGGGTCTGCAAAAAAACCTAAATGTACTCCGTATGCATCCCCTTTCCGTATTTCCATTTTCCCATTCCGCTACATTTTGAGTCATGTCCTATTACTGCCCGCAAATCACATTCTGTGGCTCCATTCAAGTTAATGGGGCTGTAAAAAAAAAATGGAATGCATACGGAATGCATCCATATGTCTCCCGTATCCGTTCCGTTTTTGCGGAAGCATCTATTGAAAATTTTATGCCCAGCCCAATTTTTCAATGTACTTACTGTTAAAACATTATTATATGCTTCCATTTCCATTTGCAATCCGCAAAAAACTGATGACAAATGGAAACCATACGGGAACGGAACGGAAGCGGAACGGAAACGGAAACACTACTGAAACCAAAAATGGATCCGTTAAAAACAGACCGCAAAACCATATGGTCGTGTGAACGAGCCCTTAAGCCTATTGCACACGACCGTATGGCTTTTTCAGTATTTTGCGGTCCGCAAAAATACGGATGACGTCCGTGTGCATTCCGATTTTTGTGGAACGGAACAGCCGGCCCTTGATAGAACAGTCCTATCCTTGTCCGTTATGCGGACAATAATAGGACATGTTCTATCTTTGAACGGAAAAGCGGAAATACGGAGGGCATACGGAGTACCTTCTGTTTTTTTTTTGCGGATCCATTGAAATTAATGGTTCCGTATACGGTCCATATATGGAAGGCAAAAACAGAACGTAAACGGAAAGAAAATACGTTTGTGTGCATGAGGCCTTAGAGATAGCAGCAGGGAGGGGGAGACAAACTGTAGCTATCAGGAGCGAACTGGCCATAGACTCTACAGGGAAATTTGACTCTACAGGAAAAATATGCGGCTCGGACGCGGACCATAACAACGGTCGTGTGCATGAGGCCTTGGACTGAAACCTAGTACAACTTACAGCAGGCATGCTCAATCTGCGGCCCTCCAGCTGTTGCAAAACTACAACTCCCAGCATGCCCGAACAACCTACAGCTATCAGCCTACAGCAGGGCATTGTGGGAGTTGTAGTTTTACAACAGCTTGAGGGCCGCAGGTTGAGCATGCCTTACAGTATTTTACTCAAGGTAACTAACATATGTAAAGTTCAGTTTTTCCCTGTCAAATGTGTCAATAGCTTTTAAGTTTATAGTCAGGCTTACATTTTGTCCTTCTGTCAAGAATGAATGTGATTGCCGGGATGTCCCACCAACATATCCAATACCAAACAGTTGTTTAACCTAACATCCAGTGCTCATATTTGGGACTTCTGCAATCTTTAAGTGTTAGCAACTGCACTGGTTGTGAATCTCACTTTTAGATAAAAGGCAGGCCAGAAAGTTTGGCTAATTTTTACATACGTGTGTCCTAATAGGTAATAACTAACACAGTGGTCCCTCAGGTTACACTATTAATTAGTTCCAGGGAAATCAGTGAAAGCTAAAAATATGGTAACTTGAGACCATAAGTCTATGGTAAAAAGGAAATTGGTTCCAAAGTCCCCAAAAAGAAAAGCCAGACCGAGGGGCAGAGCCTTTAGGGGAGGCGCCCACGACGGGGGTTGGTTCAGGGAGCCCCGGGGAGTAAAGATAGGCCAGTTTAATTCAGGGGCGGGAACCAGGGAGTTAAATGTGCAGGCAGTGTGAGGATAGGGAGCCATTTCAGGGCGAAACAGCAGTGAAGCAGCACCTACCGTGATGGAGCAGCTGGAGGCAGTGTTAGGGGAGCTGAGGGCAGCAGTGGAGGTCCATGGCACCAGCTGGGTTCAAGAGAGGGTTCATCAGTTGCTAAAGGGGCGGCTGGGGCATCCGCATCATCCCAGCCTTCTTCACTTTGGCCACGGCGGGCGTGGCCACCGGTGTGCCTCAGCCCAGAGATGTCAACCCCCGGGCTCAGCGCCACAGTAGTAGCCATTCTGAGGACCCTTCACGCCTGCAGGCGACGGGGAAAGCTCCCTCCTGCACGCCCAGGCGTGGAAGGAATCCTTTAAGTGAGTGGAGCTCACAAGGTGGTCGGGGCAGGTCTCCTCAGCCGGTGGAGGACAAAAGCGTAGGGTCTAGAGCGGGAACGGTGGGCCCCCTTCTGAGTCCTGGAGTGGAAGGGGCCCCTCGGCGTGGTCAAGATGGCTGCCAGAACAGGGCTGCTGCGTGCCATGTGGCTGGAGGCAGCAGGCTCCTATCTTCAGCGGTGCACGAAGGCGGGAGCTCCACCTCCTATGAAGACCTGAGTTAGGATGCCAGCTTCCACGTCCCTGGCCTGATCCCAGCCAGGGGACAGCTCCTGGAAGTCCTTTCACCTGGATTGTCTTCTGGATCGGCGCAGAGGAATGGGCAGCGGGAGACAGGGCCTACGGCTGATGGGGACACAGCACCCAGGCAGCCAGGTGAGATGAACTGGGGACCTTTAGCTCAGTTGGTAACGTGTTTGGGGTACAGGGGGGCTGGGGGCCCTCTGTTGGATTTAGGTAGGGGTTTAGGGCAGTTATTGTGCTGTTTAGCGGGTCTGTTGGCAAGTTGGGAAGGGCATCCCCATTGCCAGCATGGAGGGTTACAGGAGGTCTTGTTGGGTACAGGGGTCCAACTGAGGCCATGTTAGGCTTGCGCGAGAACACGATGTCCGTTCAAACGCAGCCGGTGGTTTAGCGGAGGACGAATCAGTGAGGTTAAATGATAAGGCAAACGGGGAAGTTTATGTTTGCTTTCAGGGCCTGTTGGGGGCGCATTTGAAACAAGAGGCGAGGGAGCAGATTTGGAAAGGGGAGTATGTGGATATTTGTCATGTCAAAATATAACATAATAAAGGACATGCCAAATATTGGCAGTGTAGATTCAAGTTACAGTGGCCATGGAAAGATCATTCTATGTTACAAATATTGTATCCTGAGGTCATTGTAACTTGGGGGGTACCACTATATTAATATGTGACAGAAGACAAGCCCTGATGCATAATCTGGACCATGAGGTAATCAAGTCCGGACTGGTTTCCCTCATGATCAGAGGACTAATCCAGAAAGGTCCCACTTTGTGATCTGTCATTTATTTCTGTCACATTATATGGGAGTGGAACTTCGAACCGGATAACAGCCCAAATTAAGAAGAAACTTGCCACTTTGGATCATACCCATGTGAAGCAGCCCAGGAGGAGCATGAGTGGAGGATTGGAGTGGTAGCGGCTCTGGCTGCTGTAATCATTCACGCACCGATGCTCCCTAGGGCAAGGGGAGTGACAGGAGGGCGCAACCTTTCTTTCCTTGGGGCATACCCTGATGTTAGGGCTACTGCCTGATGGCAGTTGGGGTGCCTTTGGTGTTGGGGGTTTGGTGCGGATGCAAGGCAAGAGATGTCAGTGCAGTGGCCGACGAGTGGTGCTGGGGTGAGTAACCAGGCCAGTTGTAGAAGAGAAACAAGTCTGTCTTTAATAAAGCGCAGAATAGGAGTTGTAGTACATCCAACAATATCAAGGCACAGATCCAAAGCAAGTCACAGTGCAGTCTCTTCCCAATAGCTGTATACTGGTAAACAGTAATAACGATAGTAATAGGTGTAATAGTCCCTGATCTCCCTCTAAACACATAGCAACCTTTTGAAGATGATCACAGGCATGCAAAACTCTCAAAAATGTGGTAGGCATCCAAGACTAAATGCCATCCACATGCAAAAAGTCTCTCAATCAGCTCTACAATTTCTGACTGAGTAATGCAGATCGTCAAATGGTCAGCCAACTGTTACATAAGTGTAAAAGGTGCCGTTAACTGTTAATATTCCCACAAGCAGCAAAGTCTCTATATCATCCAAATATACCAGCAAATACCTTTCTAGCACACACTGCCTTGTGATCATAGTCAGTGTATGAATGTCATCTTCAGCTTTTCCTCAGGGATTGTTCTCTCATGTGCATCTGCACCTTTGACAGGCAGAGCTAAAACAGCAGTGGATGATGCGATCTTGACTAGAAAGCTTCTCCCCTAGAGGGGAAAGCTAAGTCCCTCTGCTGAGTCGTGGCATAATTAACTAAACAGGGAATGAAGCTGCACTTAAGAAAATAGTGCTTATATGTATGTTTGAGGCGGGCAAGATACATGGTGCTCTTCTACTATTACCCCAGAGAAAAGCAGCAATCAGAGGGATCACAATTGTTCTAGATCTTGAAGACTGCAGCAAGAAAATAATAAACCCTTAAAGGGCTTTATCCCAAGAAAAATATTCTACCATTTTCAAACCAGCACCTGGATCTGAATGCTTGTATAATTGCATGTAAAAAAAAGTTCAACAAAATCTATCTGTGCAGCAGCACCCAATCTTTTTCTAATTTCTCGTCCATTTCACTGAGGTTGATGCACAAGCTCAGTTCCATTCTTGAACTGCCACAACCTGCAGCAGACAGGACATGCCCACTGAGAAAGTACATGCCCCCTGAGCTGCCAGCTTAAAATAAATCTAGATGATAAATTTGAACAATGAATGGGGACATCTCTGGATCCATGTGAGGTACAGGACAGGATTCTAGTACAGGATTCTAGCTTTGTTACAGAGGTTGTCATGTACGGTATGATATATGATTTTTTACATTAATCATGGAATTAAAATACCCTGTATTTAGTAAAATAGATTTGGCAAAGCGAAAACATATAAAAATCACATTTCAATTAAAACAAATTACAGATAACTATCTATTGCCTTGAACACTGATCTACGTTGATTATAGCCATAGATGTGGTTTACTCTGAATGTTGAAACTTTTGATAAAGCTCCATACAGGATATTGCTGTATAAATGTAAGTTCACAAGCTTCGGGGAAACTATTTGGCTTTGTTTAGAGAACTTAGAGACACTCCAAGCTATTTTCTATCTTCTTTGTTGTGTTGGTCAATGTCCAATTAGAGAACATGATGCTTCTAAAGCCATGCAGGCAAAGATAAAAATAGGCAACTATGAAATGCGTTTCAATCAATTTCAAACATGTGGACACACTGTCGATGATGGGTCTCATACTAAATACAAGCCCAAAGTTCATGATAATTGGGTCATGGGCACCGTAAGATCTTTATTGACCATGATCACTAGTACTGAGAGGGTGCTATAGGATATATGCAACATTTTACCATTAGGGTCATTTTACATGGACAAATTATCTGTCAGATGATCAGGAACAAAGCTCTGAAAAGGTGACTCCTGTATTCACACACAGCAATCACCTCCACAGTATCAGGACAAGAGAACAAATGACAGATCGCCTTAGGAGGAGTTCATATTAGCATTTCGCTTTCCGTTCAAATGCGATTAAAATGGAAAATGGTGGAATTGCTATAACGGAAAGCCAAACAGAACTCCTTATTGCGGGTGACGCTAGAGAGGCTCGTCCCCGTCACAGCCTGCCATTGGCTGCTTTCCCCCGACACCAGATGTTTTTATCCCGGGGAAAAGCAGCAGTGGCGGTGCGGGAACCAGGAGTGGTGCAGAGAGCGGGAAGCCAGGTAAGTAGATTCAGTGTGAGGGGCCCGGGCATAAACAGAAAATAGCGGAATTGCTATAACAGAAAGCCAAACTGAACTTTTTAAAGGCATTCCGTTTTAATCCGTCCTGATAGAGTTGAATAGAGAAAAAAAACACGGAAACCAGCCTTCGATCATGGCTTCGTTATTTTGGACAGAAACAAAAGTCCTGTTTGCAGGACTTTTTTTCCGTCCAAAATAATGGAAACCAGGCGCAATGCTGGTTTCCATTTTTTTCTCTTCTCAACTCTATTAGGACAGATTAAAACGGAATGGCTTTAAAGAGTTCAGTTTGGCTTTCTGTTATAGCAATTCCGCTATTTTCTGTTTTAATCAAGTTGTTTTAAACGCAACTTTTTAAAGAAAAGTCGCAAATAAAATCAGCACCCTTAAGTTTTGTATTTTTTCACTGATGTGGCTGTATTTTTTATTTTTGTTTTAATGTGTGCAAAAAAATATATTTGACACTAAATGACGGCAATATTTATTTGGGGGGGGGTGCCATTTTTAAAACTTTTTATTACATAATTCATAACTCTTATTAATCCTAAAGATGGCATAAGCTTAGGCCGGTTGTCTAGACTAGATCACAGTGGCTCAGGCTGGATGATAAATGAGGTGCAGGGATAGATACTTTTCTCTGACTCTATATCAACTATTTGTTGGCTTATATTAAGGCCTCACGCATAGGATTGTATGTGTGATCTGCATCCAATCAGCATTTTTTGCCGATCGAATGCAGACTCATTCATTTCAATAGGGCTGCAAAAGATGCAGACAGCCCACCATGTGCACACCGTATGTCTGCTCTGCAAAAAATATAGAACATGTTCTATTCTTTTCTGTTTTGCAGACAACGATAGGACATTTATTGAAATAACAAAGAAAATGTCAGCATGCACATGGCCTGGATTTATGTTTTGTGGATTTGCGATTTGCAGACCGCAAAAGACATTTGCAGACCGCACCAGAACTGTGGCACAATTTTGGGACAAAATGGTGCATCTTAGGCCCTGCCTCTTTCCCCGAAAGTCTCACCTCCTCGCCAAGCATGTTGGGAAAAAATAAACCCTAGATGTGCCAAATTGCGCTATTTTGCCCATCAGATATTTGGCCCAGACACATTAGTAAATCTGACCCATTATGTTCTGTGTCTCTTACATAGGCTGGTGTTAGGACAACACTAGTAGGGAGGAGTCCCTTTTGATCATGCTGTAGCATAGAATGCGGCAATCAAAGGGATCAGAGCTGATCAGAGCTCAGAGCTTTCTTCAACCCCAGCTGTGAAGCAGGAGCTCTCTGGCAGCTTTAACCACCCCCCCCCCCCCCCCCAAACTACAGCGACGCCTAAACTACAGACTAGCATACCTCCCAAAGGCCCCAGATTCGGCTGGCAGAGACATTAGCCTGTATTATAATGAAGAAGAGAGCCGACAACGGCTCCCTGCTTCATCATTCCTCCCGACTGCTGGCTCTCAACACCTCTTTTCTGTGTGGAAGGCAGGGCCATCCGGCAGTCAGACTCGGCTCCGCCTCCTTCACAGACCAGAGCAGCCGATGTCCTGCTGCTGCTGCTAGAAACAAGGTAAGTAGGCCGTGTTTATATTTTTTTTACTTTCTGTGAGGGGCACATAACTGGACATATTACTGGGGGCACATAACTGGACATATCATTGGGGGCACAGCTGGGCATATTACTGGGGGCTCTTCAATTTAGGTTGCCACAGCCCCTACTAGTATATTTGTTTGCATCATCTCAAGGGATACCTCTATCAGAAAAGGCTATTTTTTAAACTCAGTGTGGCACATTTATTAAGACCGAAGTTTAAGACCATAGCTGGCGGTAGTTCCGCCGAAGTTATGAAGAGAATTTCTACAGAAATTAAAAAAGTGAGGTGAGTTGTGGCTAATGAGCAGCAGCACTTGTTTACAGTCTCCATTACCACATCAACACATTATCACAGTCTGTCCTGTCCGTCCTCTCTGTACTTCATGTCTCCTCATGAACTAAATTTCCCAGAGATTCAGCTAAAGTTCCTATCATCTGTATTCAGAATCATAATCCCTGACAAGTAGAGAAGAGAGGAGGATGAGGCAGCTCTTTATCTCAGTGTTGTAAAGTAACTTGTCCTCATGTGCGATTAGGACAGGTTTGTGTGAACTAATGGGACAGCAGCTATTTTGTTTCCACTGATGATTGCTTCCCAGACAAAATGAGCCATTATAAATAATGAAAGGTATTTGGGAATATATTTATAATAAAGAAATATTTAAGTATTTTCATTTTCTTAATTACCGCAGAACCCCTTTAAGTACCCCTTCACATAGTGTGAGTCGCAGTAATTCTGTCCTTCTAGAGTTATGTTCATCAACCAGGTTGACAATCAAAATAGAAGAAAGCGCTCTAGTGCATGAAACTTTAGGAAATAACAGAAAAATCAGAATTATAATTATTGTATAATAAAAAAAAAAGAATGTTATGTCAAATACTCTAAGGCGTGATGCATCTGCAAATGTAGTTTATGGGGTCTTCTGGCAAAGCCTTGTAATTTCACTTCGGATGACAAGTAGTCAACACCTTAAACTCATCCTTAGGCTTCATGCACACAGCCGTGTCCCTATTTCAGTCTGCAAACCACGGATCCGCAATATAAGGATACCTTCCATCTGCATTCAGCATTTTTCTCACTCCATTGAAAAGAAAGGGCTATTCTCATTCTTAATATGGACATATAACAGGACATGCTCTATAATTTGTAGAACGGCCACGGATCTGCGTTAAATATGAATGTGCAAGTGCTGGATAGAAATGAATAAGACAGTGTGCTATCCACAAAAAATACTGATAGCACACTGCTGAAAACGCTAGGTGTGTTCCCAGCCTTAGGGTATGACCAGACGCCATGCTGTGTTTCAGTACCACGTGACCAAAAAGGCTGCAGGGGGCCATTAACAATGCAGACCCACTAACCAATGCGGTCATTAGATTAAAGTTTTTTCGAGACTTATATACTGATGAGGACCTCTATTCTGGATAGGTTATCAGTATCTGATCGTGCTAGTCTGACACCCAGGACCCCCGCTGATCAGCTGTTTGAGAACTACAAATTCATTGGTCACGTGGCTTAGGAGCAGCTCAGCCCCATAGAAGTGGATGGTGCTGAGTTGCGATACCAATCTCAACCGCTATACAATTTACGCCACTGTGTTTGGTGAGCTGCGAGAAGGCCGTGGGGCTCACTAGAGTGGTGGTGCCTTCTCAAACAGCTCATTAGCAGGGGTCCCGGGTGTCGAATCACCACTGATCAGATACTGATGACCTACCCTGAGCATAAGTCATCAGTATAAAAATCTCGGAAAACCCTTTAAGTCTCAGAAAAAAAAACTTTTAATTAGAGCCTGCTGCGACTCTTTCAGCCGTGCAGTATTCAAACACAGCACGGCCACATGACAACCATGACATGACCGCATCGTGTGGTCGTACCCATATAATGTGTGATTTTACTCTTTTCCTTTGGCCAATCACTCCATATATAATCCTAGCATTTATTTGGTGAAAAAATCATGTTTTCAAGCACTTTAACCAAATCAAGATGATATGGGCCTATGGAATCTGCCCTTGGGTAGTTCCAGCTTTTTCCATAAATCAGACTTTGGAGCTCTGCCGTTCTTTAGTGCTAATGGTTTACAGACAGGAATTCTAAGTGACATCTGTTGATATATCTGTCATTCAGCACACAGCATGCAAACCATCCGATCTGATGTCCAGCACACCTCTCACTGATACAAGGGTGCATGTGTTTGGAGAATAAAAATATGAGAAATACATGGTAAAAGACAAAAGTAGCAATTAGATCCAAGAGGCATGTAAACGTTCAAACTAATAAGCTAGTTTTTCCAGTAGCTCAACCAAATGTGTATGTGCATTTCTACTGGGAGAGGAGAATAATGGTATGACCACATGGCAGGGGCATGCGGTGGCCTTACGGCCAAGTACCGCATGACTCTACAAGCCGCAGCAGGATAATACAGTATTAACTAATTAGAACTGAATTGTTTATTCGTTATTCATAGTTAATGGCCATGCGGTCTTACAACTTACCATGCGGCCATTAACAGTGAATACCGAATAAACAATGTCGTTCAAATTAGTTAAAGGGGTTGTCCCAGGAAAAAATATTTCGCATTTTTCAAACCAGCACCTTCTGTAGTTCTGAATATTTTTATAATTGCATGTAATTAAAAAAGTTGCTTAGCCACGAGTTATTCCATAAAATGTATCTGTGTAGCGCCACCTGCTGTTCTTTACATTGTTGAGGTGGACGCACATGCTCAGTTCCATCCTTTACCTGCCACCAGCTATATCTACTGTTGGAAGCTGTGACAGTTACATGGAGAAACTTGCAGCAGAACAGACACAACTGCTGAGTTTTAAGGGTGAGGGTGATAGCTGCACCAGCAGCTGTAATAGGGAGAGAGGGGCAGTGGAAAGGACACACAGCCCTGAGCTGTTATAGGAAGAAAGGTGCAGCAGAAAGGACAAAGTACTGTATGATGCCTGATTTTCATGTTTGACGTTAATCATGGAATAACCACTTCAATATAATCCTGCTGCGGCTAGTATGTCCATGCAGTACTCGCTGTGTGGCCGTACCCTAAGGGTCCTTTTACATAAGCAGATAATCTGCCTGTAAATTATTGGTTTACTATTTTGGTGCAATATAAATGAGTGACGATCACTGATATACTTAGTTGTGCTTGTTTAGTACATTTAATGCACAATCATTATATTATATGGGGACAAACAATTGTTAATATGATCTTTTGTCTCCATACAGTTTATACGGTTTATTTGTGTGGAACCCCAAAACCGGGTACTTGCAAATTGTTTTGTTCTGTAATGCTATCTTATGTTTTTTAATGACATTTTATATGTTCATATCTTGTAATATACCCAGCATAGCTTTATATGGATCGGTCAGGGTTAATGATCCTGACCCAGCCCCTGTAGAAAGTTGGGTACAGTCTTGGGTCTGCCCCTAGATCAATTAGTGTAGAATCTTGAGTTAGAGTGGAACCTGCTGCATGTGCTCCACTCCTCACAGGACCAGACCAAAGTTACAGAGAACCACCTTCTCTGAAGAGTATCTACTGAAGTGAAAGACCTCACCATTTCTACAGTACTCCAGAAAGAGAGAGGGAAAGGAAAGAACCAAGAAGGTCTAGAATCTGCATGACCGAACAACTGTCAGACAGTCAGGTATTTAGTCAAAGCTAGTGACTTTACTGCTGTGAGAGGACATTATTGTGACACCCTTCAAATTTGGACGCGGTCTAGCCCACTGTATCTGTAACCCTATATCCTTAAGTTGAAAATTACAGCCACCATTGCCAGAGTAATACTGCAAGCATAGATTCTGCAGAAAAAGACTTTAAGAAGATAGAGAGGAAAGAGTACTACATTCCCCATCCTTGCTCAAATCCAAACATTGCTATCTGGGGAGATGTGCACTGTGAATTGTTGGAACTGTTTTTTGATACCGTTGGATGTACTACAACTCTCATTTTGTCCTTTAGTAAAGAGAGATGTTTACTCTCTACAACTGGCCTGGTTACTGACTCTTGCACCATAAGCCAGCCCTTAAACCTTGCATCTCCTGCCTTGCACCCTCACCAGACCTACAACATCAAGCCCCCCCCCCCCCTCTCCCCAACTTCCATCAGGCAGAAGTCTTAACATCAAAGTGTGCCCTTAGGGAAGAAAGAATGTGCCTTCCTAACACTGCCCTGGCCCTAGGGAGCATCGGTGTGAGGGTTGCCACTGTGAATGACTGTTACAGACAGAGCCACTACCACACCCATCCTCCGCTCCCCTCCTCTGGTGCTTGCGACATATTGTCGGCAGCACACACTCCCTACAAGTATAAGTGTTACCAACAAAAATTTTTGCTAACAAATGTTGACTGATCGTTGGACATGTTCAGACAGTTAATTACTGTATCTACTGTGTAAATTGCGTGTGTGCGTATGTACAGTATGTGTGTGGACTGTGTATGTATATATGTGTGTGTGTGTGTGATTTAACACATTTGTGAATTTTATTCATTGAGTACAGAAATCCAAGGAGATTGTTATGAAGGGATGGAGTAAACACCACATTGCATCGAATATTACTCCCACACTACTTTTTCACCCTTCCCCCGCTCAGTATATTGCATTCAGTTACTCCTTTCAATCTCTATATCTGGACAGAACAATACATGCTGTGCTAGCAGTGTAGATGCACTCAGGGTGAACTTTGCTCCTCACATCTGCTTATAGGAAAGCAGCTCCCATTCCCAAATCATTAACAAGAAGACAACTTCCAAGGCTTGTGTTGTAGCGGGGATTTTTCGGCATGTGCTTTAACGCTGCTGGCATAATAGATGAGACAGTTTCTATTAATACAGCTTGTTAAAGAGAATTTGACCATAAGCATCACTGTTCCATTAAGGCACACACGGAGGTTTTATTTTCTTTTTACTAAAGTGTGCAGCATCATTAAATATTTAAAGGGCTTGAAGAAAGAAAAAAAAAAAAAAGAGCGAAGGGATTTTCTTACTATACTTCACACTGTATCATCATATAAAAGCCTTGTATAGGCGTGGAGTTTGTATGTTCTCCCCGTGCTTGCATGGGTTTCCTCCGGGTTCTCCGGTTTCCTCCCATACTCCAAAGACATACTGATAGGGACCTTAGATGTGAGCCCCATGGGAGACAACGTGAGGCTAATGTCTGTAAATCGCTACAGAATATGTCAGCGCTATATAAATGCGTACAATAAATAAATAATACGTAATCCATAATAGACACTAGCACAGGTTGTATAGTATTTTATACAGAAAAGGTATATGCCTGTATGTACTTATTTATGTGTATTATAGGCATTTATATAGCGGTTACATATTCCGTAGTGCTGTATGCAGACTGTCCGCACTCTCATTAGTTCCTATCTCCACCGGGGTTCAAGTTAAAGGGCCTTTTTAGGGGACCCCTGCTAATCAGCTGTTTGAGAAGGCACCGGTGCTCGCAGTAGCACCGTAGCCTTTTCCCAGCTCACCATGTACAGCACCGTACATTGTATAGCGGCTGTGCTTGGAATGGCAGCTCAGCCCCATTCACTACTATGGGGCTGAACTGCGCCTATGAACATGATGATGAATATGACGTCGCATGGCCTAGGAAAAGCTTAAAAAGGTCACTGCGAGCGCCGGTGTCTTGGACTAAAGTGGTTCTGTTTGTAGAAAAAAAAAGGAATTTATTTTTAATTTCATACAGGAAACAAGTAGAAATGAGGGTAAGAGTTACTATGGAGTTGTAATGCCAGTAGGTAGGGAAAGACAAGAACAATGAGCCCTAACTGGAACCTCACTCGCTTTCCCTGCCTACTTGCAGTAGGTAGCAAGTCCGCAAGTCTGCAACTTGTCGACATTCCCTACTTGCTAAGGTGTGAGACAAAAACAAGAGACAAAACAAGACAGTCCTACAGAAATGGGTAGGACCCCGGTGGAAAACACAGTACTATATTAAGAGACACAGAGTAGTCAAAAAGCCAAGTTGAGATCAGCACCAGATGAGGAGCTCATGCAAGCTAAGGTCAGAAAACAAGTAATACAAAAATACATGAACAGGAACCAGGAAAACAGCTAGTGAGTAAAAGACTATCACTGTCAAAGGTGTACAGCTAGGAGGGATTTAAATAGAGCGCTAAGTCCCTCGATCATAACATGATAGGTCCGTGGAATCGGCGCTCCATTGAGCAAAATACAATCTGCACAGTAACTGGGCAGCTGGGCTTTCACGCATCCCCCTGCCAATCTCTTCTAGCGCACACATACTGCAGGAAGAAACAGGGCATTGCACTCTGTAGCTAGGGACATGACCGCGTCCAGGTTAGATAGGAGCACCTGCCAGGACCTGTGATAACATCATCTTCAGCATAACAGGTCCTGCACATCTAGTATAGGAACTGCCCAGAGCATCATCACAGGTCTTTCAACCCCCAACAGCATGGAGAGAACTGCACTAAGAGCTCACCACTGAGACTAGAATGGAGTGGTAAGAGGAGGTCCTCCTCCTTTTCTTCTCCTCCTTTTCTTGATTCTTCTTCAGGTCCAGAAATATTTGGATAGTGACACAAGTATTGGCATTTTAGCTGTTTACCAAAACATATTAAAAATACAGTCTCTAATATGTAACTGCCTCTTTTTCAAGGAAACAAGGGTAATTTGAAATTTTTTTGAAAAGTATTTAATGGCCTGCATGGGTATTACCTCGTTAATCCATCATCAATTAAGCAGGTACAAGGCCTGGAGTTAATTCCAGGTGTGGCATTTGCATTTGGGAGCTGTTGCTATGAACCCACAACATAAGGTCAAAAGAGCTCTCAATGGAAATGAAATAGACATTATTAGGCTGAAAAAAGGAAGAAATTCATCAGAGAGAGAAATGTTAGGAGTGGCCAAATCTACTGTTTAGTACATTTTGGTAAAAAAAAAAAAAAAAGAGCACTGGTGAGCTTGGGAACTCAAAAAGACCTGGACATGTCGGAGTGCAGCATCAGCATGCAAGTAAGTATAAAGATAAAAATGAGTACTCAGCGTCACTTACGCTATACAACGCTTACTCTAGTTTGGTGGGTGTTTTGGAGCTGACAGATTCCCTTTAAACAGCATAACATACACCTAATGTACTGTATGACAAAGCTGGATACCGAAGAAAGGACCACTCCCGCTCTACAACTGCATCTCATACAAATACAGGCGAAAGACAGGACATGTCCTATCTTTTGCGGAGCAGAGGAAAGGATTGGAAGCCCACGGAAACGCTACAAAGTGCTTCCATGGGCTTTCGGGTCAGTGCCTCTGCATCGTGAAAGATAGGACATTCTCTATCTTTGGCCGTATCTTGCAGATCCATTCAAGTCAATGGGTCTGTATCTGCATCATGGAGTGAGTGCACACGGCCGGTGCTTGTGCATTGCAGACCACTATTGGTGGTCCGTAGCCCGGGCACGGAGCCCTTACATTCATGTGCAGGAGCCCTTAGGGGACAGACTTTCTTATGTTACTGATCTATCACCTGCTGCCCTTACATAGGACTTAGAGAGTGAGTGCATTTTGATGAGATTCTGCCCTTGCAGTTTCTGAAAAGCCAGAGTCATAAAGCCAGAGTCATAAAAAATTTTTAGGCAGCATTAAGTGAGTCACATCAGTGAGGAAGAAGGAGCCAAGATGGCAGACAGCCTATATATGTCACATCAACTAATACAGGATTACACAAGGCCCACACAAGAGCCTCTACATGATTCTTTAATAATAGCCTATGCTGTACTATATAGGCAAAAAACATTGCTGTAGTGCTTCTATGCCATAAAAGACTTGTAAGGAACTGTTCACTTGCTGCTTTTTGCAGGCAGAATTTAGAGTGCCCATGACAATAAACTGCAGGTGCATAAATGGCAGCGCAGCCTCCCAGAATCCGTACTAAATTCTGCCTGCCCATACCGTGTGAATGTCCCCTTCAACTGATCTAGTCACAGCATAAGGGCTCATGCACACGGCTGTAGCCCTTTTTGCGGTCTGCAAATTGCAGATCCACAAAACACGGATACCAGCCATGTCTCCTTTGCATTTTGCAGAACGTCCAACCTTTAATAGAATGGACAAAGTTAAAACATGTTCTATTTTTTTGCGGGTGCTTTTCACCTCCCTTAAATGTGCCTGGAGTTGTGTGGCATTCATCATCTGGTACTGCAGGGCATTGTTCACAGTGAAGCGGTCATCAGTGTGCGATGTAGCCAAAGGATGTCCACTTCTATGCCTTTCTGTGACTCTTCCAGTCTCTCTGTATCTCTGTCTAAGAACATCCTGCTTGAAGTCTTGCAAAATAGCAAGGTACTGTTAATCAATTGTTAGGTGTCGTCTGGGTGTCATGATGTCAAAATGTGAACAGCATGATAAGGAGGACTGTTTAAATACCAATTCAAATTGAACCAGGAAATTTATTGGGCGATTCATGACTCAAACATCTGTTGTGAATTTTGCCGTTAAGCTCTCTGTTAGAGAACAGCAAGTTGTGCAAAAAGTACTGAAACAATGAACAACTGGACATGTGCATTCAAAAGTTTAGAGAAGGTCACATTAAGTTCACCTGTAAAGGTTAGAGTGCATTTTCAGTTCATCCTGAAATTTCACCCCAAATATCCCTAACTTTTTGTGAGTAGTGTATATACACCAGAGTACCAGAGGATCCTCCAATGGGCCCTGGTTCAAATACCATAGTGGGCTTCAAAGAGCCAAGAGAAAAATACACATTTGGAGCGTCCTTTTCAGCCAATTCCTCACCAAAGGGGCGGACTGGGAACTTAAAGTGGCCCTGTAAAAAAATATAAAAGTTGCCTGTTTTGTAGTCAGGTTCAAATTGATAGAAGGCAGCGCCAGCAATACCATATTGTGGCACATTATATTATCCCAACAAAGCCAAATACCATAGTCCATCACAAAATACTGTCAGTAGCACAAAATACATCACCAAAAACTTCCAATGGCCGGCCATGAGGAGGACTCAGGCGGCCCTCTGTAAGGTCTATGGCCAATCCTCCCTTGCCTCAACACTAGGGTCTACTTCTATCAATCAAAACCTATTGGACTGTATTGATGATATGGGAGTTGGGCTCTGAGAATAATTTACTCTGGTGGCTGGTTCCTCTGATCCTGTATATTATATATGTAATTTGTTTTTTATATTCAAAAGTTTATTCAAAACAGCAGAAAAAAAAACAGTACAAAGCTCTGTACATTGGTACGCATAACAAGGAAACAAAGAAATAAACCCAATCAAGGGCAGAAATCTTTAGTAGGTCATCTGGAGAGAGTCTGTATAGTGGGTTTCAGGGTCCAAAGCCAGCCTCAGGCAGCATGATGAAGTTGCGGAATATTTATTTCTTTGCTGAAATGGGGCTCTTTCCTGTAATATGGTGTCTACAACGGTGGGTGTAACGCATCACATATGAAGAAAGGGGTGGAAAAGAGAAGTGAAGAGGTGTCGATGTAGGGAGAAGACCATGGAGAAATCTAGAGTCCACCTATCCATCTGTATGATTTTCAATCAAGCAGATTTTTTTTATAATCATATGATGGCAGGATTACACCTGTACAAAATATCATACATGTCCCAATGTAGACCTTACCATTGTCTCTGAGATGAATATAGTGGGACTATACTGAAAAGTCCCCTATGCTGGAATTTGAGCCAAAATGGACCAATAAAGCAACACCTCAGTCTTACCTTTTATCATAAAATGAATATGGCTTATCATGGATGCTCCGATGACCCTAGTGGATATGCTTATTTCAAGTGTAAGTCACTGCAAGGAAGAAGCACTATAATATAATGTTATAAAAAAATAAACTGATTAGGACAAACCTCCCAAAACTTCTTTAACCACTTCCAAACGGGCCATTTACCCCTTCCTGACCAGGCCTAATTTTGCCAATTTGATATGTATCACTTTATGTTGTAATAACTAGAGATAAGCGAATTTCTTAAAAATTCGATTTGGCCAGTTCGCCAAATAATCCCAAAAAATTCAGTTTGATCCGAATTTATTCATGGCAAATCGCATTAAAAAAAGGCTATTTCCTGGCTGCAGAGAGCCTTTATAGTGATGTTGCAGTGGCTGGGTTTGGGGTGGCCCCAACGCTACGCTGGGTCCCCCGGACACCATCAAGGTGTCACCACGAGTTGCTGCTCTCCGGAAGGGATGGTAAGATTTGGTGCACCCCAATGGGAAATAAGTCCAGAGAGTCAGGGTCAGCAGTAAACCAGGGTGCTTCTTTACTGGGAGAATTCAGGTACAACACAATACAGGTGAGGCATTGGGCTGGCTTATCCAGTCTCCTACCTGTCAGAAGAAGGGTGTGATGCTGAGAAAAGGCATGAGCTAGCTGTCCCTCTTTCTCTTCAGAAGGCTGGTACCCTGGTCCAAGGCTGGTGATTCAGGGTCTGCGGCAGCGTATCCCCATCTTCTTCTGGTCACTCAGTAGTCTGGCAGAGTCTCCTCACTGGCAGAAGAAGGGTTTGATGCTGAGGAAAGGCCTGAGCTAGCTGTCCCTCTCTCTCTCAGAAGGCTGGCATCCTGGTCAAGGGCCCACGGTCTGTAGCTCAGTAGTCTGGGTGGCTCCTTGGTCTAAGGATCAGTATCCCCATCTCAGCGTCTTCTTTTGGTCACTCATGCAGGCTGGCATGAGTCTCCCCTCCAAGCACTGGTCCCTGATTGCAACACACTAGGGGCTCTGACTGCTCTCCTTATATACAGTTTTTGCTAGACTAGAACCTTCTAGTGGGAGGGGTAGAATGGAGAAACTCAGCACAAACAGATACATTGTTTCAGCTCCTGTCTGGTATAGACTTAAATTAAAGCTTCAATGATACTCAAAGGCAATGACACAGCAGGTTTTCCAGACAAAAACAAGTTTCCAGACATAACAACACAGCTAAAACCAGACATTTAATAGGTCAGGCTGTCTGCTTTTGGTAGTAAACAAGTCTGAGTTTTTTCCCTCCAAAACATGGTCTTCTTTAAACCCTATGGCGGCTGTGGAAAATTACTAGCTTCTCAATCAAAGCCCTAACAGTCTCTCAGTATTCATTAACCCTTTCCACAGAGCCATGTAAGCACAGTGATAATGAACAGGATCACAACAAATATAAAAAATATGCAGTTACACAGTATTAAACAGTGCAAGTTAACCCTTTGAGGAGAAATAAAATAAGACGTTTTAACTTTGCATAGGGGAAATAGGCAAATGTCCAAAAATGTCCAAATGTCAAAGTACTCTCTTTTCCAGGACACTTCAGTGTAGAACACTGTGTCTTACAGTAACACGCAGGGAGTCTGCTGTGGTAGTGAAACAATACTGTTATTCAGTATGACATGTAAATGGCAGGCGTCACTCTTAGAATCACTGCACACTTCACTTATTTGGGTAGTTACGGGGCCAAAACTGACCAAATAACTCAAGTGCGAACTCAGCCTTACAGGTCAATGTTAGCGCCAGGTATAAAGAACCATGCAGTGGCCCAAGATCCTACTATAGCGTGAAAGAGCGCACTTCTTTTACACCAATTCACTGATTCCACATAAAATTCTACAGAACCTGTTCTATTAAACGCTTATACATGTAGAGCCCCCCGACAGAGTGAAGAGGGTGTCAGCAGTAAGTTTGTGTTGACGTCACTGATTATTTTGCCCTTCCTCTGTTTATATAGTCGGTCCAACATATGGCGGGTGGAATTCTGACGGATGGAAAAGTACACATATCAGCCTATGTTGGGGGATGCCGTTCTGCCGCTGCAGCTCAAGGAGGGTGTGCTTTGCGGTGTACAATTGGCTGAAGTGCATGCAAACTTTCCTGGCCATTTTTAGGATGTCTTGCAGATGGGAAGAGTTGACAACCAGATTAAACACGTGTGCCATGCAGGGCGCATGGCTCAGCCCTCCTTAATGCAGTGCCGACACCAGGTTCTTACCATTGTCGGTCACCATGGTTCCGATTTTGAGTTGTCGTGGAGAAAGCCAGGATTCAATTTCTTGATGAAGGACACAGAGCAGTTCCACCCCTGTGTGACTCCGTTTTCCCAGGCAAACGAGGTGCAGAACAGCATGACACCGCCATGCCCTGCACATGTGGTATGCTGGAGGGGCACTGTGAACTGTCCCTGCAGTGGTGGCTTAGGACACGGTGGAGGATGAGGAGGCAGAGGCGGACATTGTCGCAGGATCAACGGCGTGAGAACGTGAAGGCAGAAGCGGCATCACCTGGCGAAGTTGCTGGTGTGGCTGTGCAGGAACCAAATTCATCCATTGGGATATAAAGGACATGTATTGTCCCTGACTGCAATTACAGCTCCACACGTCGCAGCTGCCATGCACTTTGGCAGACACAGACAGGCTCAAGGACTAGCCTACCTCCTGTTCTACATACGTGTCCAGGTCTGGTACAGCTTTTTGGCAAAGAAATGACAGCTTGGGACTCTCCACCTCGGCTCGGCACAAGCCATCAGTTCTCTGAAAGGTGCAGAGTCCACCACTTGTAAAGGGAGGGACTGCAGCACCAGCAAATTGGCCATGAGCACATTCAGCTTCTGAACTGTTGGATGAGTGCACGCATACTGTTGTCTCTTGGCAATCGCTTCGGTGATCGATTGCTGATGGAATCACTGACGAGGAGTAGGAGGAGAGGCAGGAGCATCAGGACCAGCAAATGATGGGAAGGACAGAGGTGGTGGAGGTGGTGAAGCCTTGACTGCCTGAAATTGGGTGCGTGCCACTGGGTGATGTAGCGGTTGCTGCGACAGGCTGGACCACCACATCGGAACCACGGTTCTCACAGGCTACTTGGTGATGCTGCATATGTTGACGCAGGGCCGTGGTGCCAACATTGGCACCCTGGCCACGCTCACCATCTGCACAGAGATTCTACATATGGCCATGTTCACCTCCTCCAGTGGCTTAACAAAAAACTGCCACACCGCCAAGTAGGTGATTTTACCGCCAACACTCCGCCGCTGCTTCCGTGAACCCCTGTACCACTACTTTCCAGGCAGGTAGGCTCCTGCAAAGCGAGTGGTCTACCCCGGGCACGTTTGGCTCCCAACTTCCCGCTGCTGCCACCCTGCTGACTCCCGGCCACGCTAGCGACTTGCTGGCTCTACCGCTGCCTCACATGCAAGCTGCCATCCTCTTCTCCAGATGGTGATGAAGCCTCTAATTCACCCGGCTCCTAAGTGCAATCAGCTACATCATCATCAATGAGTACTGTCTGCACGTTACTGATGTCCTCCTCAACGGTCTCTGGGTCAGGAGCCTGACCGCTTGCGACACCAGCTCCCACTCCACTCTCCTCATCACTACTTGCTCACCTACCTGAGGAAGCGGCGGATGTCTCCTCTTGACTGGCCAGCAGCTGCTGACTGTCCTCTAGTAGCTTGTCCTCACTTTATAGTGGAGCTGAGCCCACAGCATATAAAACTGGCTGAGGGAACAGAAAAGGACAGAGGCAGGTTGAGGACAGGTGAGGGCACAGGGCCTGCTCCCGGGCCATGCCAACTAAGGGTTGTGTCTGACGAACCCACAGACTCTTGGCTGGGGGAGTCTGATGTCACTTGGGACGAAGTGGATGACCGAGTCAACCATTAAAGAACCGCTGGGTTGCTGGTCAAGACATGACCACTAGATGACACTGGGAGCAAAGGCCTCTCGCTGCGACTCCTGCTGCCACGTCCCCTTACTCTGCTGCAACCTGTGCAGGGCCTGGCACTTCTCTGTCTGACATACTGTTAGATCAAATAAATAAATAAAAAGGAAATTAAAACAACCCAAAAAAGTCTGCAATTTTCTCAGTTCACCACACAACGGCTAAAAAGCCCCTTTTTTCCACTAATACACGCCAAAGAACAGCAAATAGTCCCATACTTTTTTCCACTTACACACGCCACAAAAGGCTTTAGAACATATAGCTGTACCGCTGAACAGCAAATAATATATATATTTTTGCCACTAATACATGCCAAAAAGAGCTTTACAACATATAACTGCACCGCTGAAAGGCAAATAGGCCCTTATTTTTTTCCACTTATACATGCCACAAAAGGCTTTAGAACATATAACTGCACTGCTGAACAGCAAATAATATATATTTTTTTGCCACTAATGCACACTAAAAAGGGCTTTAGAACATATAACTGCACTGCTGAACGGCAAATAATATATATTTTGTTGCCACTAATACACGCCAAAAAGTGCTTTAGAACATATAACTGTACCGTTGAATGGCAAATATATATTTTTTCCCACTAATACACGCCAAAAAGAGCTGTAATTTTCTCACTTCACCACACAACGGCAAATACTTTTTTTGTGCCACTAATTCATGCCAAAAAGGGCTTTAGAACATATAACTGCACTACTGAACGGCAAATAATATATATTTTTTTGCCACTAATACACGCCAAAAAGTGCTTTAGAACATATAACTGCACTGCTGAACGGCAAATAGGCCTCTATTTTTTTTCAACTTATACACGCCACAAAAGCTTTGTAACATTTAACTGCACTGCTAAACAGCAAATAATAAATTTTTTTCCCACTAATACACGCCAAAAAGGGCTTTAGAATATATAACTGCTCCTCCGAACAGCAAATAATATATATATTTTTTGCCACTAATACACGCCAAAAAATGGCTTTAGAACATATAACTGTACCGCTGAACGGCAAGTAATATATTTTTTTGCCACTAATACATGCCAAAAATGGCTGTTATTTTCCTTCTTCACCACACAACAGCTAATAATCCCTTTTTCCCACTAATACAAGTCAAAAAGTGCTTTAGAACATATAACTGCATCGCACAAGTGCAAATAAGAAATATTTTCTTGTAATAAACCCCGTTAATGTCTGTATCAAACAGCACTTGCACCCCAATAACATGAACGGTTTGCTAAAATTACAGAGCTGTATAATGGCAATTTGGATCCCCAGTCAGTACAGCAAGTTGTATTAGGATTGTTCCTATTACCCAGGCTGTAACCTCCCCTACTGAACCCTGTTCTGCTTCACTACTGTGGAATGATTCCTCCCTATCCTTTCCCTGAACTTCTATACAGCAAAATAAAAGTTTTAAAGTCTTTTTTCCCACTGTCCCTAGCGTCTGCTGTCATCTCTCCCTGCACTAAATACACTGGAAAATGGCTGAATCCAAGATGAGGAGGAGCTGAGGCTATTTATAGGGCTGTGACATCACAGGGCTTGCTGGCTGCGGATTGGTCCATGCATGGCATTGTGGGTGATCCCTAGTTCCCAGAGTTCTTTAATTTATGTCCTAACACGTGTAGCAGCCATTTTAGGAAAAAATGTGATTCGTTACCACGAAGCGTGAGGAAATTCAGATTCAGTGTGAATTGTATTTTTCCTAAAATTCTGATCGAATTCCACTTTGTCAACTTCGATTTTCTCATCACTAGTAATAACTTTGGAACCCTTTTACTTATCCAAGCCATTCAGAGATTGTTTTCTCGTGACACATTGTACTACATGTTAATGGTAAATTTGAGTCAATATGTTTTACCTTTATTTATTTAAAAAAATCTAAAAGTTAATGAAAATGTGAAAAAAATCACTGTTTTCTAAGTTTGAATATCTCTGATATTAAGATAGAAAAAATGTATAATGGATCGCACAGCAGGTTCACATAAGAAAAGTATACGGGAATGCAAGTAGCAGTAAGGGCATTCCCCTATGCCCACAAATATAAAAAAAGGAAAATTCCACAGCACTTCCCAAAATAATGAAAATAATTATTTTATTTACTGATTAAAAGCGACGTTTCGGTGAGCCCAATGGCACCTTTCTCAAGCAGTGATGCCTCATAAAATATTTATTAATTAACATTCCCCCATATGTCCACTTTATGTTGGCATTATTTTAGTAATGTAATTTTATTTTTTTAGGACTCTGGAAGGTTTAGAATTTTAGAAGCTATTTTTTAAATTTTTAAGAAAATTTCCAAAGTCAACTTTTTTAAGGACCATTTCAGTTCTGAAGTCACTTTGTGGGGCTTACATAATAGAACCAACCCATAAATGACGCCATTTTAGAAATGACACCCCTCAAACTAAACAAAACTAGTTTTAGAAATGTTGTTAATCCTTTAGGTATTCCACAGGAATTAAAGCAAAATAGAGGTGAAATTTCAAAATGTCACTTTTTTTGCAGATGTTCCATCTTAATCAATGTTTTCCTGGAACACATCAAGGGTTAACAACAAAACAAACCTTAATATTTTTTACCTTGATTCTGCAGGTCCTATGTGGTCGTATACTGCTGTTTGGTTCCCCGACAGGGCACAGAAGGCAAGGAGCGCCATATCGTTTTTGGAGGGCAGATTTTGCTGGAACGGTCATTAGGTACCATGTTGCATTTGAAGAGGCCCTGAGGTAACCCCAATAGTGAAAACCCCCAAAAAGTGACAACATTTTGTAAACTACACCAGCCAAGGAATTTTTAAGAGGTGTAACGAGCACTTCACTCAACAGCTGTTTTATAGAATTTTCAATACTTGGGTGTGAAAACCAAAAATTACATATTTTTCTTTACAAGAAAATGGTGCTTTAGGCCCAAACTTTCATTTTCACAAAAGATAACAGGAGAATATCCCTCCAATTTTCTACCCACTTTCTCCTGAATACAGTAACACCCCAATTGTGGTCGTAAACTGTTATTTGGGGATACGCCAGGGCTCAGAAGGGAAGGAGGGGCATTTTTAAGAGCAAAAACTTTTTTTATTTTTTGTTGAATGAGCTGCGTGACAAGCTGTAGTCTTTATTGGCACCATTGTGGGGAACATTTGGCTTTCTGGTTGCTTTTTTTCTCATTTTTGAGAGGTCAAGTCACAAAAAAAGCTGTTTGGTGTAATTTTTCAATTTTTTATAGATCTGGTCATTACGGACGCAATGATACCAAATATTTCTAGTTTTTTTTTTTTTTCATTTTTACGTTTTACGCAATAAAAACATTTTTAGAAAAAAAATCATGTTTTTGTGTTGCCATTTTCTTAGAGCGATATTTTGTTTTTCATTTTTCATTTTTCTGGCTATAAACTTGTGTGAGGGCTTCTTTTTTGCAGGACGAGGTGACGTTATTATTGCTACCATTTTGGGGTACATACGACTTTTTTATTGATTGATATTATGTTTTTTGTGAGGTGAGGTGACTAAAAAAAACTGTTTTGGTATCATTTTTTTTTCACACCGTTCACTTGATGGGGTAGATCAGGTAATATTTTTGTAGAGCCAATTATAACGGATGCGGAGATACCAAATATGTTTATTTTGTATTTTTTTTTTTTACATTTTACACAATAAGAGCATTTTTAGAAGAAAAAATCATGTTTTTGTGCTGCAATTTTCAGAGAGCCATATTTTTTGCGGGATGAGGTGACGTTGTTATTGCTACCATTTTGGGGTACATACGACCTTTTGATTGATTAACATAATGTTTTTTGGGAGGTGAGCTCACTAAAAAAAATCTGTTTTGGGGCAATGTTTATTTATTTATTTATTATTTACGGCGTTCACCTGATGGGGTAGATCATATGATATTATTATAGAGCCGGCCGTTGTGGACACGATGATACCAAATATGTCTATTTTTTTGTTTCTTCTATTTTTTAAATAATGGATTTGGGGGGGGGGGAGGAAATTAAATGTGAAACTTTTTTTTATACAATTTTTTTATATTTTTTTTTATGTTTTACATTTTTTATTTTACACTTTCTGTCCCCAGTAAGGTCATACAAGACCTCTGGGGGACATTTAACTTCATTTTTATTTTTTTTACTATTCATTTCTCCTGGAACTAGGGCTGACATAGTAGCCCCAGTTACAGGGGAAATACACCCCCCAAAGAGGCTGTGCAGCATAATACAGCGTTGTACAGCCTAAGTGCAGGTCTGATCGAGGTCTATGGAAGACTCGACAGCTCCCAGGAATGGTCCTTGCCTTCTCTCTGGGGTGCCCTGCTGTCACTCCACAGCTGCATAATTAGCCTGCAGCTGCCATTTCTGAAAGGACGTTCCAGAACATCCATTCAGAGATAAACCAACCGCCCAAGGACGTTTATAATCAATGGGCGGTCGGGAAGTCGGGAGGATGTTTTCCAGGACTTAAACATTGTTGACCTATGCTCAGCATAGGTTATAAATAGTAGATTGGTGTGGGCCCTACTTCTGACACCCCACCAGTCAGCATTCGGAAGGGGTCACGGCGCTCAGATCAGCAAGGCGAACTCTTTATAGTATACTAAACACAGCGCCAGACATTCAGACATTACATAGTGGCTGCGCTTGGTATTGCAGCTCAATTCAATCAATCTGAAAGGAAAATCATGTGACCAATGAATGTGACATCACAGTCTGATAAGAGGCCCCTTCAAACTGTTTATGGGTGGGGTGCCTGGAGTTGGTCCACCACAATCTGATAATGATGACCTATCCTGAGGATAAGTCATCAATACTAAAAGAGGGTTGTCTCATCTCAGACTAGAGATATGCCCCCATAGGTCAAGAACGGAGCCCCAAAAGTGGTGGAGGGCGCACTGTGCATGCGCAGCCGCCCTACATCCATTTCTATGGGGTCGCCGACAATAGCCGAGCTCTGACTCGGCTATTTCCGTAGGGCCCATAGAAGTCAATGGGAGCGGTAGCCGGTCATGCTCGGTGCTCTCCCATTCACTTCTATGTGGAGCGCGCTTGGTGGTTGCCGGACCGGAGTCCTCCAGCTACCACTTTGTGGGGCTCCGTTCCCGATATAGGTGCGGGTGCCAGTGGTGGGACCAGCACCTATAAGACAATTGGAGCATATCCTAGCAATATGCCCCCATTGTCTGAGATGAGACAACTCCTTTAAGTCACAAAAAAAACCCCAAAAACCCTTTAACTGATTCTGCAAATGCAATCGGTCTAGCCAAATTTGAGCAATTATGGCCAGCTTATGCCGAGCAGCCCAGTAGGATCTCAGTTTCTACCAGAAAAATACTGTGCATCATTTTACAATTTTAAGAACGCAGCCAGATATGTTAGCAATGAATGCTTTCATTCTGGACATCATGGCTGCATCCAGAGACAGGCAATGACTTTTTTACTGTAATCGTGGTTTCTTTGTGATCTTTTATTAGGAAAAATATGTAAGAAAGAAATGTGGGTATTTTTGAAAAATAATACGTTGATTGCACTGTAGTTAGTTCTTCATTTTCTTCAGTTACAGTTATGTGCATCCTGTGTCGTCCTAGTGAGAGACGCTTCCTGTTGGTAAAGTATTTATTTTAAGAGGAAGGCTTAAAGGGGGTTTCCCACTTCAGACATAATAGGCTATCTCTACAGGAAGCCATACATGTCTGAAAGGTGAAGATCCCATCTCTGGGAACCCTGCACATTGAGAGAGAGAGGGACCATCAGGGACTGCTGCGAGTTGTAGTTTCACAACAGCTGGAAAACCATAAATAACTATTTCTAAAGCAATTTAAATTTTTTATATATAGTATATATATATATATATATATATATATATACAGGGGCGTAGCTTAAGGCTCATGGGCCCTGGCGCAAGAGTTCAGCTTGGGCCCCCCCCTTCCCTCAGTGCTTTGTGGCCAGGGGCAGGGGTGCCACAAAGCACTGCCTGAGGTAAAAATTAAAACATCCCCCCATGCCAAATTCTTAACCTAACCCATTCCCTACAGTCCTACTGTTAAAGGAGTTGTCCTCTTTTTACTACTGATAACCTATCCTCAATTTCAGATCGGCGGGGGTCTCCCGGCACCGCCACCGACAGTGGAGTAACTAGAGTGTTATGGGCCCCAGTGCAAACTTTCGATTGGGCCCCCCCCCCATCAACTTATATAAAGGCGTCAAATTTTTTTACACTAAGGCTCCATTCACACGTCCGTAGTGTGTTTTGCGGATCCCCGGATCCGCAAAACACAAACACCGGCAATGTGCATTCCGCATTTTGCGGACCGCACATCACCGGCACTATATAGAAAATGCCTTTTCTTGTCCACAATTGCGGACAAGAATAGGACATGTTCTCTTTTTCTGCGGAACAGAAGTGCGGACCCGGAAGTGCGGATCCGCGATTCTGGATCCGAGCGGGACATTGTGTGTCCCCATAGAAATGAATGGGTCCACAATTCCGTTCCACAAAATGCGGAACGGAATTGCGGACGTGTGAATGGGGCCTTAGCCCAATGTATGGCTACACTCACCCATTCCTAACTAATAAAATCCAGATCCAGATATGTGCCCTCTCACAGTAATATGCCCAGATATGTGCCCCCTCACAGTAATATGCCCAGATATGTGCCCCCTCACAGTAGTTATGGCCAGAATATGGGCCTCCTCACAGTAGTCATGTCAGATTAGGTGCCCCCTCACTAAAATGCCCACTTTTGTGCCCCCTTATGCTTGATGGGTGACCCTCCCCCCCTTCCTTTTGCCTCAAGTTTGCAGCTTTTTTTTTAAAAAATAAAAAAAAATACTTACCTTCTTCCCTGATGACAGACTCCCACACTGCTGCTGGCTGTTCTGGTCTCTGGAGGCTGATTCCTGGGCTTCAGCACTCCTCCCACAGCCAGCAGTGCAATGAGCAGCCTGCAGGGGGAGCTCCAGCACTGTGAAGGTAAGTGAAGCAGAGACTGGAGAGAGCTCCCTGCTTCACGCTGGAGAAGACAACCCGGCAGTGACAAGAACTGCCGGGTGAGTATGCGCGCCACCCTCCACTTGCCTCACTTGCCTCTGCGCCTCGTCTAGTCTCTGCAGGGGACATATTATACATGCTTACAGAGCGCTCTAATGGGGCCGGCATTGTCACTGTGCTTCATGCCGGGCCCTGTTAGAGCGCTCCCATTACATGTGAGCGCAGCGGGCCCCCTTCCCCGGTCTGAGACTGCGATCATTACGCCCCTTTCCACCGATCAGCTGTTTGAAGAGAGGGCAGCGCTCATATGAGAGCTGCTTTCTCTGCTCTGTTTACCTGCTCGTCGCTGCACTTGCAGTGGTGAGCAGGTAAACAGAGCAGAGAATGCAGAACTCGTATGGGGGGAAAAAGCGGACAACCCCTTTAAAGACATAGTTGGAAAACATTACATGCAGCGCTACAGAACATACAGGAGAATACAGCCCCACATATGTACCTCTCTCATCCAGTGATGTCTCCTCTGATGTAGATATTCTCTTTCCTCATATTCTCTGTTCATACCAGACCGCCATGGTGACTTCTTTCAGCCGTGTCTTGTCTCTGCAGAGTTTAACAGACATCTTAGTTTCCTACTTTTCCATGATCCTCCCCACCTTCCACCATCCTGCCACCTCTAATACTGTGCCCCCCAATACTATCCTGCAGAAACAGTTCCTCCTGAAAATACTGGTACCACACAGTGCGCCAGTACAAAAATACCCCTTTATATTGTGCGCCAGTACAAAACAAACCCCCATACCTTTCAGATCAGACCCCCATATAAAACCCAGATGAGACACCCCTCCATCTCAGACCAGAACCCGTTTAGACCTCTATGTCAGACCCCATATCAGGCCCCAGTTTTAGACTCATCTGATTGGGGGCCTGGTGCTTGCATTATGGAAGTGCTCACTGGTATTCCCTTTATAAGATGCACTGCATCTTTTAAAGTGAAATATACAGCACCTCTAGGCCCCCCTGGCTTACAGGTCTGGTCGCAACTGCAACCGCTGCGACCCCTATAGCTACTCAAGTGAATATATATTATAAACACACACACATACATATTCCTTATGTATTGGGCGCACGTTACAGATTTTTTACAGGTATTCATTGCATTTGCATTTTTAAGTAATATTTCATTTCAATTTAAAAGTTTTTCTTTCCTGATAGTAGTCTTTACATACTGTATTCTCATATATAGGCAAGCACAAAGATTCATCATTGCTGTGCCAAGCAATTATAACATATGTAACTAAATTGACACAGCAAGCATCAACATGTTTGCAATTACATCAGCAGTAACAGAACAATGACGGGTAATTATTCTTTCAGAGTGTTCATTTACACTGTAATATGAGCAGGTGCAGACCATAGGCCAAAGTGAAAGTTCACAGTGAGGACCTGAGAATAAAATAGACTGACAGCTGTTCTCTGGTAATCGGGAGACACCGTCCAGCACATATCATCTGACTATTATCAGGAGAGATAATGGACACAATATACAGTTACAGGCAGCAAAAATAAATATAAATGACAGATTTTATATATATATATATATATATATATATATATATATATAAAATCAAAAAATAGAGCAGCACTCCGAAGTAAAATGAAAAAACAAGGTGTTTATTTACCCATAGGTGCACAAGCGACGTTTCGGTCCCAACTGGAACCTTTCTCAAGCCTTCCAGTTGGGACCGAAACGTCACTTGTGCACCTACAGTATGGGTAAATAAACACCTTGTTTTTTCATTTTACTTCGGAGTGCTGCTCTATTTTTTGATTATATTATTGGACCTGGCTATTCCTGTAAGCCTGCACCCACTTTATCTGCAAAGCCGGTGCTGTTACCTTTTTTCATTATATATATATATACTAGCAGAAGGACCCGGCTTCGCATGGGTATATTTCATCTATTTCATTTAATGTTTGTGTGTGTCATTAAAAGATGTTGACAGCGGAGCCTAGTATCACTTGGTTATAGTAGGCGTATCCCAGGCTGTAGTGCTGGCCAATCGCAGTGCTCAGCTCACAGCTTGGGAGAAAAAAAACCTCCCGAACGGAGCGGCGCCCAGGGATAATAGTAAGTGCAGGGAGATCCCTGGGCGCCGCTCTACATGTCAGCATACTTAGTACACATTTTTTAGCCTGATGAAAGGTTCTCTTTAACATCCATGATATGTGGGCCTATTGCAATGTGCAATATGTGGAAACTGTTAAGAAACTGTGCTGTAAATGTAGTGATGTCAAGTAAGAGCATCAGATGAACCGACACTGTCAGAAATTGGAAGAAGTGTTAGATTCTTTCTTTTAATAATACTGTGAACACAAGGATATAACAAGGCATGCTTAAAGGGGTTGTGCCACCATTACATGTTCTTTTAATATAAATCAATATGAAAAATGAGTTACTTTTATCAATTACTTCATGTTACAAAAAAGTTCCAATTGGGAGATATTTTCTTTATTTCATCATATTGGCGCCTCCTGGTGTTTAATCTGTATAGTAATTTGCACATCCACCTACTAAGGTCGCACATGCTCAGGTCCTTCCAGTGACTGCCACCACAGCCATATCTACTTTTAGAAGCTGTGACAATTACAGAAAGAATGCGGAAGCGGAATAGACATGCCCCATGAGAAAGGATATGGCCCCCGGGAAAGGAACCCCCTTCCCCTAAGAAAGAACATACCGCCAGCAGTACCAGCAAAGTAAATGAGAACCGACAAATCTACACAAATGTACACTGTTGACCTGTTGTGCAGATTTTAAAATCTAGAGCATGTCAACTGTCCGTGCGATTCGGCACCTTCTGTAGAGTGGTTCTCCCCAGTCTACAACAGGATTGTTTACATAAACCTAAAAACCGCAGGAAAATCCACAACAAAAAGTGCATAAAAAATGCACAAAATCACACCCAATTTTTTTTTAAAGTCTGATTTATGTCAGTTTTTTGTGAGTTTTTGGTGCAGATTTGTGCAGGTACCCTTACCCTAAGTTCACACTTGCGCGTTTTACAGCGCGTTCGAACGCGCTGTAAAACGCTCGACACATGTAAACCAATGCTTCCCTATGGGACTGGTTCACATTTTCGCGTTTTACAGCGCGTTCGAACGCGCTGTAAAACGCCCTACGCATAAACAAGTACTTGAGATTTTTTTGGGGCGTTTGTCGCGCGTATTGTGATTGACACCACAGTAGTCAATCACAAGAACGCGCGTACGACGCGCGTTTCCTATTTGCAAAAACGCGCTGTAATGCGCGCGACAAAAACACGCGTAAAACGCGCGTTTCAAGAACGCTCAGGTCTGAACCCAGGGTTAGGCCTCTTTACACGGGCGTCGCGGGTGAGGGCCAGATGCGTTCAGGGTGCATTGCGGGAAACCCGCGCGAGCAGGGACGCAATTTCAGTCCGTTTTTTTTGCGATTGTGTGGTGAGCACGATGACGTCAACGCAGGTCCTTTTGCAGGTCCTGCTGGAAGAAGAAAGAAGACGATCAAGTGGTTGAGGTGAGTTTATTTTTTTTATTTTTTAACCCCTCAATGGACATTTTAGTTACCAATCTGTAGTAAGAATGCTATTATTTTTCCTTATAGCCATGTTAGAAGGGAAAATAATACAGTGAATTTACCGGGGTTGCTTATCACTATTTAGTATCCTCATCTCCTAGCAACCATGCGTGAAAACTATACCGCATCCGCACTTGCTTGCATATGCGATTTTCACGCAGCCCAATTCATTTCTATGGGGCCTGCGTTGCGTCAAAAACGCAGAATATAGAACATGCTGCGATTTTCACGCAACGCACAAGTGATGCATGAAAAACATTGCCCATGTATACAGCCCCATTGAAATGAATGAGTCAGGATTCAGTGCGGGTGCAATGCGTTCAGGTCACGCATTGCTCCCATGTGGAATACTCGTCCGCGTGAAAGGGGCCTTAGGGTTCAGAGCACTCTAGTGAGTCCCTTTATTTCGAGAAGTCATTTCAGTCTGAGTCACACATAAATAATCGTGACACTGGATTACCCCATGAAATGGTGTCCATCGTTCTCAATGGAGATCTGCTGTCCTCCAGATACACCAGCTGTGCTTTAGGGCCCACGCACATGAACGTATGTATTTTGCAGTCCACAAAACACGGATCCATAAAAAATACAGATGATATCCGTGTGACATCCGTATTGCATTCGTTTTTTTTGCGGATCCATTGTAACAATGCCTATCCTTATCCACAAAACAGACAAGAATAGGACATGTTCTGTCTTTTTTGCGGAACAGCCATGCGGATGTTTCCTTTTTTTTTCCGGACCCATTGAAGTGAATGGTAACGCACACGTGCTGCAAAAAAAAAGTACGGTCACAGAAAAAAAAATACGTTCATGTCCATGAGTCCTGCGATTTCTTGCTCTAGAAAATAGAGGTCTTGATCAGGAAACCCTTTCAGTAAGTTCAACATGCAAGCAGGACAAAATCCAAGGAATTGAATAAGGCCTCTTACACACAGCTGTTGCCCCGCCGTGGCCGTATTGCGGCCCACATACAGCGGGTCTGCAATACACGGGACACCAGCCGTGTGCATCACCCATTCATTTGCTTCCGTTCCGCAAAAAAATGGGTCCGCGATCCGCATGCGGCTGTCCCACGGTCAGTGCCCGTGCATTGTGGACCGCTATTTGCAATTTGCCGGGCACACGTGCAAGAGGCCTAAAGCAGAGCACTAATTTTGATATAAAAAAAAAATGTAGAACATAAAATGAAAAAAATATGTATTTGGGTGGATTGACATATAACAATATAACAATAGACACCTTTAGAATTCATCATCCTGAGATGATAAAATCCCTCTGGTCATGAACAGGTTAAGCTATTTCATATCCCTATAGATATTTAATGGGTCATTGCTCTATTTCATCTTTCTACTCGTATTTGCCTCCAGAATTCCTATTCAGTACTACAGCCGTCAGATCGAGGTCCTAAATGACTACGCGAAACTAATCCTGAGCCTGGGATAGATGTTCTGATTTCACAATCCCGGCAGATTGTCGACAGAGTACCGAGAAACACAAGAACAACTTTTCCCTATAAGCTTAATGTGGTTGGTTGAGGAATGTAGTATCTGATGGGCCAATTCAGGGATGGAAGTCTGCAGCTGCTTGTGCATGAGCCCCCCCCCCTGGCATTTTGGATTTGGTCCGACACGTCTGGGGATTGCCTTCAGCACATAGAGTTTCATGGAGGATGGTGCTCTACGTCTTAGCAACAAATTAAAAAGAAAAAAAAAGTCTAAAAGGAAATTCAGGGAAAACCATTGTATTTGTTGGCATTGTGAGGCAGAAGGATCGCTTCAAATTTCTCCGTGACAGCAGAAGAATTCTTAGTCACCATGGAAAGAATGGATGTGATTGTTCGGTTGCATGCAACGTTTTATAGATATCAAACCAAGTTCAGATTTAGTGAATTCATCGAAAATTATGTCACATTGTGGATTTAATTACATATACTGGCAGAAGCTCCAAACTTAGTGCTCTGCACTTTACTAGGCTCTACCATTAGCTTGGGTTTCATTAGGAACATTCTTATTAATAGCTGATAAAAACGGTATGTTTAGCTTTGTCATTGCCAACGGCTGTATGAAAGAGGCTGAAAAGTCTGCTCTTTCTAGAAACAGCACCACGCTCGTGTGTTGGTGGTTTGTGGTATTGCAGGTCAGTCTCGTTCACTTGCATGAAGCAGAGTTCCAATGCCACGCAGTGACAGCTACCCTCCGGCACTCCAGCTGTGGGGAAACTACGACTCCCAGCATGCTCCATTCATTTCTAAAGAGTTCTTAGAACCGCCAAGCAAGTGTGCATCTTGGGAGTTGTAGTTTGACCACAGCAGGCGTGCCGGAGGTTAGCCATCACAGCTATAGGCACAGAGCGTGGATTTTCCACGCTGATTTTTGTGCTGATTTTTCTGCCTATCTGCGACAAAGTTCACAAGGAACATGCACAATTTTAGTGCAGATACGCAGCGAAAACTGCTCACAATTCAGGGTGGAAAAGGGTGACACGGATTTGCCTCAGAACTCATCCTTTGTATTGCAAAGTGTGAAATCCGCACAAACAATGAAAAATGCTGCAAATTTCAAAATTCGCACTGCAGGTCGATTTTCACGCTGAAAATGTCCGCACCTTGTACATCTACGTAGCTGGTCCTCCGCGTCCGTGGTCCGTGATTCCAGTCCGTCAAAAAAATATAACCTGTCCTATTCTTGTCTGTGAAAAACGGTTCACGGACCCATTCAAGTCAATGGGACCGTGAAAAAATGCGGATGGCCATCCGTGTGTCATCCGCGTTCCGTGTCCGTTTTTTTTGCGGATCCCTTGGCAGGCACTTGGCAAAATTTGTCAGCCTGTCTTTTGGTAAAATCTTTAGGGTCATGTCCGCTAAAAAAAACGGAAGACACACGGAAACACAACGGAAGGCAAAAACGGACACGGATCACTGAACAACGGAACCCCTTTTTGTAAACAGCATAAAAAAATGGTCGTGTGCATGAGGCCTAATATGCACCTTGTGCATGTAATTTTTTTTTATGTCCTTTTAAATTGCCGTATCGTTCTCACACTAGCACTTTTCTGAAGCTGCGATGACCCCATATACATCACAGCACGTATGGACCAGACATAAATGAGCAACCACGTAGTTATCCAATTCAAACTGATAGGATGAGTATCCGACATGCCCCTGACCAGGAGATGACTGCTACTGGCCTTGTCTGGAGTTTCTTCCAACCACACCATTAGACTCCAGAGAAGTCGCACATGATACGTGTGAAGAGTGTGATCCTGTTACGAGGCTGCTTGTGACTGAGGGATCGGTGCTGTAGTTAAGGGATATATATACAAGAGCTTCACATCTGATATTTCACTTTGACTGAGACTTCATTATATGAGCACGCCTTACCTAGTGTACTACCAGATAGGGGTAAATAACACACTGCAAAGGAACCTAAACGATTATTTATACAAAGGGGTACACAGATCTCATAGGGCCCCATAGCAAAACTTAGTATGTGCCCCCCTGCTCCCAGTACATGTGTCAAACACTCCCGGACAATGTGGATTACAAAGCACAAGCCTCAGATTTCTGACAAAGTTACAGATTTTTTTATTTTACAGAAGAAATTTTAATTAAAAAAAAAATTGCCTTCGCCTCACCCACTTCTGTGTCGGAAAAAGGGGAACAGGTTAGTCAAAAATATGGCGCTCATCCTGAACGGCAAATTTCTCAGGGTATTTACACCAGACGACTGGCATAACTACATTGATACATTTTCCAGTCTCACTTTACATATTACAAAGCTGTCTGCCTGCAGCCACCACTAGGGGGAGCTCAGTGCATATACAGTGCAATAAAAGCTATAATATTGTGGTGGTGGCTGCATGATAAAGCAGTGTTTTCACTGAAGGAGATCAGTGCGGGGCCCCCTCCCCCTGGGCCTCATAGCAGTGGCATGGTCTGCCTTTATTGAAGGTACGCCAATGTTTAAAGGGAACCTGCCACGTAGAACATGGCATCTGAGCAGATTGATATAAATTTGGAGGTAAATGGGTCATTATAAACTGTGTGATAGCTATCTCTGCAAAATCATACACCCCCACTCCACCCCCAGGATAGGACTGCGTGTACAGTGTGACAGGGTCCCTTTACATTTCTGAATAATTGTTGGGCATACAGGTAAAAAAGGTCAGTTTCAAAAACCTATTTTTGTTCCACTGCTGCAAAGATCCAGACTGGAAATCTGCAGAAAATCACAGTACAACACATCTGGAAGGGGTTTGGATGACTTTTTCCGACATGTTAAAACAAAAGGTTAGAAAATGAGTTTGACTGGATTTCCCTTTTATCCCCTATATCCATCATTCTCACTGAAGATCTCCACCAGACATATAAACTAGGCTCTGTGCAGATCCTAGCTCCAGATAATACAGAGGTTCCGATTAGGTGAGCCATTTGGGTTCCCTGGATAGTAAAGGGTGGAGATATACATTTAATAGATACTGTCAGCAGTTCTGACCTTGCAAAACTGCTAGCAGCACTAGGTCGTGGTTAGGGAGAGCAGAACAAATATATCTTTTGGGGAGCTTTCATCATCAGCAGTATTAGGAATATGAAGTTTTATTCTGCCAGATTTTGCTCCAGCAAGTGCCAAGGAGGTGGAGCTTCACTGTGAAATGATCTCTGCTCTCCTCTCAGGGTTCCTCCTCTCTGCTCTGAGTGACAGCTGTAGTGGTCTCCTGGTTGGATGCTACAGCTGTCACTCAGAGCAGAGGAGACAGGTTGTGAGAGATCACTTCACAGTGAAGGTTTGCATCCTGGACACTTGCTGGAGCAAAATCTGGCAGAATAAAACTTCATATTCACACTAATCGAAATGATAAAAGCTCCACAGAAACTTTTGCTTGGCCTGTTCTCCCCAGCACCTACCTACTGCTGGCAGAAAATTGGTGTGGTCAAAACTGCTAACTCCTTTTAAAGGGGCAATTCTATGACTGACTGTAAAAAACGTAAATCAGACATTATATAGCATATTACACTATCTTTCTAAGGCTGCCTTCACATGCTGCAGGTTTTGTTACAGAAAATTCTGCGACTGAAAATCAGTTCCATTCAGCTGAATCCATGTGCTTGCTGTCCCATTGAAATGAATGGAACTGATTTCCAGCGGCAGAAAATTCTGACACAAAATCTGCAGCGTGTGAAGGCAACCTAACAAAGCTAGAACCAGCCCTTTACCACACATGGCTACAGAGATCTCCATATTTACTGCTCCAATTTCTCTGCTGTGATCTTCAAGCTAGCAGCACAAGGTGCGTGTCCTTTCTGCTGCAGCTCTTTCCATGTAACTGCCATAGCTTCTAACAGAACATGTAAATGGTGGCAGTTGAAGATTTAGGCCTCATCACACGGCCATTGTGCGGCCATTCCGTGCATTGGGGATTGCAATTTGCGGTCCCCAATGCACGGGCAACTTCCGTAGGGTGGCCGGTACAGATCAAGACCCATTCAACTTGAATGGGTCTGTGATCCGTCCGCACCACAAAAAAATATAAAATGTTCTATTTTTTTGCGGTGCGGAGGCACGGACAGAAACACCACGGAAGCACTCTGTAGTGCTTTCATGGGGTTCCGTACCTCCGTTACGCACCGCAGATCCGGATTGCGGACCCATTCAAGTGAATGGGTCCGCATTCGTGATGCGGGGAGCACATGGCCAGTGCCCGCACATTGCGGACCCGCTGTTTGTGGGCCACAATAAGGCCATGGCCGGGCAACAGCTGTGTGCATGGAGCCTTAAACTGAGCATGTTCGACCAGCTCAGTGAGACGGACAAAAAATAAGGAAAAGAACAAACAGCAGGTGGCGCTATACAGATACATTTTAATGAATAGCTCAGTGGCTAGACTAAAATTTTTATTACATACAATTGCAAAAGTTTTCAGATCCAGGTGCTGGTTTGAAAAATGTAGAATATGTTTTGTGACTCAACCCCTTTAAGGGCTTAGACATACAGCCATATTATAGGTCTGCAGAGCAATTATACGAAATCTATCGAGGTGCACGGTGCCATCCTGTTCCCTGTACTTCTGATTTCACACAAATGGGGGGGGGGTTTCTTTGATTTACAGTATATGGAATCACAGAAGAAAACATTTCTGCCATATTCCATTAGATGCCACATTACGAAAGTTAAAATTATTTTTGTAATACAGGGTCCACAAAGATGACACATTTTTATTTCCTATACTAATAAAGTAGATTTTAATCAGTCGTCATATTAACAAACTAAAAGGAAAAAGGCATAATAAAATATGTTGTAATAGTGTTAAGAACAACTCTATTTTACAGTCATTTGCTACTTTAAATTCACCACAATGGACTAGTTTATCGGCTTAAATTATATAATCTTATATATTTAACAGAATTTAAGTTCATAAATCAGAGTAAGGTTTGTGAGATTTAGTAATGTGTACTCCACTGCTTACTGACCATGTTCTTAAAGGGATAGCAACGTTAAAATGCATGCTCATGTAACTTTCAGATCGGATTAAAGAAAGAGTTGTCCTATCATCTAACACATTTGAGAACGCTACACATAATAGAGTGAATGTGTGCACATATATAATAGACTATGCCCAAGGCTCAATGTTTTAAGCATTTTATCTGCATTTTATTTGAGAAAAGCCCTTGAGTTGTCTTACGCTGTCAAGTTGTTAAAGTTTCACCTATCTCTATAAAAGATGAATAACAGAGGTGTTACTAGAGCTATTACTGGTACCCCACCCACCATATAATAAGATACTTGTAAGGATACGGCTATATGGCACGTTTTTGTCGAGATTGCAACACAGTTGCACAGTATGAGCCGCATTGGGCTCTAATTAAACTAATCAGGGCTGCACTGCTTAGTCAGTCTGCATTGTTAATGACAGCATGGTAATGCAGCGCTGCCATTAACATTGCAGACCAAACAGTGTGGTCCTGATTAATTTAATTAGAACCTGCTGCTGCTCATGGGGCCATGTGTTACTCGACCTCAGTGTGGCCGCCCCTTGAATTTGTACCCTAAAGGAGTCAGGCCTTACATAACAAACCTTTTGGCCCCTGAGTGGTATATGTGGATTCCCATTAAAGGATGGCAGGAGGAATGGATGGACACAGATAGGAGATTGAACAGTGGCTTTTACTGATCACAAGTGGGGTAGTAAGCTTGGTGGTTACATCAGTCTTACTAGAGGCAACGGGCTTAGTGGTTACATCTCACAGTGGGCAACAAGCGAATGGTTACAGTCTCTTGATGAGGCAGGGGCGGACTGAGATCTTAAAGTGGCCCTGGAAAAAATACTAAAAGTGGCCCGATTTTGTAGTCAGGTCCAAACTGATGGAAGGCAGGGTCAGCAATACCATATTGTGGCACATTATACTACCCCAACAGAGCCAAATACCACAGTCCATCACAAAATACTACCAGCAGAAACAAAATCCTTCCCCTTAAACTTCCACTGGATGGCGTGGAGGAGGGCTCAAGCGGCCCTTTGGGCATCGGCCCACCGGGAAATTTCCCTATAAGGTCTATGGCTAAGCCGCCCCTGCTATGAGGATACAAACAGGTTTGGTAAATGTACTGTCTCTTTAAGTGACAACAGGCTTACTCACTATGTTCAGGTTTGCTGTGTCACTCAAACTCTTCGGGCAAAGACTTACTGGGGCACATATACTACAACCGGCTTTTTACACCGGTCTTAGTTTCCACCTCTGCATTGTGCCTCGCCATAAATTAGGCGCACCTGTGGAAGTCTGTGTGCCTGAAGTAAAAACTCCACCAACCTCTGTAGTAACTTTTCCGGGGCTGGAGTCTCAGACCGGCACAGCCTCCAACACGCACCCGCCCCACCCAACTGGCGCACAAGGTGCAAAACCAGCTGTGTGCCAAAATTATGTCTCATGGCCAAACACGTCTAAAAGTGTTGCAAGTCTATTAGTAAATGTGCCCCACTGTGTCTCCCTCTACTTTACAGCAATGAAGAAGGCTTTTCCTCTTTTACAGGCCATGGTGCACCTCTGGACAATCTGTATATTCTTTACTTCAGGATGTGGTATCTCTTTGCTTGTGACACACTTTAGCAGGCATACTGATACATGTATGCCACTCCGCACAGGTGCTCCTCTACTTGCCGTATAATGGTGGGTTTGTTCCTCCGGACCTGGCTTCTCTGTGGTGCAGTAGTACACTAGGGTGTGAGAGCTAGGAAGTGCACGATAGCTACCACTGCTCTGATGTGTTCAGCTGTTCTTTGCCCTATATTGGCACTGAGGGAGTATGCAAGTTGGCAAGCAACACTCACCTCACCTCCACTTGATAGCTAGCTACCTCATAGGGTACCTCCAGTTGATAGCTAGCTACCTCACAAGGTTAATAAGGTTTTCTCTCTTCAGTTCAGTGTTTTAGCCTTTGTGTCTGCTGTCTGCATACTACTGACCATAAAGTCTGCAGAGCACTGCTATTGATCATCTTACAGAGACCTACAGTCAGCATCAAGATGTGCCCATTCCACTGACCTCTGACTCAAACATTATGATGTGCCTGACTAGTAACTCCTTCCTGCCAGGAATATTTTCATTAATAGTGTATTTTCTACAATAATCACAGTGCATTCCACTTAAATTGAGTTCTTTTTACAAAATGCGTACATCATTGCAATGTCCATCAGCATCCTGCATGAGGGTATATGACTCCCAGGGCATCAACCCCCTTATGTAGCTCAGTTGTGACATCTTCAGTTTCTAGTAAACACTGTACACATGCCTTATGTGGTTAGGGTATTTACCCACTAAAATTATATTACATTTTACCTGTTTCTAGCTGGCTTTTCTCAGTGGCTGGGTGCTGGAAAAGTGCTGGGCCCACACTCCCTGGATTTTATGTGGCTGTCATGGCCCATAACAGGTAAGATTCAGCGTTAGGAGGATTTTATGTGGCTGTCATGGCCCATAACAGGTCAGATTTAGCGTTAGGACCACTCACGGGACAGCCTTGGGGTGGCGAGTGGCTTATTACCTTTTGATCAAAACGTACACTAATGTCCTCTTATAGCTTCTATCTTGGGCAGAGTTCTGGTTGCAGAGTGCTGTTGCATTTTTTTGTTTGTATGTATAATTGCCATAGCTACGTGCACCTGCATACAGGGATGTGCTGACTGACCCCCCCTTGTGTTTCTGTTTAGTATGTGTTGGAGGTGTGGCAACCTCCTTTTCAGTCGTGCACACCTGACTAGTTTGTCTGCCCTAGAGGCTGGTTTTAATCAGAGTGAGTATAAAGCTGACTGTGCATTCACAGTACCTGCTAATAGCCATCTGGCTCCAGGAGGAGTGCACAGTGGGCTCAGCATGCATGTTGGTACCTGCATCCCTGGATCTAATGGAGGCTGTTACAGCACCAGAAAGGGTTAATAAGTATGGTTTATCCCGGCATGCATGCTGGTCCCACACTCCCTGGATTTTATGTGGCTGTCATGGCCCATAACAGGTAAGATTCAGCGTTAGGAGGATTTTATGTGGCTGTCATGGCCCATAACAGGTCAGATTTAGCGTTAGGGCCACTCACGGGACAGCCTTGGGGTGGCGAGTGGCTTATTACCTTTTGATCAAAACGTACACTAATGTCCTCTTATAGCTTCTATCTTGGGCAGAGTTCTGGTTGCAGAGTGCTGTTGCATTTTTTTGTTTGTATGTATAATTGCCATAGCTACGTGCACCTGCATACAGGGACGTGCTGACTGACCCCCCCTTGTGTTTCTATAAGGTGCATAACATGGCATATCAAACATGGTATGTTTTACATGGTCTTTTTGCAGAGTTCAGTCATGTAGCTTTTCAACATCAAGGTATTATCATTGCAAAAGGGTCCCCAACAACCCGTAGCAACAATCTGTACATATTCAACAAACTACAAATAATGACTTTCTTTGTAAGAAGGGTCAAGGATATTTTTTTCCTCTATAGGGAGATTGGAGAAAGCCACTGCCAGACACTTCTGGCGGCGGCTTACCTTTTGGGAGAACAAAAGGATATTAATTTTGCCCAGTCCTTGTTCCCCCAACATCATTTGTCGGGGGAGAGTTGGGAGCTTCTCACACACATTAGTGTTTTGGCCGAATCGGCATTCTTGGTGGTTTAGGCCAAAATAAGACTAATGTGTATGGTCAGCATAAGTCAACCCTACCCAACATGTTTCACAGTTCCACCATTGTCTTCAGTGGTATAAAGGTCACTGTGGTATAAGGGCACCATATCAACTTTGTGCCAGTGTTTTCCCAGTGCAGCGAGCAACAGAGTAATTAACAGGGCACATACCCTTTTGACAATTTTCTGGACATCTACTAACAACATCTGGTCTAACCTGCTGTTGTCTTTCACTTACATTTTCATAACTTAGGTTCACTATGTGCCGTAGTGTCAAAATGAGGTCTAAGACTTCCCAAGAGTTGGATACCTCTGTAATAATTCTGTTGTAAAAAAAAATTAGGACAAACTATAGTATTAGCTGCTTAAAGGGAAAAGCCATCAGTGGTGGATCCAGCATGGTATACATGGATCACTTTCTAAAGCCTTTATAATTTGAATGAAAAATAATTTGTAGAAATTTGTTGTTGTAAGAAGATTCTTGATATCCTATTTGTTCCTATATTTGATGTATAGGGACTCAAAGGACAACTTATGCAAATACATTGCCTAACCAAAAAATAGGTCAACACCTGGACTTAAGTAAGCAAATAGGTAAGAGCTTCCCAGTTAATCAGGTCTAGGTTCAGCAATGTTATGTGCCCAAAGAATGAGGTCAGCTGACTACCTGAATGTACTGAATGACCAGGTTATTCCATCAATGGATTTTTTTCTTCCCCGATGGCACGGGCATATTCCAAAATGACAATTCCAGTATTCATCAGGCTCAAATTGTGAAAGAGTGGTTCAGGAAGAAAGAGAAACATAGATTGGCCACCACAGAGTCCAGACCTGAACCCTATTGAGAATCTTTGGGATGTGCTGATGGAGACTTTGCGCAGTGGTCCCAATCTCCTAATACAAGATATTGGGGAAAAATGAATGTAACGCTGGACAGAAATAAATGTTGTGACATTGCAGAAGTTTGTGGAAATGATGCCTCAGCGAATGTGTGCCGTAATCAAAGCCAAAGGTGATCTAACAAAATATTAGAGTGTGTGACCTTTTTTTTTGGCTAGGCAGTGTATATGGCATATAGTTGCACATACTTGGATCACACGTGAGGGTATATGTTTAATTTACACAGTTATACCATGTCTCCCAACCATGCAATTTTTTTGTGGGATTATCTTGTATAAAAAGTTTCAGTTGATGCCCCAAAGTGGACATTTCTGAGAGGTTTTGTGGGTGGTCTTGGATGGATCAAGAGTGCAACTTAAAATGCCACGTGAATGGGAATAAAAGCATTGAGAGGTATTCCTATAGACTCAAAGTGGGGAAAAAGAAGTATATGCACAGAGCCTTAACATTTTAGCTCCAGTACCCAAAAACCAGCCATAGTGCAATGGAGTGTCTGACTGACAGAAAGAATCTATCACTGATTGCTTCTGCCGAGTCAAGAGTGTAACGGCCCAAGTCAATTGGGCAAAGGCAGTAATCTGGGAATGTCCCAATGAAGACTCTTCGAAGAAATGTTTTTGTTTGCATTTGTTTGTACCTTTTTATAACTTTTAACATACCTAAACATTTTAGAACATACACATAGCATTCCTGTTTATATCGTTTTTACATATTCTTAGCATTGAAAGTATATGTGAACTAGCCACCAGAGTATAAGTGCCCTTTTTGGCACACAGCTAACATTTTTTGATGCCACGAAAATGCTGTACAGGGTGCCCAAGCACGTTCAGTATGGAGTTGAATTTCCTGTTAGATATTTTTAGGGGAATCACACTAGAGTCACCGTTACTACTTCTAATCATATTACCGTTTTCTTGGAAACATCTTACAGCTCTTTGCATCTGTTTAACACCTTCATAGCCAAAAGAACCGTAAACATATCAACTTGTAAAGAAGGTTAGATCCTGGTATATGATTACGCATTCTCTAATGTAGTAATCACGTACAAACATGCAAGAGGAATGAAGTTATGCCTATTGATGAACCGGCCAAGTGTTAATTCCATGCGGTCACCGTGTTAAATGTTACTAGTGGAGATGTGGAAGGTGTTGAATGGCGCCAATTACTACGATATCTATTTCAGCCTCTCCTTGGTTACACGGCAACACTTTGGTGTAACAAGAGACATACTTTATACTTGAACCGCCTTAATTCACAGGTTAACAGATCCCCTCAAATGTGTACATCTGATACGGGTGCGCAAAGTACATGGTCTCTCTCTATCTCTCGAGTTTTTAACTGGCATTAGTTAACGCATTAATAAAGCGAATCATATTATTGTAGCCTACAGATGTTAACCGGTTAAGGAATATACTTATTATTAGGCTGGTTTAACATATATTCGTTGAGTTTTATGAGTTAGCCAGACACAACTAATGACAACTGTGAGGACTAAATATTACTGGACTAATGGACTTAGAGCGTAGTCCAAGTGATGCCAACTTTTTCCAGCAGGAGGAGCCGGTTAAGTTGAGTTTTATTGTTGTAGTTTATTCCTTTTTTGGTATTCTAGGCATATAAAGTTTTTAATGGATTGGGGTAGTGCACCGGGAATGGAGAACAACGGAGTGCTCCCTCAACCTCCAGATCCTGTGGCTTCACTGGGAAATGCAGGAGGGTCGCAGTGGGAGACACAAACCACTCATACACACCCCATGCTCATCCAGACCCCAGAGACGTGCTGGCTGGACCTTATGTCCAAATAAAAACATACACTAGATTGGTAAAAACAATTATTCTATTAGCTTAGTTAGTGTCTCGGGGGCCTCCATTAGGCCATTGTTCTCCCAGCCCATTATATGGATGGTGATGGGTAGACCTCCCACAGGGGGTCTCATGTATAGTCTCAGATGAGGGCTCGGCCTCCACCAATACACAGGAGAAAGTTTTACAGAGGGAACAAGCTCAAACCTGGTGCTGGCATTAGGGTACTTATTACACTGACTAGGGGATGCTGGGGTGTTGCTGGTTGGAGTTGGAGCCATGCACTTAGGTCGGCTGTGACTGCAAAATATACCAGCGGGCGGTACTAAGGCTGTGGCCAACCTAAAATGTTAGGAGACAGTGATCAAAGCCTGGTACCTCCATGAGCTGCACAATTGTGGATGAAAGAATAAAGACAGTTGCATCGTTATCCTGCCTAGCTGATTAATACGACCCACAATCCCAGATCTTCACACCAAGATCTTGTACATTGTGCACTGGTGTGATGGCCATAGTGGAACATGCAACTTATTTCCACCCAACACAAGAAGACATGCAGTATCTCATCTAATGAGACCAGACACAAAATTGATCCCATCAGAGGGAATCATTACCGGAATCCCTAATATACAGTATGTGAAAAAGGGTTTTGCATGATGTAGCAGTAAGCAGGCAGGTACATTAGGGGAAGCATTTGAATGTATTTAATGCGTAATGTGATTTTTTTTCCTATATACAATACTAGAGCTACATGACATTGATGGATCCCATTAACAGACTCTGATCAATGCTAGCATTATAAATATCTCTTGTAAATATTGAATCAAATGATGTCATTTTTGCATGTCCTTGTATGGCCCCTGATAGACACAGGACCCCAGTTTCCTTTAAATAGCGTTAATACAATTATAGTCTGGCTTCTTACAATTCAGAAACCCTTCCTTGTGACCAGGAATTTTTTTTCATTTATTGAAAGAAAATATAAAAGTATCACTGAACGAGCGAGTTTTTACTGCAGGAGGATGAGAGCTATGTTAAAATAATAAAATTACTTTACTCACAGTGCAGAAGGAGGTGGTGAAGAATGGGTCATGGAGGGCACTTACTTGGTACATGGAAACAGTGTCGCACTGGGGTGCCTAGGGCGCACCAGTAAAATTTATTTTGGGGGCCCACCATACGGATACTTTCAAATATTACCTGCCCACACAGCAGCAAGATGCTACCAGATGTTTAATATGGGGGTCCCTGCAGCAACTGTGAGAAGGTAGGTCGTGGGGAAAAGAGGATACTGGCCAGCTTTCCTCTATACCTAGAAGTTATCTCAGCTATCTGATCAATAATCTATAAAAGTTTTTTATATGAACATAGGCTGGTTGAGGTGCTGTACATTGAATATACAGTATGTATGTAGTGTAATAAGTCTACTGTGTTATGTGCCACTTGTGCAGGGGGTGGGAGACTAGGGGCCCTCCGGGGGAATTCACCTGTACCCCTGTGGGCCACTCCGAGCCTGCTTGGAAACCACCCCTACCAAGGGCTCATTGCTTTTATGTTTGAGTCCAATTGGTGCTGTATAAGAACATATTGTGTCAGTTCCCTCTAATGGTGGCTGCAGCCTGGCAGAAACTTATCAGTAAGGCTGCCTTCACACTCTGCGGATTTTGTTGCAGAATTTTCCGCAACTGAAAATCAGTTCCATTCATGTGAATAGGGCAGCAAGTGCATGGATTTCTGCAAGCCCCCATTCTGGTGAATGAAAGTGATCTTCAGTCACAGAAAATTCTTCAAGAAAATCTGCAGCACGTGAAGGCACCCTAAGGGCCATATCACACGAGCGGATGCCGTGCATGGAATCCGCTGCGTGAAAGGGAGCCAAGCCCAGTTCCGGACAGCAGAGACACAGAGCTTTAACATTATTAATAATGCTCTTTGCCTCTCTGTGATCTTTTTACTACAAAACCTTATCTTAGGCCCTATTCACACATCCGCAATGTAGTTCGCATGTATTCCGCAATTTTGCGGAATACATGCGGACCCATTGACTGTGAATGGGGCCGGGAACGATGCGGAGAGCACACACTGTGCTCTCCGCATCCGATTTTGCGGAGCGCGCCGCCGATCTTTCGGTCCGCGGCTCCGCAAAAAAAATAGAGCATGTCCTATTCTTGTCCGCAATTGCGGACAAGAAGAGGCATTTTCTATGGAGTTCGGGCAATGTGCGGTCCGCAAAAATGCGGAATGCACATTGCCGGTGTGTCCGTGTTTTGCGGATCCGCGGCTCCGCTGATTAATCCTTTGACGGTTTGGTGATTTTCCATTTTTAGCATTTTACTTACTTTTACTCCCTGCTTCCTGGAGCCATAACTTTTTAGTTTTCCATTCACAAAGATGTATGATGGCTTGGTTTTTGCAGGACGAGCTACACATTCTAATGTCACTATTTAATATTGCATACAATGTAGTAGAAAGCTGGGGAAAAAATTCCAAATGGGGTGGAATTGGAAAAAAAATGCAATTGTGCCATAGCTTTATGGGTTTTGTTTTTATGGAGTTCCCTATTTAAATGGACCTGTTTCCTTCGGGTCAGTATGTTTACAATGGTACCACATTTATATAATTTTGCTTGTGTTTTAATAATAAAAAAAAAACGACCGGAAAATAATTGTTTTCCTTGCATCACCATAATCTGACCCCCAATAACTTTTTTATATTTCCATCTATGGGGTGATCTGTAGTTTTTATTAATGCCATTTTAGAGTTTGTATGACTTTTGGATCACTTTTTATTAATTTGGGGGGGGGGGGGTTGGTGCAGTGACAAAAAAGACAAATCAGCCATTTTTTTTTTGTTTTGTTACGGCGTTTACTGTACGAGACACATACATTTATATTTTAATAGCTTGGGTGTTTTGGGATGGTGTTTTCTACAAAGGAGGATCATTTGAATATTTATATATTTTTTTACATATTATTTTAACTTTTTTTGTTTAGTTTTTTTAGGGGTGCTTGAATATGTGATCTTAAGATCGTTTCTCCCTTCATTTCTCCAAGTCATTTTTTGTAGATGGACAAACCAATCTTGAACTCTCAAACTTTGGTTGTTATCAGAATATCAATATTTAGCAACACAGCAAACAGGAGCTCAAAAACCTCTTTCCAGTCTCTTCTTGTACCTAATTGTTTTGAATGGACAATACAAGACACAGTCATCCGTGCATGCTACATAGACTTGATGAAACCTAGTCTATTGCCGTGCTTCAGTACTGTACATATGAAATTTCTATAGGCCTCAAAGGAATTTCGTTTCTTAGGTTTTTGACTCGTTTCCATCTGCTACACATCTTCTCAGGCCTTAGGATATAATTTGTGCTCAATAACCATGAATGCTGCATGCTCGCTCCATTAAGAAGGGTTTTGTACATCCCATCCCATTCTTGCTCACCAGCTTTAAGCTCAGGAAGAACTTTTTCCATCATAATTCAATGGTTCTATTCAGCTTCCTATTAAAAAGATGCATGAAAGCGTTCGTTACACCGTACTGCCAAAAATATGAAATTAATCTTTAAGTAGATCATATGATGAGCTCACATGAATAGGAGGAAGATTTGTATTTTCTAGTTATTCTTTACATATAGGCACTATAGAATGAAACAATGGCCATGTATGAAAGGTTTGAAAGGCTTCATTGTGGCCATAAATTAGCACAGTTCATTTATATGTTGTAGTAAATTCTTTGATACATTTTGATAATATTTATGCTGTCTAAAATGATGGCACTTTATTTATGCCAGGGTGTGACTGGAGCAGAGATGTGACTTTATTCAACTTTTCAAAATGTCACATCCTGACCAATCAAACAGGCCGTGCCTACTTTTTACTTCACTTTTGAAAAATGAAGAACAAGGCCTTGGGGTCCTTTCACACTCGCGGCACAGTAATCCGGATCCGGCAATATGCGCGCAAACGGAAAGCATTTGAAGACGGATCCGTCTATGGATCCATCTTACAAATGCATTGCAAGAACAGATCCGTCTCTCCGCTTGTCATGCGGAGAGACGGATCCGTTATATATTTTTTCCAAATTTTTACCGGTCTGCGCCGCATCCGGCATTCCGGCAAGTGTTCCGGAATTTTGCCCGGAGCTAAAACCGCAGCATGCTGCAGTATTATCTCCGTCCTGAAATGTCAAAAAGACTGAACTGAAGACATCCTGATGCATCCTGAACGGAGTTCTCTCTATTTAGAATGCATGGGAATAATACTGATCAGTTCTTTTCCGGTCTAGAGCCCCTATGACGGAACTCTATGCCGGAAAAGAAAAACGCAAGTGTGAAAGTACCCTTAGGAAGATGAGTAGGTTGTTACATGGGACACGTCGGGCCAGATTTATCATTAGTATATGCCACATTTGTGGTGTAAAAATTCACAAACTGCATGTTTGCGTCTTCTGCAATGCCACTTGCGCAGAATTGTTTGTGCAAGTGGCATTTCTCCATCGGCCTCGCCACTTTCCCGAAAAAGGTGTGGTGGGGAGACACAGTTATCTTCTACGCCAGTTTTCTGGCTTAGAAGAAGACTGAAATATATGCCAACCACGAGCCGGTGTACATTTCAGTTGAGGTGCACAGACGGCTAGATCATAAATTAGGTGAGGCGTCCGGCAGCACGCCTGGGCATAATGAATAAACCTCCCACTTAGTTGTTTTTCTGGGAATACCTCTTTAAGCACAATTTGGTAACTTTAGGAAATGTGGACATTACTGCGGATATTAAACATGATGGAGGCGGGTAGCGATGGCGGGCAGTAATAAGTGTATTTCACATAAATGCAATGGCAGGAACTATATCCGATGGTCTTGTGTCATTTCAGATTTACATAAAAAGTCATTATGAATAGTTAGGATAGTAGGCATCTTCAGGCACAGGCTCATTGTAGAAACGTTTTTTTTTTTCCATTCTCCAAACATTTTGATATTGAAGGAGTTATGTGAAATAATTGTAGAACTTATGTAAAATGAACTACGTCAGTGTTCAGCATTTATGTATCATTTATCCACTCTGATATTATATAATATAATATATATCTGATGTTATAAAAGTGATGTGGAAATGGACATTTAGAAAATGAGGCCATCGATTGTGTATAAGCTAGGAAGGGCATGTTGAGAAATGATGTGTCAGAGAAGTGGCAAGTTCTTTTTTTATTTATCTAAAGATCCTTGTCCCCCATGGAAAATCGGTAGCTGGGCCCCCATCTGCCATGTGCTTTTTTAGAATATTAAAGGGATTATCCGACCCCTGAAATGCCTCCCCATATGCCCGAGCCCCTCACACACACTATACTTACTTTGCTTCCTGGCACCCGCGTCGCTCCTGGTCTCCACACGGCCGCTGCTGCTTTTTCCCGTGCGTGGATGGTAGGCGGTGGTGGGAATGAGTCTCCCTAGCATCATCATCCCCGTCATGGCCTGCTATTGGCTGCTACCCCCGACACCGGATGTTTTTATCCACGCACTGGGAGAAGCAGTGGTGGCTGTGCGAGAACCAGGAGCGACGTGGGTGTCGGGGACTAAGGTAAGTATAGTGTGTGTGAGTGGTCTGGGCATATGGGGGGCATTTTAGGGGTTGGATAACCCCTTTAATGTCTTATTATTTAGTCAGGTGCAACTGTATCTGCCCTTCCCCTAGCTATGAGCCTGACCGGGCATAAAGCCCTTTTTCAGAACTTGCTAGTACTATAGAGCTATAGGAGGTCAGGGGATTGCTGGTTTTATGCCATTGCTCAAACTGTGGACATCAGATAGCGGCACTAGGCTGGGTTACAACTCCCGGTTTTAAATGCCATTGCGCCTACATTTTGGTGCAAGTGGTACTTTTAGGCTGCCATCATCCCTTTCCCAAGAAGGGAGCGTGACTAGCAAGCCTGGCAAATGTATCTTGTATCAAATGCACCTAATTTATGAGAAGAAGTGCACCTCATCATAAATTAAGAGCATCCTTCAGGCATGGCAGGGAAATCATAGACCAACGTAAAGTGCTAGTCTATGATAAATTCCCCCCTTAGCCTTTTCTCTATTCGTATCCTTCATTTATGATGCATCCCTTCCTTTGGCTTGAAAAACTTCTTCAGGAAACCTGAACGTGGAAACTTAAAATTGTTGTCTTCATTTTTTTAATCAAATCAAATAAAAACTCGGTGCCCGCTCCTCCTCTAATGCCATTAATACCTGCCACGCGAACTTCACAGGATATGATAATGGTCCTCAGTGGAGACTGACAATTCTTTGACCAAAATAATTCATATCGGCAGTGGCCTGTATTCATATGGACATGTGAACGGACCTCTGATACTGGGCACCATACTTCTTCTTGTTACATATAATATTAATGAATAGCCTCCTGTTATCCTCATAGTACCGAGAATGGCGCCACAACCTGAAGAACTAATATGAAGGTGGCACCGGGATGACTATTTGATGTGTGATTGTATGATGTGGCATATACTGGGTGCAATCCACAGCAAGTTACAGTAGCAGAAATTATCATAAGAGTTATAAATATCTCATCCACATACTGCTGAAAATATCTGCACTGGAATCTGCATAACCTGTCATGTAGTACGGATTTTAAAGGGGTTGCCCCATGAAAAGTATTCATCAGTTTTCAAACCAGCACCTGGATCTGAATACTTTTGTGATTTCATGCAATTAAAAATTTAATGTAACCACTGAGTTATTCAATAAAATGTATCTGTATAGCACCACCTGCTGTTTGTTCTTTTTCCTGTTTCTCTGTCCACTTCCCTGGGGTGGACGCACATGTTCAATTCTGTTCTTCAACTGCCTCCCCAGCTGTTCTAGGGAGAGGGCTGCAGCAGAAAGAACACACCCCCTGAGCTGCAGTAGAAAGAGCACGTCCTTGAGCTGCTCACATGATATAATCTAGAAGATCAATAGGAACAATGATCTCTGGATCCATGTGAGGTACAGGGCTGGTTCTTGTTTTGTTAGAAGGAGGCTGTCATGTACTATATGATGTATCTTCATATTGTACATTACTCATTGGATAATCACTGTGGATTTTATCCTTTGCCATGCGGAAGGCAATATCTGTGGTGAACCTTCAGCATTTATGACAAAAACTGCCACAAATGGTCTAGAATTGGTTGCAGAATTTATGTTATTGCGAGATTCTGGCAGACATGTTACCGAATTTTTGCTTATATGGATTTGCTTATATGAACTAAACAAGGTCCTTACGCCAGAGAGGGAAGGCCTGATCTATCAAAATCCAGAATAGCTAGGTGTCTGTTTGTCCATGTGTGGTTGTGGTGTCTTTATGTAGGTGTATTTGTACACCAGGGTAGTATGAGGAGGTCCTCTTCCAAATGTCGCTGTAGGGCTGTGTATTGACTTGTTGCTCCCCCGGTGAACACCACACATGAACCTCATTAAATTCCAAGGTTTTAAGCAACTTACATGTTTCCAGACAATGATACAATGCAATACATATTCCAATTATGGTTGACTGCACCTCTTATACAATGATGTGATGTATTTACGGATACGCAGTAATTGTATATTCAGTCACATGGTATGTGTACTTTTGCCACATGCAGGATGTTACGTGATGTTATGTAAGAAGCTTAAAAATAATATGTGGTTAACTTAAGAAAACAGCATTATTGCTTTCATTAATCAAGTGATTTCTCAAAAATATTGATCAATCAATCATAGGCTTTAGAAAAACAAGAGTTTGTTCCGATAAGAGCGACCGTGTCCAGTCTAGACAATGCTCTATGGGCTCAGTACATTTTATGACGCTCCTATCCATTCTGTAGTTTCAGTAGTGAGAGCTCCACAATCTCATTGCCTCTCTTCACATAGCCACAGAATTAAATGATACAATTTTCCCTACCTGCAGCCTCCACTAGGGTGAGCTAAATACCTGTGGGGGCAGCTAGAATTGTATCATTTATTCATTTTCAGGGAACCTGTCAACCACCATGCCATTATACAGCAGGGATTAGGGTCCTTTCACACTTGCGTTCTGAGGATCCGGCAGGCACTTCCGTCCCGCCGGATCCGTCAGAACACTAAGTCGCCTGAAGCATTAGAAGACTGATTAGGATCCTGATCAGTCTTCGAATTGCTTTCAGGTTACTATGGCAGCCAGGGCGCTACTAGCGTCCTGGTTTCCATAGTAGGAGCGAGGAAGCGGTATACTTGACAGTCCGTGCGGCTCCGGGCGCTCCTGAATGACGTCAGAGCGCCCCATGCGCATGGATCACGTGATCCATGCGATCACATGATCCCATGCGTGTAGGGCGCCTGGCGTCACTCTGGAGCGCCCGGGAGCCGCACAGATGAGTAAGTATACCGCTCCCCACTCCCCACTACATTTTACCATGGCAACCAGGACTTTGGCGTCCTGGCTGCCATGGTAACTAGTGAGAAAAAGCTAAACATCGGATCCGGCGATGCGCCGAAACAACGTTTAGCTTAAGGCCAGATCCGGATTAATGCCTTTCAATGGGCATTAATTCCGGATCCGGCCTTGCGGCAAGTGTTCCGGATTTTTGGACGGAACAAAAAGCGCAGCATGCTGCGGTATTTGCTGCGTCCAAAATACGTTCCGGTCCTGAACTGAAGGCATCCTGATGCATCCTGAACGGATTTCTCTCCATTCAGAATGCATGGGGATGATCCTGATCAGGATTCTTCCGGCATAGAGACCCGACGACGGATCTCTATGCCGGAAAACTAAAACGCCAGTGTGAAAGGGCCCTTAGGGTCCCAAACCTAACCATAGCAAACCCATCTGCAAAGGAAAGTAAATGAACTTCAAGCTTACCAGGAAAAGAAGTCCAGGACCCCTTCTCCACCAGCACTGGGTGCAGGCACACTGCACTGATGACACAGAGGAATGTACATCTCAATTCACTGTGCACGTGATCGATGTGCCGTACACGCGCAGTGAAGTGAGGTATAACGTCCTCAGCTTCATCGGTGCAGTGGACACGCAGCAAATGCCACTAGAGAAGAGTCCTGGACACTTCTCCTGGTAAGTTGGCATTTTATTTGCTTACTTTTGTGGGGATGATTGGGTTTAATATTGGTTTGAGACCCTAAGCCTGGAGCTATTTAGCTTAAAAATAGGGATGAGCGAACTCGTGGAAGTTCGGGTTTGGCCGAACTTCAGGTCAAAGTCCATGTTTGGGACTCGAACTTGACCCCGAACCCAACCCCATTGAAGTCAATGCAGACCCGAACTTCACTTTATTATTTTCCGTTATAACATAGTTATATTGGAAAATAATAGCATTCGTAAGATAGAATACGGCCATATAGGGGTTAAAAAAAGCAACTCGCCTCATCCACTTGATCGCACTGCTTCACTGATCAGGACCTGCCAAAGGACCTGTGATATGCGTGATGACGTTACCACGTGGAAAAGCGCGGTGATGTTATCTCGCATATCACAGGTCCTTTGGCAGGTCCTGTTTAGTGAAGATAGAAGAAGCTGCTGCGACGCAATCAAGTGGATGAGGCGAGTTGTAACCCCTAAATGGCCATATTGTTTTGCATTCTGTCTTAAGAATGCTGCTATTTTCCAATATAACCATGTTATAACAGAAAATAATAAAATCACCTGAACACCGAACCGGACTTCAGTGGAAAAGTCTGGGTTCAGGTCTGGATACCTGAACTCGCAAAGTTCGGTACGAACCAGAAATTTGCAGTTCTGGGTTCGCTCATCTCTACTTAAAAATAATTTTCAAGAGTAGGGACTCACTTTATGCTGCGTGCCATGAGTTGAATTTACAGTGATATAAATCATTATCAATATACAGTTCCTGAAGAAGATTTGTCACGGAAGACCCATGTTCATCACCTGCCTCCTGCAGACTGAAGATAAGTAAGCAACTTCTAGATGTCGGTTGATCAATATCCTTGAGTAAACGTCTAATGTCTATGGGTAACTTTACAAACACTTGCAAGACCGACTTGTCATTTTTGCCTTCTGGAGTTTAGTGTATGTAGGTATTGTTTGAAGCAGATTACCATTTATGACTCTAGGCACTGCTTGCTTTAGCTTTGTGTTACTCGATCTTTAGAGGGGTTTGCCATACTTAGGAAAACCTGACTTTTTCTTACAAAAATAACACCGCACCTATCTACTTGATATCGCAGCTAGGCCCCAAGTCAACCACAGCTTGCTTTTATGGCTGATTATGTACTGTAGGGCTTAAACAACGAATGACATTGAGGATTCTTACAATAGATGGCTCCAAAAAACATTGGATTGTATAACCTGTCCTATATATCATAAGAAAAGAAAAAGATAGAAGTTTGAAGGTTGCTGGATCCTTATTATTTTACACATCTTGAAACTACACAAGAATGCGGTTTAAGGGTTGTTGGAATCCTGCAGGGCTTTCTCCTGCCAAAAGAAAGCGTATGTTCACTGTAACTGTGAGAGTCCACAATTCTGTTGCCAGGTGAAATTGCGGTTTGTTTTACAGTTATGCTAGACTATAAAAACCCTGGCGGAGGGGACACCACTCCCCTCCCCCACTCCTTCCCTCCACCTTTTCCAATTATCCACTATTCGTCACAAGTAAATACATAAATACCAATAAATCACATACCCACCACTGGGTTTGGCCACCATGTTCCTCTCCTGGGGATTAGAACTTGAAATGCTGATGGTTCATATGAATTCTTGCCCTAAGTGAAGGATCTCTGTAATATCATGGAGATCAAACAGTATCACTTGACAGACATATCTTCTGGAGACAACAAAAATATCAAAGATATATTCATTAAAAGAGTCTTAAAGATCTATTATGATAGATAGATGATAGATAGATAGATAGATAGATAGATAGATAGATAGATAGATAGAACACCAGTGGAGCAGCACAGCTAAACGCACACACATATACACAGGCTAACTAAGGCTGAGTTCACACTTCAGTTATTTGTCCAGTTATTTCCATCAGTTATTAGGAGCCAAAACTAGGTGCGGGTTTTAAACACAGAACAGGTGCAGATCTTTCCATTATACCTTACCTCTGTGTAGGTCTCACTACTGGTTTTGGCTCACAATCACTGATGGGAATAACTGATCAAATAACTGAAGTGTGAACTCAGCCTAAGCAGGCATAAACAACCCATGTAAAGGGTCCTTGAAGATGGGAAAGTAGGTGACAACAGGTCAGACTCTAGACCAGGGATGTCCAACCTGTAGCCATCCAGCTGTTGAAAAACTACAAGTTCTATCATGCCCGGACAGCCTACAGATATCGGGACATGGTGAGAGTTGTAGTTTTGAAGCTGAAGTGCCGCAGGTTGGACATCCCTACGTTAGACCTTGTCTATTTGATACAATCTCCAATGGAAGAAGCAGCACTTCAAAGATCTTCCAACAAACAGTGGATTTATTCATTCAATGCACATGCAATATTTCAGTCCCTCGAGGGAACCATTTTCATAGGGTTGAAAACAGTTCTATTGGAGGAATGAAACGTTGCATGTGCATTGGGTGAATAAATTCATTGTCTGAAGACCTTTGGAGTGCTGCTTCTTCTATTATAGACTGTATTAGAAGTATAAATACTCTATTACTCTATCTATGCCTATTAAAAATTTCTTCTGACAGCAGTCAATACTATTTATACATTCATTTTTTCATTTCATAAAATCAAAATCAGGCATCTTTTTTTCTGCAGGTATTTATTTGTGTTAGACTACTAATCCATTAAGGGCCGACTTCCTTGACTATTTCCATAACTACTTGCTTGATTATTTTCTTAAATCCTATGGAATTAAATGACAATTATGCTAAAAAAATAATATATATATCCCAGCCCTTCCTCCCTTCATCTCCTCCCTTCCTTAGTCCTATTTTATCTCATATTACAGTTAAAACTAAAAGGTACACAGTATTTAAAAAAATGTATCTGTGTTCCAAGAAGTCAACTCTGTTCTCCCTCCTCCTCCTCACTGTCCTGTGTCTGACTGTAAGACAAGTGCCTGAAGCAGGAGCCTCCCTGCTGTGTCCTGTCTGCAGTAGAATAAAAGGATCATTATCCCTCGCCCCCTTGGCTAAACCCAGTCCCTTAGTCACTCTCCAGCCAAAGATGGGGCAGATCAGCAGATTATTAACTCCTTTGCTCTCTGCATGATTTCTGCAAGACTGGTTGAGTCAGGATCCTACAGAAATAGCTACAGACTGACAAACAATGGGGCAACTATATTTATTTCTCTCAAGATCCTTTAATAGAGAGATAAATGTGGCTCTTCCCAGTGTCTCTATCCATTTGTATCCAAAACATCATATGGATGTCACAAATGTCTTTTGACCCACTGATAAAGCTGGCATGGAAGCCGGTGGAAATACATCTGGGTGTTACAGGGTTTAAAAGACTAATAGATAAAGTTGTTGGGGTCATCCTTCTCAGGGTATGTGCTGCGCAAGGGTCATTGTAGGGAGTCGGGACGCTCGGTCGGGAGATCGGTTTTTGTTGCCTCCTGGCTACACCATCCACATCTCAGGAAACAAGATTTTTCTAGGTCCTTCAACTGTTGACAACTCACTCACACAGATGCAAACAGCAATCAGTAACTGTGACTGGTACATGGACACTGGTAATTTATCCTCATATTACTTGGTATCTTTATTGTGGCTTTATTGGATTTTTCCATTGTCTAAATTATCTCTCAATTGGTTTATTTAGCATTGTTGGGCTCTTTAACAATTTTGCACTAAAGGTAGATTTACACTGCCCGATTGTCGGGCAGATTATCAGGAATGAACTTTCCTGGGAGCGCTCCTTCCTGAAATCTGCTCGTCTAAATGTGCCGCCGATCACCCGATGAACAAGCGAAACGTACATCAATCATTGTTTGTGAGCAGCAGATCGTGCCGTCTAAACAGAGATTTGCTGCCGACAAACACTGATTCTGTATGAGGACGAGCGATCGCAATAGCCATGCTTCATCCTCATACTGTGGAGAAGATCACTGCATGTAAATGCAGTGGTCTCCTTCACTGAACGAGCAGCCGACTGTCGGAAAGAAACACTTCCCTTCCCAACAATAAGCTTTCTGGTCAGAAGAGTTTTAAAGGGGTTGCGAATGGGGAAGGGGAAGGCTGGGGATCCCCCCGGCCCCCACCACACACACACACTTTACCAGACCTCTAAATTGAAGATTACTTACCTGCTTCCCCGCTGGCTCCCTGCTCCTTCTCCTCCAGGCCTGCAATGCTCCACTGGGCTCCCTCAATGTAAACATGTGGTTGGACATCACTGTGACCAGTGAATGGAGACTAGGTCCCTTTTGTGAAGATGTAAGAGGGGCCAGTCACCTCCGCAGCCAATCACTGGACAATGTCAAACTGGATGTTTACATGAGGGAGCCCAGCGGAGCATCGCAGGCCAGGAGAAGAAGGAGCGAGGAGCACCAGGAAGCAGGTAAGTATTCTTCCCTCTACCGGTCCAGTAAAGTGGGTGGGTGGGGGGGTGACAACCCGACCCCCATTCTTGCAGAACCCCTTAAAGGACATATAATAGGTGGGGCCTGTTGGGGCAATGGAGCTACAAGTTTTGCCTCTGTATTTCTATTATTAAAATTGAAAAAATAAATAAATAAATAAATACAGAAATCCCACCAAAACATAACACAAAAACCAAACCAAAAATATAGGACATAATGCACCTCAGCAGGGTACAGACAACGCCGGTCCAGCCCAACACTCACTCCCCCATAGGATACCCCCATAGAACACCCACTATATACAGTATTTACAATATTTACAATTTCTATTTTAATATCAATGTACTAACCTTTCTGATCCCGTAGCACCCTACCTACACACAGCAAAATACTGAAAACTTATTTAAAAAAACTTACAAAAATCCCACACACCAACACCTCAATTAAACACACACATATTTTTTATTTTTGGGGGGGCCCTGAGCTGGTCCCGCATCCCATGCCCCCAGTACATGATAACAGACGTCCATGAACCAGCCCACGATTTTCTCATATACCCCAAAAGTCCCAATAACCCATGGAACCCTAGAACCCTCACCCATTTACCCACCATCCCAACCTAACACTACACCCAGCAACTCAAATTATAAAATATATACATCACTAATATAAAATATATATACACAACATATATACACACTACATACCAATATATACATATAGACATATAAACCAAAATACATGGCAGACCACCCATACCACCCACAGTGAGGCTTTTCAGCCACACGCAACCATTAAAGCCCAAGTTTGGTGCCTGCAAACCTTATGTCTTCCTACAGCCACCAAAATAAAACAAAAATCTAGAGTGTCAGTGTTTTGCCTCTGTACAGTACTGCCGTGTTACTGATCATCTGTAATGTATATTCAGCTGGTTCCAAAAGGAGAGCTGATGCTCTAGTAGAAGTGGAAGGAGATGTTTCAAAGTCAAGGGGAGACATGTTTTATTAATTAATGAAGTTGTGGCAACCTGGAGCTGGAGGCATATAGTAGACTACTTTTAGTCCAGATTTTAGTAAATCCCCAAATAATGTAACTTTTCAAATGTTGCTGTTTTTTTTTGCATTGTGTCCCTTTATAAAAAATCTATATTTCATTTATTTAAAAGTTTGGAAAGTTACACTCGACATAATAGTAAAACATTGCAATTACGCTGAGCTGCTGGGATGTCCCTTGATGCCAAACACAGAAGAGTTATCTGAGAAGCAGAAAACATTACAGATCTTGTCTAATAGAGAACACAATAACATACATTCACATAAACTTTCTCCGTCTGTCTCTAATTTCAGACTGTTTGGAACCATAACTGAAAGGGGCACTTAATGTGATGAGTGGCATTGACCAGATGATTTAAATGGCAGAGGGGAGGGGGAGGGTGTCGTTCCTTACGTTTACTAATAACACACATATGCAGGCATATGTGTGTGTATGTATATATATATATATATATATATAAATTTTTATATGAATAGATATAAATTGCTTTTGGTTTCTGTAGTATTTTAGTTACGTTCTTTTTTCCATTTATGAACTGTGTTGTAGTTTCCATAGAAAATGTTACAAGATTATGTCCTGGAGCAGACAATATTTTTTAAGACAAAAACTATGATTAAACTGTGATGCAGAAGTGATATGGTCTTCTGGTGCATTTTTTATTTATTTTTTGTTTCAGCAGAGGTCATCTGATCTCACAATATGATCTATAAGCATGTACGTTTATGGGGGAATCAAGGGAGATATTTGTTGGTTTAGTACAATTACTTGTCTGACAGCTATCTTATCTGCATGCCAGTAGGTTCCCTATATCAAGAGAAGCCTCTGGTGGTGGAACTTGTAGACTTGTTCCGTTTTGATGCAATCATTCTTGTAAAACAACAATGAACAACCGGTGGAGATCCTATTACACTTCAGTCATATCTGCCCTGTATGTCATATTAGACTCTGCAAAACAAGTAACCCCAGTGACGTTGGCTATGGCAGCTAATCAGATGCCTTGATTCCCAAAAGTAATTGGATTGTACAACCATAGCGCTTCCTATTATATGTGACCCCATCATTTATGGCCCATACAAACAACCCCAAACAATTCTCCCTATGACAACTACGCAGTTAGCACCAGAGCAATACAGTCATCCTGGCAGCGACCTGAAAAGTTTACAATGTGCAGTGCTAACCCAAAATCAGCTTTTTCCCTTTTTTCTACTATCACTGGGCCCATATGTAGTTGGGAGATTGTGAAAACTTTAAGGCCCCTTTACATGGCCCGATGTAGTCAGTAATTGTTGTGAAGGAAGAGTTCTTTCCTGACAATTGCTTGCTCATCAGTGGAGGAGAAGGCTGCATTTACATGTAGTGATCTTCTCCACAGACTGGAGAGAAGTGATCGCTAAGGCTTCTTTCAAACTTGCACATTTTTGCCTGATCTGGCAGGGATCATCAAAAACGCCTCAGTTTCTGATAAAACAACCGGCTGCATCCGTTATAAATGGATCCGGTTGTATTATCTTTAAAACAACAATGACGGATCCGTCATGAACACTATTTAAAGTCAATGGGAGATGGATTTGTTTTCTACTGGATCCGGCAACATTGACTTGCATTGTGTGTCTTGCCGGACCCGTTTTGCTCTGCATCCCATGACAGAAAGAAAACCGCATGGATCTCAACACCAGAAAAGTAAAATGCAAGTGTGAAAGTAGCCTAATGATAGTATTTTCCTGGTTCATCGGGTAATCAGCAGGATCTTTATACTGGCAGATTATCGCTAATGAGCATTTGTACAAATACTCGATAGCGATAATCTGCCCAAATATCAGGCAGTGAACTTCAATCAGGAGCAAATGACTTGATGCTTATTTGGCCTTAAATTGGCAATTCAATCTCATGAGTGCATTGAAGAAGACTTCCAGTTATTTAACCAAAACCATTCAGTAATCCTGATAAAAATTTCATCTGTCTTTCAGCAATTCCATTAGACATCGCGGTCAATGATAAGTGATATCAATTTGTCATCAGTCTGTTACAATTTTTAGATCGACTGAAGCCCAAATCCACATATTGTGGAAAAACCCATGTGAGCCAAACCTAAGTCTTCATCGAAGCCTGTGGCAATCTAAGTTTGGTAGAGCAGAACCAAGGAGGGTCTGAGTGAGGCAGCCATACCGTGGATGCTAAGATGTCGCCACACTATGGCCATGTGAATTGGTCCAAGGCTAGTTTCAGGTGTCCAAATTTCTATGGTATTTGGAACAACCTCCCTGCTGAGTTCCTTCAAAAACTGTGTGTAAGCGTACCTGGAAGAACTGATGCTGTTTTGAAGGAAAAGGCCGGTCACACCAAATATTGATCTGATTTAGATTTCTCTTTTGTTCGTTCACTTTTGCATTTTGCTAATTGATAAAAATAAACTATTAACACGTCTATCTTTGAAAGCATTCTCACTTTGCACACCTAAAACTGCCTAAAACTTTTGCACAGAACTGTATATATATATATATATATATATAAAATAGGAGAATGGTGGTGCGGACCAAAAAAGAGTGGTTGGGTGCACGTTCACAAGGGAATAAGCTGCTTACCCCTGAATGTATATATGGAAAATCGAACAGCACTCCTAGGATCCAAAAAAGGTGTATCTTTATTCACCCTATTTATTTAAGTGAATAAAGATACACCTTTTTTGGATCCTAGGAGTGCTGTTCGTTTTTCCATATTTGTATATATATATATATATATATATATAGACATCCTTCACCATCAAAGTAAAACAAAATATCCGGTTAGGAGCCAGTAAAGGCTACACTTACATCAGAGGCCTATGCATATGCCAGACTTCAGGGAGGAGCAGTGATGATGAATATATGAAATAAATATTCCTGTTACATATGCAGGCGTCTTACTGTATACCATTTATAGCTTCCATAATGACTCCGTTTTGCGTTTCTAAGTCATGAAGTGGAACTGTTAACTGACTTGTTGAGAGAACACAGCTGAATATTCTCCGCAGTCAAGCAAGCATTTTTACTTAACGTATTCCTCTCCTCCCGTCCTGTCTCCCCCTCCTCCAAGCACAGGAAGCACCTGGCCTAATTAGTCTCTATACCTTAAACCAGATGCTGACTTCACTGCAATACGATCTTAAAGCTGATTACTGGTGTAAATCCACCCACTGCACAGTTCTGAGCTGATCTGCACTGCACACACTTCTTGTCAGGATAAAGCTGGCTTGTTCTGGAGCCCTTTCATTGGTGCTATTAGATTTTTTTTATATTTTTGTTAATGTAAGCTATGGGACCTCTGCCAGAACAGCAAGATAGATCTTGGAAGACAAAATTGTGGGGGTTTTTTATTTTATTTTTATTAGTGTATTGTATGTATTAAAAACTAATGACAACCTGAAAAGTACCAGCATACTGGAAAGTTCTCCATATCGTCTGTGTTAGTTCATCTGCTGACAGCACTTCTCAAAAATAATAGGGGTTACAGTAAAGACTACCGCTTCTGGGCAAAATAATTTGTCCAAATAGTAGCTTCACTACCAGTTACTATGTCTCCCATCCTTATATTGCTTTGTTTTCCAGCCTACTTCCAGCCTACTTCTAGAGCAGAAAGCATGACATGTCGTAGTTTTATCTCGGCATGTTTGCAGTGCTGCGGCCGGAACTCCAGCCTGCTCCCATTATAGGCAATGGAGCCAGAGCGGACCTCCGACGGCACCCATGCACTAGCGGCAGCACGGATCCAGCAGGCTGTTCACCCGCCGGAACAGCCTGCCGAAGAAGGCTGCCGCTAGCATGAAAGAGGCCTTAGCTGCTAGCAAATAAGCTGCTGCTGTTTATTTCCTGCAATGGATACAGAACTGGAACAGCAAGCAGAATGTTTGCCCCAAATTTCCCATTCCTTTGGAATCAACTTTTGAAGTTGTAAAGTGGGGCCACCAAGGATTGGGCTTGTTTTTCCAGCACATCTCTGAGATTCTGGATTGGATTAAGATTTGGGGAATTTGGAGGCAAAATGATCACCTTGAACTCTTGTCCTGTTCGTCAACCCATTACTGAACAATGTTTGCAGTGTGGTAGGGGCATTATCCTGCAGGCCCTTGGTCTGTACAATGTATAGGTAGGTGGTACGTGTCAAAGTGACTTCCATGGTCTGCAAGTTCTCAGCAAAACATTGCTCATATTACAGAGCATCAAAATGCCTCTGCCAGAGTGCCTTTTCCCATAGTGCATTCTGGTGCAATCTGTCCATCCATGCCACCTTCTTCCACTGCTCTATTGTCCGGTTCTGATACTAATGTGAATATTGTTTTGGCAATGAACAGAGGTCAGCACGGGCCCTCTGACTGGTCTGCGACTACACAGCCACATAACCAGCAAGCTGTGATGCCCCGTGTGTTCTGCCACCTTTCTATCATAGCCAATAGTAACTTTTCCATCTACTTGTGCCAGATTGTACCAGATGGGCTAGCCTTTTCTTCTCATTCACTTTGGACACTTTTGGACCAATTATGGCAGGTGCTGACCTATGCATACCAGGAACACCCCACAAGATCTGCAGTTCTGGAGATGCCCTAATCCAATTATCATCTATTACAATTTGCCCCATTGTGTAAGTGACACAACAGTAAAATTTGGGGCATCAATATAAGTCAACACTGTTTTGATATTTAACACAGATACCATTTATAATCTCGTGCCCAGAACACTAGTGCCTGCATATATTTTGAGGCAAAAATTTTAAATTCCTACATTAAATGATGAATTTCATACATTGACGTGGGTTCTTGAGGATGTAGTAAAGAAGATAAATGTGCTTTATGCATGTAATATATGCAGTTTTACTGTGATCAGAGAACTGTAGTTTGCTTAAGGCTATATGCACACGACCGTATGTGTTTTGCGGTACGCAAATTGCGGATCCGCAATAAAAACGGATGATGTTCCGTATGGCATCCATTTTTTTGCGGATCCATTGTAATAATGCCTATCCTTGTCCACAAAACGGACAAAAATAGGACATGCTTTATTTTTTTTGTGGGGCTACAGAACGGACATACGGATGCGGATAGTACACGGTGTGCTGTCAGCATTTTTTGCAGACCCATTTAAATGAAAGGGTCCCCATCCTATCCGCAAAAAAACGGAACGGACATGGAAACAAACAACGGTCGTGTGCATGTAGCCTAAAGAAGCATTTCATCAAAACGTTCCTACAGCGATAGCCACAGAAAACTGCCTAAGGCTATATGCACACGACAGTGTTTTTTTGCTGTCCGCAAATAGGGATCAGCAAAAAAAACTGATGGTCCATCAGTTTTTTTTGGAGGATTCCTTTGTTTTCACAGATCCCCTGTAATAAATGCCTATCCTCGTCCGCAAATGAGAAAAAAGTAGGACATGCACTACTTTTTTTGCTGAAGGGAAACACGGACAACAGACACGGAACACAAACAGATGAACGGTCAGCATTTTTTTGCTGACCCATTGAAATGAATGGGTTCCTGTCCTATCCGCAAAAAAAACTGAAACGGAAGCCGAGAAAAACAACTGTCATGTGCATTTAGCCTAAGGATAATTTCCTACTATCAAGTTTTCCGTCCAGATGTGATCCATTTTGTGGCGGAGAGACAGCATCCGGACGGAATATTCACCTATTCATTTTAATGGGTCAGTGTACATCAGCATTCAGGAAAAATCACAGCATGTTGTATATTGAGCGATTTTCACGCACCCTGACTCCATAGAAAAGAATGGGGCTTGCATGAAAAACGGAAAGCATCCAGATGCAATGTGTTTTCACTGATGGTTGCTAGAAGATGTAGATTGTCATTCTTCAGTTTTTCTTCACATGCGTGAAAAATGGATATAAAATGCATGCAATCCTGATGGACAACTATGAAACACTGAACCCAATTGCAGACAAAACTCATTAAACCTGCGTACAAAACCATCGGTTTTTCCCTGAACAGACCCTGACTCATTCTATATTGCTCATGTGAAAGAGGCCTTAGGCTTGATATACATGTTTAGATATCTTTTTCCCTCTAGAGCAGGCATCCTCAAACTGCGGCCCTCCAGCTGTTGTAAAACTACAACTCCCACAATGCCCTGCTGTAGGCTGATACCTGTAGGCTGTTCGGGCATGCTGGGAGTTGTAGTTTTGCAACAGCTGGAAGGCCGCAGTTTGAGGATGCCTGCTCTACAGTCTATGAAATAAGACCTGAAAAATTTGCCATACCTGGAGCATGTGAATTTTGAGAAAAAAAAATGCCAAGAGCAGGAAACACAAAGAGCAATTAAAAAAATTGTAGTGTGCTTCATAATTCCCTTTTGTCCTACAGCGAGCTCCTGGCCGTAATGGTATTTGCATAAAAAAGGGTCAAAAATGTCAAAATAAATCTCATAACAGCATTTTTCCTAAAAACACATTCGTAGCAAGATTTTTATTTGTCCACTCAAATTTGCCCCGACTGCTGGTATCTAAATAACTTTGGTCTTTATACAGCAAAACCTCCACAATGAATCCCCACATAGTTAATATGGATAAAGGAATAAAGGTGACTTTAAGACGACGTTAAATAGATTCTCTTTCTAATGATTAATTCCTTTTAAGTTACTTTACCTTTTACATGGCTATCAGGGTCATATAAATCTACTTTTTTCCCATCAGGAAGTAAGCTGTATATTATATATTGCCATAAAGCAATGCTGCCGTCTTGGGCCAGCTCCAGTTCAATACCGAATGTCTGTATTTACTGCAATAAAACGAGGCTTAGCAGCAATATATTTAACCTTTGAGTTTAGGTGCCAAGTACAGTTTAACTCCAGAGTCCTGTGGTTTATTTCACGCAGAGTTGATGATGAACTGGAGTTTTCCAAGTTGTGTCTCGCCAATACTCTTAAATAAATGAGCCTGGACAGATAAAATAGTGACAAGGCCAGGCAAGGAATCCAGCAAACAGTGATGGGGGTTATCACCAAAAACTCATCTTTCAGAACTCCTAACAGCATATATGTGCTTTAATCACATTATTATCTTTGCAAAAGACACAGTGAAGGTTTGTGAGTTCTAGCTTTAAGATGTTTTTGCTATGGACATATATCATCATGGCCTCTTCACTATAGTTATCGTGTCATCTCAGTGGTCAGACCCCCATGATCAGAAAATGATGGCAAATCCTAGTAAAATGTCACTTCCAGGAAACCCTTTTAAACTTCCTAAATGTGGGCCATACGCTATACCAAGTCTGTGTGCACTTCATGGTGGTCATTAATTATCGACTAATTGAGTTACTGATTTAACAATGGCCTGTCACATCTTCACAGAACTGAAGCTGGCAGTATACCTTTACAGACACATCTTCTGTGGTTCGGGGGTTATTTTTCTTTTCTTCTAGTCCCTCAATCACCAACAGGTATGAAACAGAGGTGAGAAAGAATACCGCCAGCAAACTCAAAATCTGCTACTTATCTCCCTTCACCATGCTGGCTAGTAGATCTAAGGGTACTCTTAGGTGTTTGCTAGAGCCCACTACAAAGCAGATTGGAATTGGCTGCCTGAAACCTAGTTTACATCTGCAGAGTATGGCAGCAAAAAACAGGTGCAAGCTCACAAAAAGCAGACCTATAAAATGCCAAGCACTAGCAAGATAGTACAAGCCACAGTAGGAGCCAAATCAGTAGATAAGGGGTTAATTCAGAAACAAGCCACAGAGTCTAAGCTAGGCGGGTCAATAGAAGCCAAATTAAAAAAACAAGGGGGTAATCCAGAAGGAAACAAGCCACAGAGTCTAAGCCAGGAGAAACAGTGGAAAGCTAATAAGTAGGCAATAGGAAAATCCAGAAACAAGTCAAGGCTAGTATCCAGGAAGGCCTAATAGGAATTTATATGTGACTGTTCAGTTTCATAGGGATAAAATTAATGTATTAGAGTGTACTTAAACTGGGAGAAAACACAATAATAGGAAGAACATTATGACATCTGTTCATGTGTTCTATTGTGTGCCGTGTTGGCTGGTTGCTGGATACTGGTGCTGTGTACCTAGGGCCATGTGTCGGTGTAGCAGTGCACACCTGCCTCTGTCTCGTGTATACGGGCCACAGATACTTGTGGTGTTTCATTGTTTCTGTGTGGGCTGGTTGCCGTATACTGTTGGATATGTATCTAGGGCCATGTGTCGGTGTGGCAGTGCATATCCGTCTCTGTGTTGTGCGTACTGGCCGAGGATTCTTTGTGGTGTGAACATGACCATTATTGTATGCTGTGCGGGCTGGTTGCTTGATAGTGGTAGTGTGTATGTAGGGCCATGTGTTGGTGTGGCAGTGCACACCTGCCTCTGTCTCGTTTACACCGATACTTGTGGTGTCCCATTGTTTCTGTGTGGGCTGGTTGCCGTAGACTGTTGGATATGTATCTAGGGCCATGTGTTGGTGTGGGAATGCATTTCTACCTCTGTGTTATGCGTACTGGCTGCGAATACTTTGTGGTGTGAACATGACCATTGTGTATCTCTCTCTTTTCTGTTCTATTCAGCAAGTGTGTGGATTTACACTGTCTGAATATCGGGCAGATTATCTGGAACGAACGTTCCTGCGAATGCTTGTTCAGACAAATGTGCTCGTTCTGTCGTTCGTTCAGGCACATTCCTTATCGTTTCTGGTCAGCAGATTGTGATGCCTAAACAGGGATCTGATGCCCAGAAACAGCGCAGCTGTATGGGGACGAGCAATCGCAATAGCAATCCCTCATTCTCTCACTGTGATGGAGATTGGTGCTGTAAATGCAGCGGTGTCCTTCACTGAACGAGCAGCCGACAGTCGGGACAATCCGCTATACATTGCATCATGTAATCCCGCCTTAAGTCTTAGTTCTTGTTCAGACTGTGCCTGTGGTTTTGTGGATTTCCTGATCCTGACTTTGTTCCTGAGTCCTAGGGTCAGCAGCCAAGAAAACCAGGACCATCCCAGGAGGTAGAGCTCTGGTCACTAACCTGCACCGAAGTCTACATCCCTGTAAATGGGTTAAAGGGTGAATACCGTGAAGGTGACTGAATAATGCCCTTAGGGTTTGGCCCAACGTCCAACCGGTTACTTGGCATAGTGGTTCCACGTTACCACTCATCTGTTTTGATCCGCAATCAGTGGATCCGTAAAAAACTTTATGGGAGTCATTTATTATGACCGACATTTTAGATGCCAGTATTAACCCCCGTGCGCTGGTGGTGGATCTGCCGAAGTTACGAAGAGGCCTCTACAGAACTTTGGCACATCCACGGCCGGTCTAAATCGACACCAGCTTCCTTGCTGGCGTAGATTTAGAACATTTTCTACGCCTAAAACACGTGTAATAAATGATAAATGAGACGGGCCTAGCGGCCTGTTCCCTTCCCCGCCCACATCACGGCCCCTCTTTTAGACCTGGCGTGAGCTGGGAAAAGTTACAGATTGTGGCACAAATAAATGTTGTAATCTGCAACACATATGCGCCAGAAAACTGTCGTATATTAGTTCATAAATGACCTGATATGTCCATGGTTGGGAACCTAAGACCCCCAGTGCTAACCTCTGACTGTCCACACTGCTTGGCATTAGTGGGGAACATTTACTAGGCCTGTAGATGGTGTAAAATTTGAATGACTATCTAGACATGCACCAGATTTCTCACAGTGGCTCCGGCTGGAAGATAAATTTGGGCCAGAGCTAGACATTTTCTCTAACTCAATACCAAGTATTGGTTGGCTTAGTTCGAAAAATAATTTTATGCCAGTATTGTGGTGCAGTTTTGATGCTAAATGGAACATATTAGGTCCCACCCCTTTCCTTTTAAAACCCCACTTCTTTTCACCCCCCTACATCATTTTTCTAAATCTTAATGTGCCAAATTGCACATTTTGGAGCAACTGATGCCAGAATCTCTGTGCACTGATGTTAGTATATGGGCCAGTGTTTTAATTTATACCATATGATGCATGCAGTCATCTAATCTACCTATCTCCCTGAGATAAGCTATTGTTTTGTTTGAGTAGTCTCAAAGGCGTTGCTCCCAGTTAGCCAGAATCCTACTCCGCACTGATGAGGGGCAACACCCCGAAACAGCTGTCTGTGGATGGATAACTGGCTTAGGTCTTCCCCGTCACATCCTTAAAGCTTGTAAAAAAGCGGGATCTTGACATAGGGGCCACTTAATATGGTGAATCTGATAATCTCTGTAATGGAGACACCCCTTTGCTTGGTTTTCCTTCCTTTGAGGGATATCTGGCTTTCATTGTGTTGTAGACCCATAGCTGGGGCTCCACATTTATTTTGCATATTACTGTTTCCCAGGGAGCTTTGCACTTTGGATTGCAGTGTTGAGACTCTTAACTGAGGCTCCGCTGTGTTTTTTGTAGCTGGTCTCCCTGAGATAAACTATTGTTTTGTTTATCTAATCTGCATGGAAGACCAGTGGTAGTTTAAGTTACAATATCATTTTTTTTTCTAGGGTGATTATTGTCACTTCAAATATTGTAAATTTAGAACATAACTTGGGAAACCTGGAAATAAGTTTCAAAGCCTCAAAATCATCTTAAAATAAGAAAAAACAAAGGTTAAAGGAGTTCTCTGGGCGTTGGTGAAAATCTGACCTGCAGAGTGAAGATAGTCTGCTCAATACTTAACCCTTCATCACGCCCCCAATTCCTCTATGTTCGCTGTGCTCACGTGACTACTGGGACTAAATGTGGGCTCTTCAACTCAGGTCCCAACCAAATGAGTTTCTTAGTCTTCCTGTTCAGCTGCATACTGTAAATGATGCTTGAATCAGCAACATGACAGAAGGGTATGTCCTAACAGACTATGTCACCTCCACATGTCAGCACACAGAAAGATTTTCACCTTTAAAGAAAACAAGCACACATATCATACATCTAAGGGCTTATGCACATGGCCATTGCTCGACCATTCGGTGCATTGGGGACCATAATTTGTGGTCCCCAATGCACGAGCAACATCCGTGCGGTTTCTGCAGACTTGAATGGGTCTGTGATCCGTCCGCACCATGCGAAGGCCCGGAGGAAAACCCCATAAAAGCACACCGTAGTGCTTCAGTGGGGTTCCAAGCCTCCGTTCCGCACCTTCTGAATTCAAGGGAATGGGTCCGCATCCATGACGCGGTGCACAAATGGCCGGGGCCCATATATTGCAGGCCACAATACAGTCACGGCTGGGCAACGGCCGTGTTCATGAGCCCTAAAAGTGTGATTAAAAAAACTGCTGGAAGCTGTAATTAACTTTTTATGTTGCGTACACCGGAGCATCTACAGGATCCTGTGCAATACACAGAGCACAGTGATGATAAAAAAAGCTTCACTCAACTGGTGCCCAAAGGAGTAGCTTTTCCTGGAGTAAGTAGTTAGCAGTATGCAAATACGTTCTTAACAAGCTCTGCTTCTGATGCCACCAGATGTAGGGCAGCTATCCTACAAATCAATGTTCGATCTTTTAAATAGGCCTTGAGACATAACCTGGATAATAATTAAGCCAGCATCTCATCTGCAGACAGCTGTTCCGGGGTGATTTCCCTTCATCAATGCAGAGCAGAGAGCACTGGCTTAAAGGGGTTATCCCATGACTAAAGTAAAAAATGAAAATCAGACATCATATAGGACATGACAATACCTTTCTAACAAAGCTAGAACCAGCCCTGTACCTCCCATGGATCCAGAGATCTCCCCATTCATTGCTCTGCTAGATTTATATCAAGCTGACAGGTCAAGGGGAGTGTCTTTTCTGCTGAAGCTCAGGGGGCGTGTCTTTTCTGCTGCAGCTGTCTTTCTATAACAGCTCAGGAGGCAGTTGTAAGATGAAACTGAGCAATGGGAATAAAACAAGCAGCAGGTGGCGCTATACTGATACATTTTATTTAATAATTATATGCAAATACAAAAGTATTCTGATCCTTGTGCTGGTTTGAAAACTGTAAAATATTTTTTGTGGGACAACCCCTTGAGGGTGAGAGGCCTAGGTCAGGATTTGGGGAATACTATTTCTCTTTATGGAGATCGTGTGAGGAGTCTTATATTGACTTAGGAGCTCATTTGCATACTCTCTTCCCAGAATTCCAGAGGAGTGTTACCAGGCCTTCAAGACTCCTCAGGCCATTTAAGGTGCTCTCCATAAGTAGATATTGTATTCCCCAAATAGATAGCAGTGAGTGCTGTAGCCCTGCCCTGTACTGCAGAGAATCGCTACTAGAACACCTATAGGTGCCCCCGATGTGATGCACTGATTGCCTTCATTTTACCAGTAGATTTTTGCTGGCTTATAAAGCCAATCACATGCCCCACAGACCTGCCATGTACTCAGATGCAGTACAAGCAATTATTTCATAATGGTTCATAGTGTACGGGGCAACTAATTTTAAGAGTTACCGCACTTTCACTACTTTAAAAGCAATTTAGATAGAAAGTCCTAGCAGTGAATGTGCAGGCTAGAGATGTAGAAATAATAGGATTTCTCCAGATCAGCACATTTTCATCAAATACTCTTTTTGTGAAGCCTCCTCTAGTTGGTGGGATTTTACTTTTGACTTTCTTGCATTACATTCTGTTTGGAATGCAACTTGAGCACTTCCTGAAAAGGCACTTATGTGAATAAGCACTTATTCGCCAACCAGAATAGACAAGAGCACTTATTTATGAAATGCAAAACTGCAAACCTATAAAGTTTCTCTATTTGCACAAGTGCACCGAGTAAATCTGGGTTTACAAATTCCAGATCCTTAGAAACAACAGCAGAAAATCTATGTTTCCTGCCTTGTAGATGGCAGGAACTAATGAGACTGTGCATAGGGGAAAAAAGAAAAGATCCAAAAGTTCAAGTCACCAAACCCCCCACCCCCACCCCCCCAGCTTGTTGAGACGTCTTAAAAATGCAGCCAGCCGGTTGAAAACCATGTACTTTTTATACATACAATTAACATACCACAGATGCAGATGAGAATCACAAAGGAATTCAGGATGAGAATAGAATTTATAGAATTAATCACAAAGGCCGATGAAGAAAGAGGTCCCTGATATTAAAGTAGGGCTCCAGCCTTTTTAGGTAGTAATTCATCAGTCCACTCTACCTAATTCCAAAGTTGGTGTCTGGTCACCCGGGTATTTTAGTGTTCCCACCAGGGCCAGGACAAGGTATTCTGGAGCCCTAGGCGGAGCAGGAAAATTGCATCCCCCCCCCCCCCATCAATTAAAAGTGACATTACTTCCTAATAAAATGATTTAAACACATATAAAAGAAGCAGTGAAGTGCAGATCCAGTGACAGGTGACGTCTCCACGGAGTTCAGTTCTTCACTTTCCTTCTCTTCTTTATTTGGTCCAGACCATCATACGCAGATGTCTTTGGTCAGGGGTGTGTAGCCCCCTCTGCTATATAAGAAGACACCAGTATTACTATATGGCACATGGTAGACCGGGTTTGTTACAGATTTTGCAAATAAGCCCCCAAATTTATTCAGACCCCAGGTCAGGCCCCAAATTTTTTCAGCCCCCAAATTCATACAGACCACTATCATCCTACTGCTACTCTCAATACTGTGCACGCTGTGCTCCCCCATGCCAACAAACACTATACTGTCAGAATTAACAGTGCCATATAGAGACCCCCCCCCAGTAATAGTGCTCCCAATAGTGATTATACTCCCCAAGAGTGCCCCCATAAGTAGCAATGCCCCCTATATCGTGCCCAGTAATAATAATGCTCCCGCAGTATCCCTTGTAGTAATAATGCCACCAGTGCCCCCAAAATTTATAATGCCCCCTCCTGTAGTGTCCCCTACAGGGGGGATACCTTGCTTACCCATCCTCCTGGCCCACTTCCCAGCTCAAAGGTGTTATCCAATGATTAATGTTAAAATTAATACATAATATATAATATATCAAACCTCTTTCTAACAAAGCTAGAACCAGCCCTGTACCCTACATGGATCCAGAGATCTCTCCACTCATTGCTCTGCTAGATTTACTTCAAGCTGTCAGCTGTCACTGAGTGTGTCCTTTCTAAGGGGCATGTTCCTTTTAGGGGATGTTTCCTTCCTGGTGCAGCTCTTTCATTATAACTGTCCCAGATTAAATAGAGCACAGCTAATAGCAGATGGAACTGAGCATGTGCATCCACCTCAGTGATGTTACAGTGGTGGACAGAGAATTAAGGATAAGAAGAAACAGCAGGTGGCGTTCTACAGAGATTTTATTGAAAAACTCAGTGGCTATATTAAATTTGTAATTGATTATTTGCAATTTAAATGCAATTTCAAAAAGTATTCAGATCCTGGTGCAAAATGTAAAATGTTTTTGCAGCACAACCTTTTCAGAAGCCATGTCCGCTTTAGCATTTTTTGGGGGAGGGGAATTCCTAAGAAAATAGACTTTTTATTTAAATGAGTGCACTGACAGGCAGGGCCTAGTCCCTTCAGAGCACCTCGGTCTTCAGCTTTTTAAAGGTTGGCCATGCCTCTTAGTGCACCGAAGGACTCATTTGCATAAATGATTTTTTTAGAAACCGATTTTCACAAGACAGGTATCATTTTAGTTACCAGGATCAACCCTACCAGGCAGCATGCCTGATTGAATAAGGTTGATCCTGCTGACACGTATTTTTAACCCTAGTGCTACAAGATAATAATAATATTAATAATAATAAAAAAAAAAATATTTATTTATATAGCGCCACCATATTCCGCAGTGCTTTACAAGTTACAAGATAGCAATGCTGAATATTGCTTATGACACAAGTCTCAGGTTTAAATCTTAGATGTTCTATTAACAAGGTCCGTGGTGTTTGTATACGTTTCTCTCCAGATATCAGATCAGGACTGTCAAAAAATTGAAAATAGACGTCGCCAAGTCGCAATTAGTATTATGGATGTCTGCATGCAATGAAGATGATCTTCAATCCCCAATCCAATCCACAGAAAAAGCGAAATGGTACCAGCATCCAATGAATTCTTTTTTCTTTATTTAGGAAAAAATTCTATACCAGTACAAGCCGCAACGTTTCGACTCAAAGCAACAGTCGGGTCTTCATCAATCTGAAGTTGAATGCTGGTGCCGTTTCACTAGTAATCAGGATTGTCACTGGTAGTAAGCACCCAATGACACTAAATCGACCCTCTGACAAGAGGCAGCGGCAGATATACAGCATGTACGGTATATAGTATGTAAATCCTAGGCACTTGCACGTGGTAAAGGGGCGGCTGTCACCTTTAGCAGCTTTGTAATGTCTTTTAGACCCGTAATGTTAAGTGATGAGCTACGGTAATTAATTTTATAGCTCACCGTCACTGCTGGATTGTTTGAGCAGCCATAGCGAACAGCTTTCTCTTCCGTTTCCCCCATATGCACACTTGGCTCAGATGAGCATGCATGTGTTATTAATAGAGACAGGAGAGTACGACACTGCCAGACACCTCAGTCAGTCAGATCAGCCAGGATGAAATCCATTGGCAGGATCCTTCTCTCCCCACACATCTGCCATCAGGGGAGAGTCGGAGGCCCCCATACACATTCGGTGGTCAGCCAGTCCCGCCAAAATGGCCAGGTTCATGCAACATGAATATAAAGGCTCATGCACATGGCCGTATTTTGCATCCGTGTCCTATCTGCATTTTATGTAGATAGCACTTGAACCCATTCACTTCTATGGTTCCGCAGAAAAAACGGACAGCGCACAGATGTCATCTGTGCACTGTCCGCATCTGTATGTCTGTACTGTAAACAAGAAGACATTTCTAGAATAGTCATTTCTAGTGATGAAAGTGAGAAAAATGAGGTTGCACATGGAAAGTATCCATATGTTGTGGATCCATGGTTTGCGGACTGCAATACGGACACGATTGCGTGCATCGTAATGGGTATGGTCAGTTTTAGAGTCATAAGGTGCTGAACTATTGAAAATGAAGAGGCCAATATACAGTTCATGGCACTGCTGAAAGGCATCTCGTATAATGGTTTCTAGCAGATTAAAATGTTTAGATCTTATCGAGCAACTGAACGATCATCAATACATAAGACGCATGAGGTCATCTGCTGGCAGATCCGATAACGGACGGAGGAAGGTAAAGCGCGGCATGAGTGAATGTTCTCAAGTGAACAAAATGAAATTGGCGTAAAACTTTGTAGAGATCAATTTCATTTTGTCAATGTTTAAAGACTTCAGTCTTGCAGTATATTATCTTAGACTATAGTTTCCAGCCAAGAATATATATATATATACTGTAAAGGCAACAGGAAAAATATATGCATAAAACTTAGTATAGGAAAAAAGTCCTGAGACTGAGCCAGAAAACATAATATAGATGGAGATTCGAAGCTATATAAAATGAGGCCCAAAAAGCAGCTTTCTTCAGGGTTCTGCTCAGGATATAAAGTGAATTTGAATACAGTGCCATTATTTAGGGCTGACGTTCTCTGCAGATTATATTTAATAAATATTTATCGCAACTGCAGCTCTGGTTTACTGCTAAATGTTTTCAGATTCCGTCATAGACTTAAATATAATATCCAGGCTGCAACTAGAGGGAGCTTTGGAGCTAACTGCACACTGCCACGACACTACACTTAAAGGGCATCTGTCAGCAGATTTGTACCCATGACACCGGCTGACCTATTACATGTGTGCTTGGCAGGTGAAGACATCTGTGTTGGTCCCATGTTCATATGTGGCCGCATTGCTTAGAAAAATGAAGTTTTAATATATGCAAATAAGCCTCTAGGAGCAACGTGGGCGTTACCATTACTCCTAGAGGCTCTGTTCTCTCTGCAACTGCCGTGTCCTCTCCACTTTGATTGACAGGGCAGGGCAGTGAGAGAGTCATCACACCTGAGCCTGTCAATCAAAGAACAGAGGGTGCAGAGCGAGCAGAGCCTCTAGGTATAACAGCAACTCCTAAAGGCTTCATGATTTGCAAATTATTGAAGAGCTCTTTTTATAAAAATTTTAACTCAAATGAAGCTATAAAAATCATTTTGCACTGAGCTCCCACTTGTGATGGTTGCAGGCAAACGCTGTTTTATGTACGAAAAAAAAAGAAGTAGTGAAGTGCCCAGGACCATCTCACCATAGGCCCCCATAGCGCTCATCTCTAAGAGGGTACTTTATACTGGTACATTATGGGGGGGCACTATGGGGAAGGGGTAAAGGAGCCATATGGGGGCACTAAGAAAGGGTTTTTTATACTGGCAAATTATGGGAGACACTGAGGGCATCTACTTGGGCACTATATAGGGGCATTTTATACTGGTACATTATGTGGGGCACTATGAGGAAGGGGGAGAGGAGCACTATAGGCATTTTTTGTACTGATGCTCATTTTAAGGGGGGCATTTTTCTACTGTCGAATTATAAGGAGGATTATTACTATTGGGGATAGGGCATTATGGTAGGATTTATTACTACTGGGGGAATATGGGAACATGATTACTAGTATGGGCACTATCGGAGCATTATTACTTCTGGGGCATAGTGGGGACATTAGTACTGTTCGGGGCACTATTACTACCAAGTGCGCTCTGGCAGAGACTTATTAGTTGGGACGTTGGGGAGGACTATTACTGTGGGGGCACCCTGGCACAGTATCAGGTTAGCACAGTTATTTTTGGGGAACATTATGTTTACACTATTGGTGTCAGGGGCACTATTTACTGGGCACAGTTATTTTAGGACACTGCATGCCAATAATTATTGAAGGGCATTATCTTCATGGTACCAGTATGATCAGGGGGACTGTATACGGAGTATAGTATTGGGGAACACGGCAGGCACAGTATTGGAGGTGGTAGGATGATTTGTCCAGAAGGTGGGACGATGAGGGAAAAGTAGGAAACTAAGATGTTTTTTTGTCAAACTGCAGAGACAAGAGATGGCTGAAAAATCATTATGGTGGTCTGAATAGAGAAGATGAGGAAGAGAACATCTCTATCAAAGGAGACATCACTCGATGTAAGAGGTATGGGACGCGGTATTATCCTGTGTGTTTTGTAGTGATATATGTAATGTTAGGAGGGAAGGGGTTAGGTTAGGAGGAGATTTATCAAAAGTAGTGTGAAGGTAAACTGGCTTACCAATCGGACTCCACTTTACATTTTCCAAAAGAGCTCTGAAAAATGAAAGGTGGAATCTGACACCACTTTTGAGAAATCTCTCATTGTTTCTGATTGTACCAATAAGTGTCACTCCAGCCGGATGCAGCACCCCTTTGAAATATAATGGATGAGGACACAGTTGATGAAGAGGTAATAATTTCTCAGTTGGATGTAGAACTGTATTAATAATCATTCTTGATATGCTAAGAAATCTTGGGTGCCTCTGGTATTCACGCTGACAGCTGAGAAAAGCCGAGGACTCTGAGCAGGTTATGGGTAATTAGTGAATATATCGTAATACCTTGTATCTTAGATACAAAAACATCCCAGATGTACCGAGCGCGGCCGCTGCCTGACAGCACAACACGGCAAGCAACAATTAGAGGTTTTCAGAATTATTCAGACTAAGCTTGTGGGAATCGTTCTGCCGGCAGACTCGCATTATTCTCTTCTACACTGACAGATACATCTGGGGATTTTATCTCAGGCCTGCCTACTTATGAGAGTCATTTGGGGAGATTTATCAAGGATGGTGTTTCATGACGGTCTTTGAAATCTCCTGCACTGCCAGAGGATGCGCCTAATTTATGGATTTCTTTATAAATTGGTTGCAATGTCCATATTTCTTACAGGGTTTTCCAGGACTTTACTATTGATGACTTATCCTTAGTATCAATTTCAGATTGACAAGGGTCCGACTCCCACCACCCCTGCTGATCAGCTGTTTTCCTGAGCTGCGATGTCAAAACCTCAATGCTGCCATACACTTGCCCAATTGCTGCAGCACTTCCCCCATTTCCTTGAATGGAAGCAGCGTTGCAGTAATAGTTGCGGCCACCATACAGTGTTCGAAACTGTGTCGTTGATACTGATGACCTATCCTAACGATAATGCAGGATCTCACAAAAGTGAGTGCACCCCTCACATTTTTGTAAATATTTTATTATATCTTTTCATGGGACAACACTGCAGATATGACATTTTGATACAACGTAAGGTAGTCAGGGTGCAGCTTGTATTACAATGTAAATTTGGTGTGTCCTCAAAATAACTCCACACACAGCCATTAATGTCTAAAGCGCTGGCAACAAAAGTGAGTACATCGCTAAGATTGTGCAAAATTAGCCATTTTCCCTCCCCGGTGTCATGTGATTCGTTAGTGTTACAAGATCTCAGGTGTGAATAGGGAGCCAGAATCTTAAATTTGGTGTTATCGCTCTCATACTCTCTCATACTGGTCACTGGAAGTTCAACATGGCACCTCATGGAAAAGAACTCTCTGAGGATCTGAAAAAAGAATTGTTGCTCCACATAAAGATGGCCGAGGCTATAAGAAGATCGCCAACACCCTGAAACTAAGCTGCAGCACGGTAGCCAAGACCATACAGCGGTTTAACAACACAGGTTCTGCTGAGAACAGGCCTCGCCATGGTCGACTAAAGAAGTTGAGTGCACGTGCTCAGCGTCATATCCACAGGTTGTCTTTTCAAAACAGACGTATGAGTTCTGCAAGCATTGCTGCAGTGTTAAAGGGGTGGGGGGGTCAGCCTGTTTGTGCTCAGACCGTATGCCGCACACTGCATCAAATTGGTCTGCATGGCTGTCGTCCCAGAAGGAAGCCTCTTCAAAAGATAATGCACAAGAAAGCCCGCAAACAGATTGCTGAAGACAAGCAGACTAGGCACATGGATTACTGGAACCATGTCCTGTGGTCTGATGAGAACAAGATAAACTTATTTGGTTCAGATGGTGTCAAGTGTGTGTGGCAGCAACCAAGTGAGGAGTACAAAGACAAATGTGTCTTGCCTACAGTCAAGCATGGTGGCGGGAGTGTCATGGTTTGGGCCTGCATGAGGGCTGCCGGCTGTGGGGAGCTACAGTTAATTCCTTTATTGTACTCCCCATCACCACCTCCTCAGGCAGAGAGTTCCATAGTCTCACTGCTCTTACCGTAAAGAATCCTCTTCTATGTTTGTGTACAAACCTTCTTTCCTCCAGACACAGAGGATGTCCCCTCGTCACAGTCACAGTCCTGGGGATAAATAGATGATGGGAGAGATCTGTGTACTGACCCCTGATATATTTATACATAGTTATTAGATCTCCCCTCTGTCATCTTTTTTCTGAAGTAAATAACCCTAATTTTGATAATCTTTCAGGGTACTGTAGTTGCCCCATTCCAGTTATTACTTTAGTTGCCCTCCTCTGAACCCTCTCTAGCTCTGCTATGTCTGCCTTGTTCACAGGATCCCAGAACTGTACACAGTACTCCATGTGTGGTCTGACTAGCGATTTGTAAAGTGGTAAGACTATGTTCTCATCACGGGCATCTATGCCCCTTTTGATGCAACCCATTATCTTATTGGCCTTGGCGGCAGCTGCCTGACGCTGTTTTTTGCAGCTTAGTTTGCTGTTTATTAAAATTCCTAGATCCTTTTCCATGTCAGTGTTACCCAGTGTTTTACCATTTAGTATGTACTGGTGACTTGCATTATTCCTTCCCATATGCATAACTTTCCATTTGTCAGTGTTAAACCTAATCTGCCATTTCTCTGCCCAAGCCTCCAATCTATCCAGATCCCTCTGTAGCAGAAAACTGTCCTCTTCAGTGTTAATTACTTTACACAGTTTAGCGTCATCTGCAAAAATTGATATTTTACTGTGCAAGCCTTCTACACGATCATTAATAAATATATTGAAGAGAATAGGGCCCAGTAATGACCCCTGAGGTACCCCACTAGTGACAGTGACCCAATCTGAGTATGTACCGTTAATAACCACCCTCTGTTTTCTGTCACTAAGCCATTTATTTATCCACTTACAGACATTTTCTCCCAGTCCGAGCATTCTCATTCTATATACTAACCTTTTATGTGGTACAGTGTCAAATGCAATGGAGAAGTCCAGATATACGACATCCATTAATTCGCCGCTGTCAAGTCTAGAACTTACCTCCTCATAGAAACTGATTAAATTAGTTTGACATGACCGATCCCTCATGATGCCATGCTGATATGGCGTTATTTGCTTAGTTTCATTAAGATCCTCTAAGATAGCATCTCTCAGAAAACCTTCAAACAGTTTACCCACAACAGATGTTAAACTTACCGGCCTATAGTTTCCGGGTTCTGTTTTTGTACCCTTTTTGAATTTTGGCACCACATTTGCTATGCGCCAATCCTGTGGAACATTACCAGTCAGAAAAAATATCAGAAATAAGGGTCTGTCTATAACATTACTTAATTCCCTTAGGATACGGGGGTGTATGCCATCCGGTCCTGGCGATTTGTCTATTTTAATCTTTTTAAGTCGCTGTTGTACTTCTTCTTGGGTCAGACAGGACACTTTTAGTAGAGGATTTATTTTTTCATTCTGCATTTCATCTGACAGTTTATTTTCTTCAGTGAATATAGTGGAGAAAAAAGATATTTAACAGCTTTGCTTTCTCCTCGTCGCTCTCTGCAACTCTCCCTTCATTACTCTTTAAAGGGACAACACCTTCAGATTTATACTTTTTAACATTTATATAATTGAAGAAAATTTTACTCTGACAATTAATCTCTCAGTCTCTAGTTTGGCCACTTTTATTTGTTTTTTACAGATTCTATTTTTTTCCTTATAGTTTTTCATTGCTTCCTCGCTACCCTCCTGTTTTAGTGATTTAAATGCTTTCTTTTTGTCATTTATTGCTTTCTTTACATTTCTATTTATACACATTGGTTTCTTTTTGTTTCTTAACCTTTTATTCCCATAAGGTATGTACCTCTCACAATGAGAATTTACGATGCTTTTAAAGATATCCCATTTTGTGGCTGTATTTTTGTTTTTGAGGACTTTGTCCCAGTTAGTTGGGCCTATGGCCTCGCTTAGTTGGCTAAATTTAGCTTTTTTGAAATTTGGTATTTTTGTTCCTCCCTATAGAAATGCTCTTTTGAATGACAATTGGAGGGTTATTACTTTATGGTCACTATTTCCCAGGTGTCCCCCGACCTGCACATCTGTTGTTCTATCAGGTCTATTGGTTAATACTAAGTCCAGTATGGCCGTCCCTCTAGTCGGGTCCTGAACCAGTTGGGAAAGGTAATTGCCTTTGGTTATTGCCAAGAACCTGTTTCCTTTATGTGATGTACAGCTTTCAGTTTCCCAGTCTATATCTGGGAAAGGAAACTATTAAAAAAAATGTATCCTCTATTTTAAGCATTCGTTATGCCCAGTTATGAACATTTTGTATCCGTTTTAGGCATTTCCATCTGCTATTTTAGAGGGGAAAAATATCCTACACAAAGTCTGTCTAAAATAACGGATCTCAGGCGTAAATGGTTAAAATGGGTGCAAAATGTGTATAATTGAGCATAAAGGATGCTTAAAATAAAGGATCTGTTTTTGTTTTGTTTTTTGATGGATCATTTGATTGATGAAGAACGGAAAACGAAATGGCGATGTGAATCCGGCCTAACATCTAAAGAAACACAGATGAATTTTAGAAGAATATGTTACTGTATGCACATTATTATTAGTATAAATCAGACAATCTTGACATCACTTGTGCACAAATGGGACTAATTGTAGCTACTTCTGGTTAGGATAAGACCTAGAGCACTCTACATGTAGCATTCCTCTCTTGCTCCGGGACAACTTATGCAAGTCCCAAACTGTGAAGATTTGGTTTTGGCGGTCCCAGTGTTACCTAATTTAAACAATATGTGTAACTTGAATGGTTGCCTCCTAATAGAGCATGACATTGAACAAGAGTACATTGGCATTTGTGCATCAAAATGTGAAATCACACAGGGGCCAATTATACAAGGGACCAGACTGTAGTTGTAACTCGATAGCATAGATGCTGCTTGTTCTACAGCCGCACATTTATCAAGCTGCTCATCCTAATTATTACACCAGCCTTTCAATGTGGCTTCTGTTACTACACAAAAAGGGGGACAGAGAGGTCGCTCGCTTTATTGATGTCCACTTATTGGGGGCAGTTCATCTGGTGGGATATCTGCCCCTCTCCGAGGTTAACCGAAGGACAAAATGACACTGTGGGGTATGCCATGCTTAGGAGGTATTAGGGCATAGTGGGTAATAGACCCCTTAATGTAAATCAGTTGGATAGTAGAAATAGGATAGAGAGGCTGAATTGACTTTTGATAGTAATTTTTCATTAGGATCTGCTTTGTTAGGGCGTATGCACATTACGTTAGTATTTTGAAGTCCCCAAAAAAACGGATCCGCAAAAAATACGGATGACGTCCGTGTGCATTCCAAATTTTATGGCCCCTTTGCCGGCCCCTAACAGAACAGTACTATCCTTGTCCGTAATGTGAATAATAATAGGACATGTTCTATTGTTTTTTGCTAACGGACATACGGAAATGGAATGCACACGGACCCATTGAAATTAATAGTTCCGCAAACGGTCCACAAAAAAAAAGACGGAACGGACAGGGAAAGAAAATACAGTCATGTGCATGAGCCCTTAAAATGTACTGTGGGGAGTCGCTCTGGTAGACAGCGGTGAGGGTGCAGTTTAGAGGCAAAACAAGGAGTCCAGATTGTGCAACAAACAGTGTTTTATTCACACTTGCACACAAAATGAAAAACAGTCTCTTGGTGACAGTTCACACACAACGGAAATAACGTAGCCAAACAAAAACAGTCCAACACAGGTTCAGTCACCTGGGAGGTGTAGGTGCAGGTTCGCACCACGCTGTCGGCCCAGCCGCAGGAGAATCCAGCTTCAGGTAGCCAGGAACAAAATACCTCCTTGCTGAGCTCTTTCCTCCTGGACAGAGAACTCCCAGCCCTGTTAGCAGCTCCAGGATAATCACACTCCTCAGACACAGCTGCTGGCTGCGTTTTATATCCAGCCCAAAACATGGACTGGACCGTGGGGAGCAGCCACCCACCCTACTCTTTAGCTGCTCCCAGTAAGAGCCGGCTCGGATCGGCTTTGCAGCCATGCTATTTAACAAAGTCAAACAGCACTAGCTGCTGCAGACAAAAACCCGGCTCTCACCTCACCGAGGCCAGCAACCTCGGTGACACGTACCTGCCATCACATATGACACCTTGCACCTTACCACATACCCCCTTTGTTCAACCCTGAGGGGGTGAACACACGTGAGGCAGTGGACGCGGACAGGGCATCTGCGTTGCCCTGCAAGCGGCCTGCCCTGTGTTCCACGGAAAACTTGAAATTTTGAAGAGATAGGAACCACCTGGTGACCCGAGCATTCCTCTCCTTGGCCTGACTCATCCATTTGAGGGGGAATGGTCGGTCACCAGACGGAACCTCCTCCCTAACAGGTAGTAGCGGAGAGATTCGAGTGCCCACTTGATAGCCAGGCACTCCCTCTCCACTATACTATACCTGGACTCGGGCGGGACTGAGCTTACGGCTCAGGAAGACAACGGGATGTTCTTCCCCGTTGACCTCCTGCGACAGTACCGCACCGAGGCCTACCTCCGAGGCGTCGGTCTGTACGACAAACTCCTTGTTGAAGTCGGGTGTCACCAAAACCGGGGACCCACACAGGGCCGACTTCAACGCGGAGAAAGCCTCCTCCGCCTTCTCACCCAGCTAACCCTCCCAGACTTTCGCCCCTTCAACAGGTCTGTCAATGGCGCTGCTATTGTGGCAAAGTGGGGCACAAACCTCATGTAGTAACCTACAATCCCCAGGAACGACTTTACCTGCCTGGTGGTGACCGGTCGGGCCAGTTACGAATGGCCTCTACCTTAGTTACCTGAGGTTTGATGACTCCCGCCCAATTACATATCCCAGATATTTTGTCTCCTCTAACCCTATGGAGCACTTCTTTGGGTTAGCGGTCAGTCCGGCTTCCTCAGGGCATCCACTACCGCCTGCACCTTGGGTAAATGGCTTTCCCAGTCGGGTGCTGTGGATGACTACATCATCCAAGTAGGCCGAGGCGCACCGACGATGTGGTCGCAGCACTATGTCCATTAACCTTGGAAAGTGGCGGGGCGCCATGCAGGCCAAAGGGTAACACCTTGTAGTGATACAGGCCCTGCGGGTAACAAATGCGGTTTTTCCTTAGCCGACTCGCTAAGGGTACCTGCCAGTACCCTTTAGTGAGGTCCAGCACAGAAAAATAACGGGCTTGTCCTAAACTTTCAACCAGCTCGCCTACTCGGGGCATGGGATACGCCACAAACTTGGATACTTCATTTAACTTGCGAAAGTCGTTGCAGAACCGCAACGTCCCATCCGGCTTGGGTATTAGGACTATGGGACTGGCCCACTCACTTTTCGACTCCTCAATGACCTCGAGCTTCAACATTAACTGTACTTCCTCCGCGATGGTCCGTCGCCGAGCCTCGGGTACCCGGCATGGTTTTAACCGGATCTTGGCCTGAGGCTCAGTGACGATGTCATGTTGGATGAGAGACGTGCGGCCAGGAGGTCCGAGAACACATCCGTGTTCCGACTGATGAACTCCTGACTTCCTGAACTTGTTTGGAAGACAGGCTGTCTGCAATTTTTACCGTGGTTACTGCTTCACAGGCCTCGAACTGTGGGGCTGGACCCTTTTCACCTAGTAGCCCTGGCCGGGGGCTGTGGTCGCCGGCTGTGTCCCTATCTTTCCACGGCTTAAGTAAATTCACGTGGTACACCTGCTCCGGCTTGCGCCGCCCTGGCTGGTGTACTTTGTAATTTACTTCCCTACCTTCTCGATCACCTCATAGGGGCCCTGCCACCTAGCTAGGAATTTGTTGTCAAGGGTGGGTACCAGAACCAAAACCCGATCTCCCGGATTGAAGTCCCGCACCCGAGCCTGACGATTGTACACCCTACTCTGGGCTTGTTGCGCTGCCTCCATATGCTCCCGGACCAAGGGCAACACCCTTTCCATCCGGTCCTGCATTTGGGCGACATACTCAATGACACTTTTGTGGGGGACAGGCTGTTGTTCCCACGCTTCCTTGGCGATATCCAACAGGCCCCGAGGGTGTCTGCCATAAAGCAGTTCGAAGGGCGAGAACCCAGTAGAGGCCTGGGGCACCTCTCGCACTGCGAACATGAGATAGGGCAGAAGCAGATCCCAGTCCTTCCCATCTCTAGACACCACCCTCTTTAACATATTTTTTAGAGTTTGGTTAAACCTCTCCACAAGACCGTCTGTTTGCGGATGGTAAACGGACGTCCGTAACTGCTTTATACGCAACAATTTACACAGTTCCCTCATTACTTTGGACATAAAGGGGTCCCTTGGTCTGTCAGAACCTCTTTTGGCAGGCCCACACGGGAAAACATCTCCATTAACTCTTTGGCAATGAGCTTAGCTGAGGTATGTCGCAGAGGCACCGCCTCCGGATACCGAGTGGCATAGTCGAGAACTACCAGAATGTGTTGGTGGCCCCTGGCAGACTTTGGTACAGGCCCACTAAATCCATCGCGATTCGCTCAAACGGTACTTCAATAATTGGCAGAGGTACCAGGGGACTACGGAAATGTGGCTGGGGGCTAGTTATCTGACAGGTCGGACAGGACTTACAATAATTCTCTACCTCCTTGAACACACTGGGCCAATAAAATCGCTGCAGTATGCGGTCCTGGGTTTTCTGCCACCCCAGGTGTCCCCAAGAACATGTTGGTGGGCAAGCTCCATGACAAGCTTGCGATACGCTGTGGGCACCACCAACTGTTCAACAGGTTCGCCTCGGATTTGGTTCACCCGATACAACATATCCTGCAGAACAATAAACCGTGGGAACATTAATTCAGCCCCTGGTTTCTGGGGTTTCCCATCAATTTCCAGCACATTCTCCCAGGCCCTGGTTAGGGTTTGGTCCCGGTGTTGTGCGGTCCCAAAATTTTCCCCGAGACATTGAGGTCTGCCAACTCAGGTCCCGGTGGCAAGTCCTCCGTGTCTCCCACCATTACACTCAGTGGGGTTGTCTCCCTCTACCGCTGGAGCAGTGGTCACCCCTACCGCCGGCCCTTCAGACTCGGGCTCCCAGGGTTCTGGCCTTCCAGCGGTATCAGGCCACTCTACTAGGGTCACCCCTGTCTCGGGTCCCTCAGATACCTTTATTGCCGGCCACAGCGCCGAAAACCGGGAAGTCCCTCCCAAGTATTAGTTCGTGTGGGAGTTTAGTAGCGACAGCCACCTCGTGGGTCCACCTACCAGCCGCTGTGGACAAAGTCACTAGTGCAGTGGGATAGTCTTTCAGGTCTCCGTGGATGCACAGGACCCCGACTTTACGGCCAGTATACTCCGCAGGCCGTACAAGTGCAGCCCTTACCAGGGAGACTAAACTCCCGGAGTCCAGCAGAGCCACCGCCAGAGAGTCTCCCACCTCTACCTGACACAGGTGGTTATGGTCCTGCACCTCACGGGTGCCAGTTGCGCACAGCTTCCGTGCATACAGGGAGTGACGACCCCGTAGTTCATATCCATCGGCTCATCCCGATGCGGACAGTCGGCCCTGATGTGGCCTGGCTCCTGACACCTCCAGCATACCACGGGAGGCGGACTCGCAGGGGTATATTCCGGGCAGGCCGCTCTGTCGCCGGACGCCGGAACTGGGGCAGAGGCCTCCGGGTTTGACTGACCCTTCCCGCAAGAGTCCCCTGCAGGTTTCTGGTGGCCTCGTAGCGCTCCACCAGGTCGACCATCTCCAGGGCATTGGTGGGCGATACCTGGCCGATCCAGTGCTGGAGGGGATAAGGCAGGGCCCTCCAAAAGATGTCCGCCAACAGTCGATCCAGCATGGCAGTGGGACTTAGTAGATCGGGCTGCAGCCACTTTTGCAGCCTGTGCAGCAGATCGTAGAACTGCGGCCTAGCGGGTTCAGTCGTTTTAAAGTCCCACTGGTGGACTCTTTGGGCGCGGACCAGCACGTTCACGCCCAGTCTGGCTAGGACCTCTCCTTTCACAGTGTCATAATCTGCCGCTTGGTCGTCCGACAAGTCGAAAAACACCTGCTGGGGTCCGGAAGCCAGGAACGGAGCGACCACCTCAGCCCACTGGTCACGGGTAACTTTTCCCTCACGGCGACCTTCTCAAAAACCGCCAGGTACGCCTCAACGTCGCCTGCGGGGGTCATTTTTGGGATCGCCGCACGGACCGCTTCCGGGCATCTTGGACGTGGTGGGACGCTCCTGCCGCCTGTAACGCCATCACATGTTGTAGCAGTAGTTGGTTGGTCTCCCGCTGCTGCACGTTAGCCTCTATGAGAGCCTTCACAGCAGCCTCCATGTTGCCAGAAACTCCTGCTTGCAGCTTTGCTGGCTTAATATATTCCATACACTTTAGAAAAACAAAACTTCGGCGTTCACGCCAGCCTCACTGCGCATGCCCGCATCCGACACCAAATGTGGGAGTCGCTCTGGTAGACAGCGGTGCGGGTGCAGTTTAGAGGCAAAACAAGGAGTCCAGATTGTGCAACAAACAGTGTTTTATTCACACTTGCACACAAAATGAAAAACAGTCTCTTGGTGACAGTTCACACACAACGGAAATAACGTAGCCAAACAAAAACAGTCCAACACAGGTTCAGTCACCTGGGAGGTGTAGGTGCAGGTTCGCACCACGCTGTCGGCCCAGCCGCAGGAGAATCCAGCTTCAGGTAGCCAGGAACAAAATACCTCCTTGCTGAGCTCTTTCCTCCTGGACAGAGAACTCCCAGCCCTGTTAGCAGCTCCAGGATAATCACACTCCTCAGACACAGCTGCTGGCTGCGTTTTATATCCAGCCCAAAACATGGACTGGACCGTGGGGAGCAGCCACCCACCCTACTCTTTAGCTGCTCCCAGTAAGAGCCGGCCCGGATCGGCTTTGCAGCCATGCTATTTAACAAAGTCAAACAGCACTAGCTGCTGCAGACAAAAACCCGGCTCTCACCTCACCGAGGCCAGCAACCTCGGTGACACGTACCTGCCATCACATATGACACCTTGCACCTTACCACAGTACTTATTTTCCTATCCTGGAAACAGATGTTGGCTGGAAGTTTACATGAAAAAGAACTATTAAAAATGGCAATAGTCAAGGAACTAAGCACTTTTAGTGCATTAAAGGGGCTCTATTGGACTTACTGATGACTGATCCTCAGGATTGGTCATCAATATGAGATCGAAGGGGTAACCCCACTGATCGGCTGTTTGTGGAGATTACTCAGCCTCCTCGTAGTTACCAAATACAGCACAATACATTGCATAGTGGCTGTGCTTGTTATCGAAGCTCAGCTCAATTCCTTTGAATGAGTCTAGGAAAAGGCTTAAGAGCCACGGCCTCTTTGTGCAGCTGATCAGTGGGGTTTCCTGGAGTCAGACCCCCGCCGATCATATATTGATGACCTATCCTGAGGATAGGTCATCAATATGTAAATCTCGGATAAACCCTTTAACACCATCACCGTGCATAGGTTAAATAGATCCCTGTGTAGTAAGTGATTGGTATCCTCAGGGGCGTTGCTAATTCCCCTTTTTTCTCCACAGTATGCACGCTGTGAAAATCCTTTTACTCTACATGTTAATATGCATTACACGTAAATAATTCTGCACATACAAATCATGCGCCCCACACCGTATAGCAAATATGTGAAACCCAGCACATACCAAACGGTGCAACACATGATGTACCTGTCAGGTCCCAATTATTTTATCCATGTGTTATAGGAGATAAACTAATCCAGAATTTGTCACAGGATCCTACCTACCAAGTGCCATGTACAGGGGACTTTGGACCGCCACATGCACCAGGGGCCTTGCACCTCCTATAGTCACTCCTCTGAGGACAGCAATGCAATGAACATGCACAATCCAGGAATCATACTGCACTGATTATTAACATACATATCACACCATGGGCAGAACTACCAAGGTAGCAGACATATCAGCTGCTATGGGGCAACTAAGTATAATCAAAAGGTGCAGTTAGTGGTGAAATGTATGTAAGGTGGCATAGAAAACTGAATGTGTTTGCATTCTAAATTTGACATCAAGTTGCATGGTTACCCTGGGTGTCTATTATCCTAGCACTGTGACATCATTGTGTTCATTATTTCTGCACTGTGACATCACTGTTTATTATCATTATACTGTGACATCACTGTATTCTGTACATTACCCCTGTGCTGTGATATCACTGTGTGCATTTTCCCACTCTTATTACATAAGTGTGCACACTATCCCACTATCATTATATCACTATCATAAACTTTTCTGAAGTCGCTGCTGAAACTGGTCATGGTGGAGACAGTGAGGCCACATTCCAAATTACTCCAGTATTTACCCCAGTGTTCAATATTCTAATTTGTCTCTCCATATTGTAGTTTTAGTACTTCCTTTGTGCAGATGAATTATTGTCTGTGTCAATGACTTTGATCTTCCTACATCATATCATCCTATATTGATTTTGACAATATAATTGGTGCTTTAAATTAGCAACTCTGTTATGACATTTCTGCCATGGTTGGCCCAGATCCTTAGATTCCAGACTTTACCCATGCGCTAGATTCTCCTCACCAGGGGCGGATTGGCCATAGACCTCACAGAGAAATTTCCTGGTGGGCCAATGCCCAGGGGGCGCCTGGGCCCTCCTCACCGCCGGCCAGTGGACGTTTTTGGGGATGTATTTTGTGCTGGGGGAAGTATTTTGTGAAGAACTGTGGTATTTGGCTCTGTTGGGGTGGTCTAATATTTCCCAATATAGTATTTCTGGCTCTGCCGTCCATCAATTTGGACGCAACTACAAAACGGGGCCACTTTTAGTATTTTTTCCAGGACCATTTATAGTTCCCAGTCCGCCCCTGCTCCTCACCTCAAAAAGATGCCACACTATAAGGAGGATAGACTCAACGGAACTGGAATCTGAGAGAAGAAAGTGACTAGTAAGCTTTAATAAATGTTATTAACTTTTGTTACCAGTCTTCAATCAAGCAAAGCGATTCATGTACTTTTGGACATAGACCTCCAAACCATCAGCTTCCCATATGACTCTTCCTCAAGCCCATGGCCATATTTTGACTTTTTTTTGTATGGGGACATAATATGACCCATATGGAGGTGCATGAGATCTCTAATATACCTTGGTATGCCTTCAACTTCATTCACAAACATGTTTCTATAGATGCTGTATGTACGGAGGTAGCAATGCTTCCAGATGAGTAGAGTAACATAAAAATACTTTGCATTGCTCATCTTGTACTGATCTTTAGTTAGAAGCAGCAGTATACCCCAGAGCTGCATTCACAAGTTTTAGATTCACAACATACATGCCCATTATGATGCAGACATATGGCACATTTTCACTGTGGACTTCAACCTTTGCTGTGCAATTGTATAAAGACTGAGCTAATAAGGAATGCCGGGAGATTTCATTTTTGAAGCCTGTAGGATTTTGAATGGAGATGTTGAGTACAAGATAAGTAATGTTGAGTTACTCATCTTTTAACGTGGGTTAATTCTAGATGTAAACTGTGAAACGGTGTTCCAAAAACAGACTTGACTTTTAAGAAAAACTTCCGTTAAAAACAGATCAAAAACCTATTTCAGATGCTACAACTAATTTATAGTTAACCCAATAGAAGATCCCCTTCCCATACCCCAATGTATGTGTAGGTAATGGTGATTGCACAGGGCACAGCTGAAGTACAAACTCCAATCCAATACCAATTACTCCTTTCATCCTGCATCAAAAAAATCAAGTCCTCAAACGTCTATATTAAAATTAAAAAAGTTATGGCTGACATAATGTAGTGAGGCAAGACCACAAAAATTCCTGTGGCCCATAAAGCCAAAATGATCTTTGTCCCAAGAGGTTAACCAACATGTATTGCCAGCTCCAGCTTTGCACCAACGTGTGTGACTGCATCCTATTAGAAATTTTACTGCATTTATTTTTGTAATTTTTTTGTACTTTTGTAAACATAACTAATTGAATTGTAGTTGACAACAGTATAAAAACCCTCATAAAAAAAGACAGGAAACCTGAAAACAGAAGAAACCTTAACAAAGAATAGTTTACATGGCCTGAAAGAAAGCCACAAAAAACATCATTATCTTAGCTCCTGAGGTCAATTAGAAGCCACAGAAACCCTGAACCATCACCACCATTTCTTTCCAAAGCATTTTTTATTTTTTTTGCTTAGGTTTGCAGCCCTCATTGCTGATATTTAACCTTTTCACTGTTGAATTAAAATAAAACACACCAATATCTTCAAAGGTATCTTGCATTCTGTTCATCTGCTATTAATTCTAGTATATCATCATTATAAAGGCCGATTGGCAACTGGTTATTGCTGTGCTGTTAGTACAGATCCATCCACAATGCCAAATACATGAATCAGTGTGTCTCATAGGGGTCATCATTAAAACAAGCTGGAAAAAAAACTCCATAATGTGATTTTCTTGTTAAAGTGGTAAAGGGTGCCAAAATAACACTTGGCCTGTCACCCTGCAAAAGAGCCCAGCAAGACACCCTGCCACTGGTCTAGCACACCCAAATAACTTATTATTATATATCTTTGATTTTTTTTTTTTAAGAAGAGCCTGGAGGACACTGGCATGTTTCATAGATCCATGTTGACTTGATCATTACGTCCACTATGAATTATTAAAATGCAATTTACATATTGCTAATTAGCATCTTGATACATCTCATTCTGAGAGTTCTTTCATCTCATTAATCCCACAAAATGTCCTTAAGACATTGGTGCTCGATGTATATACTGAAATCCTCTGCAGTTATAGGTTATAAGATGTAAAGTTTATAAGACAGCTAAGACAGCTACAGGCTGATGTACGGGGAGTGGAATGGAGGTGATCAAAGAAGGTTCAAAAACAAATGCAGTCATGTTAATGGGGAAGGGATTATAGTGGAAAATGTTCTACAATATATTTGTGAACTTTTAAAACTGTAATGTAAAACAATAATATATTATAGTGTATACCCCCCTTTTATTCGATCTGAACCCCGATGAGTATCCATTTCCCAACCATTGTCGTATTAATTATTATTATGTCCAATCAAGATATTATGCAATGATAATTATATTGCTGTCTGCTGTGCTTTCTATAGGTTCTCTATTCCTTTTCATTAGGCCCTTGATGAATATAGTCAAGTGTGGCATTTGACCAATTGACAAATTTCAACGTATTTCATTAGCCAGTTCCGATTGTCTCAAATTCTAAAAACCTGTTATATCAGCGAATGGTTGAGAACAAATGCAATCACTTGATGGTCCTGCAATTGAAAAGGGAGCTGCCATGCAAGTTCTGGAGCCGCATGCACCATGTAGCCTTTTCTTCATGCCTTTTTAGCATGTAACTACAATTTCAACTTCATTGCAATAATCGCCACTTACAGAGACAAGTTGAATATTTCCTTCACAACCAGGTAAACAAGAGGTTAAGTCACTGAATGGTATGTTGCAACGTGCACGCCCTTACTTAAAACAAGAGACGTCTAAAGTAAGTTCTCTACGATATTGGATAAAGTGAAGATTGTCCGCCTCAGTTACCGTAGTTACGATAATTTATGCTTATGACTTTAACACTAACTGACAGAATTAGGCCAGAAGACTGTAATCTTATTTAGCAAGTGACCACTGATACATGCAATTTTTTTGTAAACCAGAAACCATAGCAAACTGAGCCATTTTATATAACTAGAAAGATATAGGGTCAAGTGAGGCTAAGCCTGTCTTACAAGTGGAGGTGACCTAATTGCAGTGAATGACCGTCATTTGTCAATGTCATGTTTAGTGTAGACAGTGGTTTGCATCTTGATACATCAGATCGCCTGGACTGGCAAATATCAAAGGTGTAAAGTATCCATGCACCTCCAATAGCTGTCTGCCAATAGCTATGCTTCCAACATGCAAGTGTTCTGAATGGGGAGAGGGAATGAAACCAGTTCCAGGCACGTCTGGCAGAGGCTCATTAGGAAGGCCAGTTAGTGTGGAACCACTACACAAACTAACCAGTTTGGCTTTGGGCTATTTCTAATGGTGTAATCCGGGCAGTCCCCTGGTATTCACCCTTTAACCCTTATGCAGGTATCTGGTCTTCACTGAAGGGGAGCCACCAGACTGCAACCTCTTGAGATAGTCCTGGTGTAGTTGGTAGCTGAACTATGGATGTCTGAGACAGTGGAGCGAAGCACCGAGGGGTCAGGCAAAATTCATAGTCAGAAGACAGTCTGAGGTCTGCACCGGCAGAGTTTAAACGTTTCTGAGAAACAAGTCCAAGGTCAGGGCAGGCAGCAATGGGTCAATACGGGAAACAGGCTAAGGTCAGGGCACGCAGTGGAGAGTCAAAGTTGGTTATCAGGCAGGAGTCCTGTACACAAGTAATCAAACAGATTAACACACCTTCACTGGTTGGCTACAAACTAGGAACCTAAAGCTCACCCACCCTCCACTAGGGAATGGTGCCTGAAATACCCAGAAGTATACTGTGATAGCATGGGGAAGACTAACAATGTTCGAACACTGGCCCTTTAAGAGCTGGGGAGAGTGTGTGCGGCCCAAGGCAGCACACCTGAGAGAGCGCACAGGCTGCAGCCTGCGAGCGTAGAATCTGGATAGCAACGAGCATATGGAATGCCAGTGGCTGTACCCGCTGCAGGTGGCATAAGAGAGCACAACAGTTTTGGCTGCCGGTGAAACAACTAGGAGGAGCGGGGCAGGAGCAGGGCAGCAGCGGGCATGTGCCACCATCATAACATTCATTTCCTAGGAACAAAACGAATGAGGATTGAAATTCAAAATGCCTGACCCTTACTCCAACATCATCTGTCATGGAGAGTTGGGAGGCCCGCACGCACAGGGCATAGTATTATGTTTATGCCAAAATTGTTGGTCGACTGAGTGTATGGGGGTCTTAAAGGGGTTGTACATTCTTATACTATTGACCTTTTCTCGGGATAAGCCGCAAATATCTGATCAGCAGGGGTCCAACATCTCCAACACCCCTGCTGATTAGCTGCTTCGCTGCTTCAGAGTAGCTTTGGGGCCAGAAGTCAACACCAGAACTACACAGCTCCATCATTGTATAGTGCATAGGGCTGGTCAATGGGAGCAGCGCTGCAGTTACAAGCTCTCTCCACTACACAATGGATGGGGCTGTGTAGTCTCAATGTCTACTTCCAAGTACTGGAGCTACAAGGTAACAGCTGATCAGCAAGGGTGCAGAGTGTCGAAACCGCGACCAATCTAATATTTATGGCCTCTCCTGAGGATAGGCCATCAATAGTAAAGATGTGAACAACCCCTTTAATTTGAAGTTTCTGGCCTCCAAAGCAAAACTGTAACTGGACGTGACAGAGGAGCCTTTGGTTCCTCCCAGGCACCAGGTGTGGCTGCTGCCTCTGCTCCCCCCTAAGCCCATGTACGAAGCTACTTAGGTGTCATTGTAGTACACTCCTTTTAGAAACCTTTCCCACCAACACGATTAATCCAGACTATTTTCTGATGGTGAAAGACTTGAACATGGGTCGTGGAATACACATCTAACATGTTTGATAATTCTTGTGAATATTCATTTAACAATTAAATGTCCTGTCTACAGAAGGATGTCTTTTACCAGATGTCGAGATCAATAGCAGCAGACTTTCAGTAGGACACAACTCCCTTGTGTGAACTGTAGTATTTCAAACCACAAGACAAATACAAAGAAGGGGGCTGAGATGGGAACACTGAATGTTCTTGGTTAGGTTTTTAGCCATCTGGTGACCTTTCTGCTAAGGCTACTGACCCCCTGGGGACATAGCGTCCACCACATTATACCTAGTGTTTACCTACTTCATGTTTGGGATACAGTCCTTTCTTTGTATATAGGGATCCATTTGTTATCTATAACTGCAAAACACTTGAAGGCTCAAATCACTGGAGACAGCATGAGGAGGTCGATGACCACTTGAGTGGACGCTGCACAAAATTTACAAGTAGAAAATGTTTTGTATTCTTATGTCTATCTCTGATGTATTTTACCTACAACTAATTATACTGACCAATGTGTTCCCCAGGCTCTTGGGATCCAAGTATTAGTTTTTTATGCCTTTACGACAGATTTTATATATTTACTGCTCTTGCTTCAGATGTGTATATTTATATAAATATATATATATATATATATATATATATGTATTATATATAGTCATGGGGTTTTGGATATTGCTGCGTCTACAGAACCAGATTCACAGGTTGTACATGATCTAATTACGCAGAAAAATTGTAATGACGAGAATTTTAGTATAAGTCTATTGTAAAGACCACTTCAGTCTCTATATTTCAGTTATTTGGAGGGGAATTTTCCTTTATGGGAATGTATTAAACATATAAAACACTATAGTACACCTTAAAGGGGTTATCCAGGAAATAATATTGATTCTTAAATTTATTGTACTCACTTATATAGCCACTGACATATTCCACAGCGCTTAACAGTCATTATCATTACTCACTGCACAGGATAGGTTATCAATATCATATTGGCAGGGGTCCAAGTCCTGGCACCCCCAGCAATCAGCTAATGCAGGAAGCTGCAGCACACACCGGAACTCTGCGTGCCAAGCACAGCGCAGTACATCGCATAGTGGCTGTGTTTGGTATTACAGCTGACTTGAATGGGACTGAGCTGCAACTGGGCCACGTGACCGATGTACAATGATGTCACTGGCCTACGAAGAGACCATGAGGCATGAGAATAGATCATAAATAATTTTTCCAGGATAAGGGTCCATTCACGCATACGCATTTTGCGACTGCACATCGCCGGCACTCTCATAGAAAATGCCATTTCTTGTCCGCAATAGGACATGTTATATTTTTTTGCAGAACAGAAGTGCGAATCCGGAAGTGCGGATCCTCAACTCCAGATCCGGGCGGGAGAAATGATTGGGTCCGCAATTCTGGTCCACAAAATGCGGGCGGAACAGAGTTGTGGACGTGTGAATGGAGCCTAACACCTTTAAACCCATGTGACTGATTTCATTATTATTATCTTTCATAGACTAGAGTTAGCGGTTTTGTGGCAGTTCCATGCTAAGTGATGATGTAAATGTTATTAATAAAGTATTTCTGCTATTCCTTGCAATCCATTTGACAGGTGGTTTTTTCCATGGACATGAAAAAGTTTTACACGGAAACCTTACAGTAAGTAACATTTAGTCCAATGAATTTCTGCAAAATGATTTACCTTTAAGTATTGTAAATAAGTTTTGTAAAAAGAATTAAAGGGCTATTCTACCTTCAGCAAATAAAGGGTATTCATTATATAATAATTATGTAACTTTCCAATACAATGTACTCTCTGTATCTATTGCTCTTGATTTTCTGTTGGCTGTCATCCATTAGAGACATCACTATTTATTTAAAGGGGTTGGCTCAAGATGAAAATGTATCACCTATTGTCTAGTCGTTGGGGTCTTACTGCTGGGACCCCTACTGAACAGGAGAATTAGTGGGGGCAGCGATCAGTAAACCTGTGGAGTGGTGATATGTTTCAACCTTGGGCCAACTCCTTTAAACAATAAACCTACCCTAGTCATATGATGTTCACACAGGATAACGCTTTCTTGTAATGTGCACACGTTAGCATCACATAACTGGGACAGATTTATATCTGCTGGGAGTAAACAAGGAAGATTTTCATTGGCTGTCAGCAAGCGGAGCTTTTGAAGACTATGAGAGACTGAAACAGAAAGTACACTGATGAGCAACTGCAAGTCAAATTTATGTATGAGATAGCTCATCGATAGCCATATAAAGAGAAACAGCATCATCCAGCTCATCGATAGCGGTATCTCGGCCAAGAAAATTGCCAAACTGCATCATGCGAGTGCCATGACAGTTAGAAGAATACAAAATGACGTCCGTCCAAAGCCAAGAGCTGGATGACCAGGCAAAATATCAGAGTCAACAAGATGGCTCATCACAAGGTCTATCAGTTTTGGTGCGACAAACACGGCAGTGAAGGTGGCTCGTATGCTTTGTAATAGTGAGATCACAGACATTGACATTGTGCGATGCACATTACACAAGTCTGGAATGGTGGCCCAAAAAAAGGTGAAGACGCCTCAACTTCAATATTGTCATGAGAACCGTTGGCTCGAGTTTGCAAAAAAATATGAACAGTAGAAGATTAGAAACGGGTGATTTGGACGATGAGACGAAAGTCAATAGACTGGGCTCTGATCGGTGCAAATGGGTCTGAACGAAACAAAGGAAAAGGGGGCTAACGGATTGCGAAATTGAAGGAACTGTCAAGTTCAGTGGAAGAAGCCTGATGGTATGATGTTGTTGTTTCACAGTCAAAAGTGTTGGATACTTGACCAGGATCGATGGTGCTCCTAATGCTGAGCTATATGTGAGTATCCTACAAGACGAGTTACTTCGCACACTCGACTACTATGGGTATGAAAAGGACGACATTGTGTTCCAGCAGGACAATGACGTAAAGCATACATCGAGATTGGCGAAGAAATGGTTCAATAACATTGAAGTAGAGGTGCTGGATTGGCCCCCACAGTCCCCAGACATCAACCCAATTGAAGACTTGTGGGTAAAGTTGAAGAAAAAACTGTATTTGAGTCGACCAATATGCACCAACATTGGGAACGTGTAGAAGAGACCAGGGAACAGATTTTAGTCGAGACACGCTTGAATCTGATCGAGAGCATGTCCAGAAGGATTCAGGTAGTGTTGAAAGGTGGATTTACAAAATACTAACAATAAAAATTAAAATTTAGAACTTTAGGAGCAAAACTGTAATAATGCAGTTACATGACAAGAATCTGCATAACTAATCATATACTAAATAATTGAAAGTCCAATTTATGTATGAGATAGCTCATCGATAGCGGTATAAAGAGAAACAGCATCATCCAGCTCATCAATAGCGGTATCTTGGCCAAAAAAATTGCCAAACTGCATCATGTGAGTGCCATGACAGTTGGAAGAATACAAAATGATGTCCGTCATTGCAAGTCCAATTTATATATGAGATAGCCAAGATGATTGTCTATAAAATGATGGTAGTCTCACGTTCTAAGCTGTAGTGGATGGTGAGATATGGAGCCTGAAAGTCAAACGTTCAAAACATTGCTACCATTTTGCTCATCAGTGTATATTGTAATATTCAACATTTTTTTTAAATGATTTATAAACCTAATTTGGTTTAAACAGAATACCAATACCCCTTTAAGATCTACTGAAGGACAACTGCATAGCTAAATTATAGTATTTCCATGTTTTCCATATGTCTTACTTATATCTAATGGGTCATTCTTACTTTATCATAATGCATAACTCACATTTGAATTTATGATGGCAGCTGGCAGGAGATGTTACATGTCCCAGTCTAGAAACATGTTTGATCATTAGTAATCATTTGGCTAAGAATTTTCCAGCTGGCTGTCCTGAATATTACTGGAATTTGTCCCACACAACATGAAAACTAAGGTGGTCGTAGATTAAAGTCGGTGGATGCGTCTAAGTTATGTAGAGGCCGGCAGCTGAATCTCCAGAATGAGAATCATTGGCTTCCAAGAGCTTGGAATCATATAGGTAATGTCACAACTCTTATTCTGTCTTGTGTTCTTTTTATGCACCTGACTACTGGCTTTAGTGAAACTCTTGAATCCCTTAGTCTACGTTTTGTACTGTAAATCTACCTCCAGGAATATTGTACCACCCATCTGACACATATATAGAGAGATGCAACTGTATGCTTGCCAAAGCAAGAGTACAACACCCAGCAAGTATTGCGCACATGTCCTATTCTAATAATAAGGTATGTGCATAATACTTGCTAAGTGTGAGATCGGGAGGGAGTGTATACTTGAGGTATACCTCAAAGAAATACTAAATAAAGAAAGTGTACAAATATATAAGACACATATTCTTCTCCTCCGTTCCTTTGATGCTATTCTGTCCCATATTCCAAATAAAAATGACAAATATATAAGGACATTTTCAGTGTGTCCCAGAATCAGTCATGTCCCCCTCTTCATCTGGCCTGTCTGCAGTAGAACATAACAACTGTTAAGCCACACACACATGACCCTCAGTAGGTCTCCAGCCCAGCCCAAGATGGAGCAAATCAGCAGGAAGGAAGAAGTCAAATACAAGGAAATGACGAACATAATGCGATTCCAGCACTTTATTTTTTGCAGTGAATTTCTCAAATAAATCCTTACATTTATGATGCTGATCATGAGGACAATGGAGTCAATGGGCACATAATAATTCACTGATTACCCGTAGCCAATTAATCTACCCACCGTAAATGAACTGGGTCTACCCCAACATGAGTGACAAGAAAATTTCTGGACCAAGCACAGTCTGCGCCAACAACAAAAAAATCCTTACATCAGACACCAGCTATTTATGGCCTCCAAAAAGCAATGCCAAATACAACAAATATCTTCCTCTGGGGTCAACACAATAAGCCTGTGAATAACAGCCGTAAAAAAATAGGACATGTTCTATATTGTCTGTTTTTATGGACAGACAACCCCCATACAATGCAAGGAGGCCATTTTAATGGCTGTTTTTCAGAAAACTATCCATGAAAAAAACAGCTGTTAAAAATGGACCGTTTTGACATTTTTAACACAGTTTTGTTTTAGCCTGTATTAAAGTTTTTTTAACAGCCTTGCAAACAATTTGTTCCTCACTATGGGTACGATCACACGGTCAAGTTATTGGATGCAGTTTTGGAAGCCAAAATCAGAAGTGGATCATAAAAGTCGAGAAATGATTAAGGACAGATATGACTTGTCTTTTTGAGATCAGTCCCGGTTTTGACTTCCAAACCTGTATCCAAAAACTTGAACGTTTGGGGATGAAGAACATGGCACCCAAAAAGTTGCCAATCAGCTACAAATAACTGTAAAATAAGCCTGACTTACAAAAGCTTTTACTTTCCTGTAACTGCACTATTCTTTTACATCCATCAAATTTCCTGATTTAGAATTTCTCAGACTTCTACGCCTCTACAACATATGCTGGGTTTGTAGCAAGTCACATACAAACATATTTTTTTCTGTTTTCAGTTCATTTTTTTTATTAGTACAACATATGTTTATCTGGTTTAGCTTTGTAGTCTATGTAATAGGCTATTAAAAAAAACACTTCAGAAACTTAAAAAAGTTTCCACAGTCTTGGAGGAAATACAATTGTATAAAAATGTTTCTTCATAAGTGCTCTATTATATTCATTTGTTGCAATCAATGGTTTTGAAGTGTTAACCCCTTCATTGAAAGCTCCAGACTAAGTCCTCATGCACACGACCATATGTATTTTGCGGTCCGCAAAAAGCAAATCTTCAAAAAAGCAGATCTGCAAAAAATACGGATGACGTCCGTGTGCATTTCGTATTTTGCGGAACGGAACAGCTGGCCCCTAATAGAACAGTCCTGTCCTGGTCCGTAATGCAGACAATAATAGGACATGTTCTATTTTTTTACAGAATGGAAATACGCACATACGGAAACGGAATGCACACATGCAAAAAAAACAAACGGACATGTAAAGAAAATACGTTAATGTGAATGAGGCCTAAACCTGCTTTGGTTTTGACAAATGCTAACTGCTGGAAGCTGCTGTTTGCTACGGGGACCATGGCCTTTTACTGGATTACAAATCTAAAAAAAAACATATCCACAGCATGTTTCTAGATTCAACTGCAGATAATTTACGCAGTAAGCGAATGAGGCCTTAGAAACCCCATTCGCTAATATTGTACTGTAACTTTGGTGCAGATTCCAGAACCGAAATTCCAGACCAAATACTTGATGTCTGACTCTACCTTAGTGCTAAACAGAGGGCAAAGTGTTAACAGACTCTTATGCATCCGTTTCATTTTCACTTCCTTGCTTTCCGACAGAGAAAAACTTACATAGGTTTTCTTTTTGGGATATTTACAGAAAAAAATCCCTTGAATAGGGGCTCAGCGGACCAAGCCTTCTGCTCAGCACCGATGGCTGGCCGAAAAACAGCTGATCGATGAGCGTGCCAGGTGTCTGACTTTCCCTAATCTGACACTGATGACCTATCCTGAAGATAGTTCATTAGGATCTAGGTCCCAAAAAACCCCATTAAGGAACATGTGAAATAATATTCGTCTGTGAAATCCATTGATAGCATATTGTAATATCTCAATGACCTGTTCCAAATGAAAAACTGAAGCTCTGCTACATCTTTTGAAAATAAACTATTGAGTATGTATGTAATTTCATTTCTTGCTAAAACTTAACAAAACCCTCTATAATGCCAGAATAGTCTAAGAAATCCATTTACGTAGCTGAATCTAACCTTACTATGTGCCCTCTGTGACAGGGCAGTTGGCAGCTGGTGGTAAAGATCATAATTACCATCCTAAAGGAGACGTGAGACCCACTGCATAAAGGCGCTCTTGTCTTTTTCCAGGATGCCACCTCGAGATATCCATGCCCTTCCATTAAATGCACTTAGTGTTTGAGGCTCTTGTAGATCTTTTTCCATGGCAACCTTCACATATACATTCATACATAAATGGTTCACACTTATGTGACTTATTGCTGCCAATTTATCAGGAAATTGTACGTGTGGAAAATATGAATCCATATGACTAGTCACACATCAGCGCTAATAAGCATGGATGAGCTAGTAATCCGGATTTCTAAAGATTTTTCTTTACATAGCTGTTGCCATTATTTTATGTTCTTGGTACCATAACTACCAAGCATGATGTGTCTGTATATAAATGGTCATACATGACTCTGGTATATTTCTTTTACTGTTTTATTTGAACCTATTAAAGAATTTGACCACTTTTCAATAACATTTCTGCAATGACAGAAATGCTGTCTTGACGCTGGCATTTAAAGTCTATGTACAACTTTGGGAGCAATTTTTGCAAATTGCATTGCATTGTACTCATTTTGAGCTAAAAAAAAATATTTTAAATTGGTCTTTATTAAAAATTTGTAGCCCTTTTCTCTGTACAGGACTGAGATTCTCTAGTAGCAGGATATGTATTTCCACTCTGTTCCATCAGGCAGCTCAGCTGATGGCTCCTTTTCTCTGATCTCTGACCTCCTAAAAACTTATTATAGCTCAATTCTTATTCTACTGATAAGATTGATGCTTAAATAACAGTTTATGACCTTTTAGTAATTTGGAAATAAGGGTTATTAGATGACTGGCACAAAGTGAAAGTAGGATTTACACAGATAGACAGTTACCCTTTGTGACAGAACAGCTGAATATTTTTTTTTATTAAAGACCAACTGGAAAAAGTTTTTTAGCCCAAAATTTGTAAAATTTAATCATAAAAATAATAGCCTCTGATGGTGTATGTAGCCTTTAAAGCTCTACATGTCGTCACTCCTCATTCCGCTTACTGCCCATGGGATCCCTGTCAAAATCTGGATGTGTTCTTCGCTGTGTCCATAGCTCTAAAGATAGCAGTGATTACGTGATTTGCCCTTGTGACCGCCTACCCAGCTGGATCGTCTTCTGCACAACGCTAAAAGAACTTAGTGCATGTGCAGATTGGGGTTCTGAGCATTTCTTTGCCTTTTAAGACCACTTTACTTTGTCGTTTTGTTTGCATATGTGTACCTGGAGGTGTGGCAACTCTAGGTAGAGTATTATTTAGGTGCACCTGTGTAGCCTGCTTCACATGACTCAGTGATAGGTGGGTCCTACATCCTCCTCCCTACTCCCGTTGTATGTGTGATTTCACCGTGGAGGTAACCTGGGAGTTGTTTGCTGTGTGTCGGATCCGTTAGGTCCCGTGCCACTATGAGAGACCTTGACGAGGTGCGGGGCTCCGGTATGTTCTTGATTCAAGAATATATTGGTGAAAGTCTCATTTTTAATATCAGAGTGAGGATTTAGCCATGTATTGTCAATTACATTGACCATTGTAGTGCAGCATTTAGGGTTCTGAGCACTTCTCTGCCTTTTAAGACCACTTTACTTTGTCATTTTGTTTGCATGCCCACTAAGCAGCAGGATGTGAGGCAGGCTAATGCTACAGGTAAAATTAATTTGGGGGAAAAGGCTTACAATTTGTATTTCATAGAGCTTGACATTTTAAATGCAATATGAATCATAACACATGATTGTACACTGGCATAGACTGGTTATGTAAGTGCATGTGTACCGGTAAGTGCAAGTTCATGAAGGATGCCAATTTTACAAATCTATGGTAGAAATCCACAGTTCACAGATCTGTGCATACTGTATAAGGCTACTTTCACACTAGGGTTATTTGCGGATCCATCATGGATCTACAAAAACTCTTCCGTTACAATAATTCAACCGCATGCATCCATCATGAACTGATCCGCTTGTATTATGTCTTATATAGTCATGACAGATCCATCCCCATTGACTTACACTACATCGCGGACAGAAAAACGCTGCTTGCAGCGTTATTCTGTCCGCGATGGGGACGCAACCAAACGGAACGCAATGCATTTTGGTGCATTCCGTTTTGTTCAGTTCAGTTTTGTCCCCATTGACAATGAATGGGGACAAAACTGAAGCGTTTTCACCCGCTATTGAGATCCTATGACGGATCTCAATAGCGGAATTGAAACGCTAGTGTGAAAGTAGCCTAAAACTGTTGTACATGTATCATATGAGTGACGCAACACGCAAATATATACTTTGTAGCAAAAAAGATAGTATTTACTTATTGGTAGTTTTTAAAAACTAATTTGCACAAGATAAGAACATTTGAAAGCAGTCAGTTTTCCTGCAACTTTAGGCCTTATTTGGTCCACATCTGATCTGCATTTTTTGCGGATCGGATGTGGACCCATTTGTTTCACTGGGGCCGTAATAGATGTGGACAGCACACTGTTCCGCGGCCCTACAAAAACAAAAAAAAGAACATGTCCTATTCTTGTCTGTTTGCGAACAAGAATAGACAATTGTAACATAGAGCGGGACCTGTGGAAGGGACATTTGCGGAATGCACACGGTATCTGTATTTTACAGATCCTCGATTTGCAGACCGCAAGAACGCCTACGGTCATGTCCATGAGAACTTAGCCACACACACGAACATATAAGAGCAAGCTCTGGAATGATAGTGAATTACGCAGTTACAGACAGCCTTGCTGTGCTTCAAGTTAGAGACATTTTGATTTATAAGTACAAAAAAAAAAAAGGAAAACAAATGATTGGGGCATAGTAACAGTAACATAGTTTATAAGGCTGAAAAAGGACATGTGTTTATCCTGTTATCCTGCGAGTTGATCCAGAGTAAGGCAACAAAAAAAAAAAACCCCGTGAGCACACATTCTCATTGATTTTAATGTGTTTGTTCACACATCAGTCATTTTTTACTGACTGTGGGTTAGTTACAAAAAAAGTTTACGGAGACATGCACTACTTTGATCCGTGATGTGCCTGAAACATGTCCATTGAAGTCTATGTCTCTATGTGAAAAAGCACTGACACAACATGGTTGGTATCCATCTTTGGTCCGTTTATCACTGACCACAGGTAGACGGTGCTCAAGGAAATAAATTTTCAGCTGAGCGGCGTCTGTGGAATTTGGATGACACACAGACTGCAAAAAACGGTAAACAGACCAAAAATGGATTTTTCACTGATATTTTCACGGATTAAACACAAATTGATTTTTCGTACGTCAAACAGAAACGGAAATGTGAACAAGGCCTAAGGCTGCGACTATACGTAGACTTTTTGCAGCATTTTTGCTTGATTTAAAAAAAAAATTTATTCTCTGACCTGTTAGAAAGGTATATTATGTAAACTGCGGTGAAGGTAATCTTCTTACCAGTGACTGCATTTGGGAATTATAACCTCCCTTCTGATCCTTATCTGTGTCTTGTGACCAACACTAACTCTGCAAATAACACAGCATCTTATGTGTGGACAGAAAGCCGGTTTCTCTGTGTATTCCTATGGGAGCCTCAATGTCAGCCTCATAGGAATGAATAGAGAAGTAACTGACTTCCTGTCCTATGTCAATTGGAGAGTGCTAGTCACATGACACAGCTGAGGATCAGAAGGGAGGTTATAACTCACAAATACAGTCACTGGTAAGGAGATTACCTTCACTATAGCTTACATCATGCACCTTTCTTACAGGTCAGAGAATAAACATTTTTGTGGAAGTGCTTTTTTAACCATAGAGTGACACCTGCTTTGGACTACAGCTGTAGCTCAAAAGTTAAAATCAAATTATAGCACTGCAAAAAGTCTAGAGGGTACACATTTATCAAAAGTGGTGTAAAGAAAAACTTGATCAGTTTCCATAGCAACCAATCAGAGTCCACCTTTCATTTTTCAGAGCTCCTTTGGAAAATGAAAGGTGAAATCTGATTGGTTGCTATGGGCAAATAAGCCAGTTTTTCTTTACACCAATTTTGATAAATTTACCCCCTAGATGTAGCCTCAACCTAACACACGGGAAACGTTTTTTCCACTTTTTTCTCCTGAGATAATTTTTCATCTCTGGGCAAAAAATATGTTCACAGATGGAATATACAGCTGTCCGAATGGTGGATCCTGTCTTATCTATACACAGAGGTGATATTATTACAAGCAGGATTAGAATAACAGATAAGCAGGTAATTGCAGTAAAGTGATCTGTACAGAGCAAAAAGTGGCACCTGATATTAGACTAGTGGCCAGTGCGAAAACTGCAAGATTTTGTGTTTTTTGTTTAACCCCTTTCTGACATATAACATAAAAGTACGTTGTGGAGGTAAGTGACTTGCCATATTTTGACATACTATTTTGTCATGGGCGGACACCTGAGAGGTGCGCTCCCGAGTACTGCAGGGGTCCGGCAGTCCCTGATAGCCAGGCGCCTGCTGTATCCGCTGGCATTGCTGTAAAAGCCGATGCCAGTGGATTAACCCCTTCTATGCCCTGATCGACGCTGACCGCGGCATAAAAAGTGCATGCAGTGGGTGAGGGAGCCCATCGGGTCTCCGTGCTGCTGTGGCGGGGACCCGATGGGTGACAAGGCAGCCCCATGCCATGCACAGGCTGCCCAATGCCTTGCACGGCATCAGGACCTGCCTTCTACAGGGGCAGAGGAGATCCAGCCCTAGGCTGTGTCTCCTAGGCAACCTGTTAGTGTATTACTCAGTGTTAGGGTTCATTCACACGTCCGCAACTTGGGTCCGGATCCTTTCTGCAGGGCCAGAACTGTATTGTAATGCACCGCAGAAGGGATCAGACCCTCAAAAGTTGAGGTCCCAGAGGGAGGACAGAAATAAAATTTAAGCATGCTTTGCTGATGACCTGCTGATTTTCATGCAGTCTCCAGACAGACATCTCCAACTCCTGTTAGAGATTCTAATCAAGTTCGGATCAGTGACGGGATATAAAATAAACGTGACGAAAAGCCAGATCCTCTTTCTGAGACCGGGAGCCTCCCGAGCGCATGCCCAGTACGGGGTGGAAGTAAGGCGAGACCACATCACTTACCTAGGAATTAAAATTGGCCAGAATCCGGCGTCCCTATACTCATTGAACTACCCACCCTTATTTCAAAAAATAGTGAGTGATTTGGAAAAATGGAAGGACTTACCACTTTCTTTGCACGGCAGGGCCCAATTGATAAAAATGGCTAGCTTCTCACACCTCCTATACCCCATGCAGACAATACCATTATTATTGAAACACACGGATGTTTGGAGGTTGCAAACGGCTTTTACAGCATTTCTCTGGCGCAGAAAGAGACCGCGGATAGCTTATGACAAATTGTCAATGCTTAAGTGGGAAGGAGGCCTGCAGCTCCCGAACATCCGTACATATAACCTTGCTGCACAGTTTATACATGTACGGGACTGGCTGTTGGGGACTTCTAACTTCACGGCAGGCCAATTGGAACAGGAACTAGCGGCACCCTACGAATTATCAGCCATGTTACATATGAGGTTACGTGACCTCCCGCTAATCATAAAGAGCGCAACGTTACTCAGGGACACCATCATGGCATGGAAAGCGGTACGCAAATTATATAAACTCCCGATTTATCTTTCCCCCTTTATGCCTTTATGGTCTTTGCCCTCCTTTCCTCAGGGGAAATAAAATAAAATGTATATTCAATGGAGACAAAAGGGAATTTTCAAGTTACGAGATGTCCTGGATACTACGGGCCATAGACTCTTGAGCTGGGAAGAATTCCAAGACAAATTCCAGGTCACTGCCTCTCATTTTCTTCCATATCAGCAAGTGAGATCCTATTGCAGGTTAGAGTCGGAGGAGCTAGGTGAGGGGGAAAGACTGCTATGGTTTGGGGGACTCATAGGGGAAGAAACAAGCACGAGATCTCTGTCAGACCTTTATAGAAGGATCCATAATACAAAAAATATTGGGATGGTGGCCACGGCTTGGACGCGAGAGATAGACTCCCCTGATCTGGTCAAGAAAATGAGAGACAGCTATGAGTATGTGAGGGCTGCTGTGTATTACGAACAGTGGAGGGAAACACATATACGCTTGATGCATAAGGCGACTTATGCCTTTGACCTGTCCTATAGAGATGCGCCCGCCCACTATCTTCGCCATTGCCCCAAATGTCTCCTATCGAAGGCAACTCTTTTACACAGCATATGGGAATGTCCTCGACTGCAACAGGTGTGGAGACAGGGTGTAGATTTTATCAAAACGGTGTGGGATGTTGAAGTTGCCCTAGACCCAATGCAATGTGTCTTCCACTACATTCCACGCGACCAATCTGATCCCTCGAGTGCAGGAGTAGCGGTGAAAGGGATACATATTGCACTCATGGCCATCAAGAAAGCGATCCTGAGACACTGGCTAGGCCCAGACCCCCCAAAGTGGGCGGAAATAGTGGGTATTATGAGAGGGGTTCTTTACTTGGAAAGGTTAGAAATGGAACGTAACAAAGAGATACGAATTAAAGCTTTCATGTTTAAATGGAGAAAATTCATTGAAAAGGTGTTGGATCAGGAAGAAATTAAAGAATTTATGGCACCCTTCCAGTTTACCGCATGGTATCTGAAAGCACAACAGGGGGGTACTTTGGGTAGGCTTGGCACCTAAATGTCGAGAACCGGTTCTGGTAATGCTAGAGCATATAGGAAATCCTTAGTTATGGATGAATTAGAGTAACTCACAGGTCGGGGATAGGGGATGTGGGCAATAGTGGGGGGGGGGAGGGGAGGGATTGTTACATGTGAGCTTTGACATTTCAGGCTACGGGGGAGTAAATTAATAAAATTGTATTGGACCATAAGAACTCCTGTATGAATATGAATGACCCCTGCTTCACTGAATGTTGATGTGAACAGGGAGACTTTATTGTGTAATTATCTGTATTGTTCGTAACAGTACTTGATTGTCCAATAAAAAAGAATAAAATAAAAAAAGAAATAAAAATGAAAAAAAGCAAAAAAGGGGTTTTAATTAAAAAAATAACGTTTCAAGTAAAAAAAAAGAAAAAAACGCCCCTTTCCCCTGATTTTATAAAAAAAATAGAAAAAACACACATAATAGGTATCACCGCATCCGTAACAACCGGCTCTATAAATATCACATGATCAACTCCGTCTGATAAACACCATAAAAAAAAATCTGCCAAAAAAAGCCATTTTTGTCGCCTTACATGACGTATGTCCCACAAATGGCGTATGTCCCAAAAAATGGTACCAATAAAACCGTCACCTCATCCCGCAAAAAATGAGAGCCTACATAAGAAAATCACTCAAACAATAAAAAAAACTATGGCTCTTAGAACATTGAAACATAATTTTTTTGTTTCAAAAATGCTATTATTGTGTTAAAGTGAAATAAATAAAAAACAGTAGACACATTAGGTATTGCCGCGTCCGTAACAACCAGCTCTATAAAAAATGATGCGACCTAACCTCTCATCTGAACACCGCAAAAAAAATGTTTTTTGTCACCCAACATCAAATAAAGTGCAACACCAAGCGATCAAAAAGTCATATGCCCCCCAAAATAGTACCAATCAGACCGTGCCCTCCTACCGCAAAAAAATTAGACCCTACCTAAGACAATTGGTAAAAAAATAAAAAAGCTATGGCTCTCGGACTATGGAGACACTAAAACATTATTTTTTTGGTTTCAAAAATGTTATTATTGTGTAAAACTTAAATAAATAAGAAAAAGTATACATATCCGGTATTGCCACGTCCGTAATGATCTGTCCTATAAAAATTTCACATGATCTAACCCCTCAGGTGAACGCCGTTAAAAAAAACAAAACTGCCAAAACAACCAATTTTTTGGTCACCTTGCCCCATAAAGTGTAATAACGAATGATCAAAAAATTATATGTACCCAAAATTGGTACTAATAAAAACGTCAAATCTTCTTGCAAAAAACGAGCCCCTGCACAAGACATTCAGCAAAAAAAATTTAACAAATGGCAATTCAGAAAATGGAGACACAAAAACAATTTTTTTTTCAGAAATGCTTTATTATGTAAAACTGAAACAAACAAACAAACAAAGTAGATATATTTGATATCATCGCGTCCGTAGCAACCTGCTCTATAAAAATAGCACATGATCTACCCTGTTAGATGAATGCTGAAAAAATTAAAACCAAAACAGCCATTTTTTTGGTTACCTTGCCTCACAAAAAACGTAATATAAAAATCATATGTACCCCAAAATAGTACCAATAAAACTGGCACCTTATCCCCTAGTTTCCAAAATGGGGTCACTTTTTGGGAGTTTCTACTGTAAGGGTGCATCAGGGGGGCTTCAAATGGGACATGGCATTTAAAAACCAGCTCAGCAAAATCTGCCTTCCAAAAACCATATGGCGCTTCTTTTCTTCTGCGCCCTGCCGTGTGCCCTTATATCAGTTTACGACCACATGTGGGGTATTTCTGTAAACCGCAGAATCAGGGTAATGAATATTAAGTTTTGTTTGATGTGTTAAAGAAAAAAATCGATTAAAATTAAAAATCTGCCAAAAAAGTGAAATTTGGAAATTTCATCTCCATTTTCATTTGATTCTTGTGGAACACCTAAAGGGTTAACAAAGTTTGTAACATCAGTTTTCAGTAACTTGAGGGGTGTTTAGTTTCTACAATAGGGTCATTTATGGGGGGTTTCCCCTATGTAAGCCCCACAAAGTGACTTCAGACCTGAAATTGTCCTTAAAAAGTGGGTTTTGGAAATCTGGAAATTGCTTCTAAAATTCTAAGCCTTCTAACGTACTAAAAAAATAAAATGACGTTTACAAAATGATGCATGAAGTAGACATATGGGAAATGTTAAGTAATAAATATTTTATAAGGTATCACTTTCTGTTTTAAAAGCAGAGAAATTGAAATTTTGAAAATTGCAAATTTTTTAAATTTTTTGTTAAATTTGGTATTTTTTTATAAATAAAGGTGAAATATATTGACTCAAATTTATGACTATCGTGAAGTACAATGTGTCACGAGAAAAGAATCTCAGAACGGCTTGGATAAATAAAAGTATTCCAAAGTTATTACCACATAAAGTGACTCGTGTCAGATTTGCAAAAAAATGGCGCGGGCAGGAGGGCAAAAACTGTCCCGGGGAAAAAAGGGTTAAATAAAGATGTAGTCATGGAAAATTAAAAATAACATCACCAAAATTTTTTTCAAAATATGCTAAACATAAAAAATGTGATTTAAAACAACAGGGCATTTTTTGAATGATGACACATTTCCTTTAACATGATTTAGATGTTTTTTAATAGCACCAAACTCTGAATTTCCCCTTTAATTGAAGGCTACAATGAAAGAAGAATAGACACTGTGTCAGCAGTCTGGTTTTTTTTTCAGTGCAACCTCCATAAAATCCATAGGCTTCTTACAAATCCTCCCACTCCTCCTTTTCTGAGCCATTTCATTTACCTGCTTGTTATTTTTAGACACTTCCCAATTATGCTAACAGCTGCTTCACTGAAGATTGTGGGTTGCAGCGCTTATTGACGTGGGAATGTTGGATGCCTATGAAAGCTACATGGGAGATGATTTTCTTTTGATTTCTTTAAACTAGAGCAAAAAAGAAAACAAATCCATTTGAAGACTTTTTGTAGGAAGCTGAACACTGACTCATATACATATAAGTACACTAATCTATGTATTCAGAGAGAAAGAAAACCAGCGGCGTCCATCTATAATCCTTAGGACATATTCACACGCCGATGACTCGTGACGCCGCATGTATCCATTGATTTGAATTTGTTTGTCCCACGGTAAGTGTAAAAACAATGAAAACTTCCACTACTTTGGTCCGTGGTGTGGACCAAGCAATCCCACTGAAGTCTATGGATCTATGAAAACCACCAACAGAAGATGGATGGCAGTGGTTGTCACTGACCATTGGAAGGAGATGCTCCGGAAATCCCATTTTTTAGCCTAGCAATGTACATGGAAAACATGGAGGGCAAAATAAAAGACCAACCATTGACCCTTCATGGCCATTGCCAAGGAACTGACCATCTTGTCATTGCAACCCAAACTGCTGGGCTTATGGGAATTTATTAAAGGGGTTATCCTATGATTAATGTAAAAATGAGAATCAGACGTCATATAGTACACGGCAATCTCTTTCTAACAAAGCTAGAACCAGCCCTGTACCTCACATGGGTCCAGAGATCTCCCCATTCATTGCTCCAATTGCTCTACTAGATTTACAGTGCCTTGCAACAGTATTCACCCCCTTGACTTTTTTCATATTTTGTTACATTACTGCCTTAAGTTCAATATTTTGAGAATTTTATGTGATGGATCAGAACAGAATAGTCTAAGTTGGTGAAGTGAAATGAGAAAAATATATAAATAAAACTTTTGTTTAGAAATAGAAAACAGAAAATTGGCATGTGCGTATGTATTCACGCCCTTTGTTAGGAAGTCCATTAAATGCTCTGGTGCAACCAATTACCTTCAGAAGTCACATATTTAGTGACATGATGTCCACCTGTGTGCAATCTAAGTGTCACATGATCTGTCATTACATATACACACCTTTTTTGAAAGGCCCCAGAGGCTGCAACACCTAAGCAAGAGGCATCACTAACCAAACATTGCCATGAAGACCAAGGAACTCTCCAAACAAGTAAGGGACAATGTTGTTGAGAAGTACAAGTCAGAGTTAGGTAATATCCAAATCTTTGAAATCTATCATAACCAAATGGAAAGAACCTGGCACAACAGCAAACCTGCCAGGAGACGGCCGCTCACCAAAACTCACGGACCTGGCAAGGAGGGCAATAATCAGAGAGGCAGCACAGAGACCTAAGGTAACCCTGGAGGAGCTGCAGAGTTCCACAGCAGAGACTGGAATATCTGTACATAGGACGACAATAAGCCGTACGCTTTATGGAGTTAGGCTTTATGGCAGAGTGGCCAGAAGAAAGCCATTACTTTCAGTAAAAAACAAAAAAGGCTTGTTGTGAGTTTGCGAAAAAGCATGTGGGAGACTCCCAAAATGTATGGAGGAAGGTGCTCTGGTCTGATGAGTCTAAAATTGAAGTTTTCGGCCATTAAAGGAAACTCTGTGTCTGGCGCCGACCGAACACATCACATCACCCAAAGAACACCATCCCCACAGTGAAATATGGTGGTGGCAGCATCATGGGGGGGATGGGACTGGGAAACTGGTCAGAGATGAGGAGAAGATGAATGGTGCTAAATACAGGGATATTCTTGAGCAAAACCTGTACCACTCTGTGCGTGATTTGAGGCTAGGATGGAGGTTCAACTTCCAGCAGGACAATGACCCCAAACACACTGCTAAAGCAACACTTGAGTGGTTTAAGGGAAAACATGTAAATGTGTTGGAATGGCCTAGTGCAGGGATGGGCAAACTGCGGCTCTCCAGCTGTTGCAAATCTACAACTCCCAGCATGCCTAGACAGCTTACAGCTATCAGCCTACAGCAGGGCATGGTGGGAATTGTAGTTTTACAACAGCTGGAGAGCCGCAGTTTGCCCATCCCTGGCCTAGTCAAAGCCCAGATCTCAATCCAATAGAAAATCTGTGGTCAGACTTAAAGATTGCTGTTCACAAGTGCAAACCATCCAACTTGAAGGAGCTGGAGCAGTTTTGCAAGGAATAATGGGCAAAAATCCCAGTGGTAAGATGTGGCAAGCTTATAGAGACTTATCCAAAGCGACTCGGAGCTGTGATTGCCGCAAAAGGTAGCTCTACAAAATATTGACTTTAGGGGGTGAATTGTTATGGACATTGACTTTTTCTGTTATTTTGTCCTATTTGCTGGTTGCTTCAGAATAAAAAACATCTTCAAAGTTGTGGGCATGTTCTGTAAATTAAATGATGCAAATCCTCAAACAATCCATGTTAATTCCAGGATGTGAGGCACCAAAATACGAAAAAAGTCAAGGGGCAGGGGGTGAATACTTTTGCAAGGCACTATATATCAAAAGCTGGTAGCTCAGGGAGAATGTAATTTCTGCTGCAGCCCAGGAGATGTGTCTTTCTTCTGCAGCTCTCTCCCTGTCACAGCTCAGGATGCAGTTGAAGGATGGAACTGAGCATGTGCGTCCACTCCAGCGAGGTAGACAGGGAAATAAGAAAAAAGGCAAACAGCAGGTGGCGCTATACAAGTGCATTTTATCTAATAACTCAGTGGCTAATACTACATAATGACATGCAATTACAAAACTACTCAGATCCAGGGGAGGTTTAAAAACTGCTAAATATTTTTTCTGGGACAACCCCTTTTGGACTAGCGTTTCATATACCAGTGTTAATAAGGCTTCTTTCACACTAGCGTTTTTACTGGATCCGGAAGGGTTAGGCAAAACCGCTTCCGTTACTGATAATACAACCGTCTGCATCCGTTATGAACAGATCCGGTTGTATTATCTTTAACATTTTTGCCATGAAGGATCCGTCCTGAACTCCATTGAAAGTCAATGGAGGACACATTCGTTTTCTATTTTGGCAGATTGTGTCATAGAAAACAGATCCGCCCCCATTGACTTGCATTGGGGGTCATGCCGGATCCGTCTTGCTCCACATCCCAGGACAGAAAGCAAACTACAACATGTTGTGGTTTACTCTCCGGTATGGGAACGCAACTAAACAAAACGGAATGCATGTTGGAGCACTCCATTCTGTTCAGTTCAGTTTTGTCCCCATTGACAATAAATAAGGACAAAACGGAAGCGTTGTTTTTTTCCGGTATTGAGACCCTATGACGGATCTCAATACCTGAAAACTAAAACGCTAGTGTAAAAGTAGCCTAATATGTGTTTTGGTGTAAGATAGGCTACATTTATTGAGGCCACGCCCCCTCCTGCTAAGCCGTGCCCACCCTCAGTAAAATGGAAAAAAGTTTTTTGTATGCCAGGAAACTGTCCAACATCCTTTGATAAATGCAAATGTGTGTTACATATATATATACTACACTAATTCAGGTTCTGGCAGGGAGGGAGGTGGTGAGACCCTATAAAATACAGAGATTACCGGTACATTCTGAAGGCACATCTGGATGTACTGGAGATTTTCCACCGATATTTCATTTCCACAGCAGAATGGGCAAGCTGCAAATTTTCCATTAAATGTGCATACAGTTTAAAAAAAACTGCATTGTATTGTACGGTAAATTGTCCCAGACATTCATTGCGAAATCCATAACTATGCCACCACATCTGAACATCGCCTAAGGGTGCTTTTCCATAGGGAACAATTATTTGGAAAGAAGGACAAATATTGAGTAATTTATTAACTATATTCACTAGTTCATTATACTTGCTTATATTAGAGCATTTTAGGGATTTCCTAAAGATTTCACTATAAGAATTAGATATTCAACTTATTCTAAAGTGCACTAGAGTGGCATATATACTGTACTATATTGTACTGTACTATATATACTGTACTATATACTGTATATAAACTTTACTATATTGTACTGTACTATATAAAAACTGTACTATATACTGTATATATACTGTACTATATTGTACTGTAAAAGAGAGAGAGAACAAAAAGCAACATGCAGCGGTATTTAGAAAAGTATCAAAAAGATTTTATTGAACATATATTAAAAATTATAAATCATAGAAGGAGGTAGCAAGAAAGCATAGACGCCACCCTGGACCCTATAGAAAAACGTACAAGAACATATATGTATCTAGCATCGTTAGAAGGAAATATAACAGAAAGTCAAATGCTATACTGTTTTATAAGTATGGTATATCAAAGCCTCGCTGTAGCCTTCAAAAAGTCCACAAAAAAGAAACAATAATAAGGACAAGTGTCTTTGTATATAGATAATGTTGGTGGTACAAGGCAAACAGAAAAAGACATGAATCGTGCTAGAACAGAACCCGAAGGGGTACTTACCAGTAAGAAAATGGAAGTGAGGGACCAGGATGGCGTATATTGTACTGTACTATACACATAGTATATACACATACTCTACTGTATATATGTACTGTACTATATAATATATATATACTGTTTATATTGAACTGTACTATATACTGTACTGTACTATATACTGTACTACATTGTACTGTACACCTGTAATATATATATATATATATATATATATATATATACACACACTGTACTGTACTATATAATGTATATATACTGTACTATATACTGCTTATATTGTACTGTACTATATAGTGTACTACATTGTACTGTACATATACACTATACTGTACTATACATTATGTATATATAAAAACCGTGTAGCGGCTAATTCTCAGCACATTTGCCAGGTTGAGGCTGGATTTCCACTGGTCCCTATTATAGTCATTGGGGGCTGGCGGTGCCCCAGCCCTTTCCGGCTATGACGGATATGATGAACTCCAGCAGGCTGTCTCTCTGCTGGAGAAGCCAGCCGGAAGATTGAGACTAGATGGAAGTGTGAAACTAGCCCAAGCTGCTGTGACATCATAACTAAGTTTCAGTCAAGAAAACCACTATGACATCATAACTAGGTTTCAGTCAGTTATACTGCAGTGACATCACAAGTCGAGTTCAGTCAGAAAAACCGCTGTGACATCACAAGTAGGTTTCAGTTAGGTAAGCTGCTGAGACATTACAACTGGATTTTAGTCAAGCAAGCTGCTAAGACATCACAACAATGTTTCTGTCAGGCAAGCTCCTGTGACATCATAAGTGGGTCTCAGTTAAGCAATCTGCTGTGACATGACAACACTGTTTCTGTCAAGCAAGCTGATCTATACAGCAGGATCACAGTCTCCCTCTTCCTACCAGTTATACATCTAGCTATACAGCCAAGCATCAGACTTGCTTTCACAGGCGCCCGTCCACATTATGCCTACTGAACCGTGCATCAGGGCTTCCCACTCCTTCTTACTCCACTCCTGGGCTTTCCACTCCTTCCCACTCTACTCCTGGGCTTTCCACTCCTTCCCACCCAACTCCAGGGCTTCCCACTCCTTCCCACCCCACTTCAGGGCTTCCCACTCCACTCCTGGACTTCCCACTCTACTCCAGAACTCCCCACTCCTTAGCTTCCCATTCCTTCCCACTCCTTAGCTTCCCATTCCTTCCCACTGCTTCTCACTCCACTCCAAGGCTTCACACTCCTTCCCACCCCACTCCAGGGCTTCCAACTCCTTTCCAGGACTTTCTTCTACTTTTCACTCCCCTCCTGGGCTTCCCACAACTTCTCACTTCACTCCAGGGCTTCCCACTCCTTCCCACCCCACTCCAGGGCTTCCCACTCCTTCTCACTTCACTCCAATGCTTTACAATCCTTCCCACCCCACTCCAGGGCTGCCCACTCCTTCTGACTCCACTCCAGGGCATCCTACTCCACTTCAGGGCTTCCTACTCCACTTCAGGGCTTCCTACTCCTTCCCACCCCACTCCAGGACTTCCCACTTCTTCTCAATCCACTCCAGGGCTTCCCACTCCTTTTCACTACACTCCAGGGCTTCCCACTCCTTCTCATTCAACTCCTAGGCTTCCTGCTCCTTCTCACTCCACTCCAGGGCTTCCTATCTCCTTCTCTCCTAGCGATATGACCCCATTGTCTGAGAAGGGAAAACCCCTTTAAGGGCTCATGCACACGACCATTGTTGATTTGTGGTCTGCAAATTGCGGATCTGCAAAAAAAAACATACCAACAGTGTGCGTTCCACATTTTGCGGAACAGAACAGCCGGCCCATGATAGAACAGTTCTATCCTTGTCCGTAATGCGGACAATAACAGAAAATGTTTTATTTTTTTGAGGACATACGTACACGGAGTCATTTCCGTTTTATTTTGAGGCCCCATTGAAGTGAATGGTTCCGCATTATTTCTAGTACAAGGGAATATCTTTCTCTAAGTATATTACAAAAATGTTTAACACTCCGTCCCTACACTTTATTAAAAAATACCATAATATCTAGAATTTAATATTATGCCCATGTCCCCAGTTTCCCTCTTCTTAAAAGGCAAAGGGAACTTGTCTTTGAGGTTTTCTTCTGGAGCAGTAACTCTTCTGCGTTATCTACAGTACACTGCCCAGCTTTTCTCAGCGAGTAAACAAGACCATTTTATTTACCAGAAAATCTATCTGAAGAGGTTAAAACAATGTAAACAGCGTTTCCTGTACATGTTTAGCTTGCCGTTTTCCGAATTCTGGGATTACAGTTTTGAGTTCACTTAACTCTCCAGTTAGGGGAGGAAATTGATGTTAATCAGTTGCAGCTAGAGCACAAGCCCTAGGCCTTTAAAGGAGGAATCACATTAATAGCTAAAGCAGATGTTAGTGCAAAAGATAGGCAGACGTTTCTAGCCAAAGGTTTAATAGGTGATAATGTCCTAAAGAAACGAGGGGTTGGGGCAGGGAGAGGGATTCATATGCATTAAATAAACTGAGGGGGGATGGGCAAACCTTTATGCTCTTGGAAATCTGACTGATGTGGAATCCAAGTCTCATAACATAGATTTAGGATTGTGTTACCTACTAGCTAAAGTGACCAACACCATCATTTAGAATGAATGTCAAGGGAGATCTGAAACATGAGAGAAGGGAAGACCAATGCTCAAGTCCAGTTCATCGACCACTACTGACCTCATGGCACTGCTATATGATGTGGCTAGAAGTTTTCTTTCAATGCATGTCAGCACCTTCATCCGCAGGACTAAAGATGTCCATACACTAGACTTAGGACTCATGTACACGACCGCAAATTGCAGATCTGCAAAATATGGATGCCGTCCGTGTTCTGTCCTCCTTTTGTGTGAAGGTACATAGCTTGACAGACAGCTAAACCATTCCCAGCAATAGATTGACTACGGAGCAACATCCAACTTGTCTTTATTGCAAGGATATATAATTTCTGTGCATAGCAATTAACATACAAACACAGACACATATCTAATCGGAGCATGTTATCCTATCTGCATAACAAGCATGGTCCCTAGCTGCTAACTGTAAGCTGCTATAAAAAAGAAGAAGATAGGCAAAAAACATATGCAAACAGGCTGTAATGTGGCTATGTGACATACCAGCGATGCTACCGTGAGCTTAGATGTGGAGGATGACTCCAGAGACTTCAAGACCATGTGCTAACCTCTGGAAAGATGCTGTAAATTAGAAAGTGACTGCTATGTGCAGGACTGATGATGTCACTGAGGTATGGAAGCTGAAGTAGACCAAACTTCTAGTATGAATAGCTGCAATTGTATGTAAAACGGCCACTAGAGGGTGATGTTACAGAATCAACAGAGAATTATACAGAAAGCAAATCGACTATGCATGAAAACATTCAAATTTTTTGTGGACCCTTTGACAGTGGTCTACATTTTGCGGGCAAGTATAGGACATGCTTTTTTTGCAGGACGGACATACGGATACAGAAAGCACAAGGATCATCAGTGTGTTTCCACATCTGTATGTCCGTTCTGAAAAAACATAGAATGTGGACCATGGGCCCATTGAAGTCAACGAGTCTGCAAAAAAGATATGGACCACATTTGAGGTCCACAAAACGGATACGGTTGTGTGCGTGAGGGCTAAAGCTGATGAAAGTCGAATGAATATTCATCGGGTAAAATCTGCAGGTATACTTCCATCTTCCATTTTTTTAATCACCTCCTGACCGCCTAACGCAGGGATGAGTCCTGCGGGCGGCCGGGATGTTCCTCCTTGACGCGCTGGTCGTCATCTCACGAGATGCGAGATTTGCAGCGGACGGCCGCGTTCACTGCAGGAGGCGGGGAAGAAGTTATTGTACAGCCTGCCAGCGCTGATCGTTTGCTGGCAGGCTGTACATTTAAAAAGAAAAGTGATCAAAATGTAAAAAAAAAAATATTTACATAAAAATGTAATATTAAACTTTGTGGCTTGCTACCTGCTCCTCTGGTGGTCCCTTTTGCTTGGGACCACCAGAGGAGCAGGCAGCTATGTAAGTTGCACCAAACACCGCACTTCCCCCCACCCCTGTCACTGATTAAACCCTGATCACCCAATATTAACTCCCTGATTACCCCCTGTCACCCCCTGTCACCCCCCTGCCATTGATCACCCCCCTGTAAGGCTCCATTCAGACGTCCGTATGTGTTTTGCGGATCCGCAAAACACGGACACCGGCAATGTGCTTTCCGCATTTTGCGGATCCGCACATTGCCAGAACTATATAGAAAATGCCTTTTTTTGTCCGCAATTGCGGACAAGAGTAGGACATGTTCTATATTTTTGCGGATCCGGAAGTGCAGATCCGCAATTCCGGATCCGAGCGGGACAAAGTCTGTCCGCATAGAATTGAATGGATCCGTAATTCCGTTCCGCAAAATTTTGCGGAACAGAATTGCGGATGTGTGAATGAGGCCTAAGCTTTACAAGCACTCCTATGTCCTTTCCCCTCTTTTTATTTTGCACATTTTTTGGCAAAGATTTTTTCATCCACATTGATCAATGTGAATGAAGAAATCTGTGCCGTTCATTATTTCTGTCAGCCCAGAAAAAACCTGTATACTCTACCTGTATACTCAATATAAGGAGAATAGCAGAAACTCCTGCTGGCCATACATGTAATGATTGCGGTGACCCTCCAGGGCAGTACAAACACCCCACAAGTGACCCCATTTTAGAAAGTAGACACCCCAAGGTATTCACTGAGGGGCATAGTGAGTTCATAGAAGTTTTTATTTTTTGTCACAAGTTAGCTGAAAATGAAATTTTTTGAAAAAAAAAATTCAATTTCCGCTAACTTATGACAAAAAATAAAAACTTCCATGAACTCACTATGCACATCGGCGAATACCTTAGGGTGTCTACTTTCCAAAATGGGGTCATTTGTGGGATGTTTCTACTGTCTGGGCATTGTAGTACCTCAGATAAAAATGACAGGTGCTCAGAAAGTCAAAGTGCGGAAATTCACTTTTTTGCACCATAGTTTGTAAACACTATAACTTTTACCCAAACCAATAAATATACACTTATTGCATTTTTTTAATCAAAGACATGTAGAACAATAAATTTTGAGAAAAATATATATAGAAATGTAGTGTTATTTGAAAAATTTTACAACAGAAAGCGAAAAATTTTGTTTTTTGGCAAAAATTTCGTTAATTTTTTATTAATATCAAAAAAAGTAAAAATGTCAGCAGCAATGAAATACCACCAAATGAAAGCTCTATTAGTGAGAAGAAAAGGAGGTAAAATTTATTTGGGTGGTAAGTTGTATGACGGAGCAATAAACGGTGAAATTAGTGTAGTGCAGAATTGTAAAAAGTGGCCTGGTCATTAAGGGGGTTTAAGCTAGGGGGGCTGAAGTGGTTAAACTCAATGTTGATAGAAAATTTTATTTTACAATGTTTGGCTGTTTTTCCTAATCATTTTGGCAGTGCTATACCATGGAAAATGAAATGCAAAATGTGGGCCTCCTGTAGCAGTCAGCATAAAGAGATAAAACGCCCATATAGATGGGTAATCTAATGTCGGTTTACTGCTGCTGTGAGGGGAAGATGTTATCTACAGGTTAATCATCATTAATAGTAGATGTAGAATTGGGATGACAGTTGTGTCGTTTTCTTGATAGGCCTAGATAAAGATGTTCGCAGAAGAGCATGGCCGTGAAATGTGTGATACTCTAATCCAGGCATGCTCAACCTGCTTCCCTCCAGCTGTTGTAAAACTACAACTCCCACAATGCCCTGCTGTAGGCTGATAGCTGTAGGCTGGCCAGGCATGCTGGGAATTGTAGTCTTGCAACAGCTGGAGGACCGAAGGTTGAGCATGCCTGCTCTAATCGAGTCACTCATCCCCGTTCCCTCTCTAGTCGCGGTAATGGTCTGAGAAAGCCGGTTAAGGACGTTTTCTGTGCTTAGAATCAAAACAAAGGCGAAAGTTAAACTGGACAGGAAATAAAATACCACCCTATCAACATTTGAAATTTTATGTTCGTCGATCACCAGAAATTTCAGACAAAGTTCCCAGGAAGATGGTTCTTTCTTCTCCCAGTGCCTGTGAAACGCATGCCCAGTCTGAACTACTGTAACAGGGAATATGGATAAAATGTCTGACGGACCTTAAAATCTAGTTACGATGATCGATGCTCATTCATTCAAAGGATCTTCAACCAGCAACCGACTTCGAATGTGTACGATCGCCTTAAAGGGGTCAATTAAACCTGTAAACCCGCCCTCCCACACAATGCTCGTGCCCCTCATACAGAGAATACTTACCTGATCTCCGACTCCTGTGTCCTTCTGGATCCCTGCACAGCCGTTGCTGTATCTCCTGGTAGTGCAAATCACAACATCCGGCGATGGGGGTGCAGCCAATAACTGGCAGCGCTGCTCACTTGCTCCCTTTGCATCACAAGTGACATCACACATGATGCAAGAGGGCAGGTCACCATCACAGCTGCTATTGGCTGTACACCCCCCCTCCACCCCCGTCACCAGATGTTGTAATCTGCACGAGGGGGAGATGTGGCAACGGCCATGGGGGGATCCCGAAGGACACAGGCGTTGGAAACTAGGTAAGTATTCTCTGTATGAAGAGCCCGGGCATTGTGTGTGTGTTGGGAAGGGGGGGATGTTACAGGTTTAGATAACACCTTTTAATGTCTCCAAAAGTGTTCCACACCAATAAAAGTTCACATCTGTGACAAAGGCTCAGCTAAAGAGGCAAGTAATTAAAAATTTTGTATAGCCAGTGAACTATTCAATACAATATCTGTATAGCGCCACCTGCTGTTTGTTCTTTTCCTTATTTTCTGTCCGTCCCTCTGAGCTGGTCGAATGTGCTCAGTTTAAATCTTCAACTGCCACCAGCCATATATTCTGTTAGAAGCTGTGGCAGTTATAGGGAGCATCAGCAGAAAGGACACACCCCCGCGGCTGAAAGGCTGAAGATAATCTAGCAGAGCAATTGAAGCAGTGAATGTGGAGATCTCTAGATCTATGTGCAGTACGAGGCTGGTTCTAGCTTCATTAGAAAGGTATTATCATGTACTATATGTTCATTTTTTACATCAATCATCTCTGCCCCCAGATTCCATCAAAAATACAGGACAAGATAGTGCAGAGTTCTGTACTATTTTGTCCGGTAAAATGCCGGACTGACAGGCTTTATTATGGCCAACAAGATCATTATTTTTTTATGCTTTGCAGAACAGAGAAAAAGAATGTCATTGTGAACGTGGCTTTAGAGAAATCGAAATGCCAGGATATATCACCACGTTTCTGACACTACACAAATTCCATTAAGAAGTGGTTGAAAGAGTTTTATAAAACAGTACTACTTTTCTGCCACCCTCTATGAAACTAGCATAGATTGTAGCAAAAACCTACACCAGCTCCCGAGCAGTAAGAAAAAATTGACTCTTTATTTGCACTACTTCTCATGTGATAAATGCTTTATAATTAAAAAAAAAATTTACTAATTATTTTTTTGTTTTATTTGGGGAAAACTGACAATTTTTCAGTCATGTTTTTCCAAACCATAGCTCCCTTAACCTTTAAAAATGCAAACTGACCAAAATAAATTAAAATTAGGTCTCTATTTTGTTAGTCATTTTGATATATAATATGTATATAGTTTCAAATGAATGGGGTGATAATGGTGACTGTCTGTTCATATGGATTTTTTTAAAATTTATATTTGGCATATACACTAGGGTTGTGGTGGCAAACCTATGGTACGGGTGCCAAAGGTCTAAGGCATACCAACATGCCTTAGACTCTTCCTGCTATTCATCAGCGCAGGGCGCACTATGAACAGCACAGACAGTGCACTGAATGTAGGCAGGCTATCATAGCTGAATGATAAAGTACATGGAAGATATACTATACTGGACTGTAGTATTCAGGGTAAATTGCCATGCACTTTGCGATAAATAGGTGGGTTTTGGGTTGCAGTTTGGGCACTCGGGCTCTAAAAGTTTCACCATCACTTCATTAGGCCTCATGCACACAACCGTACGGCTTTTTCAGTATTTTGCAGTCCGCAAAAAATACGGATGATGTCTGTGTGCATTCCGTTTTTTGCGGAACGGAACAGCTGGCCCCTGATAGAACAATACTATCCATGTCCTATATGCGGCCAATAATAGGACATGTTCTATCTTTGAACGAAACGGAAACAGAAGGCATAAGGAGTACCTTCCGGTTTTTTTTTGCGAATCCATTGAAATGAATGGTTCCGTATATGGAACGCAAACGGGGGAAAAAAAACATTTGTGTGCATGAACCCTTAGGGATATTTGGCTTGTGGGTGAAATTTCAGGATGAACCTAAAATGCACAATAACCTTTACAGGTAAACTTCTCTAAACATTTCAATGTACATGTCTAACTGTTCAATGTTTCAGTACTTTGTGCACAACTTGCTGTTCTCTAACAAGGAGCTTAATAGCAAAATTCACAACAGGTGTTTGAGCCATGAATCACCCAATACATTTCCTGGTTCAATTAGAATTGGTATTTAAACAGTCCTCCTCATCATGCTGTTCACATTTTCACATCATGAGACCAATATGACACCTAACAATTGATCAACAGTACCTCGTTATTAAGAAGCTTCAAGCAGGGTGTTCTCAGACGGAAGTGACCACTGAGCTTAGTGTGTCAGAGTCTCATCATCAGGTTGCAAGAGATACAAAAGAGACTTTAAGTGTCACAAAAATGCATAGAAGTGGACGTCCTTTGGCCACATCCCACACTGAATACCGCTTAATTGTGAACAATGCCCTGCAGAAACAGATGATGAATGCCACACAACTCCAGGAACATTTAAAGGAGGTGAGAGGCACCCAATTGTCACGTCAGACCATTCAAAACCATTTACATCAGATCAGTGTGGTCTGGGTGCTAGACCACCTGCAAGGGTACCTGACCACATGCATAATCGTCTTGCAGGGGCCAGAGAGCATCTCCTCTAGACTAGGGACCAATGCTGTTCACTGATGAGTCAATTCACGTTGAGCAGAAATGATGGCCACCAACGATGTTGGAGACGTCAAGGGGAACACTATGCATCAGCCACTGTTGTCACCAGACAAGCCTTTGGTGGTGGTGGTGTTGTTGTTAGTGTGGGCATGTGTGTCCAGTCCAGGGATCAGCAACATTTAGCACTCCAGCTGTTGTGAAACTACAATTCCCAGCATGCTCCATTCATTTCTATGTGAGCTCTTAGGCCTCTTTCCCACTTGCATTCTGAGGATCCGGCGGGCACTTCCGTCCCGCCGAAACGATGTTTAGCTTAATTCCGGATTGATGCACTTCAATGGGCATTTCTTCCGGATTTTTGGACAGAGACAAATCCGCAGCATGCTACGGTTACTGAACGGAAGACATCCTGAACGGATTTCTCTCCATTCAGAAAGCATTAGGATTATCCTGATCAGTATCTTTCCATCCTAGAGCCCCGAGGACGGAACTTTAGGACGGAAAGCAAAAATGCAAGTGTGAAAGGGGCCTTTTAGGGTCCTTCCACACTGGCGTTTTTGTTTTCCGGCATAGAGTTCCGTCCCAGGATCATCCCCATGCATTCTGAATGGAGAGAAATCCGTTCAGGATGCATCAGGATGTCTTCAGTTCAGGACCGGAACGTTTTTTGGACGCAGCAAATACCGCAGCTTGCTGCGCTTTTTGTTCCGTCCAAAAATCCGGAACACTTGCCGCAAGGCCGGATCCGGAATTATTGCCCATTGAAAGGCATTAATCCGGATCCGGCCTTAAGCTAAACGTCGTTTAGCTTTTTCTCAATGGTTACCATGGCAGCCAGGACGCTAAAGTCCTGGTTGCCATGGTAAAGTGTAGTGGGGAGCAGTATACTTACCATCCGTGCGGCTCCCGGGGCGCTCCAGAGTGACGTCAGGGCGCCCTACACGCATGGATCACGTGATCCATGCGCATGGGGCGCTCTGACATCATTCAGGAGCGCCCCGGGAGCCGCACGGACTGTAAGTGTCTGCTCCCCCACTCCCCACTACTACTATGGCAACCAGGACTTTAATAGCGTCCTGGCTGCCATAGTAACCTCAAAAGCATTTCGAAGACTGATCAGGATCCTGATCAGTCTTCTATGCTTTCAGGCGACTTGCATTCTGACTGATCCGGCGGGACGGAAGTGCCTGCCGGATCCTCAGAACGCAAGTGTGAAAGGACCCTTAGAAGAGCAGGGCAAGTATGCATGCTGGGGTGCCAGAGGTTGCCTACCCCTGGTCTAGTCCATACAGAACTGCCCTACACTTTGTGAACAGTACAGTGACAAGCCCATACTACTTGAATAACATCATTAATCCAGTCATCGTCTCTCTGCATGAACACTGGCCTAATTTAATCTTCATGGATGACAATGCGTCAGCTCATCAAGGTCGCATCATTAGGGAACGGCTAATGGAGACTGGGGTACCTCAAATGGAGTGATCTGCACTTTGTTCATACCTGAAACCCATCTAAAACCTATGGCAGGGATGGGCAAACTGCGGCTCTCCAGCTGTTGCAAAACTACAACTCCCAGCATGCAAAGACTGCTTACAGCCATCAGCCTACAGCAGGGCATGGTGGGAATAGTAGTTTTACAACAGCTGGAGAGCTGCAGTTTGCCCATCCTTTACAAACGGGATCAGCTGAGTCACTGTGTAGAGGCTCGTAACGCTGTACCCCAGTACCCAAATGACCTGAGGGCCACCCTTCAAGAAGAGTGGGATACCATGCCTCAGCAGACAATCAGTTGACTTGTGAACAGCATAAGTCATTGTCAGGTAGAGTTGAGGGAACTTGTGTTTTAAGTTCGGCGTCCAAAGTTCGGGTTATCCAAGCATCCCGTTATGGATTCCGCTACCACAGACCATAACGGCATTTGGAACACGGGGTGAAGGACCTGGGGTGACGTCAACGTCATGTGATCAGTGCAGGGGGCGTGGCTCAGTACTGGATAAGAGGTCGTAGGCTACCACCTCTTATTTAATCCAGTACTGAGCCACGCCCCCTGCACTGATCTCATGACGGTGACGTCACCCCAGGTCCTTCGTGTTGTTCAAGGTTCGGGTTCATTGAAGAATCTCTATGGATTCCAAATGCCATTATGGTCCGTGGTAGCGGAATCCATAACAGGATGCTTGGATAACCCGAACTTTGGACGCCGAACTTAAAACACAAGTTCGGTCAACTCTATTGTCAGGCTGAGGATAGGTCATCATTTTATGGATAACCCCTTTAAGCCTATGTTTGAACCCTTAACAAGTCTTACAACGTGACCCATGAGACTGCCAGATTTTATGACCAATGATCGGTAATGAGTGTTCCTATGAACTGATTATCTAGCAGTCTAATACGGTCTCTAAATGCCCGATGAACTAGCAAATGCTTGTTCATTGGGCAGTCCAGATTTGTCGGCGGCAGATCGCACAGTCTAACAGCAATCTGCCGCAGGCACTCCGCTGTTCTACATGGGGATGAGCGATAGCATAGCGATGGTGTGGAGGACATCACTGCATGTAATAGCAGCAGTGTCCTCCGCTAGCCATCTGCCGGGAGGGAACGTTTTCCTCCCAACAAATGCTAGTAGCATCTGGGTGTCTAATACACCCTTAAGGATTGAAGCCAAACCAGAAACCCATCTGCAGACGGGGCAGCACTATAGAAACAGTTTCTTCCTTCAGGAATGCCAGTTATGAAAATACTGACTATAGTCTTTATAAACAGCTGCCAGGGACCAACTACAGTGTGAAGACCAACATGGGCAATAACTACTTTTTCATAAAAACAAATTTTCAATATTCAGTTGCGCCTAAGACGCAGGCGGATAAGGAAAAGGATAAGACATTTTTAAGTATTGTAAGAAGCAAACATGTTCAAGTTTCAAACAAAGACACACTGACAAATCAAAGAAAAACCATTGGTTGTATGGACTGGCTGTTTTTAAATATACGTTTTATTTTGTATATATTTTATTATACATCTTTCATTTTTTTCCGCTAAGACCACAACAAAAACACTTGAAACTGGAGTAAGAACTTGGGACACTGTGCCCTGTAAACAGATTTAGCACTATAATACACTGGTAAGTTTTTGTATTTTGGGTATACATCTCTCCAATAAAACACCCACACAGTGACAAGAATGAGACTTTAATTGGTTTTCAAGTGGAGTTTATAACACTAAGATAAAGGGATGTTAACACATACAATAACAAATGGACATGTGATTTGAATGAGGCATTATCCTGTACATGTAATTTGTTGTATATTCTCAGTGCATAGCATTACACACAGAGCCACAATAATATTTGAAGAGGCTGAACCGGAGAAAAGACTAAAGGGGGAAAAAAGAAAGAAAGAGAAAAAATATACTTTCAAGGAATTCTTCAAATTTGGGAGCAGAGTTATGGGGGCCAAATATGTCCACATCCAGTTGAAGCCTCCTAATAGTGCACAGTTCCACCCATTCCATTTGCATGCATGACAGGTTTAGCAGTATTTAACAAAACAAAAAGGAAAAAAATAAAAGGGGGGGGGGGGGGCGACGACAAATAAAAAGGTAAACGAGGCACTTTGTGGCAACCACAGGCATCATTAGACATATTGCACAAATTTCAGCTTTTGCTTGTATACACACTGCCTGTAAACTCCACCTAAAATCTGTGGCCCATTCACAAAGGAGTCATGTACACAAACCAACTTTCTGCAATAAAAAAAAAAAGTTTTCACTGGGACTATAGATCTGCCTGTGGGCCCTTATTGTGGGCTTTATGGTGGCCATTCAGAGCCCCATCCTTCTCTTACCCTGGGTTCACACCTGAGCGTTTCTGAGACGCGCTTACAGCGCGTTTTTGCAAATAGGAAACGTGCGTCATACGTGCGTTCGTGACTCTGGAGACCAATTGAAAAAGGCATATGTATACTTTAACGCGCGTTCCCATTGAAGTCTATGGGTGCAAACGCGCGACAAAACGCCCCAAAGAAGCTCAAGAACTTCTTTGAGCGTAGGGCGTTTTACAGTGCGTTCAAACGCGCTGTAAAACGCTCAGGTGAGAACCATGCCCATAGGGAAACATGGGTTTTCTCCTGTTGAGCGTTTTACAGCGCGTTCAAACGCGCTGTAAAACGCTCAAGTGTGAACTGAGGGTTAGTGAACGTCATTTAATAGGAAAAACTTTTGTTTAGGACCGTGAGATGGCCAAATTTGAAAAGATCCACACTGCACGCCCCTCACCTGTTCCCCTTGTTGGAAGATGACCGCATTGTGCATCTTTTCTTAATGAACCACCCCCACAATTTTTTTTTTATCCTCTGGCTCGTTAGAAACATGCATGATCCAAACTGTAGTGAAGGTAATGTTCTTACTGCTGGCTGTAGTTATGAGTTATCCACTTCCTTCTGATCCTCAGCTGTGTCATGTGACTAACACTCTGACCCTCCAGCTGACACAACGTCTTAAGTGTGGACAGGAAGTCACCTTCTCTATTCATTCCTATTAGGCCTCACGCACTAGGCCAGGGATGGCGAACCTGAGGCTCTCCCAGCTGTTGCCAAACTATAACTCCCAGCATGCCCAGAGCTATCAACCTACAGCAGGGCATGGTGGAAGTTGTAGTCTTACAACAGCTGGAGAGCCACAGGCCAACCCAGCACTAGGCCGTTTCCGTATTGCAGTTAGCCAACCACTGATCTGCAAAATACACACATGCAATCTGCATTTTTTCACTCCCATTACTAGAAATTACTATTCTTGTCTGCAATACTGGCAATAGGGCATGTTCTATAATTTGCAGAATGGACAGTCACGGATGTTTTTTGGGCAGACCCATAGAAATGAATGGGTCCTTGAGCAATCTGCAAAAAATGCGGATTGGAAACCGATACAAAATACGGTCGTGTGCATGAGGCCTTAAACATCGAGACTCCCATAGGAATGAACACAGAAAATGAGTTCCTAGCCACACGGGTCAGTTGGAGTGTGGAAGTGTCAGTCACAAGACAGAGGAGGAACAGAAGGGAGTTGATAACTAATAAATACAGAAACCAATAAGAACCTACACTACAATTTACAGCACACCAGGCCAGAGAATAAAACTTTTGTGGGAGTGCTCCTCTAAGTATTTTTCTTTCTACAGGATCAGCATTAAGCAGGTTGGTCATTCTGAACACATACATGGTAAAGGCTAAAATCTAGAAATCAATTACAAACTGAGGGTGTTACACCAGCTGCACAAAAACTTGCAGCCAACGTGTTGCCTTTATGCATAGTTAACCAGCATCCATGACTACAGGCCATACTGTCCCAGGACCATGACGGCCATGTACAACACAGCAGTCATTTCCAGGGGAGGCCAACAAAATACTGCAATAAATTAAATTTAGGAATAGAACAAATCATTCGGTCACAAGAATTCTTGGCAAATCTATGATTTTGCAGCAAAAAAAAAATAAAAAAAAATAGATTTATACATCATATACTTTATATTTAACGTAATGCCATGGTTCACACTCCAGATGACTACACCATAAAACATTAGGGAGGTTTTGAGGATAGCAAAAGCCTTAAAACCAATCTAATTTAAGGGGGCTGAGAAGGGATCAGGTGAAAAAAAAAAAAGTGCAAATTCCCATAGTTTAGGGTTTATCCGTATGATCTTCATTCAAATAAAGCACATGTGACAGTTTCTAAAAATCTAGCCTTAAATTGGGAGCCAAACTCAGAGGTTGGCAGATATTTATATCTAAAGTTCTAACATATCCCTGTACCAAGGATTCAATTTATGCAATGCAGTATTCAATATAAAAAAAAAAAGATTTAATTTGTTATTTTTCGATGCTGCACCACTTTAGCCCCAATTCTACATTTTTTTGGACCTAGTCACGACTATACATAGTAGCAGCAGGTATGCATCACATAGGGAGGAGGAGGAATCCAGGCCTGCACAATTGGTAACTCCTCATCTTAGTGCAATCTGTTTAGCCATACCAAGTCTTCACCCCTGGCAATGTCGGTAAGGCAACAAATGAGCAACACTTAATCGAAACAGAAATTCTGAATAGCAGACACAGAAAACGATGCCCAACTTTAAAGCATTTGATGCCCCCATGGGTACTAATGAACAGGTTGTAGTGATGGCACATCCCCAAACCAGGATCAAACCCAAGCATACATATGCCAAAATGCTGTAAAAGGCAAACCTAGTAATTTGTTACCAAAATGAATTATATAGGCAGCGAGGGTGCAAACATCTGGCATACGGCGGACAGACTGAATAGACGGGGTGCCAAACCGTTTCAGCACACGCTTGCTTAGGTTGTGGTGCTCTTCTACATGTGGACTTTTCATTTCCATACAGCCAAATGAATTGACCACACAAATGACTGGCAGGCAAAGACAGGTTACCCATGTGCTGCCCAACGGCTGAAACTAAAGGGCTTCAAATACATACAATACAGCTTTAAGGCTGTGTTCACATTTGCCTCAAAGCCAGTCAGATCATAACCTTTAAAGGTCAGGCTTCCATTGGGGTTCCTGTATTTTTAGCGGCAACAAAATACCAATTGGTAGGGAACGAGCATAACACAAGTGTGAACATAGCCAAAGACATGTCATGTGCATTTACAACGGTCATACCAAAGCCGTGTAGTTCCTGACCATTAAAAAATTACAAATAAAAGTAGAATAAAAACATTTCAATAATACTTCGGCCTCAAAGCTAATGAGGGCTGTAGATGAGGCACAGGACATATCTAGTACAAACGTCCTAATAAAAATTCGCCATTACTAGTAAAGAAATCGAAAACTGGACGAGGCCCCCCTAAAACTCCATACTTTCCTCAGTGTCGGAACAGGCGAGGGGCGTAACTAAACACATGATATTGCTCCATCCAGACTTAGGGCATGCCAAATTTACCCAAGTGAAAGCGGCTTGGAAGTTTTTCCAACGCTGATCGAAACCTGACCTCTAAACTGAAATAAAACTCACGTCATAATTTCAGTAAGGAGTCCATTATTCTCTTCCCTGTGCAGTATAAAAAATAAAAAAAATACTTCTTACTGAAATTACGTAAGGAGACTCAAATCAAGATAACCTAATTATGTGGAGGTACCAGGATCGCAGCCGCTGCTAGAGTCAAGAGCAGGCAGACATATGGGAAGGGTCTCTTGTGATGGGATAAATTTTTTTTTTTTAAAAAGCCAGTATCTGCTCACGCTAATAAATGCCCAATATGAAAAATAAAAATCTAAACCAGGTCGAGGTACACAACCTACTTCTCATCGATCGCCGGCATACCATTTGATTAAATAGCCATTTCCGAATACTTAAAATTGAAACGACAGCTTCCGTTAACTAGGACAAAGTACACTTAATGAAACAGAATAAAATGGGATTTTACACGGCCGTAAAAACAGACTTTCTTTTAGTAAAATAGCAACGTTTGAATTTTAGATTTAAAGCTTGCAAAAAAAATAAAAATAAAATAAAAAACAGCAGCGGTGGTAAGCTTAAATATTCTGTAGCCTGGCATGCCAAAAAAAATAAAAATAGAAAGAAAAAACATTGCCACATTAATAAATGGAGAACCAGGCTAGATTTGCCATATACGTGAACTATTGAACACTGCCAGTTGAGAAACCTAATATTTTTTTTAATAGCAAACTACATAGAATATTTGGGACACTATATTTTAGATATACATATTTTTTTTATATCTGTGCCGTGTTGAAACTTTTAAAGCAACACTGACTTCATAACCATGTGTAACGTAAAAAAAAACAAAATATATATATGTATATATATATATATCCAAAAAAAAAAAACATTGAAGCTACTAACATTCTTCAAGTAAAATTCCCTAACAGTTAATGACATTAAAAGTGTGCAAAACTGCAAAACTCATTGTAATAGAATGTGTAAGGTCAAAAAGGTGGATCAAGCTGACACCTAGGCAATTTCATTGATGCGCGATTCCTTCCTTTTCAGAAAGATCGGTTAGAATTATACACAGACTTCCTGTACTGTTATAATAGTTTATATTCGACGAGGGCAGGGGGAAATGTAAAACAGGCTTGCAGGCAGCACTTGAAGCATTCAAAAGCGGGTAAATATTTGGAAATTAAAGGGGTATCCCCAATCTCATTGATGGCATATCAATGTTAGATAGGTGCAGGTCCCATCTCTCGGACCTGCGCCTATCTCTAATAGGCCTCGAAGCAAAGGGGGAGCAGTCAAGCATGTGCGGCCACCCTCCGTTTAGGGCTACGGGAGCTTTGAAAATAGTTGGGCATGGCCTTGGCCGTTTCCAGCAGTCCCATAGAACTGGAGGGGTGACTGAATTCGCAGCGCGCTCAGTATTCACCGCTCGCTATGGGACTTCCAAAAGTAGAGTGTAATCACTCGCTATTTTCAGAACTCCCATAGAAGTAAATGGAGAGCACACCATGCATGCGGGGCTGCTCTGCTTTACCTTAGTGGCCCGGAGATAGGAGTTCCCAGAGATGGGACCCAAAGACTATCTGATATTGACGGCAAAGCCTAACGCTATGCCCTCAAAGTCCAAGAGGGGCCAAACCCTTTAACTGAACGGGTTTTATCATGATTAACACTCAAGCAAATTTATCCACTGCACAGGCATCCTCTGGCCCCCAGATGCCCAATATCCAAGATCACACCGCTGCCCTTCATAAACACAAGGGGGTGAAAACCATCCACATGGCAGACTGAAGTGAAGAAGAGACGCTCTAGGAGTTAACTCAGCGCACTGCTTTTCCTTAACTCAGGGATGACCATCCTGCGGCCCTCCAGTTGTTGCAAAACTGCAACTCCCAGCATGCTCGGACAGCCTACAGCTATCAGCAGGACATGATGGGAGCTGTAGTTTTACAACAGCTGGAGGGCCGCAAGTTAAGCAATGACATTTCGCTATGGACGACTAGTCTTTACACCTGGATGAAACTTTGCGGCTCTTTCGACTTCTCTCTATGACCCTGTTGGCTTTAGAACTGTGCAGGCCCGCTTGTATATATAAAATAAAAAATTTGGATGGTTCAGTCCTGTACCTCTTTAAAGAACCGCTCCCTATAGCTGCCTTTTCTAGCACCATTATGCTTAAAAAAAATAATCTTTTTTTAAAAAAAAAAAAAGCACAAACAATAAGCAGCGACAGTGAAAAATTCCTTATATGTTCAGGATTTACTGCAGCATGCTAAACAAAAAGAGCATGTGATAGTTTGAGATGGTCCATGAATCAAGCTGGAAGTAGATTCCGTTTCCAATATTCACTATCCACCGCATATATCACATACGTACAACAAAATAACCCTCAAACATCATCTCTTGGCCGAATTAAAACGTCATCTGTTGCCACAATGGCTGTGGAGAGGCAGGAGGTGAACCTTGTATTTCACAAAGCACACAAGTAACTTCAGTTGGCGAGAGGGAAAGAAAATAAAAAAGGGAAGAAAACTACACATACACAGCTCCACTTAAAGAAAAAAAAAAAAAAAGGAGGAAGGGGGGAAACAAAGAAAAAAAAAAGCTGGAATAAAATGGGAAAGTGCCATCTTTATTTATCCTAATTTTAAGATTTAAACGTCCTTTTGACACGAAAAGGATATTTACATAACAATGCTACGTAACCTTTTCTTCAATTTTACTGTTTTTTTTTCCTCTTTTTCTTTTTTATTTCACTGGACAGCAGTGCCAAAAACCCGGTGGGGCAAAAACAATATTGGTCAAGGAAAGAAAATAATTGCTCCTATGTTAGGCTGACAATGCCATTTAAAAAGGTCCTTTTCAGTTTATTCAAGTTTGTCTTTTCTGTGGTTTTAATTCCCTCGATAAAAAAAAAAAAAAAAAAAAAAAAGGAAAAATTAAGGAAAATAATTCAGACTTTTGTAATCTGTGTAATCTGATCTTCATCAAAAGGTTCGTTCTCTGGGTCAGAGTCAGTGGTGTCAGAATATCGGTAATGATCAGGTTCATTGTCACTAACATCCGGTGTCACAGAAGTTGAGCTGCTAGCCTCTGAATTTGAAGATTCTTCTACTGTTTTTGTGAAAAATAGCTTCACCTGAAATAAAAATAAAATAAAGTGAACACTGAGAACAGCAATCTAACATCCTAAATAGGTTCTCATCAGAGATGATACCTAGAGGCTCAATTCTCCCTCTGCACTTTAATCGACAAGACCAGGTAGCGAAAATGTCACCACACCTGGCCCTGTCAAAGTGCAGCGGGCGCGGCAGTTGTAGAGAGAGCAGAACCTCTAGGTGTAATGGTAACGCCCCCATTGCTCCTAAAGGCTAATTTGCATTAAAACATCATTTTTCTCAGCAATGCGGGCACATATGAACATGGGACCAGCACAGATGCCTTCAGCTGCCAGGAGCACATGTAACAGGTCAGCCAGTGTCATAGGGACAAATCTGCTGACAGATGGGCTTTAACTACACCAACCAAAGCACAGCTTTGCGGTTGCATTTCTAAGAATGAAAGATGCATTATGATTGGTGTATTGATTTGGGAAAAGTATTTTGTTGGCTTCCATCATCTGACTAGGGCTTTACTTTGTGAATTTTCTCAATTTGAGTAAGAGAAAAAGAAAAACCCAATAAGACAACTTGCACAGACTTACTTTGAAGTTTGGTGAGAAGTATCTGTTGGCCTTGTCTTTGTTAGCTTTATCTAGGTCGTTTTTCGTTAACGTGAGGGTGAGATATTCCTTGTCATTGTCTGAACGTTCCGTACTATATATACCATCAAGTTCTTGTTCGCCAAGTACTGTTCCATTCTCTACTTTCTCTGGATATTCATCTGGACCGGGTACAAAGAAGGTGTTTACCCAAAAATGAAACATCTTTTCCTAAAAGAAAGAAGAAGAAAACTATGCAATTACATCCAAAAATGAACATGTCGGCAACCGGGCAAACCTGGTGCAACTCTAGAAGAGGGGGAGAGTCACATGCAGCATGTTATTCTGCCGTGGATCTGTCAAAAGTTACATGCTTTGCGGAAAAGGAAATCAGCTGAGAGACTGCCGCAAAAAGGCATTCAAATCTGCCTCCAAATGTTCCGGGGTAAGAGGCAGCAAAGCCACAAATGGGTCTTCCCTTAGGCCCTCGAGACGTCAGCTCAGGGCTTGACAAATTTACTTGGACTCTAGGAGCCAGCTAAAAAAGTTAGGAGCCAGGCGGAGCCGCGTCATAAAGCCCCCAATGTATGCCCCCATAGTGCTTCCCCCCCCCCCACTTCTCCATAGAGCCCCCCAATAATGCATGCCAGTACATAGGGCCCCCAGTAGATGCCCCCATAGTGTTCCTTCCCCTGTTCTCCATAGTGCCCCCCATAATGTGCGAGTATATAGGGCCCCCCATAATGCTTCCCCTCTTCAATAGGTTATATGACACGTTAGATGCTGCCAGCGTCCAAGTGATCGCCACTTGCGGCTGCCATGACATGTGGAAACCCTTACAAGGATTACTGGGTCCGGAGGGGAGGGCCGAGGGGTCCGGAGGGGAGGGCACAAACACAGCGGGCACCATGACATTTTACTGAGCACTACAACCCCCAGCTGGCGCTCAGCCTCTGCAGTCCCCACATCACTACAACGCCCAGCTCTTTCCCCCTCTTGTCATTATCTGTCCCCCCCTTGTCATTATCTGTCCCCCCCTTGTTATTCTCTCCCCCCTCTTGTCATTCTCTCCCCCTCTTGTCATTCTCTCCCCCCTCTTGTCATTCTCTCCCCCTCTTGTCATTCTCTCCCCCTCTTGTCATTCTCTCCCCCCTCTTGTCATTCTCCCCCCTCTTGTCATTCTCTCCCCCTCTTGTCATTCTCTCTCCCCCTCTTGTCATTCTCTCCCCCTCTTGTCATTCTCTCTCCCCCTCTTGTCATTCTCTCCCCCTCTTGTCATTCTCTCTCCCCCTCTTGTCATTCTCTCTCCCCCTCTTGTCATTCTCTCTCCCCCTCTTGTCATTCTCTCTCCCCCTCTTGTCATTCTCTCTCCCCCTCTTGTCATTCTCTCTCCCCCCTCTTGTCATTCTCTCTCCCTCTTGTCATTCTCTCTCCCCTCTTGTCATTCTCTCTCCCCCTCTTGTCATTCTCTCTCCCCCTCTTATCATTCCTGTCATTAGTTTCCTGTACCCAAGCGGACTGACAGGAAGTGCACACTGTGTGCGCACTTCCTGTCAGTCCGGCCGGGTACAGGAGACAGATGCTCCCTGTACCCGCGGAACATACAGGGCTCGGCCACGCTACGATGTGTGACTGACAGGAGGGAGCGCTTCCCTCCTGTCAGCTCCTCTCCTCTTGCTGCGCCCGGGCGGTGCGCCCTCATGGACACGCCAGCCCGGGCAGTGCTGCAGCCGCCTGAGGCTCTCTATAGAGCGCTCGGGCGGCTGCAGCATGAGGGGGGCCGGCGCTCCTAGGACGTGCCGACCCTGCGCCCAGCCACCTTTGGAAACAGGCTGACAAATACCCAGGCGCCAGGACCAAATTCCTGGTCACCATGGCGACCTGGCGCCCGGGATTTGTCGAGCCCTGCGTCAGCTGCAGTTTCACAGGGTGCTGTGCGGCAGGTACTCCAAGTGCAAATGCTAGGAGCCACCCATGTATGTCTGTGGCATACAGAAAAGTAGCACCCATCAACTGCTTCCAGCCGTCGGGCTCACACTGGTAAAATATTGCAGTCTCAGCTTCTTTCTTAGGCCTCTTGCCCACGAACATGTGCTGGGCATGCCCATGCTGCGGACCGTAAATTGCGGTCTGCAATGCACGAGCACCGACCGCAGGCCAGCTGTACGCGGATCGTGGGCCTATTCACTTGAATGGGGTCCGTTATGTGTCGGTTCCGCAAAAAGATGGTTTTGCAGAACGGAAGCACGGAATGTAAGACCACTCCGCAGTGCTTCCGTTCCTTCTGCACCGCATCTCCGGACCTATTCAAGTGAATGGGTCCGCATCCATGATGCGGAGTGCACATGGCCGGTGCCCAGTGTATTGCGGGCCCGCCGTATGCAGGCACGGCCTTACAGCCACGGTGGGACAACGGCCGTGTGCAAGAGGCCTTACGCAAATGGTGTTTTTGGAAACAGATCCAGCATAAGTGTCGTGGCTGAGTTACCGGGGAGCAACGTGGCGCTGGACCCATGGACACGGCCACACAAGTCTGAGAATTTGCTAACACACGACCTCAACAGGTCTCCCCTAAATTTAAAAAAAATAAATAAATAAAAAAAGCCTTGGAATAAATGGACTCCCTTAAAACAGGACAAGTTTTCTTGGTATGAAATGATTTTTTTTTTTTAATGTGTTTGCATTTTCAGAAACTTTTTGGGGGGGATTTCAGATCCTATACACATCTATACTATGATGCCAAGTGAACCAAGCTATAAACCAACAAGGTGAGGCACAAACCATGCCGATGCATACTACATGAAAAAAGTGAGCCTGTCAAACCCCGTAACTACAGGGCCTTACACACAAGTAATCACACAGCAGAAGTGAATGAAGGGCCATCAGAGAAGTGGAGCAATGGCTCCCAGTCTGGAGGATTCAGCCCGGCTAATAAACTATCTCAACCTCTCATGCGGCAGTGACTACAGTTTCCACCAAGGGTAAAACGATGCACAGAGGTTTCAGACGCCAGACTTCGGGTGATCTACAGGCTTCAGTCGGAAAAGTTCTGTACTCCTAGTAGCCAAAATAGCACAAAAATGGTTGCACTTAATGCTTAAACAATATACCCGACACAGTTTGAATCTAGTGTACTCAGAGAGCGTGCACATACACAGCAGTCCATCTGTTACTACAGAGAGGGGCACGCTCATCATGAATACACAGGACTCATAAGCCATGTATTCTTCCTACATGGCATCCGGCGGCACTCCAGCTATTGTGAAACTACAATTCCCAGCATGCTCCATTTATTTCTATGAGAGTTCTGAGAAGAGCAGAGCAAGTATGCATGCTGGGAGTTGTAGTTTCACAACAGCTGGAGGGCCGCAGGTTGCCCACCCCTGTGGCGCCCTCTCTCAGTAAATTCTTTCAGTGCTAATAATAGATAGCGCAACATTTTTATTTATTTTTTTGCACCGTTTTGATTTTTCGGACTTCTTGTAGCTTTACATACAGTAGCTCATGAGGCAAACTTATCTGTAGTAGTCAAGCCCTTTATTTCCAACCTACCAGCTAAATTTTGCCGAAAGCCAAAGTATGATTCAGCTAGAGGACTGGCTCAGGAGAAAAAGTGAGGCATTCAGAAAGCTCGCCTGACAGATTCAGCACTGAATGATATTCAGCACCCTGCTATATAGTGGAATACAAGAAAGTTGCAGAAGCTAAAACAGTTTCAAATGTTTAACAATTCATGCAATGCAGTAATAAAATGACGACGAGAGCTGTACAGGGTAAACGAGAATTCCCCTTTCTGAAGCCAATGAAAGGGAATTAGTCATTTAGCGGCAGCCGGGGAGTCAGAAGGTTTGTTTTCATTGTGGTAATATGTGGGAGACGGTTAGGAGCGCAGAGAGAGTGCTGCAGGTAAAGGCGAGTGTAGTAGATCAAACTCAGAGCGCTCTCCCATACAACCCAATATCGGAGACACTTGTTTCTTATATCTTTATATGGATAAAAGCTTTCTTCAGGTCCGAGTCAGACCCCCTTTGGTACCCATATGTAAGCATGCTCCACTTTTTTTTTTTTTATAAAGTAAAATAAAAGTTTTCTAACTATAGTGTTCCTTTAAATGATCTTTTATGTTCCGCTGTGCCTCGGTGACCAGAGCTATATAATCCAGCACATTGTAGGGTAAAGACGGCTGTGTGTGGTTTTATATCTTACTTCGTGCACGTGACGCTATTTATGTGGTTTGACATGACCTGGAGACTACAGGTCATCGGCAGAGGAATTTAGTCACGAGTCAGAGGGCACCCTTAAACTAGGGCATGGATCCATTTCGCAGCATGTGCCGGGAAGCAGGTAGTATGTCAATATTTAATCCAGGACTGGGCTGTGGAGGACCAAATATAACTGATAAGCAGAAGTCATTTACACCCTCAATTAGGGCTACAGGTGGCTTCATTCACACTATATGACCAAACAAAAAGAAGAGAACTCACATGTTAAGTGTGTAGACCAGTGGTCTGCAACCCGTGGCTTTCCTGCTGTTGGGAACCGTCACAGGCAGTCAGGGAATGCTGGGAGTTGTAGTTTCTCAACAGCTAGAGAGCCAGAGGATGCGGACCGCTGCTAGAGACCTACAAAAGGGTGAAATGTGACTCATTTCTCAGATTAACCACACACCAAATGCTGAATACTACTAAATCAATGATGCAAGTCACATATGGACCACAAACACGTGACAGCTTTGATTTGTATTTTAGTAAATGATTCTATATTAGGAGCCACCATGATTTCAAGCTTTCCACATAGTACGGGGCAAGCAGACGTTTTTAGGACAACACTTCAAATGGGTAGTCCTAGATTTGATCAGTATCAGTCACTGGGGGGGGGTTAGACACCCGCACCCCTGCCGTTCGGCTGTGTAGTGAACGGAGCTGATTACTGCAGCACTGCGCCAACTGAGGTGAACGGGAGCGGCACTGCCGATATCAGCTCCATCCACAACACAGTGGATAGATATGTGAATTTATGGGGCTGGAGAAACAACTAAAAAGCTGATCAGCCAGAGTGAGGGGTTTCGGACCACCACTGACATGGTCTATCCTAAGAAAAAGCCACCAATACCAAAATTTCGGCCAAATTGTTTTGCCTCAGTCTCATCAATGTTTACCAGTATGGCCGCTACACAGTAGCTTCCTGCCATTCAAGTGAACCCCTACAGCAGGCTCTGTATTTTTAGGTTTCCCCATCAGGCATCTCAGCTGATGGCTCCTTATATCTGACCTTATTAACACTCACAGCCCAATTCTTATCTTACTGATAATAACGTGGCTCAAAGTCCATTTACACATAACACGGCATGCGATTGTTGGTAAGGAATCGTTCCTTCCCGACAGCTGCCTGCTTGTCAGAAGCAATCTCCTTCACAGTATTTGGCAGCACATTTACACCAACAGATAAAGGCTAATGAGTGTCCCCATGAACGCAATTATCTGCAGGATTCTCTGCCTGTGTAGGGCCCTTAAAATAAGTTTTTATGACCTTTTAGTAATTTACCGATATGGTTAATTAGATGAGCAGCAAAAAAGTAAAAGTACCATTCGCACAGCTAGACAAACCGTTAAAGGGGTTGTCTGGGCTTTTACTATTGATGATCTATCCTAACGATATTAGATTGGTGGGGGTCTGACACCCGGCATCCCCGCCGATCAGTTGCAGTTCTATGGTCTTCGCCATAGACAGGCAGCAGCAGACAGGCACATGCGCACTGCGTGACCTGTCTCCTCGTACAGCTGATCCGCAGGAGCGCCGGGTAATACGCAATAAAAAAAATAACAAAAGAAAAACAGACTTTAAGCATCATTGTTAAGTGCAAGATTTCTAATGGAGCTGGAGGCATCTCATTCAACCGATTGCCCCTTATCAATACAGAGCAGGTTAAGACCCCCAAATAGCCGTCTACATCTGGGTTAGCTCCTCCTTCTGGAGGGGTCTCCTAGGCCCAGCTCCAGGCAGTTTCTGCACATATGGCCAGAGAATGCAAAGAAAGCCATTCCATAGGAGCAAGCAGCCTGGGAGAACTGGCTTCAAATACTGTCCCCATTTACATGGCCCTTGGACTAAAAATGTGTCATAAAGAGCGACAAAGAAACGGGGTTGGAGATCTCATTACACAGGGGCAGAAGAGTACGGTCCGGAATGCTTACTGAGCTACAGAAGTGTCTCCAACACGTCAGAAGCGGGTGGAGATGGGGCCTATGTATGTGAAAGAGGGCGTCACCCTTTTTCAAATCTAGAAAATAAACTGCAGAAGTAATCTCCCGCTGGATAGAAGCTGAAGAGACAATTCACAAACCTTTTTCATCATCTTGTTCTGTTTGTGGAAAAACTCAACCTTTATGTCCCCACAAACAGGAAGAGGCTGTGGGAAATCAAAATACATGTACTTCTCCTCGCGCCTTGTGGGTCCCGTGGAGGATGTAAATATCTTAACCTTCAGCTGATAGATGACAAACTGGGGATCTAAAGGCAAAAAAGAAAAAATGTAAGGAACATAACTATATCTTGTCAATGCCATACTAAGCCACAAACATCTCTAGACAGCGTCCATATTGCCTCCATTGCTGGCTGGATTCCTTTATCCATCACATTATACAGCGTCCATTTCCATGGTTATGACCACCCTGCGATCCAGCAGCGGTGGCCATGCTTGCACACTATAGGAAAAGTCACTGATTTAAAGCAAGCATGGTTTTACATCAGTATGGCTCACTGCGTATACATTTTATAATATGGCAATAACTGTTTAAAGGGAATGTGTCACCGAAAAGGTTTTCTACTAGTTAAAACCAGATGGTGACGCGCATCCTTTTTTCTAATCTGTTTTTATTCTCCGATTACAGATTTTTTCAGTCTATTTCCTGAACATGATTATGGAGGCGGCCATCTTCCCTGAGCTGTTCTTACCAGCATTTAGAGATGGTCCACAGACACGGTGGTCAGGAGGGGACCCCACTGACTTCTATGGGAGAGTTCTCTGGTTCTGGGCATGCCCTGTGACCTGTGCAGAGGTTATTTTATAAGCCCAGGACAAAGCTTTGACGCCCCCCGATTGGGAATGGAGGAACGTGATCTGTGCAGACCATGAAGTGGCGCCTATCAGTCTTACCCTGGGTTCAGACCTGAGCGTTCTAAAAACGCGCGTTTTACGCGCGTATTTCAGCGCGTTTTTGCAAATAGGAAACGCGCGTAAAACGCGCGTTCTTGTGATTGACTACTGTGGTGTCAATCACAAAACGCGCGTCAAACACCCCAAAAGAAGCTCAAGTACTTGTTTATGCGTTGGGCGTTTTACAGCGCGTTCAAACGCGCTGTAAAACGCTCAAGTGTGAACCACTCCCATAGGGATGCATTGGTTTTACTCTGTTGAGCGTTTTACAGCGCGTTTGAACGCGCTGTAAAACGCTCAGGTGTGAACCCAGGGTTAGTGGCCAGTGCGAAAACTGCAAGATTTTTTGTTGTTGAAATACAGATGTAGACATGGGAAAATTAAAAGTAACCACCAAAAATCATTTAAAAATAAGTTCCACATAAAAATGTGACAACCAATAGGTCATTTTCTGGTGATGCATGCCCTTTAGTACTACCATGTTCAGAACTACAGCCTCATCTTAATGCAGCCTCAAAAGGGAACTCGTTGCTGGTGGGTCCCACAAAGTGTTGACTAACCCAAAGCAACCCAAGTGGTAATAGCATGGAAGGGCCACCCGGCAGAGGCACAGCCGGCTGAAGTTCACTGTATCCGGCCAACCTGGATATATTGCATTGGGTCCGGCGGCGATTCAACCCGTTTCCAGCATGTGCACCAGCTTTTGGCTGTACAGCCAGCACTGATGGCTGAATATGGGCAGATCCCATTATAGTCCAGATATGGTGAACTCTGACGAAACAGCCTTTCGGATAGCTTTACCACAGGTGTGGAACTAGCCTAATGGAGACCTGTTTTTGATTAATCCGACACTATCAGAACTTTATATATAAAGGTAAAATAACTTCCCTCTCTAAACAGTTTATGATTCACTGAGGGCTTCCTTAATTAGGCTCCATTCAGATGTCCGTCATTTTCAATGGGGCTGTCCGCATCCGCATTTCCGGTCCGCAGCTCCACAAAAAATGCGCAGTGCGGATGTGTGAATGGACCCTTATCAGAAGTAAACGGAGGAACTCCACTTAATGAGCACATGAATAATCAGAAACGTTCAGGGCTGGGGGAAGTCACACTATTCAGGTGTGCAAAACCAAAATGCCTCAGATATTCAGAACAGGAAGGGTGGAGGCAGAAAACCCACAGCACAGTAAAACCCAGAAGAAAAAAAAACACAGAGGTGTGCAAAATTGGGAGAATATTACAGAAATAAAGGGGTTTTTCTACAACAATCTCTAATGAACAAAGCCTCTCACACATTTCACTACTCTGCAACACCATAAGAGCTCATGCACAGGAAGGTGTGCCAGCCGGGCCCGTACTGCGGCCAGCAATGCACAGGCACTGACCGTAGGGCCGTCATATGCGGACGCAGGACCCATTCACTTGAGCGTCCGAGGCATGGACAGAAAACCCACAGAAGCGCTCCATAGTGCCTCTGTTCTGCACCACACCTCCCGGAAGTGAACGGGTCCGCATTCATGATACAGTGTGCGCACCGCTGTTTCAGGCCACTATACGGGCACGGCCGGGCTGTGTGTATGAAACCTAAGAGAAAGGTATGTCACCGCTGGAGACCTACTTATGGCATTATGTGCACTCTTGGAAATATAACAGATTTGCAATTAGTTTCATGTAACAATCTTCCATCCCATAAATGCAAAACTGGTTTTTACTCTCATTATCTGGAAGACTGTCTTTCCTTTCTGTTGGTGGGCAGCAACTCAATCACCTGCATCTCCCAGAATGCTCTGCTCTCGTTAAGCCCTCCCTTGCATAGAAAACAGTCCCTCTGATACATAGGGTATGTAATGCTCCCCCCACCCCAATAGCCTTCTCCGCCATCTAGAGATACAGCTATAGATTTCAATGAATTTAGAAGTAAGGAAGAATCAATGAAATGAGTCCAGGCAGCTCAGCAGGGGAGGACTGGGAACTTAAGTAGCAATGGAAGGAAACCTAGAAGTGGCCCCATGTTGTAGGTGGAGTCAAACTGACAAAAGAAGGGGCAAAGGAAGTAGGTGGGGCCAGCGGTACCTTAGTGCAGCACTAAATAGCGCCCCAGCAGAACCAAATAGCAGAGTGCAGCATAAAATACAGTTAAATACTGCGACACATGTGGCAGTATCACTGTCCTGAGGAGGGGTATAAGTACCTGATGCTCCTAGCATTAATTAATGCTGAGAGCATCAGATAGTAAGTACACTGCCGGCAGCTGTGAGGAGGGCCCGGGGAGCCCACTAGGCATCGGCCCTCCAGGAAATCTCCCGGCAGGGTTCATGGCCAGTCCGCCCCTGGGGCTGGCACATTATAAGATCGCTACGATAACACAGTGGGGAAACTACAGAGCATGTGTGTTCATTACTGAATGCATCAAGTGGTGGCAAAGAAGAATAAACCCTACTAAAGTAACATTTTATCGCATGTACAGTGTGTATATTACAATACTTCCCTTGAAATGCGTTACTCATTGCGTAGTAAAATCTGCATCCTGTATGCATATCCTAACCCTATGCCCTCACTTTATGAGCTGGGAACAACTCTTGAATTTTCTTGCAGCGTTTGCTGACAAACGTAAAATTTGCTTCCACTCAATAACACGATGGGCGACCACACAAGCACCAGGTCCCTGTGAGGAACCTCTGCCACAGCACGGTGCCCAGAAATATCATGAGAAGCCCCACCGTTACCAGAAAAAGGGCAATGTGCAATGCAAGCAATGCGACACTGGTCATACTTACTGCAAGTGCCTCCACTGAACATCGGAATCGTTTCAAACATCATCTTGTGAAACAGCAGGGCCACTGGTCGATAATCCAAATTTTTTTTTAACAAGTAGCTGTAGTAATAGACATAGCGCCTTTGGCTGGGAATTGTTACACCCTAAATATAGAGAAGGATGATTTTAACACATTGGAGCGGAGCATTCACAGTCAGTAAAAGTATAGACAACGTGCACAGCAGGCTTTTCGTTCTTTTGTGCTTGGTTGGTTTGTTTTACACGTCAAATCGCAGCTTACCTAATGTCACCTCAGATATGTCGCACACAGGTTTACTGCAGGCAATTTGTCATAAAGGGGCCACATGAAAACCCCCCCCAAGCTTTTTCAGTCTAATGTTGGCACCTAACAGATGTTCTTTTATAAAGATTTAGTCTCCACGGCAGATCCTATCAATCCACGTGAATTTAGGCGGCGGGAGCAGCACAATTCCACTCACCTTTTTGTCCCGGGTCCGTACTTCTCCGTAAAAATCTAATGCTTCTTGTGCCTTGAGAAACTTGCCTCGATGTAGCAAATAAGCACAGATCATAACTCCTGTACGTCCTTTGCCAGCTTTACAGTGGATTGCTGCTACATTGTCATTTTCACTTAGCCATTGGTCAAGATCTTCACAAAATGGTTTGATTAGTTCTAACTGTGGTGGATTGTGGTCTTCAAAAGGGTACTGTGCAACTGCAGAAAAACCCAAAGGCATGCAGGTGAACCAATTACACGTGGAAATATCTTCACTATATAGGTTAAATCTGAAAAAAACGGTACATGTGAAGAGCTGTCACGGGTGAAGACTGACTTTGGCCGCACACAGATTTCCAGAAAGGAAGGGATCTGCAGAACATTCAAACCATTACAGCACTGTTTAGATTTTTGAAACTGGAAACGTGACTAAAAGGGCGCTAATTTTCAAGGCATAAATTAAAGGGAACCTGTCACCTCCGAAACACATTCCAAGCTGGCAGCAGTACCTGACAGTAGGCAGCAGCGTGATTCTGACGATCATTGTCTTCCTGAAGCCAGATGAGGGAAAAGCTGTAAAAACTTTGTTTAATCCCCAGCTGGCGCGCTTCTTAAGTAATTTTTGAAGTAAAGAGGGCAGCGGCCTGCTTGCTTTAAGCCGTGGTAACCACGCCCCCGTCCCTGCCCCTTCTCTGTGACTGATAGCCGGCAGTTCGGCAAAGCCAGCTGAACTGTAGTGCACAAGAGCTGTCAGTCATGGCGAGGGGCGGGGAAGGGGGCGTGGTTACAACGGCTTGAAGCAAGCAGACCGCTGCCCCCTTGACTTCAAACCTGACTTAAGAAGCGCGACGGCTTCAGGGAGACAGCGATCATCAGAATCACGATGCTGCCTACTGTCAGTACTGATGCCAGCTTGGAATGTGTTTGAGGTGACAGGTTCGCTTTAAAAGCGAAGACAAACCATGCAATGCATCTTATCGGTCCCCCTGAGAGATCAGGTTACAGATGCTCCATATAGAAGTCAGAGAGGAGAGGAGAGGGTTAGGAGGAGGAAGCAGCTGCAGTGAGAGGGGAACAGAGACGCAGCTGATTCCACTGTCTCACCCCAATGCTGGATTCACAGCTACAACGCTCACTATAATGCCCTCCATCCTGCTAATAAAGATGTGCGTTCTCTTCATACAGCTGATTGGCGTGGTGCTGATCCTAAGGACAGGTAATCAATATCAGAACAGCAGAGTCCGACACCTGAATGGGAAGAAGCAGGTGTGGTTACACTCCGTCCCATCCAAGTGAATGGAAAAGCGGCGTTGTAAGAGAAGGCACAAGAGCTGCGTTCTCTTCATACAGCCGATAGGTAGGGATGCCTAAAGTCGGACGCCGGACGATCTGATATTGATGACTTGGGCCTTATGCACACGAACGTTGTTTGGGTCCGCTTCAGAGCTGCATTTTTTTGCAGCTAGGATGCGGACCTACGGTATTCACTTCAATGGGGCCGAGAAAGATGAGGACAGCACTCCGTGTGCTGTCCGCATCTGTACCTCGGTTCTGCTGCCCGGCAAAAAAAAATATGAAAATTAATAGAAAATGTCCTATCCTTGTAGACCTTCTGTTCTGCAAAGGGAAACAGTGAAAAATGGTTCCATTAATGAAAAGTTTGGTCAATCAGATTTCTCTGAAGGCAAACGGCATCAATGTGCAATGAGCCATTGCATCAGATTTCTGGTTGAGAACGCAGAAAAGGAAAAGCCGTTCAATCAGTGAAGAGTGCGACTAATGTATAAACCCCACAAACCATTTTGTCACAAGGTCACTTACCTCTGCAGCTAAATTTGTTGGTATCGTAATGTCTTTCAGCACATCTACAAGTGAAGCAGATACAGGTTAGAGCCAAGGACATTTACTTTTTAACATGTCAGCTCCCCATACAGCGGCCATGCCCGTCTCTACCATACCAGCAAACAATCACCAGAATCCAATAAGGCTCCATTTCAGCAAGATTTCTCAATCTGTAAATCAAACTAAATCTACTGCGTAACAGAAGAAGGTCTAATTATTTCCAATTCCTATGTGAAGCCTGCTCATGTCGAGCACATCACTCTGCATTATTTAAAGAGATATGCAATTAAGACCTCGGGCATTGATCTTGGACAGCTCTCAGAGTGCAGAAGCCTTGTGATGTCATTATTGGCAAGGCTCCTTAAGAAGACAATACACTCCAGACTGACGGCTTTGGGAAATGGACTGTGAACGACACGTCTGCCCATTGTTAGATGATGTCTTAAAGTGGCGTTCAGGCACCTCAAGACGAAGCCTAGTTAGAGGGGAACGTCTCATTCATGGCAAAGAAAGCATAACTAATACTAATCATCGCTAAACCTAGCACAACACTAACACCTCTGCATCCAGGGGATGTGTCTGAAAAGGACATTAAAAAATTGGGATATTATAAAGCCTATATCTGACACAGACAGCGGCTCATTGCTCACTTGACAGCTTTGCTGTATAGACTGGGACACCAGACAGCCATCCCTCCCGACTTCTCCATGTGTGCGCTCAGCTGTGTGTGCATTTGTTCCTAATGGGGAAGCCATTGCCAGATACCTTAGCTTCTCTAAGAAAAAGGTGTGGTCATTTAAATTTAAAGGGGTTGTCCCACAAAAAAAAAAATCTACATTTTCAAACCAGCACCTGGATCTGAATACTTTTGTAATTTGCCATGGAGTTATTAAATAAAATGTATCTGTACAGCGCCACCTGCTGTTTGTCTTTTTCTCATTTCTTTGTCCTGCTCACTGAGAAGGTCGCACATGCTCAGTTTTATCCTTCAACTGCCTCCTGAGCTCCCCACTCCACTCCTGGTCACCGGACTGCCGCTCCTCCCCATGGCCGGGTGCTGGGTTTGGATTGGAGCAGCCAATGGCAGGCGGGGATGAGCCTCCCAAGCATCGCGGGTGACGCTAGGGAGGCTCGTCGCTGTCACCGCCTGCTGGGGAGTCATCTAAGTATATTCACTGTGAGGGGCCCGGGCATATGAGGGGCATTTAATAGTCTTGGATAACTTCTTTAATGGCTTATCATCAGGACAGGTCATCAATATCATCCCCCGACTATCAGCTGCTTAAGGCAGACATTGGTGACTGAAATAGTGGATAGGAGGCACCATCCGCTGTGTGCTGCAGCTCAATTCCTATTCACTTAAATGGAAGCGGAGCTGCAGTAAATGATAGTCGCAGCACAACGGATGGACGCTTGAGGTCCCAGCTATGTCCGCTGTATAGCTTCTGGCACCGGCAGCTGATGAGTGGGGATGCCAGATGTCAAAGCCCACACACACACACACACACACACGTGTTTAATATTGATGACCTCTCTGGAATAGGCCATTAATATCCATTTGGTAAAAGTACCAAAAATCCCTTTTAAATAAAAAAAAACCATAAGTGCGACATTCCCTTTAAATGCTAGTAGGCACCCAAGCTTTGAAAGGTTGCTTCTACCACAGCTACAGACGAAAACTCCAATCAGTGATGCCATTTTTATTTTTTGCACCCAGTCCTCTGATATCCTTGGGGTACATTTACAACGAGCACCCATGGTGCAGAAGGTCCCGTCAGGGAAATCCAACAGTGCGTCTCTCTGAAATCTGGTGCCGAAATGGGCAGGTTGTGGTGGCATTGCTACGGGAATAGCAGCTGCTTTCAACATTTGCATTGCAAAGGATGAAAGCCGCAAGTGAAACCTGGAGCATAAACTAGACTTGCAATGGATTAAAAATTTGCAAATGCAAGTCAAAACAAATTTCATCCACTTTGGGGAGACTAAAAAAAAAAAGGTAATGCTTCATACAAATCATGTATGGCCCGTGTGGATGCCCCCTTAGGCCCCTTTCACACGAGCGAGTATTCCGTGCGGGCGTGATGCAAACACATAGAGCGATGTGAACACATTGCGCCTGCACGGAATCCGGACCCATTCATTTCAATGGGGCTGTGTACATGAGGGATGATTTTCCAGCATCACTTCTGCGTTGCGTGAAAAATTGCAGCATGTTCTATAGTTTGCAATTTTCACACAGCCCTGGCCCCATAGCAGTGAATTGCGGATGCAATGCGATTTTCACGGATGGTTGCCAAGAGAGGTTGCTTGTAAACATTCAGTTTTGTATCACACGCGTTCAAAACGCATTAAAATCGCATTGCACCCGCGCGGAAAAAAACTGAACGCGATCGCAAACAAAACTGAATGTACTTGCTTGCAAAATCGCGCATGTTTCACTGAACGCATCCGGACCTAATCCGCTCACGCTCGTCTGCAAGGGGCTTTAGATATTTAGGGTGTGTCAAACACCATAATGGGCGTTTACTGATGCACAACCACCCTAAAGTACAGGATACGCCAAATCTATGCAAGCACTGGTGCGGCGGCGGATCCTCCTTGTGGCTCACAAGAACGCTTCCCAAGTCAACAAGCTGAGAGGCACTGGCTATATATTTTATTCCCAATTCAACACGTGGTCACAGGCCATGGAGTGGGCAATCATCCAAGTCATTTAAAAGTAGATCATGTAACATGAACGCCTGCCAAAATTCCATCTAACCTCATCAGTCCACCACCGCCACACAGCTCTCCATTAGGCCCCTCTGACTAATTGTTTCAGGCATGCAAGTCTGTAAAACAATACCCAACCGCAGTCTGCAGAAATCTACAGGCAGAAACTTTGAACCAAAATGCTATCATTTCAACTGAAGGCAACAGCAGAGGATACTTACAGATTGTAGATCTTGTAATGGTTTTTATGCTTGGAGTCCAAAAACCTTGAAAATAATTAAGAAAAAGGACTGTCAGTAGCAGAACAAGCCTCCAGCACAAGAGCCTAAACTACTGCATGCGGCATAGGAAGACATTAAGACATCTAAACGGGTTTATTTGATTCATTTTTTAGCAGTTTTCTACTGCACGGCTGCGAGGACGTACCCTTAAAGAGGACCTTTCATCAGTTTATACTTTCTAGAATACAGTACCAGGCAAAGTAGGAGATGTGGTATCGCTTTTTCCCCTTACACTGCTCCGTTGGGGCGCAGTGCCCCTTCTGTTTTTCAGCCCTGTATGCTAATCAATAGCATCGGTACAGGGAGGAGGAGACGGCCGCATTTCTCAGGGGGCGTCGTCTGCTCTTTCTATGTGGCGCAGTCCAGTTGCAGCGGAGCACATCACAGCCAGTGCGAAGGTGAGCTGTTTTTTGTCTGTGATGTGCTCCGCTGCAACTGAACCGTGCCACAGAGAAAGAAGACGACGCCCCCTGAGAAACGCGGCCGTCTCCTCCTCCCTGTACCGATGCTATTTATTAGCATACAGGGCAGCAAAACAGAAGGGGGCACAGCGCCCTGATGGAGGAGAATATGAAAAGAAGAAAAAAAAATTATGATATGACATCTCCTAAACTTGGCCTACAGTGCTAGGTATTGATTTTAGAAATCACAAACTGATGAAAGCTCCTCCTTAACATCAAATATACTTATGCTTACCCTTCTTAAAGGGGTTCTCCAGGAATACACAATTTCTAACAGCCAAATTCCCCTACTGAAAGGATCATACTTTCCAGCATCTCCATCTTGCTGTCCAGGGTTTGCTTTCTTCTCGTCATGGTCATCTGATCCTCTCCGGCCAAGCACTGGCTTCAGCAGTGACGCGTCTTGTGGAAACATCCCGGGGAGGAAGAGAACCAATCCCAGACCAGAAGATCGAGGTACAGGAGTAAGCGCATAGGACCGGAGGGGCATGGGGCAAGTATGATGGTTTCAGTAGGGGAGGAGAACTAAGTACTGGTTAGAAATTGTGGGATTTTTATACGGATGACCTATCCTTAGGAGGAGAGATCAATATCACTCCGGCGGGGGTCCAAGTCCTACCAATAACATTGTTTACAGAGAGGCCGTCAATCTAAAAATCCGGAGACCCCTTTAACAGGCACGAGGCTGCATACTATACACAATTCCAGAAACACACGAGATTCAATTCAGCAAATGTTTAAATAATCACCATGTCAGATTTAAAGTAATACACGAGTAGTACCGCAGATTAGGAGTCTAGATCACCCAGGGGGTGCGGCAGGAAAATAGTTCTCTGGAGTCCACATCTGCACTTTAATGTATTACTGTAGATAATGGGCAAAATCGGGGTGACAGATTTCCTTCAAGTTAAACCCTTCGGGTGGTTGTGCATGTGGGCTTTTTTGCAGGAAAACCCAGATGTTACATGTTGGCCAATAGGAAGCTATAAAACACCTCACATTTTTGTACCTTGGCATGTAAAAAAACCCCTTCTCTTTCGTGCATTTTGGGCCTTAGTGACCAAGCAATTCTTTTTTTTTTATAGTCGCCTTCCAAGAGGTCCAACTATTTTACTTTTCTGTTCGGTGAAGCTACACGAGTGATTATAGCGGTTGTGCAGGCTGCATATATTAATGACCAATCTTCATAATTATCTGATCAGCGGGGGTCGGACGCCTGGCCGATGTGATGTCGTCGATGTGAGCCCTGCTTCCTCTTCATTACACTACACATCGTCTCCCTTGCGGTGGCGGAGTAGCGTAAGCAAGTGAATGGAGAGATGCACTTCTGAGACGACGGACAGTGTAATGAAGAGGAAGCAGGGCTGGCATGGAGCGCCACCTCCTGAGGGTATACACTGATTAGCTTTTATTAAGGCTCCATTCACACGACCGTATGTTGTCCGCAAAAAAACGGATCCGTGTCCGCAAAAAAACGGATTGCATTCCGTTTTTTTGCTGATCCATAGACTTCAACAGGACATGGCCCTATTGAAGTCTATGGATCAGCAAAAACGGACACGGATCCGTTTTTTTGCGGACACGGATCCGTTTTTTTGCGGACAACATACGGCCGTGTGAATGGAGCCTAAAAGGGGTTTTCTGAGATTCCTTTTTTTACGGATTACCTATCCTCAGGAAAGGTCACCAGTATCTGATCCGAGGGGACGAATTCCCTGCTGATCATCGACTTGAGAAGGCACCGATGCTCGCAGCAGCGCCACGGCCTTCCCTCAGCTTTTCCTAGGCCAGTGATGACACGTTCATTGGTCACATGATCTAGGAGAAGCTCCCATAGAAGTGAATGAGGCCGAGCACGATACCAAGCACAGCTATATAATATACGGCGCTGTGCTTGGTGAGCACGGAGAAGGCCACGGCGCCCACAGGAGAGCCACTGCCTTCTCAAACAACTGATCATTTGGGGGTCCTAGTGTCAGACCCCCACCCATCAGATACTGATGACCTACCCAGAGGATAGGTCATCAGTATTGAAGTCTTGGAAAACCCTTTTAACTCTTTCTGGGGAGGAAAGGAAAAAAGTCCAAAAAATTGCCTTTTTATGTAAGTTGTCAGTTTTGCGACATTCACTTAGCAGCATAAACAACAACATAACTTTACTATTTGGGCAAGTAGGACCAAATACATAGTTTTACTACTTTGGCACAATTTTTTCCTGTTTAAATCACTGCATCCCATTTTCTTTCTACCAGGCTGTTTGAGGGTCACATTTTTACGGGACAACTTGTAGCTTACAATGTGAGGTTTTTATTACTTTCTGGTATGGGGGATCTCTTTTCCATGGCATTTACCATGCCGGATATATTACGTGATAATGGTATCGTTTTGGTTGTTCCGATTGCAGCAGCGCCAAATACGCAGAAGTAATTTTATTTTTTCGGTTTTATCAACTGAAAAGCATTTTTTTTTGGAAAAGGTCCTTTTAACTTTTAAATAAAACCTTAATCATCTATTTTACCACTTTTTTGTACCACAAAGGGGCTCTGATCGCTTCTATAATACACACGTACAACTTATACAGTACAGTATATTATTCTGTCAGTAAGAAAGTGATTAGGCCGAGCCCTGGAGGGCAGGCCTGCGTGTAGCTGATCAATGCCCCTATCATCCATATCTACTAACAGACGCCCCACCTCACCCACAGAGCGCTCTCATTGTTTGCTGTGGTGCTAATGTCTATGATAAGACTGCCCTGCTAGGGCGAGAAAGGGGCAGGAAACGTTGCGGGTGCCCACAGACACACAATCTCCGCTTCGTCGGTACATTTGACTAGTCTGATCGGCAGTGACCTGAACATTTCCACTGGCACGTGAATTACACGCAGTTGGGCTCCGGAGACGGCCATAGCCCTAACCTATTGGCACAGGAATGGATCCCATGACTGAAAAGCTCCAGCGGCGTGCCCTCACAGCTGCCCACTAATGGGTTACATACACAACTGGCAGTGAGGATTTGGGTTTTCCCAGCAACTCCACACTGAATACAGTCATTGTACTTAAATTTTAATGATCTCAAGAAATGGGTGAGGGGTCTTTGATCTCCAAATCAACATGCATTTTTCCACTCCAGCTCTCTGGACTGCATCTGGTTTTAACTTCCCATTTGGCTCCATGACAGTGCAGTCTGCAGAAACAGGCTTTTCTGGGCGCTCGCCGCTTCATCAGGAAGCACATGCTGCAGCAGGACGGTCGGGGGCTGGGGCCTGCCTTTCACAGATTAGGATTTTTTTTTTTCACTCATCCATTAACTTCACTATTTATGCACAGAGCTCAATGTCTGAAAGGTCTGGCTTTAATGGATGGAGATCAACAGGCGTCACCCACCACAAAAATCAGCACCATACAGGATATACGATCAGGGATGGCGCAATTTCTTCTCCAAACTAAAAAGGACGAGCTGCAGTAATAACGTCCTCACACGTCGTCCAGAAATCAAAGCTACAGCTCACAATCGGGCCTCTTATCTCCGCTGTATGGGTGCTCCTTGTGTAACTGGTAACCAGCGCTGTTACACCTTTATTTGTCATTGTACGGCCTGGCCCGCTGCCAAGCCTCAGTACTGGTAAGCCTGAAAGATGAGGCGGCACAATTGCTGGCACTGGGAGTATGAGGACATATAGCATGCAGGCCCCAGAGGGGAATCCCAGGTCAGCACCTCTGGGGACTTACAGAGGAAACAAAGGGGAAAATCGGAAATCTGCGATATAAAAAGAGCATTTTTTTTTATTTTGTTTTTTCAAATAAGACTGTTTTCTCACACATCTTTTTTCTTTTTTCGGGGAGCTTAGTTGTCAAACTCCACTGCAAAGTTTTGATGCAGTTTTTTTCAGCCAAACCGGTAGTGGATTCAGCAGGAAGGAGAAATCTATGGCACCACACATTTATTAAGACTGGTGTTTTAGATGCCGGTCTTAAACAGGCGGTGGATCCGCCAAAGTAACAAGGAGGCGCCGGCCGCTCCACCACTTCTAAATGTAAGCCAGCTTCCTAGCTGTCTGACATTTAGACCATTTTCGACACCTAAAACAGGGGTAAGAAATGAAGGAGACGGGGCTGCCATCCTGTCTCCTTCCCTGTCCACAATTTTAGACCTAGCATGAGCGGAGCAGAGCCGCTGATAGCGGTACAACTAACCGTTGCGCCACCATCTGCGCCTGAAAGACGTCGTGTATTTCAGCTTAGTAAATGACCCCCTATGTCCTTTCCTTTATATTTCCCATTCCTTGTGAATCCACTTCTAGATAGTTTTAGCTCAATGAAACTACCTTTAGGGGAGGTTCACAGTTTCGTTTTCTGTCTGGAAAGAAAATCTGATGTGGATTTCTCTCAGTTTTTTATTCTAACACCGTTAATCACACATTTTTTAGATGGGGCTTTGATGTGGGCTTCCACCCTGTCCATATCAATGGGAACTCTGGACGCGGATAAATGGGCAGGTCACTTTTTTCCCAACTGCAGTTTTTTAAAACCACAACTGGAAAAAAAAAGTCCTGGATGATTTCAAATGCAGATTCCACCATTTGAATCAATGGAGAAGTTCTGCAGGCACTTTTGGGGTGGAATCCACACCAAAAATCTGATATGCGAACCTAGCTACTCCCTGGCACCACACGCAGCCATGTATTAGGGGGTTAGCCTTTATCCTTTTTCTGGCTTCTCATCCAGGAGCGCTGGTTTCCCATGACCAGGCGCTGGGTAATTTCACAAGACTTTAAAAGGTCTTCACTTCCTCCCCATCAGACAGAGCGAAGGCACGCAGAAATCTCAGCACTCCCCCGCGCCCGTCTAGACATTCCTGTGCCCATCAACAGCTACAGTTCTGTCTCATCACCTGAAAGACTCGCCTGGCAAGTGTTAACCCTTTACCAAGAGACCTTTCAGATAACGATAAGATTGTTGTTATGAGGCCTTGAGTAACAGCTCATAATACTACTGAATACTGCCCTGCGGGCGAGTCCGGGCTGCAAAGACTGGCAGGGCATTCAGCGGGATTAAAGGGCCTTGCCCCCTGCAGATATTTTACGCCTAACCCTTAAGTTATAAACTTATAAGTGGGGGGGTCGCAGAGCTAGAACCCCCACCAATCTCTAAGACAAGGATCCTGAGCCCCCCACTGTATGCCTGCAATGAGGAGTTTGAATGGAGCGTCAGCCGAGCATGCACCCTGACGGTCTATTCAATGGGGCTAACAGAAACGGCTGTGGATAGGAGATATATGTCAATTGTGGGAGAACCCCTTTAAGGCTGCATTGACATGGCTGTGTGCTGTCCGAGCAACAGCCACATTTCCCGAACTGAATGCAGCTGAACTCACGGCATCAAAGTGATCTAATGATGCTGGGAGTTCCGGCCCAACCTTTAAAAGGGTTTTCCAGGACTTTAATACCGATTACTATTCTCTGGATAGGTCATCAGTATCTGATCGGACACCGTCTTATCAGCTGTTTGAGAAGGCTGCGGCTCTTCTGTGAGCACCCCCAACCTTCTCCATGCTCACCAAGCACAGCGCCGTATATCGTATAGTGGCTGTGCTTGGTACTGCAGCTCAGACCCATTCACTTCTATGGAGATCGGACCCCCATGATCAGATATCGATGCAGTAAAAGCTCAGAAAACCCCTTTAATCCATGTTTAGTCCCGCACGCTCAGCATCATTTCAGTAAAAGCCAGTCTTAGATCACCATGACGCAGCGAGTTCGGCCCACATAAGCCACAGCTGGTCTGGGAAATGCGGCTGTAACACGGACCACCTTTCACGGCCTGTACGGGGCCATGTGAATACAGCCTGGCAGAGCCAAACGTCTTATACACGAGGCCACAGCACAGCCGTAATCGGTTCACTTGTTCCAAGCATGGACAAATCCAGGACATGCAACCTAAATCGAGCTACCTTAAAGGGGTTGCCCAGGCTTTTTCTACTGATGACCTATGCTCAGGATAGGACATCAACATTAGATCGGCGAGGTCAGACACCTGGCACCCCTGTTTGATCAGCTGTGTGAGGAGGCGGCACGCGCTGTACACCAGTGCCGTCTCTCTTCTGTATTTCTATGGGACCGCAGCAGGGGTGCCAGGTGTCGCACCCCCGCCGATCTAATATTGATGACCTACCCTGAGGATAGGTTCTCAATAGTAAAAGCCCGGACAACCCCTTTAAGACAACCCTATGCCAGAGGAGCCCAAAAGAGAGCACTGCTGGCACAAGTGTAAACTGTGATCTGACCGACTGCTATGGGCAAGCACATGGGTACTGCTAAAAAAAGGACACAGTTTCTATGGAACTATCTTGTTGCAAAAGTCCCAACACATGGTGCCAGCATCCGCTCAGCATCTGGAAACGCTTTCCCCGGTTTAGCAGAGTTACTATTCATTGTGAAGGACGCTTCTATCACTACACCATTTGGGATCATAATATCTGAACCTTTTTCTTGCTGGGGCAGTAATGTTCCCAAACCACCCGGTCTGCAGCGGAGCCCAGCTAGGCGCCCCTCCCGCTCCAGGCACCAGCTTAGCTTTGGGCTGGCGGCAGAGGACAGGGTTCCCCTTCCGGACTGCGATCAGTCCTTTTACTTCGGAAACTCCTTACACTTTTTCTCTTTCAAGTCTGGGTTAAGTGGCCACAAACTAGATTCCATTTTTGAGCACACACACGTGTATCTTACTAAGGCCCCATTCACATGGCCGCAATTCTGTTCCGCATTTTGCAGAACCGAATTGCGGACCCATTCATTCCTATGGGGACGGTATGTCCTGCCCGGGTCCGCAATTGCGGATCCACACTTCCAGGTACACAATCGCGTTCCTGAAAAAAATAGAACATGTCCTATTCTTGTCTGCAATTGCGGACAAGAGAAGGCATTTACTATATAGTGCCGGCAATGTGCGGTCTGCAAATTGCGGAACGCACATCGCTGATGTCCGTGTTTTGCAAATCCGCGGATACGCAAAACACTTGCGGACGTGTGAACGGGGCCTTACTGGAATAAAGGAGAACCGAGAAGATGCCAGCTTCCAAAGTGGGGCTCAACCAGCCAGATACATAAGGTTTTCATAGACCACGGTTTCTGTATAACACGACCACACAGATTTACAATAGTGACCTCTTGCCTCAAGCGAGACCTAATTTGATTCTAAGCAGAACAAAGGCGTACAGGAACCACCAGTCTAATGACGTGATTTACCATGGATGGCATTTTGGTGCCTTTGTGTAGCTACACATCCTGTTAGAAAATGAAGGAAGCTGTTTAGACAATGCAATCTGGGTCACATCTAGTTCACTCGCAGCCATTTGGATGGTCAGGAGAAAAAAAAAAACATTTTTTAAATCACACACCGAGACTAAAAACAAGCGCATACTTGTAAAAACGTGGTCACCCTAGGCCAAAGACAGAGGAATCGATCCATTGACCGTATGCAATTCAGCAGTGAGGAGCCATTGCACCACTTACCTTACAACATCGTCTATATTGTTTCTGTATACACCTTCAAGTCTTTCTGCCGGAAACCCCATGGCAATTATATTAGGATAAATATCTGAGAACGAAATGTTAAGGAAAGGAAGTAGCATGGTACGGTGGTCGGTGGGCACTAGCAGCACCCACTAGATTACACAGCAGGGGGCAAGTACCTAGACCCAATAGGGGGTCAGGTCACCCCAAGTTTCAGCTAGCAGGCCACGCTATTCAATACCTTTAAAAAGGACGATCCCGAGCAAAGTAGGCCAAAGAATGGACTTTCAGGAGTCAGGACAAGCCTGCGCTGTGGAGAACATTACATCATACAGGCCTGCCAAAGATATGGGCACAGCATGAAGTCAATAGACAAAAAAAAAAGTTAGAAAACAAAAAATAATTCAAGCAAAGATGGGTAAATTACTGCAGACATTAGGAAAAGGTTGGCATACTCCAGGACCAATCTGGACTATTTCAGCACCCCAAAAACCACAAATTCTATAGATATCAGACATGCCAAGAGGCTGGGCTATTTCATGAACTTCCTCCAAGAATCCGTCTGTGAATCAGCACCAAATCTGCAATGAATCAGCATTAGTGCTCAGCGAACTTGATTTTTAAGCTCTGCGTCCAAGGTTCGGGTTATCGAAGAATCCGGTTATGGTCTGTGGTAGCGAAATCCATAACCGGATTCTAAGATAAACCGAACCTTGGACGCAGAACTTAAAATACAAGTTCGCTCAGCACTAATCAGCATCTGTCTCCCCGATGCAAAGGGAGGAATCTGTGGGGAAAATCATGTAGATCGGGTTTCTGTAATGGTCTGTAAATTGCTGCAGAATGACTCTGAACTTAGCAAGTCTTACAAGCCCTTAGAAGCACCAACGGGAAAAGCAATTTCCAATCTGCGTTCCTGCATTCACCCCGACTTCTCACTTTAGGGGGTCTTCTCCCTTTCTCCAGGAAATACTGATGGAAGGAGAGAACTGTCAGGAGGTGGTCTTATTTCTTCTAAGGACTTAGAACTATTATTGTCCGACCCTTTACAAATAAAGGCCGATCCTCAGAAGAGGCCACCACTATCTGACAGGCTGGGGTCTGGGCCCCAAACCCACCAATTAGCAGAAGCTTCAGAGCTACACAGCGCCGTGCAGTGGACGGAGCCGGTTATTGCAGCTCTGCTGCCAAATGAACATCTAATAGTCACACAATGTAAACTTGGACTAGACAGTCTAACGCTATGCCAGATTTCTCACAAGGACAGATGCCGGGTGATCCGGCGCACCTCAGCGCAGTGTCGCTCACACCACCTATGTTGGCTTACATTCTCGCACCACAACCACACCCCTCTCCACATGAGCCCAAAAAATGTCATACAAGTGCAGGGTTAAGCATGAAAGCCATATTTTCTTTTAGGGGGTTCCTGTTTGCCAACCATGCCAAAATAGTGGCGCATTCTGACACCTCCCTCATTGGTGCATGTGGTTTTTATTACTTGTACTAGACATTAAGCCGGTTATAATAGAGGCGCTAGAACAGTGCTGCATAAACATTAGTAGGAACCGTCTATATTAAATGGCAAGGGGACGGCTGGCAGCGACACAGCCATACCTTTCCTCTGAAATTAAATGGAACATGGTCAAGATCATATAGTCAGAGAAAAATGAGTGATATCCTATTTTCATGTCATCTTAGCCTCCAGAGGGCGCTGTTTCATTGATGTCTGTGTATAGAGCTTTATCAAAAAAACAGCGCCCTCTGGAGGCTAGGATGACATGAAAATAGGATATCACTCATTCTCTCTGAATAATCCCCGTCTGGTCTCTGGGGAGCAGGGTGTCAGCTGTCTATCAAATCTCAGGGGGTGGTGCCAGGGAGGTGCTGCTGCGGGGCTGGTAATAGGGGTGATTTTCTGTGCACCCCGTTGTTGGAGCGATGTTTGAGGAATGGGGTGTCAGCTGGAAGGGATGATGGAGCTGGAAGACACCGGCTGTCCTTCCCTTGTCGCCGGCCCGCGGAGCTGCTGCAGCGGGGCACCTGCATCTCCGCAGTCTGCAGCGCTGACAAGGTAGGGAGCGGAGAGGACGAGGGGAGCCCATCGTGTGCGACAGTCAGCGCCATGCAGCCGCCACTCTTCTCACAGAGCCCGCGGGGAATGGAAGTTGCTGAGCTGCGAGTGAAATGGCAGAGGGGCAAGACGGGGTTTGTGAGCGGTGTGGCTGCGTGTGGAGCGCCGTGTCCTGATCGGTCACCCCGCTGCCCAGTTCAAAACTGGGTACACACACGGACAGCGCACTCTCACAGCGCCAGGTTAGGTGGAGAGACTACACATGTCTGACTCCAAGAGTGAAATACCTCGTCTTTGCCAAAAAGTTATTGCAGTTATTTGCTCATCTGTCATTCCATTACTGCCTGTAATGGTATCACCTCTGTGTGCAGATAAGACAGGATCCACCATTCACAATAGGCGATTGTCAGAGCTTATCTATTCTTTCCTTGTACAATGACCTCTGCACAGGTCACAGGGAAGCCGAGAAAACTCTCCTACAGAAGTTCATGGGGTCCCCTCCTGACCATTGTATCCATGTAAAGCAATTGTCTTAATGCTGTTAAGAACAGGTCAGTCAAGATGGCTGCCCCCATGCTATGGGCAACTAAGCCACTTTCCCTTTATAAAAGTTTGATAAATTACCCCATTTTCCTTAAAGGGGTTGTGTGACTTCAACAAATCACATTCATCATGTAAAGAAAGTTAATACAAGACACTAATGTACTGTGATTGTCCATGTTGCCTCCTTTGCTGGCTGAATTCATTTTCCCATCACATTATACACTGCTCGTTTCCATGGTTACGACCACCCTGCGATCCAGCACTCAGCATGTCTGTGCTCCCACGGTCCTGGCCACCAAAGAGGCCGGCACTTTTTCCTGTAGTGTGCAAGCACGACCACTACTGTTGGATTACAGGGTGGTCGTAACTATGGAAAGGAGAAGGGTATAATGTGATGGGAGAATGAATCAACCAAAAATTGGGATAACCACAATACATTACTAAGGGTCTTGTATTAACTTTTTATACATGAGAAATGCCCCTTGAAGTAAGAAAACCCGTTTTTCATCTCCTACATCCGATTACCCGACACCTAGATTTTGTCCAGCCCAGTATTGGACCCAAATCCAATTGTGCAATGTTGCAAACCCACAACACGGTCCGGGTCCTTGGGACAACGAACCGCTACCCCTTGTAAGACATTACAGCAATTACACTACATAAATTAAGAAAACAATAAGATCACCAAGGACAGCAATACTAATATTTCACAGGACACATCCGTATTACAAAATCCAGCTCAGGCAGGTCCGTACACTGGGACTTTGCCGGTACACCAACCCTTGCTACCACATTTTTTGCTATATCCTACCATTCAGGTCTCCAGCACACGACTATGTGCCAGCGTTGCCTGAGCTGCGGACGGCCCCCAGATTGCAGTCCGCAATACACGGGCACCAACCGTATGCCTGCTGTCGGTGGACCCTTGACGTGGATGGGGTATGCATTCCACATAAGACGGGCCACACTACTTTTTTGTGATGTGGAGGCACAGACAGAAAACTCACGGAAGCATCAAGATGGCAAATGACATCCTGCAGTGCAGAGAGTGTGTACATTATAGAGCACTGTTCTCATGTGCAGCAGCTCCTTGCCAAGGCATTTTCCAAGCAGTGGCAAGAATGAGAAGCCAGCCGTTCTTCCTTCCTCAAGATCATATCTTAAACCACAAGACAGCTCCTTCTGTGCAAGTGAATGAGATTGGTTTATCCAAGACGACAGAACGCTATGCAAAAGCTGCAAAAAAAAAATATTCACTCCAGGGCGAGGGGGAGTTGATAGGTGGGAACTGTAAACTCTTGGAATGGTGTGCATGGGGATAATGCTTCCCAAGTCACAGAATATTCTACATTTTGGCAGGCCCATTTGGATGAACTGCTCAGGCACAAAGAAGTGCAGCGTAAGAACATACCTGAAAGCTAGAAATAGGAAATAGACAGGGGTCTGCTGCATCTCCCTTTATAAGGCTAGGTTCACACTTGAGCGTACTCGATAAACGCGTTTTACACGCTTAATACAGCACGTTTTTGGAAATAGGAAACACGAGTCGTACGCGCGTTCGTGTGATTGACCACTCTGGCGTCAATCACAATACGCGCGACAATACACCCCAAAAAAGCTCAGGTGTGAACCAGGCCTAAGGGAACTCTGATCTTCCTCCCCCAAACATCTGTTGGCGGAAAATATAGACATTCCCACATAATCACGCGGTCCTTCAAATACAGAACAACCACCTAATGTGTATTAGCACCTTAAGGGTCCATTCACACGACCACAAGTGTGTTTCGGGGTCCGCAAATTGCAAATCCACAAAACACGGGTACCGGGCATGGGCGTTCTGCATTTTGCATCTAAATTAAAAGCCCGGAGAAGCTATTTAAATCAACTTTCGCAGTAATGTGGACACATATGAACATGGGACCAACACAGACGCCTTCAGCTGCCAAGTGCACATGTAACAGATCAGCCAGTGTCATAGGGAAAGATTTGATCACAGGGGTCTTTAATAGTATATAAAAGCTATAGATTTACCAGCCCTTTTTTTTTTTTTTTTTTAAAGGAAACCCGTCCCCATGAAAATGCAGTGTAATCTGCAGGCAGCATGTTATAGAGCAGGAGGAGAGGAACAGATCGATATATAGTTTTATGGGTAAAGATTCAGTATAACGTGTATTTCATTAATTTAAATTCCCACTTATTCTGTTTTTTGAAGTCCAGGACGCGGTCCTATCAGTGATAGAGGGAAGGGAAGGTCCTATCAGTGACTGACAGCTCTCTCTGTATACACAGTCATAGAGGGAAGGTCCTATCAGTGACTGACAGCTCTCTGTATACACAGTCATAGAGGGAAGGTCCTATCAGTGACTGACAGCTCTCTCTGTATACACAGTCATAGAGGGAAGGTCCTATCAGTGACTGACAGCTCTCTCTGTATACACAGTCATAGAGGGAAGGTCCTATCAGTGACTGACAGCTCTCTGTATACACAGTCATAGAGGGAAGGTCCTATCAGTGACTGACAGCTCTCTGTATACACAGTCATAGAGGGAAGGTCCTATCAGTGACTGACAGCTCTCTGTATACACAGTCATAGAGGGAAGGTCCTATCAGTGACTGACAGCTCTCTGTATACACAGTCATAGAGGGAAGGTCCTATCAGTGACTGACAGCTCTCTGTATACACAGTCATAGAGGGAAGGTCCTATCAGTGACTGACAGCTCTCTGTATACACAGTCATAGAGGGAAGGTCCTATCAGTGACTGACAGCTCTCTGTATACACAGTCATAGAGGGAAGGTCCTATCAGTGACTGACAGCCTCTCTGTATACACAGTCATAGAGGGAAGGTCCTATCAGTGACTGACAGCTCTCTGTATACACAGTCATAGAGGGAAGGTCCTATCAGTGACTGACAGCTCTCTGTATACACAGTCATAGAGGGAAGGTCCTATCAGTGACTGACAGCTCTCTGTATACACAGTCATAGAGGGAAGGTCCTATCAGTGACTGACAGCTCTCTGTATACACAGTCATAGAGGGAAGGTCCTATCAGTGACTGACAGCTCTCTGTATACACAGTCATAGAGGGAAGGTCCTATCAGTGACTGACAGCTCTCTGTATACACAGTCATAGAGGGAAGGTCCTATCAGTGACTGACAGCCTCTCTGTATACACAGTCATAGAGGGAAGGTCCTATCAGTGACTGACAGCTCTCTGTATACACAGTCATAGAGGGAAGGTCCTATCAGTGACTGACAGCCTCTCTGTATACACAGTCATAGAGGGAAGGTCCTATCAGTGACTGACAGCTCTCTGTATACACAGTCATAGAGGGAAGGTCCTATCAGTGACTGACAGCCTCTCTGTATACACAGTCATAGAGGGAAGGTCCTATCAGTGACTGACAGCTCTCTGTATACACAGTCATAGAGGGAAGGTCCTATCAGTGACTGACAGCTCTCTGTATACACAGTCATAGAGGGAAGGTCCTATCAGTGACTGACAGCTCTCTGTATACACAGTCATAGAGGGAAGGTCCTATCAGTGACTGACAGCTCTCTCTGTATACACAGTCATAGAGGGAAGGTCCTATCAGTGACTGACAGCTCTCTGTATACACAGTCATAGAGGGAAGGTCCTATCAGTGACTGACAGCCTCTCTGTATACACAGTCATAGAGGGAAGGTCCTATCAGTGACTGACAGCTCTCTGTATACACAGTCATAGAGGGAAGGTCCTATCAGTGACTGACAGCTCTCTGTATACACAGTCATAGAGGGAAGATCCTATCAGTGACTGACAGCCTCTCTGTATACACAGTCATAGAGGGAAGATCCTATCAGTGACTGACAGCTCTCTCTGTATACACAGTCATAGAGGGAAGGTCCTATCAGTGACTGACAGCCTCTCTGTATACACAGTCATAGAGGGAAGGTCCTATCAGTGACTGACAGCCTCTCTGTATACACAGTCATAGAGGGAAGGTCCTATCAGTGACTGACAGCTCTCTGTATACACAGTCATAGAGGGAAGGTCCTATCAGTGACTGACAGCTTCTCTGTATACACAGTCATAGAGGGAAGGTCCTATCAGTGACTGACAGCCTCTCTGTATACACAGTCATAGAGGGAAGGTCCTATCAGTGACTGACAGCTCTCTGTATACACAGTCATAGAGGGAAGGTCCTATCAGTGACTGACAGCTCTCTGTATACACAGTCATAGAGGGAAGGTCCTATCAGTGACTGACAGCTCTCTCTGTATACACAGTCATAGAGGGAAGGTCCTATCAGTGACTGACAGCCTCTCTGTATACACAGTCATAGAGGGAAGGTCCTATCAGTGACTGACAGCTCTCTCTGTATACACAGTCATAGAGGGAAGGTCCTATCAGTGACTGACAGCTCTCTCTGTATACACAGTCATAGAGGGAAGGTCCTATCAGTGACTGACAGCTCTCTCTGTATACACAGTCATAGAGGGAAGGTCCTATCAGTGACTGACAGCTCTCTCTGTATACACAGTCATAGAGGGAAGGTCCTATCAGTGACTGACAGCTCTCTGTATACACAGTCATAGAGGGAAGGTCCTATCAGTGACTGACAGCTCTCTGTATACACAGTCATAGAGGGAAGGTCCTATCAGTGACTGACAGCTCTTCTGTATACACAGTCATAGAGGGAAGGTCCTATCAGTGACTGACAGCCTCTCTGTATACACAGTCATAGAGGGAAGGTCCTATCAGTGACTGACAGCTCTCTCTGTATACACAGTCATAGAGGGAAGGTCCTATCAGTGACTGACAGCTCTCTGTATACACAGTCATAGAGGGAAGGTCCTATCAGTGACTGACAGCTCTCTCTGTATACACAGTCATAGACGGAAGGTCCTATCAGTGACTGACAGCTCTCTTTATACACAGTCAGAGGGAAGGTCCTATCAGTGACTGACAGCTCTCTGTATACACAGTCATAGAGGGAAGGTCCTATCAGTGACTGACAGCCTCTCTGTATACACAGTCATAGAGGGAAGGTCCTATCAGTGACTGACAGCTCTCTGTATACACAGTCATAGAGGGGAAGGTCCTATCAGTGACTGACAGCTCTCTGTATACACAGTCATAGAGGGAAGGTCCTATCAGTGACTGACAGCTCTCTCTGTATACACAGTCATAGAGTGAAGATCCTATCGGTGACTGACAGCTCTCTGTATACACAGTCATAGAGGGAAGGTCCTATCAGTGACTGACAGCTCTCTGTATACACAGTCATAGGGGGAAGATCCTATCAGTGACTGACAGCTCTCTCTGTATACACAGTCATAGAGTGAAGATCCTATCGGTGACTGACAGCTCTCTGTATACACAGTCATAGAGGGAAGGTCCTATCAGTGACTGACAGCTCTCTGTATACACAGTCATAGAGGGAAGGCTGACAGTCACTGATAGGACCGACTCTGGGACTTCAAAGCCCAGGAATTTAAATGAATGAAATACGAGTTTTCCTGAATCTTTTCTCATTCGGCTCCTCCTGCTCTCTAACATGCTGCCTGCAGACTGCACTGCATTTTGATGCTAACGGGTTTCCCTTTAATAATTATTCTTGGATATCAAATAGATCAGCTCTAAACAAATCACAGCCACAAATCAGTTCTGTGTCTACAGGCGCGGGGGTCCTGGATGACAGGAGGCCAAGCCTTCCATAGAGCAATGCTGGCCTCAAGGCTCAGGGAAAGAATGCAAAAGGACTGAAAACATTGGATGCAACCAAGAATATTCCCATTATCTGAATGATCCCTGCCCATCGCACTTGTTTCCAAACTGGCACCCGTTTCGAGCAAGGCTCCATCTGCAGGAACCCAAACTACTAAACAAATTAGAGCAGAAACACAACATGCTGCAGTTTTACACTTTGGAAACTAGAGAGAAGTATCAAAAGCCAAAAAGGGCATCTGGGCACTGAACCAGTAGTGAACTCTTTCAGGTCTGCAGAGAAAGGAGTTAAAATCCCAGTACGAGGGAATAAAGCCATGTCTGTTCCCAGCTCGGGTGCAGACTCTCGGCAGTATCTCCTCTTTCAACAGTAAGCACTTTGTGCTCCGACTGCCACAGCCAGTCCAAGGAAAACGCCTTTGGTATTTTCAGCATAGGGGATACATTCATGGTGTCTGCCAAGTTCATTTCTGAAGTGACTGTACTTGAAAACAGCACTGTTATATTCTAAACTTCAAATCCTGGGGCAGGAAATAATCCTTTTTGGCTTCAGCCTCTCCTAGAGATGTTCTTCGAAGAATGCCTGTTTCACTCTCCCGACATGAATAGTGGAGAGCTCTCGTGGATCAAACATGTTCGAGGAAAAGGGATTAGGAATTTGCCAGTACACTGCACCACAAATGGACCAACTAATCAAAACCAAAGCAAGCACCGGCATCCCAGGCCCCGGGTTACCTGATAGAGACGCTGCCGGTGAAAGCTTCCTGCTGCAAAACGGTGAATTCACACACAGAAGAGTCATGGAAGACACGCATGTGGCCAGGAACTTCCACGTGAACGCCTTCTGCAAGCCCCATTTAGATCAGCGACAGTGCCATACAGGTAAAAATGACACTCCAAGGCTGCTAACCCAGTGCACGGTCCCACTGCGAGCCATGCAGGAAAACACCATCGTGTGGAACCAAAAGTTCTGCAGAACCCAGGGAGAAAACACTGGCCTGTAGGTCCACCCAGACCTCGTCACACATTGCACAAACATTTGGCACAATTTAAATCATCTAGTTTTAGGAAAAGTCACAGCAACAGGACATGGCTTAGAGGGGCTATCCAGTAAATATTGATGACCTATCCTCAGGAGAGGTCATCAATATCAGATCGGTGGGGTCAAACACCCCAGACCCCCGCCGATCAGCTGTAATCAGAGGCCAGCCCCTCCATGAGCGCCAATGTCACTTCCTAGGCCATGTGACATCACCGTACATCGGTCACGTGGCCTGACGTGAATGAGGACGAGCTGAGATACCAGGCACAGCCACTATACTATACAGCGCAGTGGCTCCCTGGAACAGCTGATTGGCGGGGGTGGCGGGGATCTGACCCCTGCCAATTTGATCATGATGACCTATCGGCCATCAATATAATTTCCTGTATAACCCCTTTAATGAGAAATGGGGTAAGGCCTAAAATGCAACATTTTGCACCAAAATTGCACCTCAATTCTGGAATACAACGGTCACAAACAAAGAAGAGCAATCAATCGTTGGTGTAAAGTCTAACCATGCACCAATTTTACCATCCAGTCTGAGGCACTGTGGTAAATCTGGTGCAGGTCTAGACAGTCTATGTTTATATCATCTCCAGAATTATTCGACCTGCCACACAGAGTACGGGTTATATTACAGTCCACGGATAAGGTCAGTGAAGTCCTTATTGGAAGCGTTCCAGGACATAAATGGCTCTATAGGAAGTGGAAAAGGAGCAGAGGATTTCAGACGCACAACTCCCAACCCATGGTCCACGCTCAGCATCTGGACGTTGGGCTGGCACGCATTAATCACACACATTTTCAAAGCAGGAAAAAGATGTTGCGCAAGGTCGGAAAAAAACATCAAATTGCATATTCACCACTACGACTGCCCCATCAGAGCCGCGTGCGTTATCCTTACTATGTAAACGGCAGGATTTCAATTATACTGACAGTACATTCCCATGGAAACCACAAATCACTTATTCTACTTTCTGTACTCAAAGGCAGAAAAAATGGTTAAAGGTGGGTAAATGGCACAGACTTGCAACAGCAGACACCGAGAGATTGTGTCAGCGATCTGCATTATCGCCGATCGCAGACCGTTAAACTGGACTTTCCCGTGTGCAGAGACTGGAGGAGCTGTTCATTCGTCATGTTAGCCTTCTAAAGGCTTGCGGGTTACCACAGCCATAGTTCCTATGTGGCCCTGTCTGTGGCAGGGCTCCATAGGAACATAGTGAACCTCTCAAAGGCCGCTATGGTAATTCACTGCAGTCTATGATCTAATGATCGCATGTTCAAGTCCCCTAAGGATGACAATGTTTTTAAAAAATATAAAAATTCCAATAAAATTAAATTAAAACTATAAAAAAAATAAATGCATCATCTAGTACGGTGAACGCCATAACAGAAAAAAAAATGTCGATTTGCTGTTTTTTCGTCTGCACAAAAATAGAGAAAAAAAAAATGATCAAAAAGTAGCATTGTAAAATGGTATAACTGGAAAAAAAAAATGAAAAAAATATTCCACTATAGTTTTATACATTTTTATGGCATTCCCTATAAGGATAAGGCATTTATATAGTTTTCTTGTGTTTTTATACGTCTAATGATTTTTGCTGTGCAACACCATATTCTGGCCCCCTTTGACCTTTTTGTATTTACACCTATAGAGCTGTGTGTGCTCATTTCTTGTGGGGCGATCTGTAGTTTTCACCCCATTTTGGTCGCAGCGCATCAAAACAGCTAATCAGCAGGGTTGTCAGAAATCGGACCCCCCCCCACCAGTCAGATGCTAATGACCTACTGTATGCTGCTGATAGGTGATCAATATGCAAGCCCCAGAAAACCTCAGATGAATGAATCTCCGTAGCCACATGACAGCATCACCTGAACGACGCCACAGTAGCTTATTTTAATTGTTAAAAAAACTGCAAAAAGATTAATGCAATTAACAGAACATCCATAAAATACGTCAACCTTGCTGCTAGGAAGGCCACGCCCATAAAATGATGAACGGAACACATATTACTGAAAACTATTCTGGAAGTGTATCTTAAAAATATCACGGAAGTTCCAGGTTACTTTCGTTAAGGCGCAGTGCGAACCCGACGCCGAGAAGTCGATACTGTCCAGCGATGAACAAGTGCCAGGAGCTGTGCATCTTGCAGGAAGCCTGGCCCCGACACGGTCTGCAGCCACAAGGCATCCATGGCGGAAGATGGAGCAGGACCATTACAAGCCTCGCTGCTCAGGTAGTCCTTACCATCCTCGGCCAGGTCTACTCATAGATAACGTGCTGATCTTGAGTGTAATCACAAGGTATTTCGCCCTCCTCATCCGTAATACACTGTTCTGAAAAGCAAACAATCAGCTCGACCTTTGGAGCCATTTTCCTGATTGCATTACCTGGAGAAGTCCCAGGAGCCAGGTAGCCAACGGGCCAAGAAATCTGCTGCTGGCGCCGATCTTGAGGAGTTATCTTCTACTCAGCGCAAGGATCCCGGAAGCCTTTGTGACATTTTTGTGGCTTGGGAAACGTCTTTCAAACGCCTGCCAATGCCTGACTGTGCCACCTACAGACGAGTAGCGTCATTTATGGCAGCACTTAGTGATATTGTCTAACAGTAAGGCCTCATGCACACAAACATTTTCCATCTGCGTCCAACCCGTATTTTTTGAAGACAGCAAAAGGGCCCATTAATTTCCATGTATATATAAAAAAAAAAAATAATAATTAAAAATAAAAATGGCCGGCACATCCTGTGACCATTTGTCATGGCGTAAGTGCAGCAGGTGACCGCCACGGCCTGTGATCGACTGCAGCGATGTCAAACATTGGGGGAGCCCAGCGGAGCGTCGCAGGCCGTGAGGAGAAAGAACAGGGAGCCATCGGCAGGAAGCAGGTAAGTCATCTTTCCTTTACAGGTCCGGGCAAGTGTGTGTTTGGGGGGGTTGCCAAATTCTTGCACAACCCCTTTGATATACTTCATCAGGAACCAGGTAATCTGATAGCTTGCTGACAACTTGCTATTTGGGGTTCACACTGCTAGCGGTAGAGGCCATCAAGTGACAAATCTGGCAATGCAGCGTAGTGTCCCTCATAAACCGAAACCAAGACAAAAGTGTGAACAAAGCCTTGCCCCAACCAGCTCCTAAACCTCCAAGCTCAAAGCTGCCCATTCTTTGCTTACGGCGGTCACATTATAATATGGGCTGTATAAATCTGTCCAGGCAGTGCGAATGCTGAAGAATGAGGACACCCATCAGCGCTCGTTTGCACAGGCCTGATGTGGGAGGGAGGATTGCTACCGCCGTCCTTCCTCCCGATTACGCAGTAAGATGTGCCGTTGAGCTTCAGGCATCTTTTATCCTGAACCTTTGATCGTTCATCGGCTGCTCGGATATAAAGAACATGCTTCTAATAACTGGCCCCGTAACGCTGCCAAAGACAGTCCACCTACCTCCAACCTTAAAATTGTGCCTGTTCACACAGGACATTGGCCGATGAACTGACTGCACCAGCAGTGAAAGGCATTCCTCTCAGAGCAAACCAGAAATCTAGGGGAGATCTTACAGGCACATATAGTGGGGGGCACTGGGCACATATAGTGGGGGGGCACTGGGCACATATAGTGGGGGCAATCTCACAGTAAGGCTACATTCACATCGACCGTAGTGTATTACGGATCCGCAAATTGCGGATCCGCACACACCCAGCCGCACCCCCATAGAAATGCCTATTCTTGTCCGCAGGCTGCGGACAAGAATAGGACATGTTCTATCTTTTGCGGAGCCGCGGACCGGAAGTTCGGGGCCGCGCTCCGCAAATGCGGAAGCGGAGAGCACCTAGTGTGCTCTCCGCACCTCGTCCGGCCCCATAGACAGTGAATGGGTCCGCACCCGTTCCGCAGAATTGCGGAACGGACGCGGACACATTCACGGTCGTGTGAATGTAGCCTAAGGGTCTACCATGAAGCACTCACACTGATCTTCCCTGTGCCACCAGGTGAGAAGGGCGGCTTGTATGCATGACCCCTAAGAGTCCTGAAATGGAAAGTCATGTTCCGATGCTTGCTAACAATACATTCTGAAAAACCTGAAATGCAAGCTACACAAAACTGCAGTCTAGGCCGGTGTAAAGAATGCAGCCGATCAGGTAAAGGAAACCGCATGGTACTGCGCCTTCACATTACATACCGAGATATAGAAGTATGACAGCCTACTGCTAAACCGCAGCTGGTTAGTGTCACAAGTAGATCTGAGCTACTTATGTGTATTTTTTTCAGAGTTTTCTACATTTTGTGATGCTTTGCTCCTTTGAAACAAGCCTGTACCTCGCTCGTGTGAAATCAGCCCTACACCCCTCATCCAGATGGGCCTCAGTGCATACACAGTACGAGAAGGTGGTCTACACAGAGAGGTGACGTACATTACAGCAAGGACCGGCCACCACAAAATACAATGCTATCTGAAAGCACCACGTTATAGAGCAGGAGGAGACCATCAGATTGATATATCATTTTGTGGGAAAATAATGAGTAAAACCTGTAATTTATCCATTTCTATCTCTGCTTTTTCTAATAACTATCGGTACAGGAGGGGGAGTGACTGCTCTCTCTGTATGTACACCTATAGGCACAATGCCATCAGTCCCTGATAAATCCTCCCTCCTCTACCAGGGCTGGAAAAAAAACAAAGATTTAAAAAAAAAAAAAATGTATAAATTAAGGTTTTACTGAATCTTTTCCCACAATACATAGATATATATATCAAACAGCTCTATAACATGGTGCTTTCCGATTGCATGTTGTGGTGACAGGTCCTCTGTAAATCTATAAACCGCTCAGTCACCAGTCAGAAAATGACAAAGGATAGGAGCCATAATAAGGGACAAGCCTGGAGAGTCACTTCAGTGGGAGCATAAACTGTCCCATTAGGGCTTATGGTAGTCAGTCCCTGCAACATCTGGTAAAGGACCCTGCGCAGGCGCTAGCAGCTCCCCACAGCAGTAGACCGCGTGTGTCAAACTCCTTCCCATTCTTTTCATATTCCATAAAGGGGCGAGTACTCCTGACAGGCCTGTTTTAATAGCGTCATGCATTCTCCATGTAATAACATCTATACTTATTGCTTTATGTTGTGCCTTGCCTTTATTATTCCTACTAGAAGTTATGAATGAATTGCTATTAGCTTTCAGTAAGGGTACAGAGGGGAGGTAACCAGTTAGGGGTGTGTACCTGCACAGTCTGACTATCCAATCAGTACTGCCATTTTCAGACTCTGCAGGGACACACCCCCAACTGGTTACCTCCCCTCTGAACCCTTACTGAAGGCTAAAAGCAATTCATTCATAACTTCTAGTAGAAATAATAAAGGAATGGCACGACATAGAGCTATAAGAGTAATAGGAATAGATGCTCCAGAATTGTTAGAACATGGGGAATGCATGACACTAATAAACCAGGCATGTCAGGAGAGTTTTTTTAGTTTCAATACCTTTCCTTGCTGATGCTGCCACCCTGCCTGTTTTTTTAAAATATCGCTCCTACGCCCCCTGCAGTTTTCCCGCTCAGTATATTAATCCTGAGCATCGGTACAGGGAGGAGGAGATGTCAGGGTTTCTGCGCAGCGAACCAATCACAGCTGACAGCGTCACAGCCAGGGAGAAGGAGACGCCCATTGAGAAACCCTGGCATCTCCTCCTTCCTGTACCGATGCTCAGGATTACCATACTGAGCGGGAAAACTACAGGGGGCCACAGCGGGGCGTAGGAGCGATATTTAAAAAAAACAGGCAGGGTGGCAGCATCAGCAAGGAAAGGTATTTATCTAAACTAAAAAAAAAACATGAAAGGTCCTCTTTAAACTTCAGATTAAAGGGTGCACCCCGGATGGAACAAACCCTCTATAAAAGTCCACAGTCATTAAAGGGAACCCGTCCTCAAGATGAAGCTCCCACAAACCGCGAGTGGGCCTCATACGTACAACATCCGGATAACAGCAGTGTGCATCCCGCAATTTATCATCAAAATGCCTATTCTTGTTGAAAAAAAATGGACAAATATAGGACGTGTTCTATACAATCTGCAGGAAATGCAAGTCGGATGAGGGGGAAAAAAATAGTCACGTACAAGAGGCCTTAACCTGTTATTGTTGATCATGGTGAAGGTTTTCAATGCTGATCTTTCATCTTCAGGTTTGACCGACGTCCCACAGACCGGGTACATCATCACAATCTGTACATCCAATGCTCCCGCACCACATCCTCAGGACACATTCCCTTTAAAAGGATGGAGTTACCACAATGACTACTAAAATGACAGGTTTTTGGCACAAACTAGTGCGTAAAGGTTAGATATAATATATAATTGTCCACATACCAGACAATACCGTACATTACCAAGACTCACTGCTCCAAATGAATGAGCCCCAATTTCATTAGCGGTTGGCCACTTTATGGCACTTACTAATAAGCCTTGGTTTACATTCTGCACCATTGTCTATATCTCATAAGGTTGGTCCCATTGTTTGTGCTGTCTGCACAGGGCTTCTGTCCATAAAATGGCTGCTGACGGCGGGTCACGTAACCAGGAATTCATGTATCTGATCAGCGGGGATCCAACACCAGGGGATCCGCTGTTTAAGGAGGCACTCGCACTCCTGTGAGCGCTGCGGCCCTCTCCCATCTTACCAAGCGCATTGCCATACATTGTATAGCGGCTCTGCTTAGTACTTCTATGGGGCCGAGCTTCTCCTAGGCCACGTGACCAACGACATGTCGTCACACGGCCTAGGGAAAAGGTGGGAGAAGGCCATTACACTCACAGGAGTGCCGGTGCCTTCTCAAACAGCTGATCGGCGGGGATTGCACTGTGGGACCCCACCAATCAGATATTGATGACATATACTGAGGATGGGTCATCAGTATTTAAAGGGGTATTCCCTTGCGAGACAATGGGGGCATATCCTCGGATATCCCACCTCTGGGACCCGCACCTACACCGATCACAGAGCCGGGAAGGTGGTGGCTAGAGGGCCCCAGGTCCAGCCACCACCAAGTGCTCTCCTATTCACAAGCATAGTAGTTAATAGGAGAGCACTGTTCTTGCGCGGTCACCGCTCCCATTCATGTCTATGGGGCCGATGTAAATAGCCGAGCCAGCGCTCAGCGATTTTTGGCAGCCCCAGAGAAATGAATGGAGGAAGGTTAAGCAGCACATGCGCAGTGCACCCTCCACAACTTTCAGGACTCCGTTCTCAGAGTAGTTTCAGGACCCAGAGGTGGGCCCCGCTCCGATCAGACAATGGGGACATATCCTAGCGATTTCCCCCTACTATCAGAGATGGGAAAACCACTTTAAGTCTCAGAAAACCCCTTTGATATATACATTGTAATTAATCTGCCACTTATGGCATCAGGTTCTGTCCTCCATGCATCGCTTTAATGGGCAAGGGCTCATGCACCCGACAGCGATCGGCCCAGGAAACACGGCCCATGTGTCGGAAACATCCCCCTGGCCGACTGTGATACGGTCACTTCAGGGGAGCCACGGTCATCATGTGAGTACACTAATAGCCCCACAATCAGATAGAGACGGCTGTATGATAAATTACTATGATACAGTTAGTTCGGGTCAGGAGAGCCATGGTCAGCTGGGGAGATGCGACCAACACGGGCCGAGCGTGGATGTGAGTCCAGACAGGAAAGTGTAGAATAAAACTACTAAAGCACGCAGCAGAATACAGGGGCATTTTCTGCATACCAATGTCTTGCACACAACATAAACTTGCCAGGCCTTTCTAATATACATTTTCTCCTGCCGAGAACATGTACAAAAGGGATTCAAACTGGATGCGGCAGTACAGTACTGATCACATTCGTCTTAGATCAGCAGAAGAGTAAAAACATGAATAATGGGGTGTCAGACGCCTCATCATCTGAAGACCCCCTGACTTATAATCGGGTTCCACTGTAGTGTCCGTCATTTTGTCAGAAGGAATAGTTCTTCACGCCGCATTATTCTTCCCTAGTTACAATATCTGGAAATGTGAACGAAGCCGTACATACATAGCAATGTTACATGTATATCTATCTGGGCCTCGTTCACATGTCCGGCACAGCAGTCTGGCGGATCCTGTACTTCCGGGTCAGGCAGCTGGATCTCCTGAGCAGGGCCTTGCCATAAACCATGGGTGTCCTGCAGTTAGCAGCCACTAATTTGCCATTGATTAATAGAAAGCTACCCCCCACACACAGCAAGGATCCTCTACAGCCTGTCTCCCAACATGCATCAGACAGCTACTCCTACAAACACCGACCACAGAAGGCCAGCTACACCGTGTAAGAGCGGTCCGCAGACGCCCAAATCTGCAGGACAAGGAACCGGCCATAGTTCAGATTTTATTCACAAGCGGAGGTATTACAATACATTAACCAGATTACTCAGAGTAGGGCAGAGAAAAGAGTGGTGAAAAATACAGGAGGTATTCCCGGAAAGCCACGGAAGCTCAGGCCACTGACAACTGCGCACCAAGAAAAAAAATAGAACCGGTCCTATTCTTGTCTATTCTGCGGACTAAGACAGGCATTGTTACAACGGATCCACACAAAAAACGGATCAAATCCATGTGATGTCCTTCATCACAATGTCTGCCCTAGTCTGCAAAAGAGACAAGAATTGGACATCTTCTATTTATTGCAAAACGGACTTGGACATACGGAATGAACACGGATCCATTTCAGTTTTTTTTTTTGCGGCCCATTGAAATGAGTGGTTCCACATAAGGAACGGACACAGAAAACGTACCTTCTTGCGCATGAGCCCAAAGAGTGAGGAATCATGCAAAGCAACTGGACGCCATCCAGAAACCAAGTCAAGCAGAGGTGCACTCTATGGAAGTCCTCACACACACAGCAGCGTCATACAGAGCTGTAATAAAGCACCGCAGGGGTACATGGGTACACCCCTAAGAATTGGAGGCCACGCAGTAAGCAATCAAACCCCATATACCAAATCTGGGGGCGCACAAGTACAACATTCAGGGTACGGCCATGACGTCAGGTTTTCTAATGCAGCTTTGGAAGTCAAAATAAGGAGCGGAGCATAAAAGGGGAGAAAGTATAAAGGACAGGTACGACTTCTCTCTCAAATCCACTCCTGGTTTCGGCTTTGAAAACAGCATAAAAAAACCTGACCATGTGGCGGCACCCCAGTCACACCAAATCTAAAAAGGGAATTCCATCTGTTGCCCGACACCACTGGTTCAGGGGCAATGAAACATGAATGCTTGACCTGACATCCCATTCATTTTAGAGGTAGGTGGCCCCAATTCTCACAGACGGCCACCAGCTAAATACTTATCCACCATCCTGTGGACAGGGGATAACCTGCCATTACTAAGAACACCCCTTCAACGTACAAGACAATTTTACAACTATGCAAAAATCTCAATCTCCCCTAGGTACCTGTGGTCCCTCAGGAGGACATAACTGGGTGCTCACCTCAAAGCGTGACTACCCAGGAATCAGCATGTCAAACACGCCGCGGCTGTCAATCACAGGTGATGGGCCCCACATTTCTGCAATACAAGAGCCAAGGTGAGGTCACCGTCACCGGGATTCTTGGCACATTTTAAACCTGTAGATTTTTCTGTTGGCAAAAGAATTCTCATCACTGATTACCCAGTTGCCGTAGACAAGATGCCCATACACATTCAATAGCTGCCGGCCAATATGGTTGCCCAGACGGCACCTATCCCTCTCAACCACGTCCCACCCATGTACGATCAGTGTGGAGATGGGAGTTTTTCCGCTGGCAGATACCTCTGGCTACAGAATATCTCCATGGAGAACTAAAGGTTCAGGGATGTCGAAATCCAACTGACCCTACCCTCCCAATATCTGCTGTCGGGGGGAATCGGGACACCCACATACACATTAGATGGTTGGCCAACCCCACTGATATGGTCAAGTTCAGCCAACATTCAGCTATGTATATGGCGACCCTCTGGCTGCTTTCACAAGCCTGTGTGCCGGCCTCATTTCCCAGACCCACCACCATGTATTGCCTAAGCCAAACTCCCTGCATCAGGTATGGCTGTGGGTCCCCTAACCACGTGAGCGCAGGCCACGCGATCCAGTCGGGCTGGAGCTCAGTGCACCACAGATCTCCATGACACAGAGTTTGGCTCAGACGAGCCACAGATAGTTGAACGCTGCGTTTTTTGTCCGGCCGCCTCTTGGCATGTTTGCCGTACTACGGCCGCATCCCCCGTCTGTCCACATTAAATTGAATAGGGCCAGGCTACCGGCAGCAGGCGAGTGTTCGTACGGCCTAACGCTAATGTGAAAGAAGCCTTAGTTGCTGGACATAAAGAAATTCTACAGACATCACTAGCAACGCGGATGACTTGGTTCCTGGACCTTGACTAGCCGTGTTTTAGATGGGAACCTGGCTGCTTCAGTTTTGCACCATGGACTTTAGCACCTGCCCAATTTTAATGATCGGGGCTCGCAGTAATCCATGCAACATAGTGCAGAACCAACCCCGTGATTTTCAGTTCAAGCAACTTTTGTACAGAAGCTGTTGCATTTTGAACATACCCCAAGGCCTGTGACAGATGGTTATAACATGGCTGCAAGTGCGGAAATCACGGGGGTCAACTAAGCTGTAGGGTGGCTTTGCATGGGCAGATTTCTACCCGTTAACAAAAACGTCAATTGGGAGTATAAGGACGAATGACTGGGAATACGATTGTTCACGCACACATTTATGATAGCACGTCCCCTGCTTACACGGGACAATGTTCTGACAAACGGGCAGGCAAGTGGCAGCACCTACACATGGGCCAACACTCAGGAAGGGCAGTCGTCGGCCAGTGCAGAGTTTGGCTACATTCACATGTCCGGCATAAATGCTGGCTGTCGGCCAGGCAAAGACCGGTTTATGCATCGCTTTTACTCCAGCTGAAAAACGGTATTTATGCCTTAAAGCACGGATGTCAAACTCGTGGCCCTCCAGCTGTTGCAAAACTACAACTCCCACAATGCCCTGCTGTAGGCTGATACCTGTAGGCTGTCCAGGCATGATGGGAGTTGTAGTTTTGCAACAGCTGGAGGGCCACGAGTTTGACATCCCTGCCTTAAAGGGACCGAACCACCACTAGACCCCATTATAGTCAATGGGGATCTGGTGGTTAACGGTAGAATCCAGCAAAGCTGCTCTCTGCCGCAGATGTGAGCATACCCCAAGCTGGGTTTCACAGAAGCACTGTGGATCCAGATGTGATGTCACTAGTCCTGTGATTGCTAACCTCCGGCACTCCAGCTGTGGTGAAACTAGGACTCCCATGATGCCCCCTTGCTTGCCTGTTCTCAGAACTCTATAGAAGTGAATGGAGCATGCTGGGAGTTGTAGTTTCACCACAGCTGGAGTTCCGGAGGTTAGCCATCACTGCGACTAGACAATCAGAAATCTGAAGGCAGCAGCCTAATGTCAGTGCAGAAATGTCAAGAGTGCACACATCAAGAGTTTCACTTCTGCAAAACTGCAAAGCTCTTGCCTTGGTCATAACTACCTATTGCAGCGTCAGGAGTCAATCGAGGGTAATTGTGCATCAGAAGAGAAAGCAGTCCATGCTTAGGGTGCCACATCAGAAATATATCCAAGCCCTAACTGAAAAGTATCCACCAAGCCAGAGAGGAGCAAAACTGCGCGACCTCAAGGTCCACATTCAAGAGCAGAAACTGCAAATGACAGCAGGGGTGCACAGCGGAGCATACATCTCTGCACCCCGTGCAGGACGGCATCACATGCACATGGAAGAAATACTATGACGTCACCTCAAGAGATCTGCACCCGGCCCCTTCCCTGACAAGTATCACCGACGGAGAACAGACGGAAATCACGCTGCAGGAAGGCTGTGCCGATATAGGCCGAAACATAGAAATAAAAGGGTTTCTGATGCCACAGCAACTAGCTAGAAAAATGATGCAATCCTACGTGCTACCGTCATTTTAATCTGATCTGTGACTGAGCTCAGGCCTCGGCAACAATGGAGGATTCTCAGTCTAAAAGATCTGGAGGAAGCAACTGATGAGCGAGACAGAGAGGGAGAAACTCATTTCTACAAAACGAATCATGAAGAGCCAATAACCTGCAGCCTATTCCACAGGGCAAGGTACAAATTCACTGAAATCCCAGAAAGAACTGCTCACAAGTCTTATAAGTGCCAGGAGGAACCCACAGAACATGGCATGTCTTCCCCTGCCATCCCGAGACCCCAGAGACATCTGCACGTACCCAGTGCACGGGGCGAGATGCCCAGACCATCTGCCAGGTGATGACCCTATACAATGCTCCGCAGATGTCAGTCTGACGAGCTTTGCCATAAACGCCCCATTTGTTAGAATGAATGAAATCTGTGGGCACCGACCCCCCCCCTCCCGGGCCACTAATCTCACCCAGATGTGGCAGCGCCGGCCCTGATCTATGGTGGCGATCGGATATTTAACTATGCGACCTGCGTAACTTTATAGGCAAGCAAAGTACACGAAATATGTCAAAAATGTAAGAAATTGTTCTGTCCATAGCATAGGCTTTCAGTTTTAGGAGGAAGAATACAGAGTGTTTGCCCATCTGTCTGAATATTGGCAAATATGCACAGGTACGCCTACCTTGAGATAAGGGGTCTGAACGGGGTCTTCAAACAAAACTCCAAATTTAAGTACAATTACACGTATAGGACGACTGGGGCTGACTTCAGGCCGATCCGCCAAAGAAACAGCCAAGCACTCGACATAAAAAGGACTAAGCAGAACAGGAGGGGTCCTAACCCCTATGACTGCTGCGGAGGGGGGCACCATTTATCCCAGCTCCCTAATCTACACATGAAGCCCCATGCACACTGAATGCGGTCCGCAAAACATTGGTGCATACCGCCACTCTTTCTCCCTTTCTCCACATTGAAATGAACGGGTCCGCATCTGATCTGCATAAAAAAGCCGAACAAAAATCCGGCTGTGTGTATGAGGGCTTAACCCTAACTGCGACACGTACAACATACCACATTACCGGTCTATGTCCCTAAAGATGCCCAATCCCTGTGCACAACTGGCAGGCTACAAGAGCGTTACACCCCACTGCCGCCAAAGTAAACGAGCGCTACCTCTAGCGGACCATCCGGACCCAACACTCTACAATTCTTTTCGTCGTCCACCAAAACCCAATATCGGCCTAAAGGGTACATTCACATGAGGACAAATGGTCCATTTTTAACTGCTGTTTTTTGTTTGTTTTTTCACGGATGACAAACGGCCCCTTTAAAAATTGTATGGATGCTGCTGGTCTGTGAAAACGGACAACAGGATACATCCGTTAAATACCGTGTGAACAGACCCATAGACTGCAACGGTTCTGAAAACCGCCGTGCGGCAACCGGTCACACGTCCGCTTTTCACTGTTGTGTGAACGTACCAAAGGTCATTTACCAAATGAAATTGCATATGAACCCCCTTCCACCGCTCTGACAACCGTGCAGTACCAACATGGATACAACTTGTCAGCCTTTAGCACCGCAGTAAGGCCTACGAGGGGGCACAGTGCTGGGGTTCTGGTCGCCCTAACGTCACAGCTTCCGTTTCTGAAGGTTTCATTCCCACCCCAAATCGAATGTAGTCTTTTTTTTTTTTTTTTTTTTTACTGGAAAAATAAAAAATTATAATTCTGCAGCTTCCTGGCTAAAACCAATATAAACCACATGAGGATGCAAAAGCGCAGCAAAGTAGCCCAAAATCACACAACGCACAATCAGAGCTACACAATTACTGACCGCCGGCAATAAATGCACATGGATGTGACCGCAGCTGGGCCATCGGCTACTGTCCCCCGTTACCAGCCGACCGTAGGGACCTTCAACGGGATGACCGAGGCAGTCCCAGAAACTGACTGACCACGGCCTTATGTCACCCATCTCCACACATGCATGACACCCCGCCGCACACATGCATGACACCCTGCAGCCACAAAGGCCTCCAACTCTGCAAAAATAAGGGGCCCTCTCCCTGAAAGAGCAGCTCTCCCAGGGCCCTCCACGATAATGGGAGCCACAAAGCATCTGCACACCCATCATGCCACCCCTCCCCTCCTCCATCTGCCTGCACACCAGGAATGGAGATGATGGGGGTAGTAGTGAAATGGATACAGGTCAAGTCCAAGTCGAATCCATCCTCCTGGTATCGCCTTTTGTTCCTGCTGACGAACTCCTTGATGATGGCAGTCATGTCGGGGAGCCTGGGGGTGGGGAAGAAGGAGGAGAGGGGGGCTGAGAGGTGCTGCTGGTGGGGGGCAGCAGCAGCCCCGGCTCCGTGATCTGCCTCCTCTCCCCGGCCGTTTAGGTCCCCTCTCCGCCCCCTTCTCCTCCTCCTACTGCTGCTCCGGGGGCTGCCGGGGGAGGCCAGAGTATGGCCGGAGGGACGGCACGACAAGTGGGGGGGATGCGGCCTACTTCCTCGCAGCGGTTCCAAGGATAAAGCCCCGGGGGTCTCCTGATAGTCTCTCCGGCCGTTCGGGGAACACAAGTCCTTCCCGGGTCTCCCCTCCACCCTAGCCGGGCTCGGTGTCGTGATCCAGAGGGGAAAGCTTGGTATCCGGTGCGCTGCGCCGTATTTCCGTCACTCGGTCGATTCCCGTAGCGGCTCTCCAGATGTTCACTCAGCCGGTGCAAGATGGACCGGTATGGTCGGTGCAGGAGCCCGCCTGCCGCGTCTCATGTCTCCTCCGCCACCGCCGCTGCACGCTCAAGCACCCATCATGGCTTCCCCTGCGAGAGTCAGCGAACTAACGACGACGCGTATCCCTCCGCGGCCCGCTACTCGAATCACTCCGCCTTGGCACGATATAGTCCTCAGCGCCACATCATCCGTCAGCGGATTTTATTTCCCCCTTCTTAAGCCGTTCTCATAAAGTGACAGCCGTGGCTGGTATTAACACACAGCGGCCCCCTCGTACCACCGTAACAAAAAAAAATGGGACGAGCAGTAGAAGTGGAAGGATTCCACGTTTGCGGCGGAAGGATATTTTCGTAGTTTTAATCGCTGGGACTATTTTCTTTTTCCTTGAGGAGGGGGAGTCACGTGGTCCATAAGTGGGGAACTTTTGCAAAATGTCATTTTTTTTCTGCACTTCATTTCCCTCTCTTCCTCTTGCATGTAGAAAAAAAAAAAGTGAGAGGCCTTTTTTCTGTTACACTAAAGCTTTGGGGGAGGGGGGAGGCTTTCTGCAAAGATTTCTTCTGGAAGTAAAAAGTGAAAGATTTCTGCAGTCTTTGTACATTTTTAACTCATAAAAAAAGAGAAGCTATTTTATAAAGTTATATCGATCGTTATAGTATTTAGCTTCTCCTTAGAAGAACGGATAGAAATATATGAATTAGTCTGCAAAATATCTACAGTGCCTTGCAAAAGTATTCACCCCCTTGACTTTTTTTGTATTTTGTTACATTACAGCCTTAAATTCAACGTTTTGTTAATCTGAATTCCATGTGATGGATCAGAACACAATAGTCTAAGTCGGTGAAATGAGAAAAATATATAAATAAAACTATTGTTTAGAAATAGAAAACAGCAAATTGGCATGTGCGTAAGTATTCACCCCCTTTGTTAGGAAGCCCATAAAAAGCTCTGGTGCAACCAATTACCTTCAGAAGTCACATATTTAGTGACATGATGTCCCCCTGTGTGCAATCTAAGTGTCACATGATGTGTCATTACATATACACACCTTACACAGAGGCTGAAACACCTAAGCAAGAGGCATCACTAACCAAACACTGCCATGAAGGCTAAGGAACTCTCCAAACAAGTAAGGGACAATGTCGTTGAGAAGAACAAGTCAGGGTTAGGTTATAAAAAAAAAATCAAAATCTTAGATGATCCCCAGGAGCACCATCAAATCTATCGTAACCTAATGGAAAGAACATGGCACAACAGCAAACCTGTCAAGAGACGGCCGCCCACCAAAACTCATGGACCGGGCAAGGAGGGCATTAATCAGAGAGGCAGCACAGAGACCTAAGGTAACCCTGGAGAAGCTGCAGAGTTCCACAGCAGAGACTGGAGTATCTGTACATAGGAAGACAATAAGCCGTACGCTCCATATAGTTGGGCTTTATGGCAGAGTGGCCAGAAGAAAGCCATTACTTTCAGCTAAAAACTAAAAGGCACGTTGTGAGTTTTCGAGAAGGCACGTGGGAGACTCCCAAAATGTATGGAGGAAGGTGCTCTGGTCTGAGACTAAAATTGAACTTTTCGGCCATCAAAGAAAACGCTATGTCTGGTGCAAACCCAACACATCACATCACCCAAAGAACACCATCCCCACAGTGAGACATGGTGGTGGCAGCATCATGGGGGGGATGGGACTGGGAAACTGGTCAGAGATGAGGGGAAGATGGATGGTGCTAAATACAGGGATATTCTTGAGCAATACCTGTACCACTCTGTGCATGATTTGAGGCTAGGACGGAGGTTCACCTTCCAGCAGGACTGACCCCAAACACACTGCTAAAGCAACACTTGAGTGGTTTAAAGGGAAACATGTAAATGTGTTGGACTGGCCGAGTCAAAGCCCAGATCTCAATGCAATAGAGAATCTGTGGTCAGACTTAAAGATTGCTGTTCACAAGCGCAAACCATCCAACTTGAAGGAGCTGAAGCAGTTCTGCAAGGAGGAATGGGCAAAAATCCCAGTGGTAAGATGTGGCAAACTCATAGAGACTTATCCAAAGCGACTTGGAGCTGTGATTGCCGCAAAAGGTGGCTCTACAAAGTATTGACTTTAGGGGGTGAATAGTTTTGCACATTGACAGTTTCTGTTATTTTGTCCTATTTGTTGTTTGCTTCACAATAAAAAACAAAAAAACATCTTCAAAGTTGTGGGCATGTTCTGTAAATGAAATGATGCAAATCCTCAAACAATCCAGGTTAATTCCAGGTTGTGAGGCAACAAAACATGAAAAAAGTCAAGGGGGGTGAATACTTTTGCAAGACACTGTATATAGGTTTAATTGCTGGAAATCATTTCCCGGCAGGATTTTCCTGATCAGGGCTCAAGCAGATGACCGTGATCTGCACGCCAGGAGCATTTTCAGGCAGAAAAACCGTAACAAAGATTAGACAAATCTCATGTACAGTTTTTAGCTGCAGAAATTGACGTGTGGATTTTACAATTCTCCGAATGTCAAGTGTGTGCGCGATTCTGCAACTTATATGTAGTGCTTTTCCCCATTGACTTAAACAGAAAATTAGCAAATAAAATCCATATAAAATAAAAAAGCATTCTGATATATTCTTCCCACACACAGATACTTTTTTAAAAATGCACATTTTTCTTGGACACATGCCGCTCGTGCACCTTGGACGCTCGCATACCTTGGACACATACACACCTTGGACACATGCCGCTCGCACATCTGGGACACTCGCACACCTTGGACACATGCCACTCGTGCACCTTGGATGCTCGCACACCTTGGACACATGCCACTCGTACACCTGGGACACATGCGGCTCACGCACCAGACGCATGTGCACCTTAGACACATGGTGCTCGTGCACCTTGGACACATCCTACTCGCACATCTTGGACACATGCCACTCGTGCACCTTGGACACATGCCACTCGCACACCTTGGACACATGCCGCTCACGCACCTTAGACGCATGGTGCTCGTGCACCTTGGACACATCCTACTCGCACATCTTGGACACATGCCACTCGTGCACCTTGGACACATGCCACTCGCACACCTTGGACACATGCCGCTCACGCACCTTAGACGCATGGTGCTCGTGCACCTTGGACACATGCTACTCGCACACCTTGGACACATGCCACTTGTGCACCTTGGACAAATGCCACTCGTGCACCTTGGACGCATGCGACTTGTGCACCTTGGACACATGCCACTTGCACGCATCACTTGGACACATGCCGCTCACGTACCTTTGATGTATGCTGCTCACACATGTGCCGCTCACATGAGTACACATAAAGTACACTTAGCACTTACAGCACACGTGACACAGAAGCATTATTCAGGCTCCACTTATACACTGGACACATGCTGTCAGGGGCAGACTGGCCATAGACCCTACAGGGAAACTTCACAGTGGGCTGATGCCCGTGGGGCCACCAGCCATGGTAAGTAATGATCTAATGTTCCCCTCCTGTGATGCTATCCTAAAGCAACTGGAGTGGGAGGACAGAACATGACAGCTGGCGCTGGCCACTATAGAGGGGAAGTTATCGGGAAGGTGCTGCTGGGTACAGTATTTTGTGATGCACTGAGGTATTTGGCTCTGCTGGGGTGACATAATGTGCCTGAATAAGGTATTGCTGCCCCCCACCCTACTTGTGTTGGCTCTCTTCTGTCAGTTCGAACCCAACTACAAAATGGGGCCACTTTGAGTTTCCAATCCACCCCTGCATGACGTACACGTGCAGCTCATCCATAGGGTACATGCCAATGATTGTTTGAGTGGCATTTCCTGCATGTCAAACCCAAACAAGGAAGGACAGGCCAGAGGGGACCCAGTAGGCATCCGAACAGAAGCAGCGGGGGACTGGTGGGGTTCAGTATTGATTCTTTTATTTTCTTAAACCACTCTGAGTACTACAAGTTAAATTTATACCCCTCTGGACACCCCCTTTAAGCCACACCCCCTCCACCCATCACTAATTGACAGCAATTTTAGACCAGGCTTATAATTAAAATAATGTATCAAGTATAAAGCAAAATGACAGAGGTGGATATACAGTAGCCAATCAGATCCAGCTTTCATTTTTCAAGAAAATTACTAAATCAGTGATATAATATGGGGACCCTCTGCTCTGCCCTGTCTATATATGTTTTTACATAGGGCCCATAAATACTGCTCCAGTCCTATCCTTACCCTTTCTTCCTTTTACACAGCGGCTCATCTGTCAGCCCTCTTTGCTAGCACACCTTATGTTACATTACGGAAAAGGGGTGCAGGTCATCACAAGTTGTTGTCCTTAAAGGGCTTGTCCAAGATTTTGCTATTGATGGTATCAGTATCAGATTGATGAGAGTTCAACTCCCAGGACCCCTTCTGATCAGCTGTTCGAAGAGGCAGCAGCGCTGCAGTGAGCTCAGTCCCATTCAAGTGAATAAACCTGGGCTGCAATACCAAGCACAGCCACTATACAATGTACGGCGCTGTGCTTGGTAAGCTGCGAGGAGGCAGCAGCGATCACTGGAGCTTCGTGGCTTCTTCAAATAGCTGATCGGTGGGGGTGCCAGGAGTTGGACCCCCACCAATCAGATACTGATGACCTATCCCAACAATAGCCTCTAAAATCTTGGACAACCCCTTTAAAAATATCTAGTTTGGGTTCTGTGGTGGTCATTGTCAAATATTTGTGTACTGAGGCACAGCTTGAAGATCTTTGGCCTCAAATTCAGCATCTGGACCCCCACTTACCATGTGTCTGGACTGGTGTCTTTATATGTGGTCTTTGGACTCTTTGGAGGGGGCAAAAAGCCACTGCCAGGCACTTCTGGCAGGAGGCTCATCTCACCAAGAACAAAAGGACTGGGCTCCTTTCCTCTGACATTTAGCACCGAGGGAGATTTGTGAGGTTCCCATACACATCTGAAGTCAGCGGGCTTGGCCAACATACATCTTGTATGGTCAGCTGTAGATTTTAACAGGGCTTCTAATCGGATGGGCCTTTCATATGCGGAATCTTTTCCTCTATATGGGGATAAACGATCGCTACTGTGATCGCTCATCCCCATACAGATTCACTATTTGTTGGCAGCACATCCCTAATTACACTGGTCTCTCTCAAATGTTTTTAGGTGGTGCATAAAGTATGGTGATCATCTTATGAATGAGCATTTGCTCCTTCACCATTACATTCACCCCATACTCTGCGTGTGTAAAAGGGCCCTTGTAGGTCAGCAGATATCAGACACTGACTTTGCCACTGATTGTAAAGCACTAGACAAGGACTTTAGGCTGCGTTCACACCAGCATTTAGAAATCCATCAGAGGAACAGCCTGCTGGAGTTTACCATATCCAGCATAGCAGGATAAGACTAGGAAACGCTGGATCTCCATTCACTATAATCCAGCATAGCTGGATAATGTCAGGAACCGCCAGATTCCCATTGCCTACAATGGGATCCAGCGGTGATCCAGCTGATTATGCTATAATGCCAGCTTTCGGGACAGAAAAAAAGTTGTTCATGCACAACGTTTTGTCTGGTCAGAAGCTGGAATCATGCTAGAAAGCAGCCAGATCCTGGTTGGATCCCATTATAGTTAGGCTCGGACTGGCCCACCATGGAGGCGGGAGATTCCTCGGTTGGCCCCAGTCTCCTGCGCACTAGATAAGATGGAGGAGTAATTATTTTGCAGGAGAGATAATTATTGTAGCCACTAGGTGGCAGTATCGCACAGTGAAGCAGCCTCCTACTATAAAGCTTCCCATTGCTGGCAGTAAAGGAGGAGAGAACATGTCTAGCCACCCTCCTGCCCTCCCTGCTGTCAGGAAACTGTGGTTGCTGGAGTAAAGGACTCCTCTGCGGTGCTGGGCTGATTTCTCAGGTGTGTGACAGTAGTGAGCTGTAGGAGACTGTAAGGTCTAGGTCCCCCCCAATGCCTCTGCTTTAGCTGCACCCCCATAAGTGCCCCAGCTCCAGATGCCCCCCCCCCAATGTCCCCACTCTAAAAGCACCCCTAATATTGAATCTTTTCCAGTTGCCCCCTACTACCCCTGCAGCTGCTCCAGGATCCCCACTATTACCCTGCTTCAGGTGACCCTAATGCTTCTGTTTCAGTTATGACCCTCCGTTTGTGCCCTCTGCTCACTTTGCTCCTCTAGCACCTTTGCTTGGGCTTTGATAAAGGTTGTGACCTGCATCATATTCTCCAGTATAGACACATATGGTTTACATGGCAGCCGTGATGATATTCCGTATTTACAGGCATCACTGCTGCCATGTAAAGAGATACTGGTGATAGGGAATGTGAAAAGGTTAAACAGCTATGACACGACGGTTGATAAGTGTCTGATTGGTGGGGGTCAGACTGCTGGAACCCCCATGATCAAGGGAACGTGGTCTTAAAGGGGTTGTCTCACTTTACTGAGTCGGATTTATCATGTAGAGAAAGTTAATACAAGGCACTTACTAATGTATTACGATTGTCCATATTGCCTCCTTTGCTGGCTGGATTCATTTTTTCAGCACATTATACACTACTCGTTTCCATGGTTTTGACCACCCTGCAATTCATCAGTGCTGGTTGTGCTTGCACACTATAGGATAAAGCACTAGCCTATCTGAGCTCCCATGGTCCCGACAGCCAGAGAGGCTGACACTTTTGCCCATAGTATGCAAGCCTGACCACCGCTGCTGGATTGCAGGGTGGTCTGTAACCATGGAAACGAGCAGTGTATAATGTGATGGAAAAATGAAGCCAGCCAGCAAAGGAAGCAATATGAATAATAACAGTATATTAGTAAGGGCTTTTTCACATCTGCGTTTTAACTTTCCGTCCAAGAGTTCCGTCGTCAGGACTCTAGGACGGAAAGATACTGATCAGGATTATCCCCATGCCTCCTGAATGGAGAGAAATCCGTTCAGGATGCATCAGGATGTCTTCAGTTCAGTACCCAAACGTTTTCAGGCCGTAGCAAAATCAGCAGCATGCTGCGGATTTTCCTCCGGCCAAAAATCCTGTAGGCATGCTGCAAGGACGGATTCGGAATTAATGCCCATTGAAAAGCATTACTCCGGATCCGACTTTAAGTTAAATGTCGTTTTGGCGCATCGCCGGATCAAACGTTTAGCTTTCTGAATGGTAACCATGGCAGCCAGGACGCTACTAAAGTCCCGGCTGTCATGGAAAAGTAGTGGGGAGCCAGGGAAGAAGCTACTTACCGTCCGTGCGGCTCCCAGGGCGCTCCACAATGACGTCACAGCGCCCCTAGATCTCATGCATCATGTGATCCATGCGACGTAGGGGCGCTGTGACGTCATTGTGGAGCGCCCCGGGAGCTTCTCCACTACTCCCCACTACTTTTCCATGGCAGCCGGGACTTTAGTAGCATCCTGGCTGCCATGGTAACACTGAAAGCATTTTGAAGACTGATCAGTCTTAAAATGCTTTCAGTTGTCTTGCGTTGTGACAGATCCGGCGGGCATTTCCGGCGACGAAAGTGCACGCCGGATCCTCACAACGCTAGTGTGAAAGAGGCCTAAGTTGCTCGTATCAACTTACTCTACATGATAAATGCCACTTACTGAAGTGAGACAACCCCTTTAAGACCCTTGTGTACATAGATTGGCGGTAATGTAATTGAATGTCTCAGGACCCCTTTTTTCATGATCAGTGGGTGTTCCAGCAGTCAGACCCCAGCAATCTGATATCTATCACCTTATCCTGTAGATAGGCAAAAGATCATTATGGACGGACAACCCTTTAAACCCCTTCCCGCATTATCACGTACATGTACATGGGGGAATGTGGTGCCTGACCGCATTCCCATGTACATGTACGTGATCGGGCGGGTGTAGGAGCTGCACCCACCCGATCCGCAGCACGGGCCCAGCTGTTACTGATAGCCGGGCCCCTGCTGCATCCCCCGGCATCGCTGTATGTGGTGATGCCGGCGGATAACTGTTTCACGTGCCGCAGTCAGCGCTGACCGCGGCACGTGTGGGGTTTACAGAGGGAGGGGGATCCCTCTGACTCCATCGGCCCCCCGCGCTGAGCTGGCAGGGGTCCGATGGTTGCCATGGCAGCCCTGATGCCCTACACAGGCATTGGGGCCTGCCAGCTACGGAAGCCCTGGAGATCCAGCCTGAGGGCTGGGTCTCCTAGGCAACTGTCAGCGTCTTACTGTGTAAGATGCTGACAGTTCAGTTCAGTACAATACAGAATGTATTGTTCTGAATTGAAGCAGGGATCAAATCCTGAAAAGGTGAAGTCCCACAGTGAGACAAATATAAAAAGCAAAAAAAAAGTTTTTTTATAATAAGTTTCAATTAAAAAAAAAAGCGTCCTTTTCCTAAAATAAAGTAAAAAAAATTGGAAAAAATAGGGAAAAAAAGAAAAGTAGACATATTAGGTATTGCCACGTCCGTATCGACAGGCTCTATAAAAATATCACATGACCTAACCCCTCAGATGAACACCGTCAAAAAAATAAAATAAAACTGTGCTAAAAAAACATTTTTTGTCATGTTACATCACTAAAAGTGCAACACCAAGCGATCAAAAAGGCGTATGACCCCCGAAACAGTACTGATCAAACTGTCATCTCATACCGAAAAAATGAACCCCTACATAAGAAAGTCGTCCAGAAAATAAAAAAAACTATGGCTTTCAGAATATGGAGACACAAAAAAATCTTTTTTTTTCAAAAATGCTTTATCATGTAAAACGGAAACAGACAACCCAAAAATGTAGTCATATTTGGTATTGTCGCGTCCGTAACAACCTGCTCTATAAAAATACCACATGATCTAACCTGTTAAATGAGCAGTCCTATCCTTGTCTGTAATGCCGTCAATAATAGGGCATGTTCTATAATTTTATCTAATAGCCATGCGGACATGTAGCATCCCCACTGAGGGGACAGCAGGAGATGCCAGTGATGGAGAGGCAGACACGTGGGTCTTCTGGGGCACACTCTTGTTGTAGGGACACAGGCTAGATGTTGGGTGAGGTGCCCTTGGTGTTGTGATTTAACGTGCCTATAGCTAGGTCCCTTAAGGTTCGTGACGCCAGTGCCGGTAACAGTGGCACACCGATTGACAGTGGGAATAATAGAGGTGCAGACACTTGAGGTGAAACAGAACTCTTCTTTACTGAACATTTAAAACAGCATACACGCTCCTTGTAGTTCCACAGAAGACAATTGGTACACAGCAGGCTTTACAGTACATAGGCAGGTATCTCTTGGCAAGGTATACAGAGGGTTAATGAGAACTCACAGTACAAGCTGAACTCCACAGATCCCTTACTGGTAAAACATCCAAGGCCCGTATGCACTATTGCTGGCTTTATCCTTGGGGAATATTATAGTACCTCCTCTGGTTCTCTATAGTACCTCTTGCACTGACTTTTCCTTCCTCTGCCTCTCAGCTTTGCTTCTAACTAGTCTCTTGTGATGGCGCTACTGGTTCTCCCTCTGCTATCAGAGCAGGATCCTCCTCAGACTCCCAGGTCTGGACTGACTTTCACAGACTCGTGGCCTGGACTCCACTACACAGGCTCATGGCCTGGACTCCACTACACAGGCTCATGGCCTGGACTAGACTTCACAGGCTCATGGCCTGGACTCAACTAACTTTTTCCTGACTGGGCCTGAATATATAAATTAGGGCTCCCTAGCTCCCTCTACTGACCTAGAGCAGGAATGACATGCCTAGCAGGCCTGTACATAGCAATACATTCACAGTAACAGGGTTATACAATACACTTTATAGAAGAAGACCAATCTCCCCGCAGGGGGGACAACGTGACCCTTATGACCCTTTTGTAGTGCCCACCATCACGGAGTGGGACACTATAGACATACAGACACAGAATGCACATGGAGTCATTTCCGTTTGTGTGCAGGAGCCCTAAGGTGGGCCCCCAGAATCAGTTATCCAGCTATGGTGGATTCAGTGGACTTCGGAAGGCTGTTCCTCTGCCGGGAACAGACTGCTGGATTTTAAAACACTGATGTGAACATAGCCCTATCGCTGAATATGAAATACTGAACAATAATTATACACTGATCATCAGATACCAGAAAATGACTGTAACACTAAAGGTGTCCATACATTTTCAAAAGCTGTCGACCAAATGGTCGTTTGGCCTACAGCTATCTCTCCTGACTCCCACAAACACGCTCAGTTTGGCCAATGGTTTTCAGTGGGGACAGAGGATAAAGCTGCTGCCAGACACCTCTAATGGTGGCTCATTAACCAGTAAAATACAGAAAAAGTTGTAGCAGCATTTACGGAAAAAATATATCAATAAGGTGGTGGTGCAAGCGGTGATAGATACCAGCCTGCAGTGCCCTCGTTATCCAGAATATTGAAGAGAACCGCAACACTCTCAAGTCTTCAGAAAAACTGTGGCTTATTCACCAAATAGTGCGACTTTTCGACCTTATCCACATTAAATGGTGGGTTTGGCCAACAATGCAGTAGTATAAGGTGTGTGGGGGCCTTACAATTGGCCACACACATTAGATAGAAGTAGTTGTTGGCAATGACAAACATTTGTAATGATGGGGTTATGAACGATCATCTGGTTAAGGATCTTTTGTAGATGCATCCAAAAACATTATAGTCCATATTAGCCATTACAGTTGGTCAAAGTGGACATACATGTTCACCGGACACCAGCTGAAGGATGAATCGTCTTTTTGGGAACATTCTTTCAAAGAAAGATTGAGATCTTAACAGGACAGGACTGTCAAGTTTTCTCCAGACCCCACAGAGTGGCCAGACCCACGGAGGTGATCATACTTACCTGGTCCAGACCGCTGGGTTCCGACTCCGTAACTCCACTGCCAGCTATGTAGCTCACAGAGGTGCTTGCATCAACGTCCTGTTGATGTAGAGCATGTGACTACTGCAGCCAATTACTGACGTGTCACCTGTGTGGCCCATGACACGGTGACTAGAGGAACAAAGGTTTCTACAGCATTATAGAAAAGGGTTCTTTACAGTAAGAGCAGTGAAACTATAGAATTCACTAAAAGAGTTCAAGAGGGGCCTGGATGTATTTCTGGAGTGTAATAATATTACAGGTTATAGTTATTAGATTTCTGGAGAAGGGTCTTTGATCCAGGGAGTAATTCTGATTGCCTGATTGGCAAGATGAGAAAAATTGGTGTCTACTTCAAAGTTGGTTTTTTGCCTTCCACTGGATCAACTTTGCAGGATAGCAGGCTAGACTGGATGGACGGATGTCTTTTTCAGCCTTACAAACTATGGGGCACATTTATCAAACTGGTGTTATGGCTTAGTTGCCCATAACAACCAATCAGATTCCTCCTTTCATTTTCCAAAGGAGCTGTCCACAATGAAAGGAGGAATCTGATTGGTTGCTATGGACAACTGAGCCAGTTCTACTTTACACCAATTTGATAAATGACCCCCTGTGTGACTATAAAAGGTGTATTTCCTGCGCAGGTTTAGTATGGTCTTCCACAGGAACTTTTCTTTTGGACGCTTTTTTGACAACATGATGGAAGGTGTTTAAGTTAATAAAAATACTTAGCTGGATCCTGAGTCTAATTGCTGTTAGGGGTTAGGAAGGGAAGTTTTCCCATAGACCAGGCCTTATCACGGCTTTTCACCTCTAAATCAGCCAGGGTTAATTAGGGATCTCTTAGTTTTGTTCTGGCTTAACTTATTTTTTTGTAAAGAGAAAATAAAATGCAGCTATAATTGTAACAGGAACTGAACGCTGAATGTTCCACAGGCCATCAGATAACAGGCACCGAATTTACTATTTAGACTTTATTCCCATCTGCGTGGTTAATTTGATTGTTCTGATTTGTCATAGAAGTAAAACAACTGAAATAACGCCAGTGCGGGATCCATTATACGTTAGATGCCAACGGAGCCTGGCAGACCCTATGGATTATAATGGGATCTGTCAGTTTCTGTCATGGTGTCTGCCATTTTATTTCCTTTAGAAATCTAGAGTCAAAAAAATAAGTCAATAACAGGTATGCAAAATACCGAAAAGTAGTATTAGGGTGCTAACAGGCATCCAGGAGGACAGCAGCTTATATCTAGTTAGGAGCCCAGTTATTGCCATATTCAACTGTGTTTTAAATTCTGATTAAACAGGCAGCCATGCTCCCTGCTCATGCACCACCCTGCATCCCTGCCAGCCCCACCGCCAGACTTATGGTGGCAGCACTGCATTGTGAGAACTGATAATTGTCCATCTGACAGCTATGTTGTCCAACTCCCTCATAGATATGCACGCTTAAGCTGACCATACATTTTAGATGGTCATTAGGCTGTCAGCAATTTCTCAAGAGCCCCATACACATGCACATTCAGCTTGGCTGAGCATGCATGTGTTGCGAAAGAGGAGAGGCAAGTAAACTGCTGCCAGACCCTGCCAGAGGCATGTTAAAATCCGACTGCTCGACCTTTCTCTCCCTCAACATCTGCCATCAGGGAAAAGTTGAGAGGCCCCCATATGAATATGGGTACTTTCACACTAGCGTTATTCTTTTCCGTCATTGAGTTCTGTCCTCGGGGCTCAATAACGGAAAAAAACTGATCAGTTTTATCCTAATGCATTCTGAATGCAAAGCAATCCGTTCAGTTTGCATAAGTTTGTCTTCAGTTCAGTCCTTTTACGTTTTTTGGACGCAGATAAAAGAGCAGCATGTTGTATTTTTATCTCAGTCCACAAAAGCAGAAACACTTGACGGAATGACGGATCCGCCATTAATTTTTATTGAAATGTATTAAGGGCGGATCCAACATAAAAAATTGACGCATTAACGGATCCGTTCCTCCACTCTGCGCATGCGCAGACCTTTAAAAATGGTATAATAATAAATAACTGATCCGTTTTTACGAATGAAAACGGAAAGACGGATCCGTCATTTCAATACAATTATCAAACGGATCTGCAAACGGATCCGTTTGCAAATGAATTCCGTTATCAAACGTTTTAACGGATCCGTTGACGGAACTGCCTGACAGAATCCTTCAATGCAAGTGTGAAAGTACCCTTAGATGGTCTGCCAGACTCACTGAGATCAGTAGGTTCACATTAAAGGGGTTGTGCCACTAATATAAATGTATTCCGCCCAACAGATATCGCTGTTATATCACTTTCCCCAAATACCACCAATTATCAAAACTGCCTTATTCTAAAGTTATAAGCTTACCGTGGCAAACCGGTTTTGATATTCAGTTGCCGTTGGTTATGTCCTGTAGTTGAGCCTTGTAATACAGGACGCACATGCTCACATGCAAATTTTCCTTCCCTTCAATAACCACTTGTCTACCTCTGGGACCTGGACCTACACCGAGAACGGAGCCCTGAAAGCAGCATAGCATGCACAGCCGCCCTCCATTCATTTCTATGAGGTCGCCGAAAATAGCTGAGACCTGGATGGGCTATTTTCGTCGGGGTCTATAGAAATGAATGGGAGCAATGGCCGCTCCGTTCTCGATATAGGTGTGAGTCCCAGCGGTGGGACCTGCACCTATGAGACAATGGGGATATATTCTTGCAATATGCTCCCATTGTCTGAGATGGGAAAACCCCTTTAAGTCTGTCAACTGATCGAAGTGTATGAAAAGAAATTAATAAATAAATCAGAAAATTTATTCTTAAACCTGCCCATATGCCTGTTCGCCTGACAGCTATTACTCCCGATTCGGCCGTACACATACGCAATAGGTTCAGTCATGCTTCCATGTGTTCTCAATGGAGAGAGGGGAACAAGCCACTGTAAGACGCCTCTATGGCAGCTTATATCTCATGTGAAAAAAAAGGATTGGCCATTGAAATTCAACATGCCTGATCCTTCGTTCCCTCAATAACATCTGATAGTAGATCAAATCCAGTGCTGAGCCACGCCCCCTACACTGATCACATGACAGTGACGTCACCCCAGGTCCTTCGGCTGTTCAACAGGTCGGGTTGGTGGCAGCCGCCCCTTATAGATTCCATATGCCGCTATAGTGGAATCCATAACGGGATGCGCGACTTACCACAACCCGAACGCCGAACACCGGACTTTTTTTTAAAGTTCGCTCATCTCTAGTCATCAGTAATAAAATCTCGGAAAACCCTTTTAACTACTACACTATACAGAACAGGAACAGATATTGAAAATAGCAATCGCCATACTGAATAAGGATGTGCCCCTTGCTGATCAGCTTTAAGAGGGACTTTTAGTTTAGTAGTAAAAATAAAATTCAGTTTACGGCCCACATCACATTTAGGCCCCTTTCACACGAGCGAGTATTCCACGCGGGTGCAATGCGTGATGCAAACGTATTGCACCCGCACGGAATCCGGACCCATTCATGGGTCTTGCTTGCGTACATGAGCGTTGGTTTTCACGCATCACTTTTGCGTTGCGTGAAAATCGCAGCATGCTCTATATTCTGTGATTTTCACGCAACGCTGGCCCAATAAAAGTGAATGGGGCTGCATGAAAATTGCATCGCATCCGCAAGCAAGTGCGGATGCGATGCAATCTTCACGGATGGTTGCTAAGAGATGTTTGTAAACATTCAGTTTTTTTATCACGCGCGTGAAAAACGCAGTAAATCGCATTGCACCCGCGCGATAAAAACTGAACAACTGAACGCGATCGCAAACAAAATTGAATTAACTTGCTTGCGAAATCGCGCAGTTTTTCCTGAACGCATCCGCAACACATCCGGACGTAATCATCTTACGCTCGTCTGCAAGGGGCCTTATGGGTTACATAAGAAGGTCATATAAGGACAGCAAAAAAGTTTCTAAATGTACACTGTGATGCAACATGTAGGTTTTATTGGCTAACGTGTCAATATCTGGGTAGTTTTAACTATAACATAGGCCTCTGCACTATTCACCAGTCACCACCAAAACAACAAATTATACACTACACTATATACCTTTTACAATAAAATCTATGCCAACATAGACATATGAAATACTGTACTGTACCAGAGAAGAAGAAGAAATCTTTCAGCAGGAGATGTAGGCTAAGGGTTAACAGTTAAGTATTAGCTATGTATTATCGGGAAACCCCTATACCCTGGGTTCACACCTGAGCGTTTTACAGCGCGTTCAAACGCGCTGTAAAACGCTCAACACATGAAAACCAATGCATCCCTATGGGAGTGGTTCACACTTGAGCGTTTTACAGCGCGTAAAAGCAGCGCTGTAAAGCGCCGATGCATAAGCTCGTTCAGGAGCGTTTTTGGGCGTTTGTCGCGCTTTCCTCCCATAGACTTCAATGAGAGCTGCGTTTACGCAGCGTTTACGCAGCGTTAAGTGTAGAGATGCCCTTTTAATTGGTCTCCAGACCAATTAAAAAAAGTCTCCAGAGTCACGAACGCACGTTAAACGCGCGTTTACTATTGCCAAAAACGCGCATAAAAACGCGCAACTAAAACGCGCTTAAAACGCGCGTCTTAGAAACGCTCAGGTCTGAACCCAGTGTTAAGGCTGGTGTACTATCAAAGGAACAGATCGGCTGGAGTTAACATATCCGTCCTAGCCAGACATTGCCGAGCACCGCTAGAAAATTGCTGGCTTTCTGCTAAAAAAATACCACTGCATGCAGCAGAATGCAGCTTTTATGCTGGAAACCTGCTGGATCCCTGCCAGATCCCATTATAGTGAATGGGGATCTGGCGGTGTCCAGCTATGCCAGATACAGGAACCCGGGTAGTCTGCCCCCTTGCTCGAACAGACTACTGGATTTACAAAACAGAGATGTAAACAAAGCCTTAGGCCCTTTTACACAGGTCAAGGAGCAGGACAATTATCAGGGATGAGCGCTTATACAAACATCCATTCCCGATAATTGCCCTGTGTATATGTGTTGAAAAACGGGCAAATGCCCGTTCATCTGGTGATGCAATACATAAAATCCTCATTTCTTGGCAGCCCATCGCCCTGTGTGAACAGGTATGTTCTGTTGACACCCAAGGAAACTTTGTGGGACAAACTATGGTATTTCCATAAATTCCCCATTCTGTAAGCCTATGGAAAAAAGCTTTTACAATATTACATAGGACGGTTGAAAAAAATACAAAAATCGATGAAGTTCAACCAAGGAATACGGGGAGATGGGAATTTTAGGAAAGCGGGAATGAGACAAACTTCTGCACATTTGTATAAGGTAGTCTATTTCACAGATTCAGTTCTTACAGTAAAGAAGCTTTGACGCTTCTGGAGATTGATCTTTTTCTTCTTCAGTCGGAGGCAGTGCCACCTTGTCTTTTGAGGGGATTTCACATGGAACACTTTTTCACCATATTTTAAGTGTTGGGCACGAATATTCGAATCGCGAATTTTAATCGCGAAATATCGCAACTTTGAGAATTCGCAAATATTTAGAATATATGTGATATATATTCACATTTTTCGAATATTCTACTTTTTTTTTTTCAGTAACCTCCCTTTTTGCTTGTGGGCCAATGAGAAGGCTACAATGTCTTTGTCTGAGCTTAGCAACATCCCTAGCAACCAGCTCCTAGAGGCAGGCACCCAGCTTTCCTAGGGTCCTGAATATAATATCCAGCTCCTAGAGGCAGGCACCCAGCTTTCCCAGGGCCCTGAGTATGGGGGGGAGGGGGGATATGAAACCTCCAGGACCCCAGCTGCTTTGAAACTTCAACTCCCAGTATGCCCTGACTGCAATTGACATTCAGGAGGATGGGGGGGGTTCCCAGGACGCTGGGAGCTGCGATAATTTGCTATACCACTGTAAGAAATAAAAATATTGTTTTTGTAAAACAATACGTTATTTTAAGAAGGATTTTCTTATTAGACTACATTGATTAAATGTAAAAATACTCGGTAGAATACTCGATTCCTAAAATAATCGTTTACTGCAGCCCTACACGCCAGGGGTGAGTAGTCGGCCAGGTTAGGGGGCCCAATTCAGATTCTTGCTATGGGGCCCAGTGATTTTTATGTACTAACCCCTCAAAAAGCAGATCCTGTCTGTTGAGCATCCGCCTTCACTCGGTCAGCATTTGGTCAGTAATCCATCAGTATTGCTAATGCCAAAAAAACAGGAGTGGATCCAAAACAGAGATAAAATGTGAACCAAATATTTGCATGTCTTCTGTATTTTGTACCCACTCCTGCTTTTGGCTACCAAATCACAAACCAATTCTGATGGGAGCATACAGGCCTTACAGCTGCTACACAGAGAGAATCCGTTCTGCGTCTCACTTTTCCTTCCATTGACAGATCAGAAGAAGGGTCAAATAAATGATGATGTCAGCCAAGCCAAAAAGGCTAAATAGTGACCCAGTCATGAAGTAGGCAGCATTAAGAGCCCACAGAGTCGACCAATGACATAGTGTTGAGGTGGAAGCAGCATGAGGAGACCACAGAGTGGCCCAACGATGATTTTACCCCAAACACTCTGCACTGACTGCTACCGCCGCTACCTCCATGAACCCGTGCAGCGCTACTTCCTGGGCAGGTAGGCTCCTGCGAAGTGGGTGGTCTATCCCGACACATTTCACTCCCAACCTTCCACTGCTGCCACCCTGCTGACTCCCGGCCACGCTAGTTGCGGGCAAGCTGCCATCCTCTTCTCCCGATGTTGATGAAGCCCCTTCGTCACCAGCTTCCAAGTGCGATCAGCTAAATCATCATCATCGAGTACTAACTGCACGTCCCTGATGTCCTCCTCAACCGTCTCTAGGTCAGGAGCCTGACTGCTCGCAATATCAGCTCCTACGCCACTCTCCTCATCAGTACTTGCCAGCATAGTGGAGGAAGCGGCGGATGTCTCCTCCAGATATTGGCTGGGCAGTAGCTGCTGACTGTCCTCTAGTTGCTCGTCCTCGCTGAAAAGTGGAGCCGAGCCCACAGCATATAATACTTCTTTGGCTGAGGGAACAGAAAAGGACAGAGGCAGATTGAGGACAGGTGAAAGCACAGGGCCTGCTCCCGGGCCATGCCAACTAAGCGTAATGTCAGAGGAAACCACCGACTCTTGGCTGGGGGTGTCTGATGTCACTTGGGACAAAGTGGATGACCGAGTCAACCATTCAAGAACCGCTGGGTTGCTGGTCAAGACATGACCGCTAGATGACACAGTGAGCTCAGGCCTCTCGCTGCGATACCCTGTTGCCACGCCCCCTGCTGCTGTGACCTTTGCCTGCGCCAGAAACATTTATGCCTCTGCCACTCCCTTGTGCAGGGCCTGGCACTTCTCTGTCCGACATACTGTTAGATCAAATAATCCAATCTTAGATTAAATATATTTTATTTTGACATTAATAAACAGCAAACAGGGATTCAGAATATATCACTGCACCGCAGAACGGCAAGTACGCCCACATTTTTTTCTACTTTTACACAGCAGGCTTTTCAACAGATATATGCAACGCTGGACGGCGAATATATTTTTATTTTGCCACTCATACACGGCAAACAGGGCTTCAAAATATATCACTGCACCGCAGAACGGCAATTAGGCCCAAATTTTTTTCTACTTTTACACAACAGGCTTTTCAACAGATATATGCAACGCTGGATGACGAATATATTTTTATTTTGCCACTAATACATGGCAAACAGGGCTTCAGAATATATCACTGCACCGTAGAACGGCAATTAGGCCCACATTTTTTTCTGCTTTTACACAACAGGCTTTTCAACATATATGCAATGCTGGACGGTGAATATATTTTTTTTTCGCCACTAATACACGGCAAACTGGGCTTTAGAATATATCACTGCACCGCAGAACGTCAATTAGGCCCAAATTTTTTTCTACTTTTACACAACAAGCCTTTCAACAGATATATGCAACGCTGGACGGAGAATATATTTTTATTTCACCACTAATACACGGCAAACAGGGATTCAGAATATATCACTGCACCGCAGAATGGCAATTAGGCCCTAATTTTTTTCTACTTTTACACAACAGGCTTTTCAACAGATATATGCAACGCTGGACGGCGAAAATATTTTTATTTCACCATTAATACACGGCAAACTGGGCTTCAGAATATATCAGTGCAGTGCAGAACGTCAATTAGGCCCAAATTTTTTTCTACTTTCACACAACAGGCCTTTCAACAGATATATGCAACGCTGGACGGAGAATATATTTTTATTTCACCACTAATACACGGCAAACAGGATTCAGAATATATCACTGCACCGCAGAATGGCAATTAGGCCCTAATTTTTTTCTACTTTTACACAACAGGCTTTTCAACAGATATATGCAACGCTGGACGGCAAAAATATTTTTATTTAGCGACTAATGCACCGCAAACAGGGCTTCAGAATATATCACTGCACCGCAGAACGTTAATTGGGCCAAAAAATGTTTTCTACTTTTACACAACAGGCTTTTCAACAGATATATGCAATGCTGGAAGCCAAACATTTTTTTATCTCGCCACTAATACACGGCAAACAGGGCTTCAAAATATATCACTGCACTGCAGAATGTCAATTAGGCCCAAATTTTTTTCTACTTTTACACAACAGGCTTTTCAACAGATATATGCAATGCTGGACGGCGAATATATTTTTATTTCGCCACTAATACACCGCAAACTGGGCTTCAGAATATATCAATGCACCGCAGAACGGCAATTAGGCAAAAAAAAAATTCTACTTTTACACAACAGGCTTTTCAACAGATATATGCAACGCTGGACGGCGAATATATTTTTATTTTGCGACTAATACACGGCAGACAGGGCTTCAGAATATATCACTGAACTGCAGAAAGTTAATTGGGCCAAAAAAAAATTCTACTTTTACACAACAGGCTTTTCAACGGATATATGCAACTCTGGACGGAGAATATAATTTTTATTTCGCCAATAATACACGGCAAAGAGGGCTTCAGAATATATCACTGCACCGCAGAACGGCAATTAGGCCCAAATTTTTTTCTACTTTTACACAACAGGCCTTTCAACAGATATATGCAACACTGGACGGAGAATATATTTTTATAATAGAGCAGGCACATGGCCACAATGACGGGGAATTTGGCGATGAGGCCGAACCCCTTTATTTAACCGCTCAGATGTCACAATCAACACAGATCACGGCATCTTTGAGGTAAGGCAGAGGGATGCGGCTCCCTCTGACTCTTGATTGGAGCCCCAGCAGTGAAATCGCAGGGCTCCAAATGGTTACCATGGCAGCCTTGATGCTTCTGAAGCTTTCCAGGCCTGCCATGGTAAGCTCCCTGCTAAGCTGTGCACGAAGCACAACTCAGCAGTGAGCATGTCAAAATGCCATTCACCCTAATAGATCTCTAATAGGGTGATTGGGACAAGGGATCAAAAGATCCCAGGTTCTAGCCCCCTACGGGGGTAAAAATTTACTATAAAAGTAGAAAAAGTTAAACACAAAAAACATTGACAGTTTAAATCACCCCCTTTACCAATTTTATATATAAAAATATATTTTATAAATAAAAATATTATTGCCTGATAAATGTCTGAACTATTGAAATATTTTTAAAAATTCCAGTGCAGTGAACGACACAACAAAAAAAGAATTAAAAAACCATTCACCATTTTTTATTCCCCCTAACAAAACCGAATAACAGTGATCAAAAAGTCATACATACCACAAAGATGCCACAAAAAAGTACCAATAAAAACTATTAGCATATTTGTATTGAGCAGCAGAATAAGGACGTCATGTCATTTTTAGGGCACAGTGAACGCTGTAATCTTTAATTTAACCCCACAAAGAATTTTTTTCCCATTTTCCAGTAACAGATATGGCAAATTAAATGGTGCACTTAAAAATACAACTTATCCTACAAATAATAAGCCCTCATATGGCTATATGAATAGAAAATGAAAAAAGTTATGGCTATTGGAACGTGGGGAGGTAAAAACAAAAATGCAAAACCATAAATGAGCCCATTACTTAAGGAGTTAATCAAGTCTTCTCTGTTGGGCCAGAGCAGAAATCTGAGTCATTCTAGAGGGGTTTAGGAGCTCCCAAACCTTTAGTACTTATCATCGATAAGGCCTCTTTCACACTTGCGTTCTGAGGATCCGGCAGGCACTTCCGTCCCACCGGATCCGTCAGAACGCAAGTTGCCTGAAAGCATTAGAAGACTGAGCAGGATCCTGATCAGTCTTCGAAATGCTTTGAGGTTACTATGGCAGCCAGGACGCTATTAAAGTCCTGGAGGACGCTATTAAAGTCCTGGTTGCCATAGTAGTAGTGGGGAGCGGGGGAGCGGTATACTTACAGTCCGTGCAGCTCCCAGGGCGCTCCAGAATGATGTCAGAGCGCCCCATGCGCATGGATCACATGATCCATGCGATCACGTGATCCATGCGCGTGGGGCGCCCTGACGTCACTCTGGAGCACCTCAGAAGCCGCATGGACGGTAACCCTGGGTTCAGACCTGAGAGTTCTTGAAACGCGCGTTTTACGCGCGTTTGTGTCGCGCGTATTACAGTGCGTTTTTGCAAATAGGAAACGCGCGTCGTACGCGCATTCTTGTGATTGACTACTGTGGGGTCAATCACAATACGCGCGACAAACGCCCCAAAAAAAGCTCAAGTACTTGTTTATGCGTAGGGCGTTTTACAGCACGTTCGAACGCGCTGTAAAACACGAAAATGTGAACCAGTCCCATAGGGAAGCATTGGTTTGCATGTGTTGAGCGTTTTACAGCACGTTCGAACGCGCTGTAAAATGCGCAAGTGTGAACTTAGGGTAAGTATACTGCTCCCCCGCTCCCCACTACACTTTACTATGGCAACCAGGACTTTAGTGTCCTGGCTGCCATGGTAACCAGTCAGAAAAAGCTAAATGTCGGATCCGGCGATGCGCCGAAACGACGTTTAGCTTAAGGCCGGATCCGGATTAATGCCTTTCAATGGGCATTAATTCCGGATCCGGCCTTGTGGCAAGTGTTCAGGATTTTTGGCCGGAGCAAAAAGCGCAGCATGCTGCGGTATTTTCTCCAGCCAAAAAGCGTTCCGGTCCTGAACTGAAGACATCCTGATGCATCCTGAACGGATTTCTCTCCATTCAGAATACATTGGGATAATCCTGATCAGGATTTTTCCGGCATAGTGCGCCGAGGACGGAACTCTATGCCGGAAAACAAAAACGCTAGTGTGAAAAAGCCCTAAGATGGGAGCTTCTGCTGTGTATTTTTATACCCTGTTAGTTACTTTGGTCTTTTTCTGTGTAATTGCACAAATTATCTTCAGCACCAATAAGACAATCTGTAGAGATGTTGCCAATACCCTCCAATTTAACACCAGTATAGTGCATGGCACTACTTGGTATTATCTGCCTGTTTGTTGGCAGGGCATGCTGATGCATGTGAGTGCGTATGACATTTCAAGACTGTGTGGTCAGAGATTTCCTAATTTTAAGTCACCTCCATACCATTGCGGTCTGTGTTGCTAGGATTCCTATTGCAGAAACTGTTTTAAAAGTGGGAGGAGGAAGCAACTTGCCAGTGGTAAAAGCAGATGTCTGTGAGAACCTTCTGTGTTTTATACTACAAATAAGGCTACTTTCGCACTCGCGTTTTGGCTTTCCGTTTGTGAGATCCATTCAGGGCTCTGAAAAGCGGTCCAAAACGGATCAGTTTTGCCCTAATGCATTCCGAATGGAAAAGGATCAGCTCATAATGCATCAGTTTGCCTCCGTTCAGTCACCATTCCGCTCTGGAGGCGGACACCAAATCGCTACCTGCAGCGTTTTGCTGTCCGCCTCACGAAGCGGAGCCAAACAGGTCCGTCCTGGCACACAATGCAAGTCAATGGGGACGGATCCATTTTCTATGACACAATCTGGCACAATAGAAAACGGATCAATCCCCCATTGACTTTCAATGGTGTTCAAGACGGATCCGTCATGGCTATAGAAGACCTAATACAACCGGATCCGTTCCTGACAGATGCATGCGGTTGTATTATTGTAACGAAAGCGTTTTTGCAGATCCATGACGGATCCGCAAAAAACGCTAGTGTGAAAGTAGCCTAAGAGACTGCCATTGATTTCAATGGAGAGTGGAGGCAGATGCAGTACAGGTCACCAAGTGTCTGTAATAATAGAGGACTTTTGATCAGGATAGGTAATTAAACATAGATGCAGCCATGATTATATTGAAGATGGCGGCACTTATCCAGTTAAAGGGATTATCCAACCCCTAAAATGCCTCCCCACACGCCCCTGACAGAGGTTATACTTACCTGTCTTCCTTGCACCCTTTTCGCTTTTGACTTCCGCACGGCCGCCGCTGCATCTCCCAATAGCAGGCCGCGATGGGAACGAGCCTCCCTAGCATTACGGAGCACCAGAAGCGGGCGTCAGAAGTGATAAAGTATAACCTGTCAGGGGCCCGAGCGTATATGGGGAGGCATTTTAGGGGTTAAGCCCTTTAATTATCATTATTTTACAATACACAATAAATGCTGAAATGTGTTCATGTTGGTAGTCTAAACTATACACTGCTACCTCACACATTATTTATGATTCATTTTTGCCTTTCTAATATGTCCTTGAAAAATGTGTCCATGATTCCTGGTTAAAGGGGTTTTCTGGGATTTGTATATTAAAGGGCATCTGTCAGCAGTTTTGTACCTATGAAACTGGCTGACCTGTTACATGTGCTCTTGGCAGCTGAAGGCATCTGTATTGGTCCCATGTTCATATGTGCCCTCACTGCTGAGAAAAAGGAAGTTTTAAGATATGCAAATGAGCCTCTAGGAGCAACGGGGGCGTTACCATTACACCTAGAGGCTCTGCTCTCTCTGCAGCTGCCACGCATTCTGCACTTTGATTGACAGGACCAGGTGTGATGATGATTTTACTGCCTGGCGCTGTCAATCAAAGTGCAGAGGGTGTGGCAGTTGCAGAAAGAGCACAGCCTCTAGGTGTAACGGCAACATTGGAGTAATAACTTTTTACTCCCTTAGGGGGCTAGAACCTGGCATATTTGGATCCCTTGAACTATTCACTCATGCAAGGCCTCATGCACACAAACGTTGTTTTGGTCCGCTTCCGAGCCGTATTTTTTGCGGCTCAGATGCGGACCCATTCACTTCGTGTGCTGTCCGCATTCGTTGCTCCATTCCTTGGCCCCGCAAAAATGGCTATATTTGCAGACAAGAATAGGCATTTCTATTATGGGCGCCTGTTCCCTTCCGCAAATTTTAGAACGCACATGGGCGGCATCCGTGTTTTGCGGATTGCAAAACACGGCATGGTCGTGTGCGTGAGTGAATAGAATTTTGACAAGCTCCCTGCTGAGTTGTGCTTCGATTGCACTGCGGGGGCTCCGATCGGAAGGCAGAGGGAGCCCCATCTTCTGCCTTACATCACAGATGCCGTGATCAGTGTTGATCACGGCATCTGAGCGGTTAAATGATCGGGTTCGGCGGGATCGCCATTCCCACATTGCAGCCGGGTGCCCGCTGTATGATACAGCTGGCACCCGTCGAGTATGAAGCAGGCTCCCTACAGCAGCCCGTTCCATGCATTACCTGGTTACCTACAATAACTGGTACATCACAGTGGTTGAAGGGGTTAATCCCTCTGTCCAGCATCTTTAGCCTAGCTGGATAAAGTATAATGTAATTCATGCATTGTGCCATTATCTAAGAAATGTCGCAAATGTGTTTTTTCTTAGTTCCTTTTTATATGTATTGCGCAGAATTTCATTTGCTCATGCTAATTTAAAGGGGTTTTCCAGGAGTACAATATTGATGACCTATCTTCAGGATCGGTAGGGGTACGATTACCGGGACCCCTGGTAATCAGTTGTTTGAAGAGGTCACAGCTCTCCAGTGTAAGTGTATTATCATTGCAATGCCAAACCTTCCAACAGACCCAATTTCTCAGGACAGAGCTAAGGGGCTTTTCTACGCAATTTTACAGGAGTTGTCCAGGATTAGAAAAACACGACCACCATATTCCAGACACAACTCTACACCGGTCCACTGGCTGTGTCTGGTACTGCAACGCAGATCTATTGCAGTAAATGAGATCGAGCTGCAATACCAGATGCAACCTCATGACAGATGTGGCATTGTTTCTGGAAGAAATCAGCCATGTTTTTGTAGACGGTTTTGACATCCAGCAGAGGGTCTCAAAACTGCAGCACAACGCTTCAGTCTTGTCCCCATTCATTGTCACCAGAATGCATTCCGTTCTATTTAGTTGCATTCCCATGCCGGACACAAAACCACGGCATGCAGCATTTTTCTGTCCGGCATGGCATGCGGAGCAAGACGGATCCGGCATGAATCACAATGTAATTGAATGGTGCTAGATCCGATTTCTTAGACACAAAATAAAACGGATCCGGCACTAAAACCGATGTAAGTCAATGGGTGCTGGATCCGTTTTCTTTTGTGTCATGTGTCATGGCTATTTTAGAGATAATACAACCGGATCCGTTCATAACAGATTCTGCTGGTTGTATTATCATGACGGAAGCGTTTTTAATGATCCATGCCAGATCATATGTGAAAGTAGCCTAACTTAGGCTCTATTTTAATACTGCAGGGTAATGGATCTTAGTACAGTAATAATCCGAAGTTTTGAACAGAGTGACTTAGGATGTAATATCCGAAGCTCGCTTAGCTCATCTCTAATTATTACGGAAGCGTTTTGCTTTGGTTTTGAGATCCCATGCCAGATCTCAAAAGCCTTAGGCCTCTTGCACACGACAGTATTTTGCGGACCGTATACTGGCAGTTTTTTCAGTTCAGTATACTGACAGTATACTGAACTATTCATTTCAATGGGTCTGCAAAAAATACTGAAGTGTCTCCGTATGCTTTCCATTTCCGTTTTTCCATTCCGTTTAGGCTACATGCACACGACAGTTGTTTTTTGCTCTCCGCAAATCGCGGATGTGTCTTCCTTTTTTTTCACATCCACATCCGTTCCGTGTGTCCGCAAATTTTGTAAGTTGTTTTTCCGTGTGTCTTCCGTTTTTTTTGCGGATCCGCAGAAAAAAACGGAAGACACACGTTTCCGTTTTTCCGTTCCTTTTTTCTGTATGGCATATACAGTATACAGTAATTACATAGAAAAAATTTAGCTGGGCTTAGAATTTTCAATAGATGGTTCCACAAAACGGAACGGATACGGAAGACATATGGATGCGGACCCATTGACTTGAATGGAGCCACGGACCGTGATTTGCGGGCAATAATAGGACATGTTCTATCTTTGCACAGAACGGAAAAAACGGAAATATGAAAACGGAATGCACACGGAAACACTTCCGTTTTTTTTGCGGACCCATTGAAATGAATGGTTCCGTATACTGATCGTATACGGAACTCATAAAAACGGCCCGTACACCCGCAAAAAAAGTTTGTGTGCATGAGGCATTACGGAGACATTTCAGGATTTTGATATTGTTGGCCTATCCTCAGGCAGGGGTCTGACACTCTGCAGTTCTTGAGTATCTTTGATGCCAGAAGTTGAGATTGAAGTGAATATATGGAGCTCTTTAGTTCAAGGACTGACTTCCGGTGTCTGAGTCACTCTAAAACAGCTGATCAATGGTGGTGCGGGGAGTCGGACCCCCGCGATCAGATACTGATGGTCTATTCTGAGGAGAGGTTATCGATATGAAAAGATATTAAAATACTGCATTACCTTTTTAATGTTTTTTCTCGATGAAATGTGGGAGGAACTATATATACAGCATATACATTTTTTATTTTATACATTTTTTAAATAGAAGACACTGCACTAGGAAAATTAATTTGCCCTTGTCTGCTCTGCTTGGATTTTTTCCATTAATAGTCAATGACCGACCATGCATCCTCCATATAAACCTAAGCTCAGCCGTCAAGCTGAAGAGACGTTTATTTCATAGTGCTACTTCCATTTTTTCCAACAATTGCGCACTGTTCGCTTAACCTATCAACATGCTATCAAATTCAAGTGAAAAAAAGCCATTAATGTTTATTTCGGACGTCCTGGGCTTGCCCTATGCTGATGGTTATACGGCTGATGTTTGATGAATAGCAGAATACATGTAATGTTCTAAATACCGTCATTAAGAACAACGGTGAACGGCTAAGACAGGAAGTAGCGAAATTCTGCAATTCTGCAGTTTCTTCCTCTTAAAAAGACCTATGGTTTTATGTGGTTTAACTGCTTAGATCGCAGGCAATTTTGCCATTAAAGCGGACCTAAACTTATAACTAAACTTTATTAAAACTGATGCTATCCAAGGCTTTCTCAAACAGCTGATTGACAGAGGTGCAGGCTATTAGCCAACGCAGGACAGGAGCTCTCCATAGCACATCGCTTCTCCTGCCTGTGCCCACTCTCTGACATAGCCCATCTACTAAAAGTCATCTCACCAAAACCAGACCAAGCAGGTCATCGCGGGAGATAGCAAATGTCCAAACAGCGAGTGAAAGGTAACAAACAAAAAGTGTCTCCCAGCACTTTAATAAAAATCAAGCCTTTATTGTCATACGTTAAAAAAACATATAAAAAAAGGTTTGATACAGATGTTCATGCGTTTCGAACAATAAAATCCACATCCTTAGTCATAGCCCATCTATGCCAGGCTTTAGTAGAACAGGCAGAGGCAGCGATGCTCCGGCCTGTACAGTGCTCAGCCCGGCCCCAGGACAATCCATACTGCCATACACAGCAATGCACTAGAGAACGGATTCTAAAGCACAATAGGCACCTGAACTTGAGACACCTATTTCATTAGGAAACGTAAAAAAATATATATAATAAAGTATACTATAATAATGAATGTAATCACATTTACAATAGGTTTTAATAAAGTTTATTTATAAGTTTAGGTACGCTTTAAGAAAGGAATGGATTCTTTTGATTTTAAATCCTCCCATTACAACACCCATAACTGTTTTTCTATCCTTTTTTTATAGCTGTATAGGTCTGTATAGGTCTGTATAGGACAAATTGTGTTTGGGGACATTTTAGGTTATTTATCATTTAAAATGTATTAATTTTTCTTGCTAGGAATGGGGAGTAAAAAAAAAAGCAAGTCACATGATGCAGTATAGATATAATGATACTTTTCATAAATCAAGAATACTGGCAAGTGTAATAAACTTTGTAATATAGCTTATTAGAGAAAAAGTGCTGTTCGGTACTTCTTTATAATGTGCTGTTTGGTGATTCTGAGTGACTGAGAGAGAGCGGAATCTCTTGTTTTCTCCCTGTGAAATGTATCAGAGACATAAGAGTTACTGTAACCTCCACCCAATAGCTCAGGGACAACCAAAATTTAGACATGGAGCCTACAGAGGAGGAAAATGCTAAAAATGCAGAATAGAAGTCATATAAGAGGCAATAAATAGTATTATGCCTTATGTACACAAACATGACGGCTTATTTTGAAAAGTCGTCTGAAAATGTAGGTGCACTTTAATTTACTGTATATCTAGATTTCTGATCTTTGAAGTATCATTACATGTAGTATTGAGCAAATCGAAGCATCCAAAGTGGAATTAAATCCGAAGTTTATGAAAAATTTGATTCGCCACAAATCAGAATTGCCTCGCTCTTTGTGGTAACAAACCAATTTTTCCTAAAATGGTAGCTGAAAATAAAAAAAAATATATGTACCGTATATACTCGAGTATAAGCCGAGTTTTTCGGCACAAAATTTGTGCCGAAAAACCCGAACTCGGCTTATACTCGAGTCATAAATTAAAACTGTGAAGAGCGGAGTGGGAGGAGGAGCGGGGGAGGAGCTGGGGCGGGTATTTACGGCAGGGCCGATGCGCCACTGCGCTCCGGCCTCATCGCCATGTATACTTTTTAAATTTGATTATACTATACACTTATTACAATTCTTGCCCTCACTGTACCTCATTACATGCGGCAGGCGGGCAGTGAATACTTCAGGCCGGGCGGACGAGAGCAGCGTGACTTGCTGATGTCACGTGCCTGCCCGGCCTGCTTTATGAATGAAGCAGGCGGCGCAGGCACGTGACGCCAGTCACACTGCGCCGCTCTCCCGCCCGGCCTGAAGGATTCACTGCCCGCCTGCCGCATGTAATGAGGTACAGTGGGGGCAAGAATTGTAATAAGTGTATAGTATAATCAAATTTAAAAACTATACATGAGCGGTTATGGGGGATGGGGGATGTGGATGGCACTGTTATGGGATGAGGGGATGTGGATGGCACTGTTATGGGGGATCTGTTAGGATGGGGGATCTGTGGATGCCATCCACAGCCCCCATCCCATAAGTGCCATCCACATCCCCCTTCCCATAACAGTGTCATCCACATCCCCTCATCCCATAAGTGCCATCCACATCCCCCCATCCCATAACAGTGTCATCCACATCCCCTCATCCCATAAGTGCCATCCACATCCCCCTTCCCATAACAGTGTCATCCACATCCCCTCATCCCATAAGTGCCATCCACATCCCCCATCCCATAACAGTGTCATCCACATCCCCCTCATCCCATAAGTGCCATCCACATCCCCCTTCCCATAACAGTGTCATCCACATCCCCTCATCCCATAAGTGCCATCCACAGCCCCCATCCCATAACAGTGTCATCCACAGATCCCCATAACAGTGCGTGCCATCCACAGATCCCCCATAACAGTGTCATCCACAGATCCCCCATAACAGTGCGTCATCCACAGATCCCCCCATAACAGTGCGTCATTCACAGATCCCCCCCATAACAGTGCGTCATCCACAGATCCCCCATAACAGTGACATCCATTTCCACCTCGGCTTATACTCGAGTCACTACTTTTCCCAGGTTTTTTTGGGTAAAATTAGGGGGGTCGGCTTATACTCGGGTCGGCTTATACTCGAGTATATACGGTACCTCATCCAGTTGATCGCAGAGAGGCCACCCACTACCGTCTTGATTGAAGAAAACCCGCCCAAAGACCTGCAGCGAGACGTCACCACATGATCAAACTGGCCGCACGCGATTATGTTATCACTGACCGCGGTCATGTGCATGAGCCCTAACTTTTTACCACTGTAAAAACAGAACCCTAAAAACAATGGCAAATTTGCAGTTTTTCACACCATCACCCCCCCAAAAAATGGAGGTTATGCAAAACATTAGATGTACCTCAGAATGGTGCCATTAAAATTTAAAGTCTTCCAACAAAAATAAGCCCCCTGTCAACGAAAAAAAATAAGATCTGGCTTTTTAAATGTGGTGATGAAAAAAAGGAAGAAAAAAAAAATAAAAGCACCAGAAGTCCAAAATAGGTAGCATCCTTAATGGGCAGGGGCGTAACTATAGGGGAAGCAGGGGAAGTGGCTGCTTTGGGGCCCTGACCCAGAAGGGGTCCATCCAAGAGGAGGAGGAGGAGAAGTACTAAAAGACTTTGTCAGGGCCCCTCAACATTATTACACAATGAAATTATATACAGAGGCAGTATAGACAGTGTAGAAAACGGATGGAACAGCTGCCGGGCCTGGTCTGAGAGAGCGATCTTTACTAGCCACAGGAAAGGGGGCGGCATGAAAGGAAGGGGTTGTGAAAAAATTACTGGGGGAGGGAGCCCCATTCAAAAATTTGTTGTGGGGCCCAGTCATTTCTAGTTATGCCACTGTTAATGGGTTAAAGGGGTTACATGGATTTTACTTATTAAAAATCAATTTTAAGATTGGTCATCAATAAGTAAAATAAGTTTGTCTCTGCACTCCTCCCCCTCCCCTCTCACAGCACGTACAGAGAGTGAGAGAGAAGCTGCAGCTGGGATACTGTATTTGTTTAAGGAACAAAGCTCTCAATTATTATGGGTTGCCAACATCCTTTTATATGCTGAGTTTGTAAAAGAATTTTAAAGCATTTGCCTAATTTATTTTTACTTAGTTTTAAAGTAGATCAAACAAATATTTCTGAACTACTGCAGCTTTCATTATACTGAACTGTCTTAATATAGAGAACCAAGGGCTAAAGAAAGAGATCTTAGCCACTCATGATAAATAGACCTTGCATGCAGGGTCACGATCAGCATTTTTCTTTTTCTTTTTTTGTAATGTAGCTCCATGGGCAGCTGCCCCTCTGAATTTTGCCGATGGTCCTCAGCTGCCCTCCTGCTTGTATGACTGTATTCTGGCTGTATTACAGTCACGCTGGCACTTGCCCATGAAGCATCCCTTCTGGTATTTCATTTAATCCTAGTACTGGCAGAAAGACCAACAACCCAATGAAAGGTGCTGCATGGCACGAATATTTGTCAGCTGCTGACTTACTATATTTTCTGCGAGGCAGTGATAAATTATTAATCTTCACAAACATTGTTGATTGTGATAATACTGTGGCTGTAACAGTAAAAGAAAGCATCGTTGATAAATGGCAGCGAGTATGGAAAATGCTGAAATTTATTGACTACATTTTATATTAATGCTGACAGATGGCAGGGCCAGGCATACCATGGCCAGGACGTACACCATTGGCAGAGATGCTTACATTGGAGAGGAGCTTTTCACATTATGGCCTAGGTCCATTCGTCCATATGAGACCCTCAGAGACATTTCAGGATATCAAATGCTTGGGAACTTCTGCAGTATGACATCATGCTTTTATTCTGTAAATGGGTTCTAGGCAATTACTAAGATAGAAAAAACAGGCGTGTCCTTTCCAAACACGTACTGCATGTAAATCTTATATAACACATGCATTCTGAAGCTTAGTCCATTTCAGGTGCTAAGGGACCATTAAAGGATGCGGCCCTGGTTCACACTGACCCTATTGGCATACCAAAGGTGCGGTTAATTCTTCTTCCTTTTACCAGCAGCACTAAAAGATCAGCTTTCATGATCAATGGGCAGCCATGTTATCTTAGTTTTGCAGTTGGTCTCTACCCTGACTAATAGAGTTGCTCCCCAGAGATGTTCATATGCCCTACTCTCCTTTAAGCCTCATGCCAATGAACATATTTTTGTCCGCATCCGATCTGCATTTTTTGCATGTCGGATACGGATCCATTCACTTCAATATGGCCACAAAAGATGCGGACAGCACATTGTGTGCTGTCTACATCCATATGTCCATTCCACGGCACCCACACCCTCAAAAACAATAGAACATGTCCTATTCTTGTCCACATTACAGACAAGGATTGATCTATTCTATTATGGGACAGATGTTCCGTAAAATTCTGTTCTGCCGGTATCCATGTTTTGCAGATCCGCAATTTGCGGACAGCAAAAACGGCTACGGCCACGTGCATGAGACCTTAAGGTACATAAGGGAGGACACTTACCAAGCCCTTCTGACACACAGTATAGGAGATGTGGGGTCAGTTTCCTTATTCTCATTTGTGCTAGTATGTGCCATGTGTACCGTACACTCCTGAATCACAATGTAACCTTCTAAAGCTTCACCTCAAAGATCTAACATATACAGTAGTCAATGCAATGCTATTCTGTGGACATCCAATTAGAGCCTTTCCTACTGTTATCCCAGTTCTACACCTACTATTATCCCGATGATTACCCTTTGCATAAAATCAGATTTTTTTTTTTTGCTTAAAGGGGTTGTCCGAGTTACTTTTTTGTTCTTTGTATGTTTCTAACTAATCAAATTTAACAGCTTTGCCATGCACTTACTGCATCTGTAGTTGCTCCTTTGTCAGATTTCACTGAGGGTCACATGACCTGTGATGTCAGCTTCTCTCCCTGCTCTGATGATGACTCCTGCACAAGCCAGAAAGAGCAGATGTGTCTCTGTACAAGAGATGTCACTGTGCTGGCCATGCCCCCTTCACTGCTGCTGCTGTCTGCTCTCTCCCTGGATTCTTAACCCCTTCAGCTGCACAGACTCAGGGATGAAGGCTTTACTGAGTAGCTGCAGGCAGTGAGGAGACAAATGCTGGGCACAACAGCTCACAGACTAGAGGAGTTCTGCACAAGAACAGGTAGGGAAAAGATCCTGTGTGTATCAGCAGTGTCATTGTACAGCTGGGACTTGTAGTCCTACAAATGCAACATGCTGCTGAGTCTCCCAGTAGGCAGACATATCACTCAGTGCAGCACTTATATTCACTCCCTTTGCAGAGCAGGGGGAGGGGCAGAGATTGTTGTTATTGCAGGTAAACAAAGCCAGAATAGAACCAGGGGAATGAGGAAATATAATTTTTTTTTACCTAAAACTTGCTTAGCTCAGTTATATATTGCTGCCCATCAGATTTACAGTGCTATATGTTTTTTTTTCATAACTCGAACAACCCCTTTAAAAGCAGGAGTAGATTAATAGAGTTATATTTTGCACCATTATTGCAGGCACGAGAAAAATATATGTATTGCACGAAAATGCATGCTGCGAGCAAACACTGTAGTGGCTAGACGGGTGGCTTAACCCCTTTCCAACGTATGACGTAATAGTACGTCATGGCGGGAAGTGACTTCCCACAATTTGACATACCTGTACGTCATGCCAATCAGTTGGGCACCGAAGCGGTGTGCGGCCGATCAGTGCAGGGGCCCGGCACTCACTGAAAGCCAGGCCCCTGCTCTATCCACCAGCATTGCTGTAAAAGCCGATGCCTGCGGATTAACCCCTTCTATGCCCTGGTCAGCACTGGCCGCGGCATAGAAGTTGTTTGCGGTGGGTAAGAGTATCCAACGGGTCCCCACGCTGCGGTGACGGGGACCCGATGGGTAAGAAGGCAGCCCGATGCCTTACACAGGCATCGGGGCTTACCTTCTATGGAAGCTTACACTGGTAATACACTGATGTATTGTAGTGCATTGAAGAGGGGGTTAGACCCCCAAAAGTTAAAGTCCCAAAGTGGGAAAAAGTGTAATACCAAGCAATCAAAAAGTGATATTTACCAACAAAACTTTCACCTTATTCCGTAGTTTCCTAAATGGGGTCACTTTTTGGTAGTTTCTATTGTAAGTTGCTGTAGGGGGTCATCAAATGGGACATGGTGCCTAAAAACCAGTCCAGCAAAATCTGCCCTCCAAAAAACATCTGGGGCTCCTTTCCTTCTGCGCCCTGCCATGGTGTGCCTAACTACAGTTTATGACCACATGTGGGGTGTTTCTGTAAACTACAGAATCAGGGCAACAAATATTGAGTTTTGTTTGGCTGTTGGTGTGTTACAGAAGAAATTGATTAAAATAAAAAATCTGCCAAAAAAAAATACAATTGGGAAATTTCATCTCCATTTTCCTTTACTTCTTGCAGAACACCTAAAGTGTTAACACAGTTTGTAAAATCAGTTTTGAATAACTTGAGGGGTGGGGTTTCTAAAATGGGGCAATTTATAGGTGGTTTCTATTATGTAAGCCCCACAAAGTGACTTTATAACTGTTACTTAAAAAGTGGGTTTTGGAAATTTACAAAATGATGCCAAAATAAAGAAGACATATGGGGAATGTTAAGTAATAAGTATTTTATGAGGTATCACTATCTGTTTTAAAAGAAGAGACATTGAGATTTTGAAAAATGCGAATTTTTCCATTTTTTTTGCAAATTTGGGATTTTGTTTTATAAATAACGGTGAAGTATATTGACTGAATTTTACCACTGTCATGAAGTACAATGTGTCACAAGAAAACAATTGCAGAATGGCTTAGATAAGTAAAACCGTTCTTAAAATTATTACCAGATGTCAGATTTGCAGAAAATTTCCTGAGCAGGAAGGTGAAAACTGGCCCGGGGTAGAAGGGGTTAATAGCCAGCTAATGCATTTGGAATATCGTCCATTAAAATGTTTAGAATACTTGAAGATCTGTGATTGTGATTTAAAAAATGAAATCAGTAAAATCTTTGTTTTTTTTTGTTTAAAAGCACCATTAGGACTGATGGTGAACAATCTGAACTCTGGATACAGTGTACCGATTGTGTGAATAGAAAAGTATGACCAATAGTCGTAAAATATCCAAAGTCCTCAAGACATGGGAGTGTCCATAAAATGTAGACACGGCAATGGAAACACCGTACAAAGTAAGAGGAGACATTTAATGACAGATGAGTCATATTAGGTTGGATGTCATTTATCAGTCTAAGTCTCAGTGGGCACGGGAGTTTCCAAAGCAACATGAGACAACTAACACATGCTAAAGAGTTGGTGTCTGAATCGCAGGTGCGTTAGTCACACAACTGCAATATCATTAAAAGACTCGATATATGGCAAGCAAGGACACGATGAATTGACGTCAGACGTCAGGTCAAACAAGTGTAGAGAAAAGCAAGATAATACAACAAAAATACCGCAACAGTCAAAGTGTGGGGGTATTTTTGTAATATACTTGATAGTTTTTTTTTTTTTATAGTGTCATGTTGCTGTAGATGTTTTAGACCAGGGATGCTCAACCTGCGGCTCTCCAGCTGTTGTAAAACTACAACTCCCACAATGCCCTGCTGTAGGCTGATAGCTGTACGCTGTCCAGGAATGCTGGGAGTTGTAGTTTTGCAACAGCTGGAGGGCCGCAGGTTGAGCATGCCTGTTTTAGACAAATGCATGTGATGATATTGTGAAATATTGATGCCCAGATATTGATGCAGCAGATTAAAGTAGGTTGCGCAGCTGGATTAAAAAAAATGATGAGAATGGCTTTAAAACAAAAGTCATACCTAACTTACTGATTCCTGACGTTTTTACTTCTCAATCCAAATCGCTGGCTGAGGAGGGTCCCACAGTAAGAAGCAGAGACCACCAGAGCAGCAGGGTATAACATATTTTAACATGGTCAGGATTTGTAACTAGGGATGAGCGAACTTCATATTTTAAAGTTCGAGTTCATGTTCGGGTTGTGGTATATGCTGAATTGCGTTGTGGAATCCGTTACCACTGACCATAACACAATTCCATGACGGAATGCATAACAGAATGCCTTTAGAGGCATTCTGTTATTCATTCCGTCATAATAGAAGTCTATGGTCAGCATAACGGATCCGTCCAGTTTTCATTATGCTGGTGTCCTCTCCTGCATAACGGAAATGGGACAAATCTGTTATGCAGGCCATAGAACTTCTATTATGACGGAATTAATAACGGAATTTCTCTAAAGGCATTCCGTTATGCATTCCGTCATGGAGTTGCGTTATGGTCCGTGGTAACGGAATCCACAACGCAATTCAGCATATACCACAACCCGAACATGAACTTCAAAATATGAAGTTCGCTCATCCCTATTTGCAACAGGTCCAAAACATAAAAGAGGCACTCTCTTCTCTGTGTCTTGGCTTACAGAGCAGACACCTTGAGCTAATATTTGTGATCAGCAATAACATTGATCATAGACATTTTACCCCTGAGATGACATGGTCAGTTGTGGCCACGGTATCTGAAAGGCTTTTTCCCTGGGAGCTGTTCATTCATTGTGGTAGCCTTGAGCCTTTTTAAGGCTCTAAAGCTACCACAGAGAACATTTCTGTGGTGCTCTGCCTGTCGCAGGGCTTCATAGGAACATGACGAATCTCCCATAGGCTACAATGTTAATGCAGTGCAGTCTATCGGACAAGCGATCTAATGATTACATGTAAAAAATGAAAAAAAGACATTTTTACAAATATAAGACAAATAAAAAAATGACATTTCAAATAACCTCAATTTCTTATAATAAAAATAAACCATACAGAAAAAAAAATGAATTGCACCGCCTCGTCCCAAAATGCCCATACTATTAAAATATGAATGTATTTATCCCGTATAGTGAACATCATAATGGAAAAAAAAATCTAAATGGCCCATTCGTCGTATTTTTGTCACTTCAACTTCCCAAAAATATTGAATAAAAATTTATCAAAAAAACACTTAAACACTCCAAAATAGTATCAATACCAAAACTACATTTTGCTCCGCAAAAAATTAGCCTTCACACAGCTCCGTAGATGTAATAAATATAAAAAAGTTATGAGGGTCAGAATATAGCGATGCGAATAAAAAAGTGTTTTCACTTCTCACTTCATAAAATAGCAGAAAAATGCAATGTACTGTAACAAAAAATACGCACATTTTTTGCTTGCTTTTTTGGACTAACAAAATGCCAGCCCAAAACTTATGTTTGAAGGAAGTCTAAGGCTGGGTTCACATGTGACTGATTAGTTGTACAGTACTAGCAAAGTGAATGAGCTTTCAGTAATTCTCCACACGTGGCAGAAAAAAATCTGCATATACACAGTACCACAATGAATATAGTATATAGAAATTCCCTTTATCAAAGAAATGGTGCGGACCAATCTTCCACCCAACAAGTAATATTAACCTTAAAGGGGTTCTCCGGGAATTAAGAAAATCAAAATACTTAAATATTACTTCATTAGAAATATATTACCAAATACCTTTCATTAGTTATAATGGCTCATTTTGTCCAGGGAACAATCATCAGGGGACATAAAATGGCTGCCGTCCTATTAGTACAAACAAAACTTGTCCTAATCACACAGTAGGACAAGTTACTTCACAACACTGAGCTAAAGAGCTGCCTCATCCTCCTCTCTGCCTGCCAGGGATTATGATCCTGAATACAGGTGAATATCTGTGGGAATGGAGATGATGAGGAGACATGAGAGGAAGGTAAGATGTGGCTAATGAGCAGCAGCACTTGAATGTAGTCTCCATTACCACAGCAACACATTACCACAGCCTGTCCTGTCCGTCCTCTCTGTACTTCATGTCTTCTCAAGAACTAAATTCCCCAGAGATTCAGCTAAAGATCTTATCATCTGTATTCAGGATGATAATCCCTGACGAGCAAAGCAGAGAGGAGGATGAGGCAGCTCTTTAGCTCAGTGTTGTAAAGTAACTTGTCCTTCTGTGTGATTAGGACAGGTTTTGTGTGTACTAGTAGGACGGCAGCCATTTTATTTGTCCTAATGATTGCTCCCTAGACAAAATGAACCATTATAAATAATGAAATGTATTTGGGAATATATTTACACTTAAGTAATATTTAAGAATTTTCATTTTTTTGATTCCTGGAGAATCCCTTTAACCACTTAAGCCCCCCTAGCTTAAACACCCTTAATGACCAGGCCACTTTTTACAATTCCGCACTACACTACTTTCACCGTTTATTGCTCCGTCATGCAACTTACCACCCAAATGAATTTTACCTCCTTTTCTTCTCACTAATAGATCTTTCATTTGGTGCTATTTCATTGCTGCTGACATTTTAACTTTTTTTGCTATTAATCAAAAATGACCGAAATTTTTACAAAAAAATGACATTTTTCACTTTCTGTTGTAAAATTTTTCAAAAAAAAATACATTTCTATATAAATTTTTCTCTAAATTTATTGTTCTACATGTCTTTGATAAAAAAAAAATCCAATAAGTGTATATTTATTGGTTTGGGTAAAAGTTATAGCGTTTACAAACTATGGTGCAAAAAAGTGAATTTCTGCATTTTGAAGCAGCTCTGACTTTCTGAGCGCCTGTCATGTTTCTTCAGGTGCTAGAATGTCAGGAAAGTATAAATACCCCCCAAATGACACCATTTTAGATAGAAGACACCCCAAAGTATTCGGGGAGGGGCATGGTGAGTTCATGTATGATTTCATTTTTTTTCACAAGTTAGCGGAAAATGACACTTTCTGAGAAAAAAAAAAAAAAAGTTTCAATTTCTGCTAACTTCTGGCAAAAAAAAAAAGAAATCTCAGACGGACTCACTATGCCCCTCAGTGAATACCTCGGGGTGTCTACTTTCCGAAAAGGGGTCATTTGTGGGGTGTGTTTACTGTTCTGGCATTTTGGGCGGGGCTAAATTGTGAGCCGCCATGTAAAACCTAAAGGTACTCGTTGAATTTGGGCCCTTTGCACTCAGGCTGCAAAAAGTGTCACTTATGTAGTATCGCCGCACTCAGGAGAAATAGGGCAATGTGTTTTGGGGTGTATTTTTACATATACCCATGTTGGGTGAGAGAAATATTTCTGTAAACTGACAACTTTGTATAAAATTTTTTAAAAGTTGTCGTTTACAGAGATATTTTTCACACACAGTATAGGTATATATAAAAATACACCCCAAAACACATTGCCCCACTTCTCCTGAGTACGGCGATACCACATGTGTGACACTTTTTTGCAGCCTGGGTGCGCAAAAGGGCCCTAAAACCAATGAGTACCTTTAGGATTTCACAGGGCATTTTTACGCATTTGGATTCCAGACTTCTTCTCACGCTTTAGGGGCCCCTAAAATGCCAGGACAGTATAAATACCCACATGTGACCCCATTTTGGAAAGAAGACACCCCAAGGTATTCCGTGAGGGGTATGGTGAGTTCATGTAAAATTTTATTTTTTGTCACAAGTTAGTGGAATATGAGACTTTGTAAAAAACAAAATTAAAAAAAATATATATATCAATTTCCGCTAACTTGTGCCAAAAAATAAAAATTCTGTGAACTCGCCATGTCCCTCACGGAATACCTTGGGGTGTCTTCTTTCCAAAATGGGGTCACATGTGGGGTATTTATACTGACCTGGCATTTTAGGGGCCCCTAAAGCGTGAGAATCCAAATGCGTAAAAATGGCCTGTGAAATCCTAAGGCCTCTTTCACACGAGCGTGTCCGGATTAGGTCCGGATGCGTTGTGGATGCGTTCAGTGAAAACTGTGCGATTTCACAGGCAAAGCCATTCAGTTTTGCCTGCGATTGCGTTCAGTTGTTCAGTTTTTTCCGCGCGGGTGCAATGCGTTTTGATGCGTTTTCACGCTGCGTGATAAAAACTGAAGGTTTACAAACAACATCTCCTAGCAACCATCAGTGAAAACGCAATGCACCCGCACTTGCTTGCGGATGCAATGCGTTTTCACGCAGCCCCATTCACTTCTATGGGGCTAGGGCTGCGTGAAAAACGCAGAATATAGAACATGCTGCGATTTTCACGCAACGCACAAGTTATGCGTGAAAAAAAACGCTCATGTACACAGACCCATTGAAATGAATGGGTCAGGATTCAGTGCGGGTACAATGCGTTCACATCACGCATTGCACCCGCGCGGAAAACTCGCCCATGTGAAAGGGGCCTAAAGGTACTCATTGGTTTTAGGGCCCCTTTGCGCACCTTGGCTGCAAAAAAGTGTCACTCATCTGGTATCGCCGTACTCAGGAGAAGTAGGGCAATGTGTTTTGGGGTGTATTTTTACATATACCCATGCTGCGTGTGAGAAATATTGCTGTAAATGACAACTTTTCAAATTTTTTTATTTAAAGTTGTCAATTTACAGAGATATTTCTCACACAAAGTATGGGTATATGTAAAAATACACCCTAAAACACATTGCCCTACTTCTCCTGAGTACGGCGATACCACATGAGTGACACTTTTTTGCAGCCAAGATGCGCAAAGGGGCCCTAAAACCAATGAGTACCTTTTAGGATTTCACAGGGCATTTTTACGCATTTTTCTTCTCACGCTTTAGGGCCCCTAAAATGCCAGGGCAGTATAAATACCCTACATGTGACCCCATTTTGGAAAGAAGACACCCCAAGGTATTCTGTGAGGGGCATGGCGAGTTCATAGAAGATTTTTTTGGCACAAGTTAGCGAAATTGATTTTTATTGTTTTTCTCATAAAGTCTCCCTTTCTGCTAACTTTTGACAAAAGTTAAATTTTTCATGGACTCACTATGCCCCTCAGTGAATACCTTAGGGTGTCTTCTTTCCAAAATGGGGTCATTTGTGGGGTGTTTGTACTGTTCTGGCATTTTGGGCGGGGCTAAATTGTGAGCAGCCATATAAAACCTAAAGGTACTCGTTGGAATTTGGGCCCCTTTGCGCACCGGGCTGCAAAAAGTGTCACTCATGTGGTATCGCCGTACTCAGGAGAAGTAGGGCAATGTGTTTTGGGTGTATTTATACATATACCCATACTTTGTGTGAGAAATATCTCTGTAAATTGACAACTTTGAATAAAAAATTTAAAAAGTTGTCGTTTACAGTGATATTTCTCACACACAGTATGGGTATATGTAAAATACACCCAAAACACATTGCCCTACTTCTCCTGAGTTCGGCGATACCACATGAGTGACACTTTTTGCAGCCAAGATGCAAAGGGACCCTAAAACCAATGAGTACCTTTAGGATTTCACAGGGCATTTTTACGCATTTGGATTCTCACGCTTTAGGACCCCTAAAATGCCAGGGCAGTATAAATACCCCACAAGTGACCCCATTGTGGAAAGAAGACACCCCAAGGTAATCCGTGAGGGGTATGGCGAGTTCACAGAAAAAAAAAAATTGGGCACAAGTTAGCGGAAATTGATTTTTTTTTTTTTTTTTACAGTCTCATATTCCACTAACTTGTGACAAAAAATAATATTTTACATGAACTCACCATACCCCTCACGGAATATCTTGGGGTGTCTTCTTTCTAAAATGGGGTCACTTGTGAGGTGTTTGTACTGCCCTGGCATTTGAGGGTCTCCGCAATCATTACACGTATGGCCAGCATTAGGAGTTTCTGCGATTCTCCTTATATTGAGCATACGGGTAATGAGATTTTTTTTTTCCGTTCAGCCTCTGCGCTGAAAAGAAAAAAATGAACGGCACAGATTTCTTCATTCGCATCGATCAATGTGGATGAAAAAATCTCTGCCCAAAAATGTGCAAAAAAAAACAAAACGGCACAGATTTCCTCATTCGCATCGATCAATGTGGATGAATAAATCTCTGCCAAAAAATGTGCAAAAAAAGTAGTAAGGCCCCATTCACACGTCCGTCAAAAATGTCCGCATCTATTCCGCAATTCTGCGGAATAGATGCGGACCCATTCAGTGTGAATGGGGCTGGCGGTGATGCGGAGAGCACACTATGCGCTCGCCGCATCAGCATTTGCGTGAGCTGCGGCCGCAAACTTCCGGGTTTCGGCCCCCAAACATCCGGCCGCAGCTCCGCAAAAGATAGAGCATGTCCTATTCTTGTCCGCAATTGCGGACAAGAAAAGGCATTTTCTATATAGTTCTGGCAATGTGCGGATCCGCAAAATGCGGAAAGCACATTGCTGGTGTCCGTGTTTTGCGGATCTGTGGATCCATGGATCCGCAAAACACATACGGACGTCTGAATGAGCCTTACAGGGCGGTGATTAGTGTCAGGGGGTGACAGGGGGGTGACATGGGGTGTTCGGGGGTTAATCAGGGGTTAATCAGTGACGGGGGTGGGGTGGATGGGTGGGGGGGGGGGGATCTGTGTGGTGATTTGGTGCACTTATAAAAGTTTCTTTGGTGGTCCCAAGCAAAAGGGACCACCAAAGGAACGATCAGCAAGCATATCAGACGCTGTTAACAAAACAGCGTCTGATATGCCATTTTTTTAACTTCTACAGCCTGCCAGCGCACGATCAGCACTGGCAGGCTGTAGTTTACCTTGTCCCCGACGCGATCCTGTGAACGCGCGCACGCGCGCGCGTTCACAGGAAGTCTCGCCTCTCGCGAGATGACGCGCGGGCGCGTCAAGGAGGAACAGACCGACCGCCCGCAGGACGCAATCCTGCGTGAGGCGGTCGGCAAGAAGTTAAAGAGGACCTTTCACCTGAAAATGCATGTGAAACTGAAGACATACCCTTACTTGCCAGTCCCCCGTGGTGCTTAATCAGCTCTTCTTTTTTCAATATGTGCCCCCGATTGTCCGCGGTGCCCCCTGCAATAACTCCCTGGGCGTGTCTGTCTTCTCCCTGGCACGGAGCGCATCCAATTAGCGCGCTCCGCTCTTAGCCAGGGAGAAGAAGCTCCAGTTCTCGCGAGAACAGGAGCAATTTCATCCATCCTGCTGCCGGTGCCATCTTCGATTCCCGCGGCGAGCAGCGTCGGAGGCGGAAGCAGGATGGATTAAATTGCTCCTGTTCTCGCGAGAACTGGAGCTTCTTCTCCCTGGCTAAGAGCGGAGCGCGCTAATTGGATGCGCTTCGTGCCAGGGAGAAGACAGACACGCCCAGGAGAACTTTTGCAGGCCCGCCCAGTTGAGCCGAATGGCTCATTAGCATACACGGCGGGAGTTATTGCAGGGGGCACCGCGGACAAACAGGGGCACATATTGAAAAAAGAAGAGCTGATTAAGCACCACGGGGGACAGGCAAGTAAGGGTATGTCTTCAGTTTCACATGCATTTTCAGGTAAAAGGTCCTCTTTAAATAAGTATAGTGCCTCATGCAAAAAATAGGTGGATCCTCCTGGCCTGTTGTGGACTAGTTTAGTCCTGTCAACCACATTAACATCTATTTGTCTCTTCTGTTTCTGATTTCTTGTAGGCAATCAGAATGCTTGCAGCATGTTTATGGTATGAACTGGCATATGGCAGGAGATTTCCCTGGCCTATATGCTGAATGAAATGGGCAAATGAAAAGTGAACAGAACTTAGGGTACTTTCACACTAGCGTTGGTGCGGATCCGTCTGTTTATTTACACAGACGGATCCGCACCTCTAATGCAAACGTTTGTATCCGGTCAGAACGGATCCGTTTGCATTAGCTTTAAAGAAAAATGACAAAGTCCAAAACGGATCAGTTTTGAATTACATTGAAAGTCAATGGGGAACGGATCCGTTTTCAAATGCACCATATTGTGTCACTGACAACGGATTCGTCCCCATTGACTTACATTGTAAAAAAAAACGGATCCGTTAGGCTCCGCCTCTTCAGACGGACACCAAAATGCTGCATGCTGCGTTTTGGTGTCCGCCTCCAAAACGGAATAGAGGCGGAACGGAGCCTAACTGATGCATTCTGAACGGATCCTTATCCATTCAGAATGCATTGGGGCTTAACTGATCCGTTTTGGACCGTTTGTGAGAGCCCTGAAACGGATCTCACAAACGGAATCCAAAACGCTAGTGTGAAAGTACCCTTACACAAAACTGCCGGATCAGGCTACATTCTGGGGTTGTTTGTAGTCTGTAACCATGGCAGCAAACAGTTTTGCAAAGTTTTTCGCAAACTGTAGACAAACAATTTTGCTTATTTTTTTCTTATTTCAATGTGTCTGAATATTAAAAAAAAGTTTTAAATGTATACATCCCCTTTACACTTACTACTTTTGTAGTTAGGGTATGGCCACATGTTCAGGTTTTTGGTGCAGTTTTTTTAAGCCAAAATCAGAACTGGACCAAAAGAAAAGAAAGTACTAAACGGATTGTCTCACTTCAGCAAGAGGCATTTACCATATAGATAACGTTTATACACAGCACACTGCTCATATCCAGGGGTTACTACAACCACCGTGCAATCCAGCAGCGGTGGTCGTGCTTGCAAACTATAGCAAAAAGTGCCGTGCTGTGCGTACTCTGGCCGTCCTGGTGCTTTTTCCTATAGTGTGGAAACACGGCCACCGTTGCTGGATTGCAGGGTGGCAGTAACCCCTGGATATAAGCAATGTATAATGTGATGAAAAAATGAATCCAGCCAGCAAAGGAAGCAATATGGGCATCACAACACATTAGTAAGTGCCTTGTATTAACTTTCTCTACATGATAAATGCCATTTGCTGAAGTGAGATAACCCCTTTAAAGACAAATAGCACTTTTTTTGAATGCACTCCTGGTTTGGGCTTTAAAAACTGCATCAAAAATCCAGAAAGTATGATTGTACCCTAAGGGCTCATGCAAACGACCCGGCCGTTCCGTGCATTGTGGTCCCCAATGCACGGGCACTATCTGTGTGGTTGCCATGGATGGATGCAGAGCCATTTAACTTGAACATGTTTGATTTTTTTGCGGTGCTGAGGGGACCTATCAGAGGTTAATTGCCAGCCCATGAAGGGCCGACTGTTGACTAAAGTGATGTTTTTCAGGCTTCTTGTAGCCAGAGAATGGTTTTCCCCCTCTGCTCCAGACTGCAATAACTGGCTATGTTTAGTGGACAAGGTGAAAATCTATGAGAGGATTATGTACAGACAAAGAGGGTCCTACGCGAAATGGGCCAATGTTTGGAGGGATTGGGATGGTTGAGGAATTTTCTTTTTTTCTTTTTCTTTTTTTTCCTTTCTTTCTTCTTCCCTGCAGGATTGGGGGGTGGGTTAAGGGGGTGTGGGAGGAATGGGGAGGTTCTTTTTGTAATTTTGTTTTATGAATTGTGTCTTTTGAGATGATTGAAATAAAAATATTTATTAAAAAAAAAAAAAACAGAAAGTATGATTGTACCCTAAGGGCTCATGCAAACGACCCGGCCGTTCAGTGCATTGCGGTCCCCAATGCACGGGCACTATCTGTGTGGTTGCCGTGGATGGATGCAAAGCCATTTAACTTGAACATGTTTGATTTTTTTGCGGTGCTGAAGCACAGAGAGAAACTACATTCTTCAGTGGTGTTCTGTGACTCCATTTCGCACTGCTCCTTCCGAATTGTGGACCCATTCAAGTGAATGAGTCCGCATTCATGATACGGGGTGCACACGGCCGGTGCCTGTATATTGCGTGATATTTTTATTCCTCCCATACCAGGCTGTAGGTGATCAGAATGCTCCTGTGTTTCTTTATACATTGTGCTGAGTAGTAGTTTCACCACCAATATATTTTTTTTTCACGGTTCTAGATTTTTGGCCTAAATGTATTTTAATGAGTACACAAGTCTGTATTACTGAAATGTATTTCCAATAACAAGACAAGATGTAAGATAATATTATTGTAGGTATGTGAAATGAATGATCTGCCTCTCAGTTACTTTCTTATACTAGATCTGCTAAAAATTGCCATCAAGTGGGAATAACCATATTAGAATACAGCCGCCTTGCTCCCCCTGCTGTTTAGAAGAGTTAAAAGTGCTCAACCTGCACATTGGTCACTTTTGCTGTCAATGGACAAAGAAAACGTATGTCAAAATCTATCTGAAAATTTATTTTTGCTCACTTTTCCTTAGTATTGATACATTAAAGGGGTTCTCCGGGAATTAAGAAAATGTAAATACTTCAATATTATTTTATAATAAATATATTCACAAATACCTTTCATTAGTTATAATGGCTTGTTTTGTCTAGAGAGCAGTCATCAGGGGAAATAAAATGGCTGCCGTCCTATTAGTACAAACAAAACACAGGAGGACAAGTTACTTCACAACACTGAGCTAAAGAGCTGCCTCCTCCTCTCTACTTTGCCTGCCAGGGATTATGATCCTGAATACAGGTGAATATCTGTGGGAATGGAGATGATGAGGAGACATGAGAGGAAGGTAAGATGTGGCTAATGAGCAGCAGCACTTGAATGTAGTCTCCATTACCACAGCAACACATTACCACAGCCTGTCCTGTCCGTCCTCTCTGTACTTCATGTCTTCTCAAGAACTAAATTCCCCAGAGATTCAGCTAAAGATCTTATCATCTGTATTCAGGATGATAATCCCTGACGAGCAAAGCAGAGAGGAGGATGAGGCAGCTCTTTAGCTCAGTGTTGTGAAGTAACTTGTCCTCCTGTGTGATTAGGACAGGTTTTGTGTGAACTACCGTATTTTTCGCCATATAAGACGCACTTTTTTTCCCCCAAAAGTGGGGGGAAAATGGCAGTGCGTCTTATATGGCGAATACTACCATTTTCCTATAGCTGAAGCCGATACATCGCACAGCCTGCGATGTATCAGCATGGAAGGAGGAGGGGGCGGAGCCTGGCAACACGCGGCGGGCGGCCCGCCGCTCACAGCGTGACTGCTTGTATAACATTTAAAATCTTTAATTATGTCCCCTTATTTCCTAAAAGCCCAGGACAGTAGCGCTCTGCTAACCTGCTATAACGATCCTCTAGCAGGCAGAGCGGTGCGGCGGCAGGCTGGTGTGTAACGTCCTCACTGACGTCATCTGCCTGCTCCTTTCACTTTATGAATGAAGCAGGAGGAGCAGGCAGATGACGCCAGTGAGGACGTTACACACCAGCCTGCCGCCGCACCGCTCTGCCTGCTAGAGGATCGTTATAGCAGGTTAGCAGAGCGCTACTGTCCTAGGCTTTAGGAAATAAGGGGACATAATTAAAGATTTTAAATGTTATACAAGCAGTCACGCTGTTAGCGGCGGGCCGCCCGCCATGTGTTGCCAGGCTCCGCCCCCTAAGCAGCCATGGGCCAGATGTTTTAGAAAAGGGGGCACCTGTGGATGACACTGTAATTGGGTGATCTGTGGATGACACATATAGCATAAGATGCTATATATGTGTCATCCACAGATCCAATCCATTACAGTGTCATTCATAAATGCCCCCATCACAGTGCTATCCACAGATCCCCCATCACAGTGCTATCCACAGATCCCCCATCACAGTGCTATCCACAGATCCCCCATCACAGTGCTATCCACAGATCCCCCATCACAGTGCTATCCACAGATCCCCCATCACAGTGCTATCCACAGATCCCCCCATCACAGTGCTATCCACAGATCCCCCATCACAGTGCCATCCACATCTCCCCCACATAACAGTGCCATCCACAGATCCCCCCATAATACTGTCATGCACAGACCACCATTACTTCAAAAGCACACCTTTTGGTTAAAAATATTTTTTTTCTTATTTTTCTCCTCAAAAACCCAGGTGCGTCTTATAGGCCGGTGCGTCTTATAGGGCGAAAAATACGGTAATGGGACGGCAGCCATTTTGTTTCTCCTGATCATTGCTTCCCAGACAAAACGAGCCATTATAAATAATGAAAGGTATTTGAGAATATATTTATTATAAAGTAATATTCAAGTAATTTAATTTTCTTAATTCCCGGAGAACCCCTTTAAAGTGACCGATGAATTACACTGTTTGATTTGTGGAACAGTGAAATGATGGGAAAAATTAGAACTTGTCATTTATATGAAGTTCGAAATCCTTTGTTATGAAAGAATAGGTGGAGCAGATTGCTTACTATTGAGAGTGGTCACTGAAGTCAAAATTGAAATTTGAAGTCAAAATTAAAATTGGAGCCAATTACACTTTATCGTATTAACTTCTTGTGCTGTACCATGATCCAAGCATCATGTCTCACCTACTTCTCTAAATCTCTCTTATTCCTATCTCCTGCTAAAGAAGAAGCTCCAAGTCAATTAAAAAGCTATAACTGAAAACAGGCATATAGGACACTGCTGCACAACCTGCTTAAAATGGGTTAAATCTTGATCTACCACAATCCATTCACTGATTGACATGACGAAGGTCCTTCTCTTCTCAACCATGTCCTGCTGTAAACTGGGTGGTGTAACAGGTATTGGTCAGTCTCAAATCTGTTTCACCCAGATCAGTATAGGTTTGTTTTTTTATTGCCCCACTCTTCACAGGTAGGTTTATACTGTTTTTCCAAACATTTGCGTTTTTTGTGACTTTTTTGTACCTGCGTTTTTTGCTGTGAAAACGCCAGCTCCAGATGTTAGCTGAAGGTCTATGAGTAATAAGAAAAGCAGGGCACTCTAGTGTTTTTTTGTTTGGTTTTTCATTCCTGGTGTTTTTGTTTAGTAGGTGGCATTTTTGTTAAGGGGCTTGTCCAAGTGTTTAATAGTGATGACCTATCCTCAGTAAAGGTCATCAGTATCTGATCAGTGGGGGCCCCACTCCTGGCACTCCCACCGATCAGATGTTTGAAGAGGATGAGGCTCTATGGTGAGTGCTGCGCCCTCTTCCTAGGACAGCAACATCACACTCATAAGTCAAGTGGCCTAGACGCAGCTCAGCCCCATTCAAGTAAGGCCACAGCTCTCACTGGAGCACCCCTACTTCTTCAAACAGCTGATCGGAGGTGGTACGGGGAGTCAGACCCCCACTGATCAGATACTGATGACCTATCCTGAGGGTAGGTCACTAGGGTGACCACGTGTCCCGGATCGGCCCGGTCAGTCCCGCATTTGGAGAGACTGTCCCGGGTCCCGGTCACCCTCATTCCGGGACAATGCAGTATCCCGGAATGATCACTGAGCAGCCGTTACGTCCTGCGCACAGCCGCACAGGGCAGGGGAGGGAGAGGTGTGTCCCTTCCCCTTCCTCTGATAGGCTGTGCAGGGCCGGCCGGCAGCCTATCAGAGGCCAGCGGACCGGCGCAGGCGGGGTAATGACGTCATCACGCCGCCTGACTCGAGCCCTGACTGAGCCGCTGCGCTGCCGTACAGTCAGCAGCGCTGGAGGCGGGACGGGACACAGCCTGATCACTATTCGCTGCAACCAAGGACACTTTTATTTTTTTTTTGTCATTTGTCAATAGCTGTTTCCGGTGGCTGGCTACTGGGCCTGGGGTCTGGGGCACATGATGGGGGCACTTATTGGGCCTGGGGTACATGATAGGGGGTAATTATGGTATGGCTACTTGGACAATGGAGTGTGGACATATGGCTAGTGGCTACTGGCACTGTGTGTGGCACATTATATGGGGGGGGGGCTATTGGCTACTGGCAGTCTGGCACTTATAGGGGGGGCCTGTGCTACTGGCACATGTTGATGATGGGGGGCCTATGGCTACTGGCACATGATAGGGGGCCTATGGCTACTGGCACATGATAGGGGGGGACCTATGGCTACTGGCACATGATAGGGGGGCCTATGGCTACTGGCACATGATAGGGGGGGACCTATGGCTACTGGCACATGATAGGGGGGGACCTAAGGCTACTGGCACATGATAGGGGGGGGGGCTATGGCTACTGGCACATTATTGGGGTGCACTTATTACTGTCACATTGGGGGCACTTCTTACTGGCACATTATTGGTGGGCACTATAGGGGCATCTACTGAGGCCACAAAGAATGGTTATTTTATATGGGGGCTCTGTATAGGGGTATTTTATACTGGGACACATTATGGTGGGTAATATGGGGAAGGGGGAGGGAGGTACTATGGGGTCATCTACGGGGACACTAAGAAGGGGTATTTTATACTTACAAATTATAGGGGACACTGAGGGCATCTACTGGGGCACTATATATGGGGTATTTTATACTGGTACATTATGGGGGGCACTAGGAGGGAGGGGGGAGAGGAGCACTATGGGGCATTTACTGGGGGCACTATATAGGGGTATTTTATACTGGCACATTATGAGGGCACTATGGGGACATTAGCTGAACTGGGGGCATTACAAGAGGGTATTTTTTGCACTGTCACATTATAAGGAGAATTATTTCTACTTGGGGAGGGGAGGGGCATTATGGTGGGCTTTATTACTCCCCCATGGTCTGAGCCCCCTAGTAGCAGCACCAGCCTCTCCCTGCTCTGCTATCCCTCTGCCCCTTCTCCAAATCCTTATTATGAAATCTTTAGGATAAAACACATCAGCTCCGCCGAGCCCCCGGCCAAAGTGTGGAAGTGTCCGAGATCCCCAAGGGTCAAGCCAAATAATTGTACGTTTTGATATGAAATATATTTATGTTATACACATATAGCATACACCGTGCCCCACAATATACAGTTTCTTCTGCTAAAGTCATCAAGTGTCATGGGGGGGGGGGGGCCCTTATGGTTTTTCGCCCCAGGGCCCCATTTTACCTAAAACCGGCCCTGGTGACAGTCACTTCTTTAAACTATGCGATCGCCGAATCAGATCGGCATCGCATAGTACTGTCCTATGTGTGTGTGGCTCCTCCCCTGTCTTGCTGCGCGGCCAAGTAGCGTGACCGTGCACTTGTGAGAGTAAGTGTCCCTGAATGGCAGTTAGGAAATGTGATCACCCTATTGGTCACCCATATTAAACACTCAGAAAACCCCTTTAAATAGGTGGATTTTTTTTTTTTCCTTGTCAAAAACACAGCATGCTGTAGCTCTTATTTTTTCAAGCATTTTCACACCACCTTCTCTATAGAGGAAAAACACTGTATAGAAAATGCAGGTCATTGTATAACAGTAGTAATAAGTCAGAGCAACTGGACTTGGATTTTCTATTAAAGTTTTATTTCACTATTCATCTGACTTAGGGCACATGCACACGAACGTAAGTGCTCAGTGCCCATACTGCAGACCGTAAACAGTGAGTCCGCGATATATAGGCACCGGCCGTATGCACTCCGTGCTACCCAACGACTTGAATGGGTCCACGATCCACAAGATACGACTGAAGATAAGACTTCTCATATCTTTTGCGGAGCGGAGGCATGGAGCAGAAGCCCACGGAAGCCTACAAAGCACTTCCCTGGGCTTTTAGGCATCGCAAAAAGATAGAGCATGTCCTATCTTTGGCCGTATCTTGCAGATCGCGGACCCATTCAAGTCAGTGGGTCTGCACCACAATAGGCAGTGCACACGGCCAGTGCCCATGCATTGAGGACCGCTATTTGCGGTCTGCAGCGCTGACACTGAGCCTGTGTGGGTGTGTGCATGAGCCTTTACTGTCTCTAGAAGTAGTGTATTAATTATGCCTGAAAAATGGCATAAAAATGTGGCAAAAACACAGGTGCCCAATAAGAGGTCACTTGTGATTATTCTGGCATTTCTACAGCACCCCTCACAAAAAAACTGTGCAAATTTGTGTGTGTGTGTCATTTATTCAGAATGGTATTTTAGACGCCGGTCTTAATATCCCTTTTGCTGGCGGTGGATCCACCGGAGATATGAAGAGGCGGGCTTCCTAGCTGTCTTACATTTAGACCATTTTCTACACCTAAACCAGGCATAGCAAATGGTAAATGAGACGGGCCTGCCGGCCTGCCTATGCCACGTCCACTTTTTTAGACCTGGCGTCAGTGGGGAACAGCCGCAGAATGCAGTGTAAAGGTCCATTGCGCCGCATTCTGCGCCAGAAATACGCCTACGATAGGCATATTTCTGGTTAGTAAATGACCCACATAGTTTTAATGCCATTTTTCAGTACTTTTTTTTGTTTGTTTTTTTTGCTGAAAACCCCCAGCGCCGTATGTGACACGTGAAATGTAGGATACACAAGCATCTGCAAAACTAAAACTATTTATTACTGCACAATCTATATGTTTATCGGTGTGCATACACACTTTATTTTTTCAGGGTAATTTGTTAGTTTTTATTTTTCATTCTGTTATTAAAATAAACCATGTCATGAATATTTATTAACATGCCACATTCGTTTTAAGTGCCCTATGGGTGGGGCTAATGAGAACAGTCACATCAGTTCACTGTGTCCATAGAACATTTCCAGCACAAATCAATGAATTAAAGGAAATTACCTCTTAGTTCTGACCTTTCAGAAATGTAGAAATGTAACACCTAGTCTCAGGGAAAGGTTGTAAAATGTGTTCTTTGAAACAGTCATTTCGGTTTTATAGACGGGCAGCAAATGTTTCAATTTCCGACTCTATTAAGTAGGAAGCAATATATAATACTTCCATTATTGATCTACTACCGTATAGAAGCAAAGATAAGGTTTGTAACCGTGTCAGCAGCAATATTTTTACATCAAGTGCACATGAATATTGTGTGCATTAAATCATGAAGCTATACACAGTGCAAACAAAATAGTGTCACTGATAGAATGATGATCAAAGAATATTCTACTCAAATAGAAACTGCGGCAAAAGCTAGAGGTTCCTATTATTATTAACCATTAAAGGGGTTATCACAATGTTAATATAAAAATAAAAATAAATTCAGGCATCATACAGTACAGGACAATCTCTTTCTAACAAAGCTACATAGAACTAGCTCTATACCTCACATGGATCCATAAAGTTCCCCATTCATAGGGCTCATGGGTGGCGTGTCCCTTCACAGGGGGTGTATCCTTTCTTAGGGGGCATGTTATTAAAAGAGAGTTCACATCACCATTTCATTTTCCTTTTCTTCTGATCTGTCAGAAGAACAGAAAAAAAACGGTATCCTGTAAAAAAAAAGGATCCTTTTAAAAAATGGATCCTGTAAAAAAAAAAAAAACATAACAGGGCATATTACTGAGGGCACAACTGAGCATAGTTATGTGAGGGGGCACAATGTGGGCATAAATACTGTTCGGTGGCATGAAGGGGGAATCATTTCTATGTGAGGGTATTAAGGGGACTGTGTCCCTCTTTGTTCATTTAGAAGGTTGGGAGGTATGGGTGAAGCAGTGATGACTTTGTTTTGGAGATGTGTTACTTGGTGGAGTCTCAAAGCTGAAGATGTTGCACAGTCGGTGGTAATGCGGGCCTGAAGATGTTGTGACATTGAGTGAATGGGCCCTTAATGTCCATAACCGATGGGAAAAAAAGTCAGGAATACTACAGATATCCTGAATTGAAATCACCTGATCACCTGGCGTCGTGATGTCACCAGGTCATTGTGGCCAGGTTGATGTGCAGGAGAATGAGCAGGACCAGCTGGAGGAGAACAGCCATGCAGCACTTTGTGCTTGATCTGGAACCGGTTGAGAAGATTTGTTTCTGCTGCCACCCAATTCCTGAAAGTGTTATTCACTACACTAGAGCTTTCCACCACAGGAAGCACTGCAGGGGCGGAGTGGCCATAGACCTTACAGAGAAATTTCTAGGTGGGCCGATGCCCATGGGGCTGACTAAGTCCTCTTCATGGCCTGCAGAGTTCATCCTTAGTAAGATATCAGCGTCTCTCAGGGACATATGGCTTTTACAGACAGAGGTCGTGTAGTTGGAAACTAAAGACCAGATGTCACCATCTATAGCGCAGAGTTCCTGTACTGTAAGCAGCTCCAAACTCCATGTGTCAATCAAGCATTTCTACCAGAGCACTGGAGAGTGTGATACTACTACCCCTGACAAACCCCTTGTCACTATCTCTAGCATTACCACTGTGATGGAAATGGTCTGAACTGTAGTAACCTTTGGTCAAGTTGTGTATGCACTGTAGCTTTAAAGGGAACCTGCCACCAGGATTTTGTGTATAGAGCTGGGGTCATGGGCTGCTAGATGGCCGCTATCACATCCGCAATACCCAGTCCCCATAGCTCTATGTGCGTCAATGAAAGGATTTTAGAGATATGCAAATGAACCTGATATGACTCCTGTGTCCGGAGATGAGTCACATTTTCTGAGCGCAGCACCGCCCTGCGTCCTCCGAATCTCCTCCTTGCTGATTGACGTCACAGACCTGGAGCGCCGAAACCTCACGATGCGCGAGCTCGCGCATGCGTAGTGCATCAGCACAGGGAACGAACTATGCATGCGCTAGCTCGCGCATCGCGAGATTTTGGCGCTCCAGGTCTGTGACGTCGGCCAGCAAAAAGGAGATTCGGAGGACGCGGGGCGGTGCTGCGCTCAGAAAATTTGACTCATCTCCGGACACAGGAGTCATATCAGGTTCATTTGCATATCTCTAAAATCCTAAAAAATTTTGACGCAATAAAAGCACATAGAGCTATGGGGACTGGGTATTGCGGATGTGCTAGCGGCCATCTAGCAACCCATGTTCTCAGCTCTATACATAAAATCCTGGTGACAGGTTCCCTTTAAGGCCGGACAGGTTCTGTTCTTTTTGTCTTTCACACGATGTTGCTGAAGAATGCTAACCTTGAGATACAGTTACCTGCATACCTCACTAATGCTGCCATACAATACTAATAAATAATGCCAGCACATCGTACATAAAAACATACGTATATGCACTGACGAATATGCTGGCACTATATAAATGGCACACTCTAGCTTTCTAATATTTTGAATACGTTTTAACATGTCCCTTTGAGACGTCTTACGTGTTGCCATCCGCCATCGCATTTTGCAGACTTGCATTCTTCAGTCTCTTACATATCAATAGTTTTCTCCCCAGACTATTTCTTACTCCTATTATATAATTGGTACATTTTGTTCATTACGCCCAAAAGAAACAGAATTTGAAAAGCGGGTGGGTCTTTAAAATGAGCACTATTGTAAATAGATCCATTGGCCTTTCAGTCACACCGACACACCCTGCCATGATTAATAAAATCATCTTGGCTGCCAACCGAGCTGTCTGCTAAGTAACCAGATTTACCGAGTTGTAGACAAAACGCTTACTATGCAAAGGATAATTCAACTTGCGTGATCTTCATTTAAGCCATGCACAATTCCTATTTGTTTGCAACAAGCTGATCTTTGAAACCGACTATGTCATAAAAGCTTGTCTATAAGTGCAAACCCTCATGGCACACATTACACAAGCAATGCTAAGATCTTGATATAGAATTAAGTTATTAATGTGGTGTGGGGTTGATTACTACTGTGTGTTTCCCATGTTGTCCCACTAGAATGTCAGATCTTATGTTATAGCATAAGAACCTCACAGCGCTGCTCTGTTCCCACATGCAGTACTTAAAGGGGTTTTCTGGGATTTTAATATTGATGACCTTTCCTCAGGATAGGTCATCAATTTCCGATCGGCGGGGTCCTCCAACACCCGGCACCCCCGCCGATCAGCTTGTTGAAGGGGAGGCCGGTGTTCCGTGAAAGGCTGGTACCTGTAAAATGTTGGTACCTTCGTCACTTCCGGTCCTGACATCAGGTTGAAACGAAGGTGTGAGCTGAGAGCTCGGCTCCTCATTGGCTGACGCGAAGGCGTGTTGGCGCCTGCGTAGAAGCAACATGGGTACCATGATTTAACATGTAGCGGCTGTGAACGCGCAGAGGGAGGGAACCTTGGATTTACGGCCCACCGCTCATGCGCAAATAAAATTTATGTGTGAGATTCCAGCACAATGGAGCCGAGGGAGGGGAGGGACGCAGGGAGGGGGCGGGGTTTGGCCGCTCTGTGATTCCCCCAGGTTCTATAAACCAAAAGTTTACATTGCGGCGAAACCTCCATCCCTGCATCCCTCCCCTCCCTCGTCTCCATTGTGCTGGAAGCTGATAGTGGGCGCCCTCCCTCCACATGTTCACAGGGCAATAGCGTTCACAGGACAATGCGGTTCGCGCATGCGCATTGGCCCGTAAAGCCATGGTACCCTCCGCACGTTCACACAGCAGTTATTCGCGCATGCGCATTGGCCCATAGATCCATGGTACCCTCTGCTCATTCACACAGCAATGTTATTTGCGCATGCGCGGTGGGCCGTAAATCCAAGGTTCCCTCTCCCTCTGCGCGTTCACAGCCGCTACATGTTAAATCATGGTACCCATGTTGCTTCTGCGCAGGCGCCAACACGCCTTCGCGTCAGCCAATGAGGAGCCGAGCTCTCACCTCACACCTTCGTTTCAACCTGACGTCAGGACCGGAAGTGACGAGGGTACCAACTTTTTACAGGTACCAACTTTTCACGGAACACCGGGCTCCGTGCAAGTGCAGCCTTCCCTTGTTTGTTTACCTGCTCACCTATGGCCGGTCTGCCCCTGCCCGCCAGAGGCCTAGCCCCCATGTCAACTCATCAGCAAAGCTAAGGGTGCCTTGACATGGAGCAGATTTTGTTGCAGAAATTTCTGCAACTGAAAATCAGTTCCATTCAACTGAATGGGGTTGTTTTGGTGGAAAAAACATGGATTCCTGCAAATCCCTTTCAGATGAATGGAGCTGATTTTCAGTCGCAGAAATTTCTTCTACAAAAACTGCTGCAAGTGAAGGCAGCCTGTTGTTTGTTCTTTTCCTGATAGTTCTGTCCGTCTCACTGAGCTGGTTGAACGTGCTCAGTTTAAATCTTCAACTGCCCCCGGCCACATGTTCTGTTAGAAGCTGTGGTAGTCACAGGGAGAGGGCAGCAGCAGAAAGGTCACACCCCAAGGTAAAGAGAATCTAGCAGACCAATTAGAGCAGTGAGTGAGGAGATCTCTGGATCCACGTGAGGTACAGGGCTGGATCTAGCTTTTTTAGAAAGAGATTGTCATGTACTATTTGATGAAATTATCAATAATTGGCTTGCTCTATAATACAATACTTTTTAATCTCTTTAAAAACAGTATACATATAATTATATACATGAATTACAATAAATCCCTATATAATAAAACGCGATAAGCTATAAAACTTTTAAATAATAATATAATAATATAGGCTCTGTATATATTAACACTTATCATAACGCGAAAACTTTGGTCCACTTCTTTACCCTGGTATATGTCTGTTCAGACCTTGCATTTTGTGCAGAAATGTCTTGTTCATATTTTGCGGTTTATGCAGGAATTTATTATATATTTGTTTACCTGCATGGTTATCTGTTTTTATATGGCTTATACCTCCATATGTGGAATGGATAAATGTAAGGGACCTATTCATATAATAAAATAAGCCCTTTTGCCCTTTTTTGTCATATTATACTGCACAGGGCGTATACCTTGGCCTATCTTATTTATTCAATTTAGATTGCTCTGTGTCTTATTCAGACCTTGCGGTTTATATAACAGGATAAAGAGAAAACTAGACAGAATAGCAACATAATATATAGGGATTTATTGTAATTCATGTATGGTATATAATTATATGTATACTGTGTTTAAAGGGATTTAAAGGGATTTCATTATAACAGCTAGGTGGTATAGCAGGCTGAGCTGCATTCCGGTGAGCTTCCTTATCTATATTGCTAATGTATTATATGCTGTCTGATTTTCATTATTTACATCAATCATGGCATAACCCCTTTAATGACAATATAATGCAATATGCCATCAAACGACAGATAGAAATCTACAGTTCAGTACTGTAGAAAGCAAACAATTGTTAGTCACAGACGAGGCCAGCCATAATTGAATCGTTTGTGTAGGCATCCATATCGTTGTTTGCCGGCAGCAGATGGAGCTGTCTAAACACCCTCCATTGCTGGCAATCAATAAGTCTGTATGCATGCAGAGGTCGCAATAACGCCTGTACAAGCGTCATAGACGCCTGTTCAGGCCATTTTACCAATACCCCTTAGACTTTTCCTGCCATTCATCGGCACAGTGAGCGCTGTGAACAGCACAGGCAGCGCAGCGATGCTGCTGGTGCCTGAAACAACCGGTAAGGAGCTTTGTTATTGGTTGGTTTCAGCGGGCTACCGGAGAATTCAACACCATTCTGAAGTTAGGCGGGAGGTGCGCAATCTTCACTGGCGGGGTAAGCGGCCTTGCTGTGTAGTGAACTTTAGCAGAGGTCCCAGCTCTGAGACCCCCGCTGATCTCTATAATGAGGAGTCTAAGGCACTCAGCCGAGTGCTCCTTTTCCTCACTGCTGAGCATGACACTACAGATGGCCTCAATAGAAAGTCCAGTGGACAGTCTTCACTACCGTTAGAAGCGGCTGAGATCAGCGGGAGTTTCAGTGCTGGGGGGGGGGGGGCGCATGGTGTGGCAGCAAAAAACATTAAAATATATTGGTGGCTTATTACAGCACCATGCAACCCACCCAGGGGTACAGAGTGGTATTAGGGTATGGCCACATGGACCGGCTGTGATACGGTTGGGCTGCGGCTGTACAGTGTGGCCAATTGGCTTCTTGGCCATTATCAATGAAGACCGACTATGATGAATAGTTGCACAGATGTGGCAGCACTCTGGTGACATCCATGTGCTGTTTGTTTTGAGGTCCATTGCAGTGTCCTGAGACACACTGCTTAATATTGTGATTGTGTTTCATGAAAATGTGCTTCTGCCTGAGTTCCATAAGGTTGCACAGGGAGGGGAAGGTTCTAACAAACCTCCCGGGACTGACTCCGCCCTGCTCTCTGAGGAGAGAAGAGAAGAAGAAGGTCAGAAGAAAAGCTGCACCTCAGCAGCCATTTTGGAGAGTTATCTAAACTCCAGAGTTAGTTCCATGTATCAGCCCATAGAAGGGAAAGATTACAGAAGATCCAGGCAACCCAGAGAGGGAGGGAGAATATTGGAAAAGGAAGGTAATTGTAATTTATAAGGCTCTAGTCTTCGTTGCATTAGGTGGAGAGATTCTAAGCTACCGGCTACCCACCATAACTAAAGACAGAAAGGCCACCTGCCAGGAGATAGTATTCCTAGAGAGGATACAGAAGTATATGACTATACAGTACAGCAGAGATAGTACATTCCTCCTCCAGCCTGGAGAAACAAGGGATTGATTGTTATAGAGGAAAACTGCCTCTTATGCAACTTTTGGAAACTAACCTGAGCCACTGTAGAAGCTGCCTTGCTGTAAATGACTTTTGCGCACATTGATGACCTTTGGATCAGCTTCAGTAAAGTACTGGGACTTTGGTAGGAGAACTGGTCTCCTTATTGTGCGAACTTATCACCTATTTGCACTTTACGGTGCTGGCGTCACGAACCCCAGGGACCCTGCCTCCATGGCACCATAAAGCCACAGCACCAAGGGCACCTCAACCACCATCTGACGGGAGTCCCTAGACAACAGAGAGTGCACCCAAATAAAACCGGTGCTGTCCTTCCATTCACTGCACGCTGGCCCAGGTAGCTCTGCTAACTGTGAGTAAAACTACTACTACCCCCATCAGCCCACTAAAGCTCACGTGTTGCCCCTGAGGCCCAGTCTCAGCAATATCACACCTATATCCTCGCTGCAGGAGGAAGCAGGACGGACTCAACAGAAAGTCTATGGGCCCATTCTGATTCCATTCTCTGAAGGGGAAGAGAAAGTGTGATATGCAAGAGCTTCTCTCTCCTCATTCCAACACTCAGACCCCTCACCAATTCAAACTTTTCATATGTTTATATGACCTTTAAAAAGTTTATTAAAACTCAGACCATTTAACATACCTCCCAACTTTTGAAAATGGCAAATAGGGACAATACGTGTAGCGCGCATCACAGCCCTTTTTTTCATACTAGGCCACGCCTCTAACTCCGCCCAAAGCATAACTGCTGACTCTGGATCGGCTAGGTGAGTATAAGTTCCTTTTTTTTTTTACAGCAAGTGGAGCCTGGGGGCAGTTTTTCTCTTGCGGTTCAATATCCATTTAAATATTAGCAGGTAATTCATAGGATTATAGACATTTTAAGGTCCAAATTGCACCAAATAATGAAGTTATGGCCTAATATACAGGTAGTAACCATAGAGATAGTTTAGTAAGGAGCAATTTAGTAAATTTATTTATGCACATTTATCCACTAATTTATACTGCTAGGGGAGCCTATGTATATACTGCTAGGAGAGGCTGTGTATATACTGCTAGAGGAGCCCATGTATATCCTGCTAGGGGAGCCTATGTATCTACTGCTAGGAGAGGCTGTGTATATACTGCTAGAGGAGCCTATGTATATACTGCAAGTAGAGGCTGTGTATATTCTGCTAGGGGAGCCTATGTATATACTGCTAGGAGAGGCTGTGTATCTACTGCTAGGAGAGGCTGTGTATATACTGCTAGGGGAGCCTATGTAGATCCTGCTAGGGGAGCCTATGTATATACTGCTAGGGGAGCCTATGTATATACTTATAGGAGAGGCTTTGTATATACTGCTAGGGGAGCCTATGTATATACTGCTAGGAGAGGCTGTGTATATACTGCTAGGAGAGGCTGTGTATATACTGCTAGGAGAGGCTGTGTATATACTGCTAGGGGAGCCTATGTAGATCCTGCTAGGGGAGCCTATGTATATACTGCTAGGAGAGGCTGTGTATCTACTGCTAGGAGAGGCTGTGTATATACTGCTAGGAGAGGCTGTGTATATACTGCTAGGAGAGGCTGTGTATATACTGCTAGGAGAGGCTGTGTATATACTGCTAGGGGAGCCTATGTAGATCCTGCCAGGGGAGCCTATGTATATATTGTTAGGAGAGGCTGTGTATATACTGCTAGAGGAGCCCATGTATATCCTGCTAGGGGAGCCTATGTATATACTGCTAGTAGAGGCTGTGTATATACTGCTAGGAGAGGCTGTGTATATACTGCTAGGAGAGGCTGTGTATATACTGCTAGGAGAGGCTGTGTATATACTGCTAGGGGAGCCTATGTAGATCCTGCTAGGGGAGCCTATGTATATATTGTTAGGAGAGGCTGTGTATATACTGCTAGAGGAGCCCATGTATATCCTGCTAGGGGAGCCTATGTATATACTGCTAGGAGAGGCTGTGTATATACTGCTAGGAGAGGCTGTGTATATACTGCTAGGGGAGCCTATGTAGATCCTGCTAGGGGAGCCTATCTATATATTGTTAGGAGAGGCTGTGTATATACTGCTAGAGGAGCCCATGTATATCCTGCTAGGGGAGCCTATGTATATACTGCTAGGAGAGGCTATGTATATACTGCTAGGAGAGGCTGTGTATATACTGCTAGGAGAGGCTTTGTATATACTGCTAGGAGAGGCTGTGTATATACTGCTCGGAGAGGCGTTGTATATACTGCTAGGGGAGCCTATGTAGCTCCTGCTAGGGGAGCCTATGTATATTCTGCTAGGAGAGGCTGTGTATATACTGCTAGGAGAGGCTGTGTATATACTGCTAGGAGAGGCTGTGTATATACTGCTAGGACAGGCTATGTACTGTATATACTGATAGGAGAAGCTGTGTATATACTGCTAGGAGAGGCTGTGTATATACTGCTAGGACAGGCTATGTACTGTATATACTGATAGGAGAAGCTGTGTATATACTGCTAGGGCAGGCTATGTACTGTATATACTGATAGGAGAGGCTGTGTATATACTGCTAGGACAGTCTATGTACTGTATATACTGATAGGAGAGGCTGTGCATATACTGTGAGTGGAGTAGCTGTTCATGCAGTATATACTGCAAATGAAGGAGCTGTGTATGTTCTTTGTGTATTATAGGTGGAACTGTAATGTGGCTTTAGTGGTCTAATTTATGCTGCATTCTGGCATGTGGTAGTGGTGGTGTTAGTATTATGTGCTATGAGCTACGCTATTGATCATATTCCAAGTAATATAAAAGAAAATACATACAGATCTTGACATTAAATAGAGATCAGTGGAGTAGCTATCAGGGAAGCAGGGGAAGCAGGGGCCCGGGAGCAGTCACTGTACTTTGTCACCCTAGGCCACTGTCAGAGCAGCTGACTTCTCCTGCACCGGTTCCAGAATCCTGCACTTGCACCTCTGTCACTGACCTGACATCAATGATATTGCTCCGCCTCTCCCCCTCCAAAGTTCTGATGATGGACAGTGACCAGCATTAGGACGTTCCAATGTGGGTGGAGCTAGCATATCCACGCCCCCTTTCCTACCCGCGATTCCTGCAGCCTGAACCTTCCATGCCCAGCATGCTGAACATCAGTTGGATTGCCACAACTGCGCCAGTAATGTGAGTGGCAGGGGAACTGCGGTTCTATTCAGCTTTCCAAGACTGTGCACATGTGACCTGCAGTACAGTAGGAAAGCTGGGTTAATTATATCATGTCATCCAGCTTCCTTGCTATCCTGCATGGCACAAGTGCAGAGGCATTAGATTATGGGAGAGGCACAGAAGGAAAGATGGGTGTTTATATACGTGTATTGTATATATGTGCCTCCATGTATGTGGTGAGTGCATGTATAAGTGTGTCCATGTATGTGGAGAGTGCGTCCATGTATATGGAGAGTGTGTCCATTTGTGTGGTGAGTGTGTATATGAGTGTATCTATGTATATACGGTGAGCACATGTATGAGTGCAGCCATGTATGTGGAGAGTGCATGTATGACTGCGTCCATGTATGTAGAGAGTGTGTCCATATATGTGGAGAGTGCATGTATGACTGTGTCCATGTATGTGGAGAGTGCATCCATGTATGTGGAGAGTGCATGTATGACTGTTTCCATGTATGTGGAAAGTGAGCCCATGTATGTGGAGAGTGCGTGTATGACTGCGTCCATCTCGTGGAGAGTGCGTGTATGACTGCGTCCATGTATGTGAAGAGTGCGTGTATGACTGCATCCATGTATGTGGAGAGTGCGTGTATTACTGCGTCCATGTACGTGGAGAGTGTGTGTATGATTGCGTCCATATACGTGGAGAGTGCGTGTATGATTGCATCCATATACGTGGAGAGTGCGTGTATGATTGCGTCCATATACGTGGAGAGTGCGTGTATGATTGCGTCCATATATGTGGAGAGTGCGTGTTTGACTGCGTCCATATATGTGGAGAGTGAGTGTATGACTGCATCCATGTATGTGGAGAGTGCGTGTATTACTGCGTCCATGTACGTGGAGAGTGTGTGTATGATTGCGTCCATATACGTGGAGAGTGCGTGTATGATTGCATCCATATACGTGGAGAGTGCGTGTATGATTGCGTCCATATACGTGGAGAGTGCGTGTATGATTGCGTCCATATACGTGGAGAGTGCGTGTATGATTGCGTCATATACGTGGAGAGTGCGTGTATGATTGCGTCCATATACGTGGAGAGTGCGTGTATGATTGCGTCCATATACGTGGAGAGTGCGTGTATGATTGCGTCCATATACGTGGAGAGTGCGTGTATGATTGCGTCCATATACGTGGAGAGTGCGTGTATGACTGCGTCCATGGCTGCAGTATGAAAGGTACAGAGGCTAAACTACAGTACTTGTGGATATGTAGGGGTAAATCAGACATGTCTATTATAATTGCAGCGCAGGTTTTAAAGGGGTTGAGTTGAATATAAACTGTAAATGTTAAAAAACAATAAAGTTGTGCTAAAAATGACAGTTAAATAAAAAATACAGTAAATAAAAAGGTCACAAAATAGCCATATGAGAGGGGTTTGCACAGGAGGAGGGGGTTTGTGAAGAAGTGTGTAAGTGTGTGTGGAGGGCCCTGTACAAATATTTGCTGTGGGTCCCAGTCAATTCTAGCTACGCCTCTGATAGAGATAGATAGATAGATAGATAGATAGATAGATAGATAGATGTGAGAGAGAGAGATAGATAGATAGATATGAGAGAGAGAGAGATAAATATGAGATAGATAGATAGATAGATATGAGATAGATATTAGATAGATAGATATGAGATAGATATTAGATAGATAGATAGACAGATAGATAGATAGATAGATAGATAGATATGAGATAGATAGATAGACAGACAGACAGATAGATATGAGATAGATATTATGAGATAGATATTAGATAGATAGATAGATAGATAGATAGATAGACAGATAGATAGATAGATAGATAGATAGATGAGATAGATAGATAGATAGATAGATAGATAGATATGAGATAGATAGATATGAGATAGATAGATAGATAGATAGATATGAGAGAGATAGATAGATATTAGATAGATAGACAGACAGACAGACAGACTGAGTTACATTGGCGCTGATTTATCCAGACTGGTGTGTGCTATGTTGGTCTTGATCGGGCCTGCGATGCCGGAGGAGGCATGTCATTTATGATGAGGCCTCGTCTCCTCCTGCAGTCCTCTCAGAGCTGCCGTAGATTTCAGTCATTATTTAAGCCAGTTTCTGGTGTAAATTATGATGAATCTGCCCTCGCCATGCCCCCTTTTCGGAAACTGGTGAGGGCAGTGTAAAAATGCAATGACATTTAAAAAGTTTCAAAACTAGGGCGTATTAGGAATGATAGATTCCCCCCATTGACTCTCGGCGGTGTGGTTATTCTATATTTGGGCGCTGAACACCTGCCCACTCTCACTTCTTCATTTTTCAGGGGGCCTCAGTCAAACAATCACAACACATACATTGTCTTACGTGTGGACACATTCAATATGCCCTTTTTATAAATGAGAAGTGTGAAGGAATATTAAAGACAATATTCAGTCGTGACATTTGTGCCGTGTTTATTTGGTTTATTTTACATTTAAGGAGGACGTGCCACCTCTCCTGACATGTCTGCTGTGGTCACCTCTGTAATAACAATTCTGCAGCATCTATCCTGTGACTCTATGTTCTGCCATTCCTGTATTATTTACAAATAAATTACCAGCAGTCTGCAGTAAGGGTACTGCTGGGTGTTACCAGTATATGAATTGGACTGTCCAATCAGTACTGCTGGTGGCAGACTGTGCAGGGACACACCCCAACTGGTAACACCCATCTGTACCTTTACTGCAACCTTCTAGTAGAAATAACAGAGGAATGGCACAACATAGAGTCATAAGAATAAATGCTCCAGAATGCAAGTAGTTACTACAACAGCTATGTCAGGAGAGGTGAGGTCAGGAAGAGGAAAGGTCCTCTTTAAAATAATGCATCAGTCGAAGATCCTGCTGCAGTGTCCTTTAAAGGGATTTTGGCACAGTGCCTTGTAGGACTCGCTCAGCAGAATGTAATAATACCTTTCACTTAGTGATCCCTTCCTTCATTCTGGAGAATACTTTTATCTAAATTCAAATGAACAGTTAAAGGGGTTATCCGGGAAACGATATGTATGACTTATCCTCAGGATAGGTTGTTAGCATCAGATCTGCAGGCATGCTACACCTAGGACCCCTGCCGATCAGCTGCTAGAAGAGGCCTTGTGCTGAACTGCAATACCAAGCACAGCCACTATACAATGTACGGCGCTTTCCTTGGAATGCAACCATAAGCCTGCATTGCTCACAAGCATTCCAGTGAGCGTACCGTCTCCCTGAAACAGCTGATCGACTTGGACCCCTGCTGATGAGATAATGATGATCTATCCTGAGGATAACCCCTCTGGATCTTTTCCAGGATAACCCCTTTAAGTGCATTGAGGGCAGACCTAAGCCACTCTGTGCACCCTTGCTTCTCCTGCTTACTGTGCCAGGCCCTATGTCTCCATCCTGATTGATAGGGCCAGGTTCCTGGATAGTCACAGTACTAAGCCACACAGCCACCCTCCTTTATATATATATATAGAAGAAAAATGGCGGCACTGGCTCTTCAGTGAGAGATTGGGTGCATGTTCTCAAGGGAATAGGCTTCTTACCCCAGAGCTTCAAAAAGGCTCTAGCACTGAGCCGAAACGTTGCACCGTACGGGTGAATAAAGGAGTTTTTTGTTCACTTTTTACCGGAGTGCTGTTCATTTTCTGTACTAAATATATATATATATATACAGGAGCGTAGCTAACGGCTTATGGGCCCTGGTGCAAGAGTTCAGCTTGGGCCCCCCTTCCCTCAGTGCTTTGTGTGTCTTCTTATGTAGCACAAGGGTCTTTGGGCCCCCTCAGGCTCCTGGGCCCGGTAGCTACTGCTACCTCTGCACCCCCTATAGCTACACCCATGTGTATATATATATATATATATATATATATATATAGTATCAAAATATTAATTTCCATATTTTTACCTGTAAGGTGGTTAAATTTCCACCCAGTGCTGTTGTTCAGTAAATATAATTTCTTTGAGTAAATTTCAAATTTTTGTGATCAGGCCGGTATCAAAAAACATTCATACAATCCAAATGTACAATGAGAAGAGCAGAGTTGATGAATGTTAGAGGTATACTAAACATTTTCTCAAATGGCTTCAAAAATTGACTACTCTAATGCAATGGCGCCACCTAGATGAAATGTATAAAACATATACACTAGAACAAGGCGCAATCAGACATGGTAAGACATTAGGTTTTTTCTTTTTTACAAAATGTTAGGTTTTTAAATATCTATACATCCATTCTGTTAGTACCGCTTTCTAAATGCTTTATGCTTTACACTGGCCCTTGAAAATTTGTGAATCTTTTAGACTTTTCTATATTTCTGCATAAACTGCGTCAGATTTTCACACAAGATAATGAAATAAAAAATGAGTCACAAATATTAGAGTTTGTCATTGATTTATTGAGAAAAATGGTCCAATATGGCATGTCTGTGAGTGGTAAAAGTATGTGAACCTTTGCTTTCAGCCCCCTCCCCAGTAATTAGTCCTGCACATCGGCTTGGAGGAATTTTAGCCCATTCCTCCATACAAAACAGCTTCACCTTTCTTGGGTTAACTTCCATGAACTGCTCGCGTCAGGTTCTTCCACAGCATTTCAACTGGAATATGGTCAAAACTTTGACTTGGCCATTCCAAAATTTTGACATTCATCTTCTTGACTTTAACCATTCTTTGGCGACTTGTGTGCTTAGGGTCATTGTCTTGCTGCATAACCCATATTCTCTTGAGATTCAGCTCAAAGACAGATGTCCTGACATTTTCTTTTAGAATTTGCTGGTATAATTCAGAATTCAGTGTTCTATTAATGATGACAAGCCATCCTAGCCCAGATACAGAAAAATAGGCCCAAACCGTGATACTACCACCACTGTGTTTCACAGATGGGATGATGCTTTTATGCTGGAATGAAGTATTTGCCTTTCTTCAAATGTAATGCTTTTCATTTATACCAAAAAGTTATATTTTGGTCTCATCCGTCCACTACACATTGTTTTAATAGCCTTCTGGCTTGTCCAGGTGATCTTTAGCAAACTGCAGGTAGGCAGCAATGTTCTTCTTGGAGAATAGCAGCTTTATCCTTGTAATCTTGCCATGCACACCTCATGAACATTAACATTAGTTAATGTGAGAAAGGCCTTTAGTTGCCTAGAGGTTAGTTTGCCTTTGTGATCTCGTGAACTATTACACGCCTTGCTCTTGGTGTTATCTATGTTTGTCAACCACTCCTCGGGAAGGTAATAATGGTCTTGATTCGGCCTCCATTTCTACACAATCTAATTTACTGTGGATTGGTGGAGTCCAAACTCTTTAGAGATGATTTTGTAATCTTCTAGCCTGATGAGCATCAACAACTCTTCTTCTGAGGCCCTCAGAAATCTCCTTTGTTTTTCTGCCATTATACTCTTTCATAATCGTATTGTGAAGACCAGACTTTGACTGATCCCTATTCTTTAAATAAAACAGGTTACCACTAACATCTGATTGCCATCCCATTGACTGAAAACACCTGACTCTAATGTCACCATTAAAGTATCTGCTAATCCTAAAGGTTCACATACTTCTATCATTCACAGACATGTGATATTGAATCATTTTCTTTAATAAATGACCAGGTCTAATATTTTGACTCATTTGTTTGATTTGGTTATCTTTATCTACTTCTAGGATTTGTGTGAAAATCTGATGTAGTATTAGGTCAAATTTATTCAGAAATATAGAAAATTCTGAAGGGTTCACACAAACTTTCAAGCACCAACACACAAACGTGTAAATTACTATACAAACCTAAATAATTGTATATTACCTAGAAATACAGCCACATTGCAGTTAAATAAGTATAAGGTATAATGACTTGTCACGGGCGTACAGAGACATTAGGACGTTCCGGCGACAGGTGGAAGAAGATGGTAAAGTTGCTTTAATTAACCCCTTAGTGACCAAGCCTGTTTGGGCCTTTATGACCAAGCGTTTTACTTCCTTTTTTCATGGTCTCGTTCCAAGAGCTATAACTTTTTTATTTTTTCGTCTATATAGCTTTATGAGGGCTTGTTTTTTACGGGACAATATGTAGTTTTTAATGGCACCATTTTTGGGTACATGTAACTTTCTGATTAACTTTTATTAACTCTTTCTGGGAGGGAGATGGGGAAAAATAGCAATACTGCCACTGCGTTTTTACATTATAAATTTTACGGCGTTCATTTTTCGGTACAAATAACATAATATCTTTATTCTCTGGGTCAGTACGATTACAGTGATACTAAATACTTATAATTTTTTTTACGTTTTACTACTTTTTTTTTGCAATAAAACCCCTTTTATTAACCAAAAAAAATAATTTTGCATTGCATTCCCAAGAACCATAACTTTTTTATTTTTTATTCTATGGAGTTGATTGAGGGCTTTATTTTTGAGGGAAGACTTGTATTTTTCATTGGTATCAATTTGGAGTAAATGCCGCTTTTTCATCGCTTGTTATTACGTTTTTTTTTCGGTGGAAACTAAGAATAAATTAGAAATTCTGTCTTTTTTTTAATTTTATTTTTACGGCATTCACTGTAGGGGATAATTTACGTAATATTTATGTAGTCCGGGTCGTTACGGACGCGGCAATACCGAACATATGGGGGATTTTTTTTTTTTGTAATTTTGTAATTTTTTTCATTGAAAAGCGTATTTTCAATGGAAAAAAAAAATCATATTTTTTTATTTTATGGAATTTTTTTTATTTAATAAATGTGTATTTTTTTTTCTATTTTTTTTACTACTTAATAGTCCCACAAGGGGACTATAATATACAGTATTTTGATTGCTTTTAAAATGTAATGCATTATGTCTATAATGCATTACATTTTAATAGCAATGCTATTCCAACTTTGACCAGCAGGCACAGTCTGCTGGAGTTGCCGGAAGACAGGCGGAAGCTAGGTAAGCTTCCCAGCACATCAGCACCCCGCAATTGCATTTGCGGGGTGCTGATGGGAGACAGAGGGAGTCTGCCATTGCGACCGGCATCTAAAGTGTTAAACAGCCCGGATCAGCACTCCTGCCAGTTCGGGCTGTTAGAGCAGGGCCCCGGCTCTCATGTGAGAACCGGGTCCGTGCTCCCCGCTGCACGGGGGAGCCGTGCAGCGCCTAGACTGGGCAGCCGTAAAAATGCGGCGGCCCAGCCTAAGGCCCCTTAGTGACCGCCGTAAAAACACGTATGGGTGGTCACTAAGGGGTTAAAGCATTTAAGATACACTTTGGTGGTCCAAATCAAGGTACCCCAAGGGGTTAATATACACGCATGGTAGAGGCAGAAACTGACACAGAGGTGGGTCAAAAACTCTCCGTTTATCACAATGAGTGAAGCCGTTTATACCTCTTCCGGGGGGGTGGCCCCCTCTGAGACTCATGACATTATTTCATTGGCTAAGAAGAAAAAGGAGATAAGAAGAAAAGAGTGCACCGGCGCAATATTGTAATGGCATCTCACTATCATTAATACTGCATACGTCATATATGACACTTCAAGGAGGTGCTTTTTTATACGCAGTGAGTATACATAGGCATCATTTAACTAAGTAATTGGCTCAAGCATTCTTCCACAGTCTGTGGGAGAAGTCAGGGTGAGCTCGGCACACAGCTGCATACCCCCCCCCCCTCCTCACTGCTGAGATACAGGCAGCTCGGAGCAAATGGGAGAGGGGAAGGCATTAGAAAAGAAAGAAGCAGCTTAAAGCAACTACATAAGAAAATCAATCTAGTTACATAAAAAAATGAAAGAAAGATATTCACAAATCTCTATCAGAGATCGGTGAGACTGGCAACATGTGGTTTGATCTGACATGTTTTCCTTTTGGGTCAAATGACGTCTGTGTTGTTTCTGGTGCTTGCCACATCTTCTTTTCCCAGGTGTGGTTATTATGGTCATTTAACCCAGGGCTTGACAAATTTCCTTTGAATCTAGGAGCCAGCTAAAAAAGTTAGGAGCCAGGCGGAGCCGCGTCATAAAGCTCCCAATAGATGCCCCCATAGTGCTCCTCCCCCCCCACTTCTCTATAGAGCCCCCCAATAATGCATGCCAGTACATAGGGCCCCCAGTAGATGCACCCATAGTGTTCCTACCCCTGTTTTCCATAGTGCCCCCCATAATGTGCGAGTATATAGGGCCCCTCATAATGGAGGGAGGGCACAGGGGTCCGGAGGAGGGCACAGGGGTCCGGAGGAGGGCACAGGGGTCCGGAGGAGAGGGCAGAGGGTCCGTCTTGTCAATCCCCTTGTCATTCACTTTCTCTACCCCCTCTTGTCATTCACTTTCCCCCTTGTCATTCACTTTCTCTCACCCCCTCTTGTCATTCACTTTCCCCCTTGTCATTCACTTTCTCTCACCCCCCTTGTCATTCACTTTCTCCCCCCGCTTGTCATTCACTTTCTCCTCCCCCTCCTTGTCATTCACTTTCTCCCCCCTCCTTGTCATTCACTTTCTCCCTCCCCCTCCTTGTCATTCACTTTCTCCTCCCCCCTCCTTGTCATTCACTTTCTCCCTCCCCCTCCTTGTCATTCACTTCCTTTCTCCCCCCTCCTTGTCATTCACTTTCTCCCTCCCCCTCCTTGTCATTCACTTTCTCTCCCCTCCTTGTCATTCACTTTCTCCCTCCTTGTCATTCACTTTCTCTCCCCCTCCTTGTCATTCACTTTCTCCTCCCCTCCTTGTCATTCACTTTCTCCCTCCCCCTCCTTGTCATTCACTTTCTCCTCCCTCCTCCTTGTCATTCACTTTCTCCCTCCCCCTCCTTGTCATTCACTTTCTCCCCCCTCCTTGTCATTCACTTTCTCCCTCCCCTCTCCTTGTCATTCACTTTCTCCCTCCCCCCTCCTTGTCATTCACTTTCTCCCTCCCCCCTCCTTGTCATTCACTTTCTCCTCCCCCTCCTTGTCATTCACTTTCTCCCTCCCCCTCCTTGTCATTCACTTTCTCCTCCCCTCCTTGTCATTCACTTTCTCCCTCCCCCTCCTTGTCATTCACTTTCTCCCTCCCCCCTCCTTGTCATTCACTTTCTCCCTCCCCCTCCTTGTCATTCACTTTCTCCCTCCCCCTCCTTGTCATTCACTTTCTCCCTCCCCCTCCTTGTCATTCACTTTCTCCCTCCCCCTCCTTGTCATTCACTTTCTCCCCCCTTGTCATTCACTTTCTCTCTCCCCTCCTTGTCATTCACTTTCTCCCCCCTCCTTGTCATTCACTTTCTCCCTCCCCCTTGTCATTCACTTTCTCCCTCCCCCCTCCTTGTCATTCACTTTCTCCCTCCCCCTCCTTGTCATTCACTTTCTCCTCCCCTCCTTGTCATTCACTTTCTCCTCTCCCCTCTCCTTGTCATTCACTTTCTCTCTCCCCCTCCTTGTCATTCACTTTCTCCCCCCCTCCTTGTCATTCACTTTCTCCTCCTCCCCCTCCTTGTCATTCACTTTCTCCCTCCTCCTTGTCATTGACTTTCTCCCCCCTCCTTGTCATTCACTTTCTCCCCCCTCCTTGTCATTCACTTTCTCCCTCCTTGTCATTCACTTTCTCTCTCCCCCTCCTCCTTGTCATTCACTTTCTCCCGGGTACAGGAGCTTTAGTTTCCTGTACTCGGGCGGACTGACAGGAAGTGCACACTGTGTGCGCACTTCATGTCAGTCCGTCCGGTACAGGAGACAGATGCTCCTGTACCGCTGGACCGGCTCGGCCACGCTACAATGAGGACTGACAGGAGGGAGCGCTGAGCGCTCCCTCCTGTCAGTCCTCTCTTCATGCTGTGCCCGGCGGTGCGCCTCATGGACGCGCCAGCCCGGGCAGTGCTGCAGCCGCCTGAGGCTCTCTATAGAGCGCTCGGGCGGCTGCAGCATGAGGGGGCCGGCGCTCCTAGTCCGCGTCGGCCCTGCGCCCGGGCACCTGAGAAAACGGGCTGACAAATACCCAGGCGCCAGGACCAAATTCCTGGTCGCCATGGCGACCTGGCGCCTGGGATTTGTCGAGCCCTGATTTAACCTTCTCTATTTAACTTGTGGTTAGCTTGTGTTTAGTTCTTAGCTTGTGTTTGGTTCTTGGCGGAGTTCCTGGTGCTACCAAAGCTTCACTGAAGATAAGTGTTTCCTTAACCTTTTGTATTTTGTTTATATATATGTGTGTGTTGCCTTTCCCTGTTGTTTGTCAGTAGGCCTAAGGGAGATTCCTGTCCGTCCTTCCCTTTGGAGGAACAGGTAGACTCAGTCCTGACATTAGTTCCAGGGTCTGATAGGGTGAGATAGGATTCTAGGTATCTGGTGTATGAACTTGTCTACCTTTGGGGCCTGTTTATACTGGTAGTCGGTCAGGACTGGAGTTAGGGTTTTCTCTAGGAGGTGTCCATCTTCCTTTCCTAGTTTCCATGCCTTATTCTGGTATCCCCCTTCCCTCCTATCCTCGGTGTGATGTTTTCCTCCCACACACGAGTGTGAAATAACCATAGGCCGCCGGTGATCCTTCCCCACAGCGCTGGCCATAGACATGTGCCTCTTGTGCCCAGATGTAAATCTAGTCCTGGATATTATTATTCTATATTTTTCTCTGACATTATTATTTAAATGCTGAATGCTAGGAAAATCTTTCCCATAACTGCAGACATCCTCTATATACTGAGGCCTTTATACAAATGGGGCCTTTATACAAATGAAAATAGGAATCTGATTTTATAGGCACAGTATACAGTATTTTAGTATGTGGAGATAGAAAGTTAAATGGGTTGTGCCAAGTTTGAAATTTGTCACCTATCCACAGGACCCTCACTGATCCTGAGAATGGAGATCCCATTTTCTATGGGACCGAGTACAGCATTTGGCTATTTCCAGTAGTCCCACAGAGAATAAATAGAGTGGTCCATGCTTGGCCTGCTGCTACATCAAGGCAGGTACATGGCATCCCAGTTCAAGGGATCATTGGAGGTCCCAGTTGTCGGACTCCCACCGATCACTTAATCATCTCCTATACACAATTTTGATTTGATTTTGTTACCATAAAAAAGTATTGTGATACTCTATACCACGTCGAAAAAATAAAACAGCAAGAAAGCTGTCCGCATTCCATATTTTTTGGAATGTCTGGCCCATAATAGAACAGTCCTATCCTATTTTTTGGGAGTACAAGGTGACTAAAAATGGCAAACCTCGCGGTTCAGATTTTTTTTTTCTGTTACAGCGTTCATCATAGGAAATATATATTATTTTAATATAAAAATATTTTAATAGTTCACACTTTTTTCGGGCATGGCAATATGTTATATGTTTATTTTTTATAGTTTGTAAATTTTATATGTAAAATTGGGAAGGAGGCGAATTATCCCCTTCCCGACCAGCGCCTCAATAGTACCGTGTAGTGGGACGTGACTTGCCGCTCAGCGCCGTACTATTACTGCCAGCTGATCGGGCGGGTGCAGGAGCTGCGCCCGCCTGATCAGCGGCAGGGTGCGGCAGTCACTGATAGCCGAACCCCTGCTGTATGCGCTGGCGTCAGTGAAAACAATGATGCAGGCGCATTAGCCCATGATGTGCCGCGGTCAGCGCTGAATGCGGCGCGTGCGAGGTCCATGCCGGGATCGGAGCAGCCATCGGGTCCCTGCGCTGCTGTGATGGGGACCCGATGGCAGGGAAGGCAGCCCGATTCCTTAATTGGGCGTCGTGGCTGCCTTCCATGTAACCCTGTGAGATCCAGCCCCCTGGATCTTTCAGGAAGCAAGCTGAAGTGTATTACAGTGTGTAATACACTTACAGCCAATGCATTACAATACAGAAGTATTGTAATGCATTGTAAAGGGGATCAGACCCCCAAAAGTTGAAGTCCCAGAGTGAAACAAAAAATAAAGTTAAAGAAAAAAATTTAAAGTTTCAAGTAAAAAAAAAAAAAAAGCGTCCTTTTCCCAAAATAAAGTTACAAAAAATTGTAAAAAATAGGGAATATTAGGTATTGTCGCGTCCGAATTGACCGGCTCTATAAAAATATCACATGACCTAACCCCTCAGATGAACCGTCAAAAAAATAAAGTAAAAACTGTGCTAAAAAAATCATTTTTTTGTCACCTTACATCACTAAAAGTGCAACCCCAAGCGATCAAAAAGGCATATGCCCCCCAAAATAGTACAAGACAATCCCCCCAAAAAAATAAAAAAACTATGGCTCTCAGACTATGGAGACAGTAAAACATGATTTTTTTTGTTTAAAAAATGCTGTTATTGCGTAAAACTTAAATAAATAAAAAAAGTATACATATTAGGTATTGCCACGTCCGTAAGAACCTGCTGTATAAAAATATCACATGAAATAACCCCTCAGGTGGACACCGTAAAAAAATAAAAATAAAAACAGTACCAAAAAAGCCATTTTTTTAAATGGCATTCCCAAAATGATCCATACATGAAGTAGACATATGGGAATGTAAAGTAAGGCCTCTTTCATACTTGCGTTGTGAAGATCCGGCGTGCACTTCCGTCGCCGGAATGCACGCCGGATCCGGCACAACGCAAGTGAACTGAAAGCATTTGAAGACTGATCAGTCTTCAAAATGCTTTCAGTGTTACTATGGCAGCCAGGACGCTACTAGCGTCCTGGTTGCCATAGTAGCAGTGGGAGGGCGGCATACTCACATTCCGTCGCGCTCGGGCGCTCTGAATACGTCAGGCGCCGCGGCGCATGGATCACGTAATCCATGCGATCACGTGATCTATGCACTGGGGCGCCCTGACGCGTCATCCTGGAGCGTCCCGGGAGCCGCACGGAATGGTATGCCGCTCTCTCATTTACTTATGGCACCAGGACTTTAGCGTCCTGGCTGCCATAGTCAACCATTGACAAAAGCTAAACGTCTGGATCCGGCGATGCGCCGAAACAACGCTTAGCTCAAGGCCGGATCCGGATTAATGCACTTCAATGGGCATTAATTCCGGATCCGGCGTTACGGCATGTCTTCCGGATTTTTGGACGGAGACAAATCCGCAGCATGCTGCGCTTTTGTTAACGTCCAAAAAACGTTCACATACTGAACGGAAGACATCCTGATGCATCCTGAACGGATTTCTCTCCATTCAGGATGCATTAGGATAATCCTGATCAGTAGCTTTCCGTCCTAGAGACCCGAGGACGGATCTCTAGGACGGAAAGCTAAAACGCTAGTGTGAAAGAGGCCTAATAACTACTTTTGTAGTTATTACTATCTATTCTAAAAGTAGAGAAATTTAAATTTTGAAATTTGCTAATTTTTTCAATTTTTTTTGTAAATTTTGTATTTTTTTTAAGATAAAAATTTTTGACTCAATTTTACCACTGTCATAAAGTATACTATGTGACGAAAAAACTGTCTCTGAATGGCCTGGATAAGTAAAAGCGTTTTAAAGTTGTTACCACATAAAGTGACACATGTCGGCCATATGGCCACCAATGATACTAATACTGGGGAAGGGGGCAGGGGCGCACTGCGCCACCAATTAATGCAGTTAATACATTAATTCAAGTATAGGAGGCAGCGGGTGCTGGCAGCGGTATCACATACCCGGGCTCAATAACAGGGCATGCGATCCGCCGAACCGCAGAGTTGAGAATCATTAAAGGTCACATCTGCCTCAGTTTTGGTTTTTATGTAGTGATTAATGTGGTTAAATTGTATTACACTTTGTTTTCTGTTACAAATACTGCTGCATTGTGGTTGGTGCAAAGCATTGTGGGAGTGCAAAGCATCCTGGGAAAGATAGTCACCAGGGCGCATCAGCAGAGCTGTCCTTCTGCATATATCCTTCTTAAACTTCACCATCCTTGTAAAAGCATATCTGGTGAGAGATCTATCTTTGTTTCAGGGACATTATGTTATGCAGAGCTGTTCAGCTAGTTGTAATTGTTACTCAGGGAGTTGTTGCTACTGTTAGCTAGATATGTAATCTTATGTACAGGCAGCCATTTTACCATGTGCTTCAGTGTTATGCAAATGTTATAGTACATGCTCTCTATACTTTATACTAATACTTGCTATTTGTATTCTTGTAGTTTTAACAAACAATTCTGTTTTGCCAATGAAATACTCCTGTTTTACCAATAAACAAATTAGACTACGAAAAACAGTTCTCTTATTTGTAAGACAGGAATGGTTTATGCTGAATATCAAATTGCACACTGAATCTGTATGAAGACAGAATAGCGGCAATTAACCCCTCAGGTGTGGCACCTGAGGGTAGATTGCCGCAGTTTGGCAGATCGCATGCCGTTATTGAGGCCGGGTGTCGGGTATGTGACACCGCTGCCGACACCTGCTGCCTACACTTGAATTAATGTGTTTTACATTCATTGGTGGCGCAATGGCCACAGCCCCTCTCCTCCTCCTTGCCATCTCTCCATTGGTTGCAGCGGCAGCCGCGTCCCAGTGAGGAGGGAGAGACTCCTTCCTTCTCCACTGTGCTAGTGAAGAGAACATGGCGCGCGCTGGGAGCGGCACGTGCCATGTTCTTTAACCGATACTAGGCTGCGATCCGGGTCTGAACGTATCGATTGGGTATTGATACTTTGATACCCAGTGCAACCCTACATGAGACCAATCATAGGCTTCAACAAGTGAGTGAAATGATTGTTCAGATCATACTCGGCTTTTGGGAAAACTTTTTTTATGCCATCTGAAGAGATGTTCCTATCCTTCCAAATGCATGCATCTATAGTAAAACTATTTATTGGTTGCACCCAGTGCCGGTTCCATCATTGCATTGCTGCCGCATTACCCTGCACGGCACTGCTAGGGACCACTTCCTTGCACCCTACAACACTACTAACACCAAGGGCACCCCGAACCACCACCAGGCAGGAGACCGTCACCAGGCTGTGACCCAAGAGGAGGAAGGAGAGCGCCCCTCTCACTGTGCAGCGACCCAGGGAGAGCTGGAGGATTGCCTCCGTGAGTACTACTACCACCATCCACACGACTCTCAACCTCTCCACCTCGTGCCTCCCCTGTCGGCTCCTGCCTGTGGACATGAAATATCTTAAGTGAACAACAATAGACTTATACATTCATATGAAACTAATGTCATCCAAGTCACCAAGAATATTGGTCAGGACGCTGCTTTCCAGCTGGCAGAATTAACTTCCTATGTCCACCAGCATATTATGTCACCTACCTATGGGGGCTTCCTGTATAGTCCTGGATTTTGGATCAAAACAGGTTTAGCACCCTATAAAATTACATCAGATCAGAACCCCAATAACAGTGCGCCAGCCGCAGATGCCACCATAGAAATGTGCCAGCCATGGAAGCCCCATAAGGCCGCTTTCACGCTGTCAGTGTTTGGTCAGTGATTTCCATCAGTTATTGTGAGCAAAAAGCAGGTGCGGGTCAGAAACACAGAACAGGAGGAAATCTTTCCATTATACCTTATATCTATGTAGGCTTCACTTCTGGTTTTGGCTCACAATCATGATGAAAATCACTGATCAAACACTGACAGTGTGAACACAACCCAACAATGCACAAACCACATATACCCCCATAAATGCACAAAAAACATACATAACACTATCCAAAAACTAAATTGAGATATTCTGTGATTTTGTGGTAAAGACAGAATCCATTTGATGTTAACATTGGTTTGGACAGGTTTGACGTGCTCCGGCCTCGTCCTATGGCTGCGCAGTCGCTAACGTAGGACAGGGTTATCGTTCAGCCGGGTGGATTGTGAGGCGGAACCGAAAGTCGTGAGCATCGTTTCCGCCGGAAGACATCGCCGGTGCACCTTTCCAATGTGAAGCCGCTGCTTTTGGTTTTCACTTCCTGGATCGGTCGTGTCATCAAGCCGGCGAGAGGTGAATGTGCGTGCTGTGTGGCGGGTGACGGGGCAGCGGTATGTGAATAGTTAATAGCCGCTCCGTCCTGGGGGATGGGAGGTGTTGCGTGCTGGGAGCCGGGCACCTCCTGGCAGAGAGGGCAGTGTGCAGGAGGAAGGTCACAGGCTGGGCACATTGTCAGAGCATGGATGAGGCGGCCATAGTAATACTGCTGCCCTTCTATGTCACAGACCTCCCAGGTGGCCCTCTTTAGGACAGACCGGCCCTATTTTTTAGCAAGTTCTGTGGCCCCCGCAAAAGAGATAGAACATGTCCTATTCTTGTCCATTTTGTGCACAAGCATATGACATTTCTATTGCAGTGAAAAAAATGGCAGCACGCGTGCTGCCGTGATCCGTGTTTTGTGGACAGCAAATGTCACAGCCTGACTGGGTTTAACTGACCCGAACTCACCTAATCGGAGATCCCTAGGGTGCTTTAAGTTTGGCCCGGTTGCACCCGCTGTTGGGCCGTGACACGTGTGAATAATACTGATGTGTGAGTCTCGCCTTATAGCTGCATGCTCGGCTTTACTGCTCTGGCATGTGCAATGGGAGGTCGGAATTTGGCAGTTACTGTCTCTCCTTGGGGAGAGAGCACCCTAAAGCGGTTGTCCTGGTTCAGCTCTATCCCTGTTTTCACCCCTCTCACCCTCCCCGATATGAGCATTTGATATTCAGATGCTCTCCTTTGCCCTGCGCGATTCAGCTTTTTCTGGACATCGGGTGACATACCGGGCTCTCCATGGGGACTGCTAGGCGGAGGCGATAATATCATCGTGACCTCCTTTGCCAAGTCATGCACATCGTGACGTAGGCACATGACCATGTCATCTCGTCGCCAATGACGCAGGATGTCATCGCTGAATCGCGCAGGGAAAAAGCATTTTTTGGAGATCTGGTGACGTCCCGGGCTCTCCATGGGGAAAGTTAAGGCTTCTCCCTAGCAGTGAGCCCAGTGACGTCACCGGCAGTAATGGGCGGGCTTTAGCGCTTTACTAGCTTGTAAAATAACTAGGGCAGCACTAAAGCCTGTCCATCAGTGTCGGTGACGTCATCGGGACCATTGCTGGGCAGGAGCCTCCGCCTAGCAGTGTGCCAATCTAAACAAAAAAGCTCAGATTCTCATGTCGGGGGTCGGAGGGGTGAATATAGGGATATGTCCGGGTTTAGCTCTGAAACCAGACAACCCCATTAATCGGTGTGAGGAGACTTGGGGCCTCTTTCACACGGGCGTCGCGTGTGAGGGCCGGACAAGATGCGGGTGTGTTGCGGGAAAATGCACGATTTTTTCCGCGCGAGTGCAAAGCTTTTTAATGAGTTTTGCACGCGTGAGAAAAATCGGCATGTTTGGTACCCAGACCTGAACCCGGACTTCTTCACTGAAGTTCAGGTTTGGGTTCGGTGTTCTGTAGATTTTATTATTTTCCCATATTAGGGTACTTTCACACTAGCGTCGGTGCGGATCCGTCTGTTTATTTGTACAGACGGATCCGCACCTCTAATGCAAACGTTTATATCCGTTCAGAACGGATCTGTTTGCATTAGTTAAAAGAAAAATGACAAAGTCCAAAACGGATCCGTTTTGACTTACATTGAAAGTCAATGGGGAACGGATCCGTTTTCAAATGCACCATATTGTGTCACTGACAACGGATCCGTCCCCATTGACTTACATTGTAAAAAAAACCGGATCCGTTAGGCTCCGCTTCTTCAGATGGACACCAAAATGCTGCATGCTGCGTTTTGGTGTCCGCCTCCAAAACGGAATAGAGGCGGAACGGAGCCGAACTGATGCATTCTGAACGGATCCTTATCCATTCAGAATGCATTGGGGCTTAACTGATCCGTTTTGGACCGTTTGTGAGAGCCCTGAAACGGATCTCACAAACGGAATCCAAAATGCTAGTGTGAAAGTAGTCTAACATGGTTATAAGGGAAAATAATAACATTCTTAATACAGAATGCTAAGTAAAATAGTCATGGAGGGGTTAAAAAAATAATAATAATTAACTCACCTCATCCACTTCATCGCGCAGCCCGGCTCGTCTTCTTTCTTCTTCTTTGAGGACCTGGCTGGAGAAGGACCTTTGGTGACGTCATCACGCTCACCACGTGGTGATCGCGGTGACGTCAGCGCAGGTCCTGCTGAATGAATATAGAAGGATCTTCTATCTTCATTCAGCAGGACCTGTGATGACGTCATCAAAGGTCCTTTTCCTTCCAGGTCCTCAAAGAAGACGAGCCGGGCTGCGCGATCAAGTGGATGAGGTGAGTTTATTAAAAATTTTTTTTATTTTTTTAACCCCTCCATGACTTTTTTACTTAGCATTTTGTATTAAGAATGTTATTATTTTCCCTTATAACCATGTTGTAAGGGAAAATAATAAAGATCGGGTCCCCATCGTGAAAAGTGGGTCCCCACTTGCTGGCGGATAAAATGCGATTTTCACGCACCCCCATTCACTTCTATGGGGCCTGCGTTGCGTGAAAAACACACAATATAGAGCATGCTGCGATTTTCACGCAACGCAGAAGTGATGTGTGATAATCATCGCTCATGTGCACAGCCCCATAGAAATGAATGGGTCCGGATTCAGTGTGGGTGCTATGCGTTCACCTCACGCATTGCACCCGAGCGGAAAACTCGCCCGTGTGAAGGGGCCTTATAGGCCATACATGCTCCTCTGGAATTCTGGGAAGAAAGGGATGCAAATGAGCTCTGCCTCCAATGCCACCAGATATAAGGCAGCTTTCCTCTAAGTCAATGTTCCACTATTCAGCTGACAACTGTCATGTTTATGGTGGATGTAAAGGGGGGGGGCTAATTTCTTAGGGCGCGTTGCAGGTCTGATCGAAATCCAGGACCACAAAAAAAAAAAAAACATCCAGAATGGTCTGGCTTCTACAGCGGCATTGTTGAAGGAGTCTCAGCATGTCTTCTGCTTCTCTCAGCCTTTTGCGTTGTAAGGCCTCATGCACACAAACGTATTTTGGGTCCGCGTCCGAGCCGCATATTTTCAATAGGGGCGCAAAAGTTGTGGACAGCACTCCATGTCCTGTCCGCGTCCTTTGCTCCGTTCCACAGCCCATCAAAAAAAATATAGCATGTCCTATTCTTGTCCGTTTTGCGGACAAGAATAGGCATTTCTACAATGGGCCACGGAACGCGGAACAGTTTCCGTGTTTTGCGGATTGCAAAACACCTACGGTCGTGTGCATGAGGCCTAAATCTTAAAAGCCATTTGTAAAACCCGCAGTATAAACTGACATGATGAGGATGGAAAACTTGCAGTGTAAGGCCTATTGCACACCACCGTATGGCCTTTTTCAGTATTTTGCAGTCCACAAAAATACGGATGACATCCGTGTGCATTCTGTTTTTTCTGGAACGGAACAGCCGGTCCCTGATAGAACAGTACTGTCCTTGTCCGTAATGCAGACAATAATAGGACATGTTCTATCTTTGAACAGAAATATGGTAATGGAAGGCATATGGAGTACCTTTCTTTTTTTTCTTCTTGCGGATCCATTTAAATTAATGGTTTCGTATACGGAACACAAGGAACGGAAACAGAAAAAATAAAGGTTCGTGTGCATGAGGCCTAAGTCAGTACACGCGGGGTGTTCTCCATAGTGTATGGAGAAGGTTTATCCCTTCACTGGTGCGGTAAATGCTTGGGATTTTGCGCATGAACCTCTGCTGTGGCGAATTCTCAGCGCCGGCCCTATATGTAGCTGCACCCTGAGGCTACCTGAACGTGTTGCCGATTACTTGCAGATATTTATGGCAAAAAACAGCAGCGTGAAACAGTGCCAGCAAAGTGAATGAGATCGGACTAATGTCATGTACACTTGTCACTGGATTGCCCCCCACAGCAGTATTCCCGGCCCCCCCGGCGGTGCAGGGTACAGCAGCTCGACCCCAGGAAGCAGGGGGCTGCAACTCTGAATCCCCTTCATTCTCAGGATCAGTGGGAGTCATAGGGCCCATTCACACAGAGTTTTTGGTTCGTTTTCCACATCAGAATCGTCACCAAAAGACGACTTCAAGCAGCCTCTCATTCACTTCAGTAGGAAGCAGCCCTTTTTTACCCCGGGGTGGTACCCTGCACTGGAAAAAAGAAACAGCGTGCCCTGTATTGGTGCAGAATCCGCACTGAATCTCCTATCAGAAAATGCATCCCCAAAAAGTGTCATAAAAACATGCCTTAAAAAGCCCACTTTTAAAATCAGCATGGTTTCTGCAATTTTTGGAGGCAGATTTTCAAAATCCCTTGTGTAAACGTACCCATGAAGGTCAGACCCCCACTAGTGATAAGGCTGTGGCATATCCTGGCAATATGCCATCACTTATAAGGCGCTAATTTTTTATGGAGGGCTCCTCATGGTATGAAATAAGTCAATACTCACCGGGGGAGGGAGATGCCCAGGGGGCACCTCAAACTCTCCTTATGGCCTCTGATCAGATGCTCTCAGCATTACTTAATGCTAGGAGCGTCAGGTACTTATGCACTTGGCGCTTTCCTGAATTCAGCCGTATTGGTATGGGGAAAGGGCAGTATATTGATATTTGGTTTTGCTTGTGCTGCACCATGCTATTGCTGGCCCCACCTACTTCTGTTGGCCCCGCCTACTTGTAATGCTCCACCTCCTGTCACTGGACCCACTTACAACTTGGGGCCACTTTTAGTTTTTTTTTCTAGGGCCTCTTAAAGTTCCCAGTCCCTCCCTGCGTTCTGACATATTTTTTGGCTCCCCCACTAGTCTCTGCTTTCTGGTCCCTACAGGCAGTAAATGACTTCTCAGCCCCTCTCCGGCTGCAGTTGTGGCCCGCCATTTCCTACACAGGAGGCAGACTCTGAAATGTCAGAAAGGGCGTGTAAAGATTTTTGGGGGTCCTATCTCTGGGATCATATCTTTCAGGAGGGCTGGTGGGGTTCTGTGTCTGATGAGTCAAAGATTTCCAGTAGATCCAGTAGAGATCAGAGCTTTACCGAAGAGGTTTTGATGGTCTAGACCAGTGTTTCCCAACCAGGGTGCCTCCAGCTGTTGCGAAACTACAACTCCCAGCATGCCTGCACAGCCAAAGGCTGTCCGGGCATGCTGGGAGTTGTAGTTTTGCAAAAGCTGGAGGCACACTGGTTGGGAAACACTGGTCTAGAGCAGGCATGCCCAACCTGCGGCCCTCCAGCTGTTGCAAAACTACTACTCCGAGCATGCCTGGACAGCCTACAGCTATTAGGGCATGCTAGGAGTTGTAGCTTAGCAACAGATGGCGGGCCGCAGGTTAAGCATCCCTGATCTAGAGCCCCTTCATTCTGGAAATCGGGATGGTTCAAGCACAGAGACTCATTCATTTTCGTGAGCGTTTTGGATCCCTTTTCCTCTTCACTGCCTCCTTCTCTGAGGGGTTGGTCAGTGATGTGGCACCCCACCCAGAACTGTGAACCTTCAGAATAGTGTACAAGAAGGTTTCGTTTTTGCAGCGTGCGCTTGACTGCATTAATGAGGTCAAAGTCTGCAAGTCCTGGTCCCCCGCCTACAGAAAGCGTAGACAGGTGGTGTATCTGCAGGAGGAGGGAAGCAAGACTCGAGTCACAGAAAATAATCTGTCCCTAAGGCTTCGTTCACATCACCGTTCAGCCTTTCCGTCCCCTTGCTCCGTTTAGAAGGAGGAGAATGGAAAGGACAGATTCGGCACGTAACGGCGATGGGAACGAAGCCCAGAACCCCATAGACTATAATGGGGTCCGTTAGGTTTCCGCTCAGAAGATATTTTGGAGCGGAGACAAAGGTAGTGCATGGAGGACATTTGTCTCCGCTCCAAAATCATCGTCTGAGCGGACACCTAACGGACCCCATTATAGTCCATGGGGTCCTTAGGCTTTGTTCACGTCACCGGTATGTGCCGAATCCATCCCTTCCGTTTTCCTGACGGAAAGGCTGAACGGTGATGTGAACAAAGCCTAAGCTCCACATAGAAGAGACCTCCAGAGCCACTGTAAAATGACTTTGGGCACTACCCAGCTGATAGACCCGGTGGTCTGTCCTGAATCCCATAGTCTCCTACATTGTCATCCAGCCTATGTGCATTGGTTCTGAAAAAAAAACAAAGTACTGTCTGAGTCTTTTCTAAATGACGCATTTCTGGTCAGCCTCATGCAATGAAGCTAGCATTTTCAAGAGTAAAATAATGGAACTTAGTTTTTCTTTTTCAGAAAATGGTCCACGCAGAAGCCTTTTCTCGCCCTTTGAGCAGAAATGAAGTTGTGGGCCTCATCTTCAGGTTGACAATATTTGGAGCCGTCACCTATTTTACCATTAAATGGATGGTAGATGCCATCGATCCCACCAGGAAACAAAAGATTGAAGCCCAGAAGCAGGTAAGAGCTTTATGACTGACGTCTACTGGCCTCATAAATGAGATATTAAAGCCGATAACTGCCTAGTACGTACAGAAGTAGCTGAAAGAGCTCAGCCGTTTCCAGCACTCTCCATAGACTCCTATGGAAACTGCTACTAGCACTCACAGTAGAAATGCAGGCTAATCGAATCCAATTTTGGCCTAGCTTTAGAACGGCCACTGTGAACTTGGGACCACCATTCTTGGAATCGCCAGGTAGTTGGACCTCACCGATCAGACACTTTTGGCATGTTGTACAGCTATCTCACTTTATAAATGAACATCTGCCTTTCAGCTGTACTATGTAGATCCTGCGCTTTTGGCTACTTTGTCACTTTGCGTCACTGGGGCGCAGATCGGATCTGTGTCAATTTCTTACCAGAATTGTCTTATAGGAGTCTGTGGCATGTAAAAATCACCTGTCTCCTCTGTTTTTTTATTAGCATTGAGTTAGTAATGTTAGGGTACCTACACACTGGCGTTTTTGTTTTCCGGCATAGAGTTCCGTCGTCAGGGCTCTATGCCGGAAAAAAAACGCTTCAGTTAAGATAATACAACTGCATGCATTCATTTGAGCGGAACCGCTTGTATTAACTTTGACTATTTTTTAACATTGTCAAAACAGATCCGTTTTGAACTCCATTGAAAGTCAGTAGAGGACGGATCCGTATTCTATTGTGGCAGATTGTGCCAGAGAAAACTGATCCGTCCCCATTGACTTACATTGGGGGTCATGACGGATCCGTTTTGCTCTGCATCCCAGGACGGGAAAAAAAACGCAGCATGCTGCAGTATTTTCTCCACCAAAAAAACGTTGACATACTGAACTGAAGACATCCTGATGCATCCTGAACGGATTTCTCTCCATTCAGAATGCATGGGGATAATCCGGATCAGTATTCATCCGGCATAGAACCCCGTCGACAGAACTCTATGCCGGAAAAGAAAAACGCTAGTGTGAAAGCACCCTTAGGGCTCATGCACATGACAGTATTTTCTTTCCGGTTCCATTCCGTTTTTTTGGGGGGACCGTATGTGGAACCATTCACTTCAATGGGGCTGTAGAAAATACTGAAGGTACTCCATGTGCATTCCATTTCCGTATGTCCGTTCCGCAAAAAAGCAGTGCATGTCCTATTATTGTCCGCAAATCACGGTCTGAGGCCCTATTCAAGTCAATGGGTCCGCAAAAAATACGGAATGCACACGGAGCACATCCGTATGTCATCCGTATTTCATCCGTATTTTGCGGATCGATACTGTAGAAATGCTATGCCCAGCACATATTGCTCATGTGTTTGGTGATTAATAAGTTACTGTTTCAGTATACGATCCGCAAAAAACGGATTAAATATGCAAACAATATGGAAATGTTTTGTGCAAGAACGGAAGAGGACTTAAATTAGAGGGAAAAAAACTCAGATACTGAACAACGGATCCGTGAAAAACGGACCGCAAAACGGCAACAGTGGTGTGCATGAGCCCTTAGGTTGACGTCAGGCAGCCATATTTGGAGGTCAGCATTGTGAATGTGAACAAGCTCATTTTCTGTTCCATAAATTGGAGATTTCGTTCCCTTTGTACCTCCATTTTGGGGTGTCACAAAGCCCAAGGGAAGCGTGTGCTATTAGTTAAGTGGGAGTAACAATGGCCTCAGATAACATTTCTGGTACTGCCACAAACAGTGGCAAAGTCGTGCGTGATGCCAGTTACAATTACTAGGACCCCAGCAATTCCATGAATGGTGGTCCCATGTTCCCGTGCTGAAACCTGGCTGACATGGGATTAGATAGCCTGCATTTCTGCTGTACTGGCCCGTAGCAGTGCCCATAGTAGTCTATAGAGCGTGTTGGAAATGGTTTAGCTCTCTCATCTATTTCCCTTTGTGTCGATTTTGCGCTGGATTTTTCTGTGGAACGTTTTGCCGCAGATTGCGACTCCCGCGTTGCACAGGAAGTCCACAGCAGATACCCGCAACATAAATTGCCATTCTGCTGATTTAAAGGGGCTGGCCACTTCCGGGTTAGTCTTGCTCAGTGTGTTTGTGAGATGACTATATTGCTCTTACTGTTATAGCCTTTGTAGATATTGTACACCATTTTCATTAGGTATGCGCCCCTGTTGGCCAAGTCTCTTGTGCTGTCCACACAGAGGTCCTGTCCATAAAATGGTGGCTGATGGAGGGTCATGTGACCAGGCAAATCACTCCCTCGTTTAATTACACCACACTTGCACAGAGTTTAGCGCAGGTGCAGCGTGTTTGAATGGCGGATGCTGAGTGATGTGGCCATCTTATAGACAGGACCTCTAGGAGGACAGCACAGATGATTTGCCGAACAAGGGGACATAGCTTCTGAAGTATAGCAAACGGATATCAACAAAGGCTATATCCGTAAGTGCCATATAGCCAGCTTGCCTACACGTTGGTTCAGTAGTAGTTAGAAGGTGGCTAATCCCCTTTAAAATCTGCACCACCGGTCAAGTTATGTGCGGACACTTTCCACACTGTAGATGACATTTTTTTCTTTAATTCTCATCCACTTAGTTGCTACTAAAAATGCTGTGACTTTTCCTTAGGATTCCACTATACACAGTGTGTACGCAGTGTAAAGGGGTTGACTAGGTACAAGCACTGACATTCTGCTAGGATTTGTCATCGGTGGTTGTCCGATGGCCCTAAGCCCCCACTGATCTTCATAGTAGCAGCATCCATATGAGATTGCCCTATCTCTTCATCTCCTTTCCACCCCGGTGAGCATTTTCTGGAGGCAGCATAGGTAGCTTGCATAGCTCTAGCAGCACCGCACTTATCTATTTGCACTTCGTCCTGGTGATCAGCTGGGATCACAATAGTTTGGCCTAAAGTTTTTACGGAAGCAACTCCTTTTAATATTTACAATGCAGGAATAAGTGGAAAATAGTGACAGTCAATTTTGACAATCCCAAGCTTGTATTTTCTGATGTGTTAGATGCTGTATATTGCAGGTTTCATTGGAATTCTTACTATTTCTGTCATTGCTATTCTGTCATACAGGCCGAGAAGCTGATGAGACAGATTGGGGTGAAGAACGTAAAGCTAACAGAATATGAAATGAGCATCGCCGCCCATCTTGTCGATCCACTCAGTATGCAGGTAACCATGTTGTTCATGCTGCGGAGAAGCAATTCTTGGCTAGTTTTGTTGTATATAGCTCCATTTTATTAAACGTCAAGCTGTAACGGGTTTTCAGGTCTCCCAAATGAACGTGGTTGAAGTAAGTCATTTGACAAAAATAAGAAGATGCTTGTAATGAGTCTCAGAAGGTTTATGGAACGTTTACACGTACTATAACTACTGGATTTTTTGTTTTATAAGATGCATCCCCCCCCCCCCCATAAAAGTGGGCAGGAAAAATGGCAGTGTGTCTTATAAATTGAGTATAGCAATCCAGGGGTGGGATTTTAACATCTTATTGTTACAAATGTGCGCTTCCATTATGGAAGCGCCCATTAGTACAGTAGGACCGGGAAGTGGGGAATATGGTGCTGGTGCAGCGCTGCAGAAAGGGAGGGGAGGTGAGTTGTTTTATTTATTTGTCTTATAAAGTTTGGGGGTCTCATCTGAGGTCTGATATTTTTTTCTTCTCTAAAACTCAGGTGCGTCCTATGGTCACTTGAGCCTTATAAAGCTAAAAATTTAGTACTTTAAAGGGTATTTGGGATTTTATATTAATGGCCTATACTTAGTATAGGCCATCGTTGAGCCGGTCAACAAGGCAGTAGTGCTCACTGGCATGCCACTCCTATACCCGATCCTGTTCATGTACATGAGTATGTGTCTGGTACTGCGCATCGACTCCTTTAAGCTGCAATAACTGACAATGGCATGATAGTATGAGTCAGTACTATAGTTAAAAGGGTTTTCCAGGATTTGTATTGCTCTGGATCAGTATCTGATAGGTGGGGTTCTGACACTCGGGACCACCGCCAATCAGCTGTTTTGAGAAGGCAGCGGCGCTCTTGTTAGTGCCGCTGCCTTCTTGCATATTACCAAGCACAGTGCCGTACATTGTGTAGCGGCTGTGCTTGGTATCGCACTCAGCCCTATTCACTTGATGGGTTCAGTAGTGTTATGGTGAGCATAGCTCTGCGGATTGACCTATTCTTGCTGTAAAAAAAAGTAAAAGACAGAAACGTAGATGTGAGTAATCATAGAAAGCGTTTAGACTGTGGTTTGTGCAGAGATAAGAACGTTTTATACCATTACATTTTTTATAAAAGACAACCCTTTTATTATATCATATTTTTCCATCATAAACTGTCAAAATAGGTGTTTCTTCGCTCCCTTATAATACTAATGTGATAACTTGTCTTCAGGTGACGTGGAGTGACATTGCTGGCCTGGATGATGTGATCACAGACCTGAAAGATACGGTTATTCTCCCAATAAAAAAGAAACATTTATTTGAGAACTCAAGACTTCTTCAGCCCCCTAAAGGTACCACTCTTGACTTGTGTTGCTCTGTGTTGTTTTGGAAACTTATGGTGACTTTCTGGAAAAGGAACTACCATTAAGTCCTAGCTGTATTGTTCTTGCAGCAGTTGGATGTACGGGTAAATCTAGTGGATAGCGCACGTACAGGCGCCGTGCCTGAACCATCAGCAGCTTGTGTCTGCTGCAGTATACAGTGTCATGACGCAGCAACAGCTGGAATTGGAGTTATCTTTGGTGCCAGCCGTTTAATCCCTTAGATGTCATGGCCAGTAGCAACCATGGTAACTAAGGAGTTAGCTTGACAGAAGGTGGGGCTCTTTCTGTCAGCCCATCAGTACCCCGCAATGAGTTCAGGTGGTGCTGATGGGATACCATGGCAGCCGGGATCCTAGCCAAGGTAGGTAGAACTAGTAGGTCATGTCAGTGTAACACTAACTGGCAATATTGTAATAATAAGTATTCTCAAGCCTTGTAGTAGCGATCAAGTAGTTGCCACAGGATAGGTCATCAATATCAGATCAGTGGAGGTGACGGGGGATTGAAGAGGCCAGAGCGCTCTGGGAGCACCTAGGACTCTTCCTAGGCCGCTGATTTAATTGTACATCAGTCACGTGTCCTAGGCGCTGCTCAGTCCCCTTCAAAAGAGAGCTGCTTAATAATTGATGGCACTGTGCTAAGCTGTGAGGAGGCCACAGCACTTACCAGAGCTCCAGTGAGCGCAGCAGACTCTTGAATCAGCTGGTCGGCAAGTGTGCTGGGAGTTGGACCCTCCCCAGTATGATATTGATCACCTATCCTGAGGATAGACCATCAATATCAAATTCACGGATAATCCCTTTAGTCTTAAGACTGGCACATACCTACATCCAGTTGATAATAAGGGCGAAGATAATTCAGACCCCTTTGTGCATTTTGTTGTCTGTAGGAATACATCACTTTCAACGTCTCGGTTTGCTATAAATGATTGAAAGATTCTTGTGCACTAAAACCCATATATTCCCGTACAAACAGGTAAAAAACACCAAAGTAAGAAGTCTGCTTATTTAGTATGAAGATGCATTTCCTGACAGCAGAATGCTTCTAGAAGTATAATTTCTAATTGCACAAGTCCCTGCTGACTGCGGAGGGGAGATTTACAACAAATGAGCTCTTCCAGCCAAAACCCTTGCCGTCTGAAAGCATTTCATTCTCTATAACATGATAAAGGCTCTTCCACTAAGAAGGGGCTGCTCACTTCTCAGAAGTTTTGTTTCTTGGAATCTTTAAAACTAAAAGAACAAATCCAACTTCATCCCTGCCAAAGGGAGAGCAGAAGAGCGATATCCTGTGGAGCAAAGCAAATGCTGGCAGAACAAAGTGCTGATTATTTAAAACAAAATTAACCCTACAGTTTTCAATCGTAAAACAATCCTGTGTGCTGAGTCCCCATCCAAAAAATAGCTTAGGTCAGGTATTCAAACACAAAAAGTTCAGCAGCACTTTAAATGCCCGGTGCAAGATTCTAGATGATGTAATAAAGGATCCACTTTTCACAGTCCGGAGTGCTGCCTTGTGCTTCGCCATGTCCGGTATGACTGTGTGGCCAATATCCAGCATATAGTTGCTTTCAGAAGACCTTCAGTGAAGACTGATTATAGAAGATGGTGATGCATTTTTTCTGCATTGTATTGCACATCGGACTCCTCACTGATTGGTATGTTATTTGATTATATAGGTGTGCTGCTTTACGGACCACCAGGATGTGGGAAGACTCTTATTGCTAAAGCAACTGCCAAAGAAGCCGGGTGTCGCTTCATAAACCTGCAGCCATCTACTCTGACTGACAAGTGGTATGGAGAGTCCCAGAAACTCGCTGCCGCTGTCTTCTCCTTGGCTGTAAAACTACAACCGTCCATCATTTTCATTGATGAAATTGGTAAGACAGCGTCAAAGACAGTGTGGGTCATTACCTTATCATATGGGTATACTGGTAAACCCAAACCAGTCAGATTCCTGCTCTAATTTCTCAGAGGCTGACTGGAGCATCGACTTTTCCCACTAATTCTAATGCTTATTACCATTGTGTTAAAGGGGTTGTTGGGTGTACATATATTAAGAGAGACATACTCGCTGATAGCGGGGGGCTGCTCCTATTCTGACGCTGCATTTCCCCTGTCCTTCTTTACTACCTGCTGAAGCAATGATGTCCTATCACAAAGACATGTCTGCTGCAGCCAGTGATTCTGCTATAGCAGTCACATGTCCCTGTGTCAGGACTTCCTTGCTGCGGCAGAAAGTAGCGCACGACGGAGGATCCTGCAGCATGAATATGGGAGCATCAGTGGATCGGTGAAGAGATGTATAATCTCTTGCTCCCAGGTAAGAAGTGGACACAGTTGTGTGTGTCTTGTCAATGCTCTGTGAACGGCTGTCTCTGTGATTCCTGGGTAAATCAAGTCTACCAGATTGTCCTGGGTCATAGACTTAAAGGGATTGTGCAGTTTCAAGATAGGTCATCAATATCAGATCAGCGGTAGTCCGTCTCTCTGCACTCCCACTGATCAGCTATTTTAAGGGGTCGTGGCGCCCGTTAGAGTGCTGTGTCCTCTTCAGTATTTACCTGCACGCGGTCTAGATCCGGTATGCCCAGCCTGCCTGGACAGCCTAGGCAATCTCCGGCACTCCAGCTGTTGTGAAACTTCAACTCCCAGGATGCATACCTACTGTGTTCTTCTCAGAACTCCAATAGAAAGGAGTGGAGCATGCTGGGAATTGTAGTTTGACAACAGCTGGACTGCTGAGGGTTGCTGACCACTGGCCTAGGAGATCAGGGATCTCCCAGCATGTCTGGACAGCCTACACCTATTAGGGCATGCTAGGAGTTGTAGTTTTGCAACAGCTGGAGGTGCCACAGGTTGGGCATCCCTGCACTAGATTATAGATTGGTGCAGTGTAATTACGGCCAGTACTTAATGGGACAAGCAGTTGCAATTACACTTCACCTCCCCTACAAGTTAGACGGCACTTGAACATTAAGGAGAATGCAGCACTCACACTAGTGTCAAGACTCCTTCAAACAGCAGGAATTGGATCCCTGCTGATCTGATATTGATGACCCATCCTGAGGATAGGTCACCAATATGCTTACACTGCACAACCCCTTTAACATCAGTGAGCCCTAATAAGACATATAGCTTGGTGTAAACTCCATTATTATAAGGGTAACATCTGAGTTGCCTGTCAGCAAAGCTTTTAGACATATGTCTATGAGCAGATTTACTTTCTTTTAACTGATTTGTGAATTTTTGCCTGCGAGCAGATGTACCTGTTCTTTAAATTCCCATAAAGTGATGCCATATTGCTGAGATATGCCACTACTTCATGACTGGTGGGGAACTGATCTCTAGGACCTCCACCAATCCTGAAGATAGAGGAAAGCTCTATTCTAATAAATGGGGTTATACTGCAGTTCCCTGCACAGCCAAGTGGCCAGGAGCACCTCTGGGCAGGAAAAAAAACATTAAAAGGGCGACGGCCCCATCATTCTCAGTGGAGGGATAAGCCGTGACTCTATGGGATACCCTTTTAAGTGATTCTTTGGTTTCAAGGCTGAAATTCCAACTCGATCATGTGCAGCTGAGCCAGAAGCACTCCTGATCTAGGGTATCCGAGCTGTCTCTTGTAACGCGCCTGGATCAGTTTGATGTGATCCTGTGTGCCTTTCAGAGACAGCGTAGACCTTGAAATGTTGGTGTTAGGCCAGCTTCACATATATCCAGAAGTCCAGCTCCGTTTACTCCAGCAAGGTGCAGAAAGCTAGAACTGATCCCATAGTTATCTGTTGGATCGTTCATATTCATCCCGTGCATCACTAATGACGCTGAATGTCAAATAGCGCAGGACTGAAAAACTTGGCATGCAGCGCTTTCCTGTCCGGGGTTATCCGTGTATAGACACCAGATCTATGCACATACATCAGTTGTGTCCGGCTCGTAGCCTGAAGTAGCTGGGGGCCTTATAAACACACAATACGTTGTAGTTAGGCCTGCACAATATATCGCGAAAGCAATCGTAATCGCAATTAATCGCCATATCGCAATTTGCAGACCCAAAAATGCTGCAATTATATTACCCTATTTTTCGCTTTATAAGACACACTTTTTCCCCCCAAAAGTGTGGGGGGGAATGGCCATGCGTCTTTTAAAGCGATGGTTGACTTTCTACGTGACACTGACACTGTATCTCCGGCCGCTATGCTGCACAGCGCGGCCAGCGATACATCAGTTACAGTGGGGGGAGGGGCTGGTGGAAAGTCGTTATTTTAAAGAGGACCTTTCGCTGGTCCACAGTTTATTAGGCAAAGGTATGTACATGGAGAGCGGCACCCAGGGATGTCCCTGCACTTACTTGTATCCCTGGGTGCCGCTCCGTTCGTCCTCTGTAGCCCCCGGTACCGGCGCTCCTGCTTCTCTAATTTTGCCTGGGGCGAAGACTTCTTCTTCTGCCCTGGGCGTCTCCTTCTCCCAGGGCTGGAGCGCTGGCCAATCGCAGCGCTCAGCTCATATTCAGGATATGATACCGGGGGCTACAGAGGACGAACGGAGCGGCACCCAGGGATACAAGTAAGTGCAGGGACATCCCCGGGTGCCGCTCTCAATGTACATAGCTTTACCTAATAAACTGTGGACCAGTGAAAGGTCCTCTTTAACACATGTTCTTTTATCTGTTTTATTTATCTGTTCTGTGCAGCGCTATTAAGAAAATGGCAAGTTTTGTATTTTGTACTTTTGCAGTAATGCAAATATGTATTTTATTTTTCAGTTCTTGAGTTCAGCATAACTACATTTCACATTATCAGTCATCTGTGTGTGCTTTTACCTTGAAAATCCAAGCAGATAGACCTCTAGCACAATTCCCTTAAAATATCGCATCGCATATCGTTATCGCAATTTTTAGGGCCCTAATCGCAATCGCACAAAATTCCCATATCGTGCAGCCCTAATTGTAGTGCTTCATTACTATATACAAACATTTCATTTGCCTGAAATTAGTTATCCTCTTTCATTTTTGGTTCTGAAATGTATCTGAGCAGCAATTATTTCATCTCATTACTTCTCTTCTTTTGCAATGAAGATTCTTTCCTTCGGAGCCGTTCAAGTACTGATCATGAGGCAACTGCAATGATGAAGGCTCAGTTCATGAGTCTCTGGGATGGACTGGATACTGACTATAGCTGTCAGGTAAAGCATTGATGTATTAAAAGCCTCATCATATGACTGATACATGGGACAACTGACGGACCCCATTATCTTGTAATTGGGTCCTCGGGATCCACAGATTTTCAGACTTTGTAGTTACCCACTGATATACCATGTGTCCGTCCCACTGTCCTCTTCCAGTTAATACCTGTGGACTGGAATGTGAATTACGTTTCCTTACGTGCCTTTTCTGGCACAGAATACTAGACGTTTATCAAACTGGTGTAAAGTAAAACTGGCATAGTTGCCCATAGCAACCGATCAGATTGCACCTTTCATTTTCCATAAGAGCTGTTAAAAATGAAAGGTGGAATCTGATTGGTTGCTATGGGCAACTAAGCCAGTTCTACATTCCACCGGTTTGATAAATGACCCCAACAGAGTTGTAATATCCCCTCCTCCTGGGCAGAACATACTTCCAGTACATGGGATAGGGGATAAGTATTTGACGTACTCCGGTCCCGTGCTCCTGTATGAAGGAATTGGCAGGTCGCGCATGTCTGCTGCTGTTCCATTCATTTTCTATGGGACTGCTGGAGCTAGCCAAGAACAATGTGTAACATGCTGTATATGCCTAGGAAAGGTCCTGTAGTATACATTAAACTCATCCATAGGTCCCCATTCACCCATCAGAGACAAAAAAGTAAAAAGAATTTACTTTTCACATCCTTCTCTCTGGTATACTTTTATTATACTTTTTTTCTGGATAGATTAGTATAGTCCACTATGCTATTCTATTCAAAGGCATCTCACAAAAAAGTATACCAGATGGTGTCTTTTAAAAAAAAATTGTCATCCTATGGGTGACAGATGCCACGGCATGTCTTTATCCCAACATACTCCGTGCCATATTTTGTGAAATACAAAGAGTTACCATAAGATACATGCCAGAAGAGGTGACAGTTCCTCTATAAATCCATTGACTTGCCAGTAACCTCTCCTCTAATTGTAGCTATTCTCTTTCCTTTTCTCCCCATCCAGCCAGATCACCATGATGATTTCTAAGGCCCCTTTCACACGAGCGAGTTTTCTGCGCGGGTGCAATGCGTGACGTGAACGCATAGCACCCACACAGAATCCTGATCCATTAGTTTCAATGGGTCAGTGTACATGAGCCTTTTTTTTTTCACGCATCAGTTCTGCAATGGGTGAAAAACGCAGCATGTTCTATATTCTGCGTTTTTCACGCAGCTCTGGCCCCATAGAAGTGAATGGGGCTTCAGTGAAAAACACATTGCATCTGTAAGCAAGTGCGGGTACGTTGCGTTTTTCACTGATGGTTGTTAGGAGATGTTGTTTGTAAACCTTTAGTTTTTTTTATCATGTACAGGAAAAACGTATCAAAACGCATTGCACCTGCGCCGAAAAAACTAAACGCAATTGCAGACAAAACGGACTGAACTTGCTTGCAAAATGGTGCAAGTTTCACTGAATGCATCCGGACCTAATCCGTATCGTTCGTGTGAAAGAGGCCTAACAGTTGTAGCTTTCTGCCAAGACCTCTTGGGCTGACCCCCAAAACAAATTCAGACACCAAATTCTCGTAAACTATTACAAAACCCAGAAGAAGCCTTCGAAGCCTGTGGAACACCTTGTGTTAACGTTTCTAAAATCAGTTTTGAATAAGTTGAGGGGTGTATTTTCTAAAATTGGCTCATTTACAGGTAGTTACTGTTACTGTTAGTCTGTTTTGAAAAATTTTTGGGGAAAAAAAATTGCTTCTAAAATTCTAAGGCCTCTTTCACACTAGCGTTTTTACTTTCCGTCCTAGAGTTCCGTCCTCGGGGCTCTAGGACGGAAAGATACTGATCAGGATTATCCCAATGCATCCTGAATGGAGAGAAATCCGTTCAGGATGCATCAGGATGTCTTCAGTTCAGTCTTTTTGACTTTTCAGGACGGAGATAAAACTGCAGCATGCTGCGGTTTTATCTCCGTCCTGAAAAGCCTGAACACATGACTGAACGCCTGATCAGGCCTTAAGTCCCATTGACTTACATTGGGGCCGGATCCGGCATTAAAAAAAGACTGAAGGACGGATCCGTCCTTCAGGTGTGCGCATGCGCAGACCTATAAAACGGTGAAAAAAATACAAGACGGATCCGTCTATCCGCATGGCAAACGGAGAGACGGATCTGCACTTGCAATGCATTTGCAGACGGATCCGCAATCCGGATCCGTCTACAAATGCTTTCAGTTGTCATGCGTTGTGACGGATCCGGTGGGACGGAAGTGCACGCCGGATCCACACAACGCAAGTGTGAAAGGGGCCTAAGCCTTCTAACATCCTAAAAAAGTAAAAAAAAGTTTTACAAAATGATGCCGACATAAAGTAGACACATGGGGAACTTTTTTATGTACCATTCTCTGTCTTAAAAGCAGAGAAAATCAAATTTAGAAAATTGCTAATTTTGCCAAAAGCTCTATAGATTTAGAATTTTTTTTATAAATAAAGGTAAAGCATATCAACCCAAATTTACCACTTTCATGAGGTATGAGGTGTCACGAGAAACCATTTTAGAATGGCTTGGATAAGTAAAAATGTTCCAAGTTATTACCACATAAAGTCATACGTCGTATTTGCAAAATTTGTCTGTGTCTGAAAGGGGTTAATCTGAGCCCTATACCATGTTCCTCAATATTACTATTGATATTAATTATATTGGATAATATTAGTAGTAGTAATATTATATATTATTATTATTATTCATTTTTCCTCTCTTCTGACATAGGTGGTTGTAATGGGAGCCACAAACCGTCCTCAGGACCTGGATACTGCAATTATGAGGAGAATGCCCACGAGGTTTCACATCAATCAGCCGGTACATTAAAACATATATTTGAAAATTAATTAGACAAAATAATAAATGACTTTGAAGGTAAACATCACAATCAAGAGGCAGGATTTATGTGATCACGGGCCTCCGGCGTCCCCCTGTAGTTACACTGGCTCTGACATTTAGGTCGCCTATTGATTGCTTGTAAAGGGGCATTTACATGACTGAATGTATTTTGTGGTCCGCAAAATACGGATGACGTCTGTGTGACACTAGTGTTGCAGCCATGTTTTTTTTTTTTTTTTTTTTTTTGCGGATCCATTGATTTCAGTGGGTCGTGGCCTGCATTTGCAGCCCAAAAAAAGACATGTTCTGTCTTTTACCCTAGGTACACACCTAAGCGTTTTACGCGCTGTAAAACGCACAACATGTGAAAAGCCATGCTTCCCTATGGGCATGGTTCACATTTGGGCGTTTTACAGCGCTTTGAACGCGCTGTAAAACGGCCAACGCCCAAACAAGTACATGAGCTTCTTTGGGGCGTTTTAACGCGCCTATGGACAATGATGCCATAGGGGAGAGACGCGCGTTTGTAAGTTAACAAAACGCGCATCAAAAAACGCGCATAAAACGCGCGTCATACGCGCGATTCAGAAACGCCTAGGTGTGTTCCCAGCCTTAAGGAGCAGACATACGGAAGTGGATCTGAGTAGGCACCATGTTTAAATACTTGACTTCCGCTGTACATGTACGACTGGGGTCCAGAAGGGGTTAAAGGAAATATATTGTGGTTGGGAATGCTCTGTGAATAACAGGGTTTTTCTAGATCAGTAGAAACCCAAGCAGACCCTGCAAATGTAATAAAATAACAAAAGAAGAGATATTTACCCCTTTTCTGTTACTTCCAGTGATGTGCTCTGGTCTTCGTGTCACAGACGCCATCTTTCTGGCAGCAATGGTGACGTTTTGTGTGCACAGGACACCATGTAGCCCATCACTGGCCTCAGCAGTACATGGGACATCACCACTGCAGCCAGTAAAAATGGCAAACAGCAGAGAGGGAGGACCTTAGCGCATCGCATGAAGCGACAGAAAAGGGGTTAATATTGAGGCTTTTGTTATCTTATTACATTTACAGGGTTTGCCTGAGTTTTTATTTAACTCAGACAACCTCTTTAATAATCGGGTGCGTTCAGAAATTTGAGGAGGGTTTGTTTGTGGATTCTGTTCCTAAGTCCTCCATTAGAACCACTGATACCCCACATCCAATGTAAATGAATGGGAGTTATCCTATCCCAATCGCGTGCAATGAGGAATATGTGTGTGGAATAATGACCATGCTGCAGATTTAAAAAATGACAACGAGCAACGTTGGATTTGAGTATCCAAATCCTGAATGTGCTATCGTAGCCCAATAATTCACAGCCATGACGTGACCAGGCATGCTAGAGCTCCGTACTGCCATGGGTGGTAAGATAAGTGACAATTGCTTTAACTGTAATTATATATTATATAATTATATAAAATTGAATATCTACTTGGATTTATTTTATCATCATTCAGTCCCTTTGTGACCATGTGAAATAAATGCCCATAGCAGTTGCCTTTGCTGCCCTGTTAAGAAGGTGAATGTCAATGCCCTAGAACAGTGATGGCTAAACTCTGGCACTCCAGCTGTGGTGAAACTACGACTCCCAGCATGCTCCATTCATTTCTGTGGAGTTCTGAGAACAGCCAAGCAAGAGTGCCGGAGGTTAGCCTTCACAGCCCTAGAAGTATCTTTGGAAGAAAATAGCTTTTCTTATAGCAAAGTAACTTTTCTATGTGAGTCTACAGTATGTAAGATTCCTTGTTCGCATAGCATATTATAGAGTTTTATCACGTTTTTGTTTCCATTTCACATGAATAACATGAATAACTTGTCACACTTTCTTTGCAGTCTATGAGACAGCGAGAGGCAATCCTGAACCTCATACTGAAGGACGAGAATGTAAGTAATATATTAAGTGACGTGAATCTCTTCCTCCTTCCTTTTTCTAGAAAGAGTAAGTATTAATTTAAGACCTGATTTCATATGGACATGTTTGGTAAGAACAGTGAGATCTGGAATGTTTTATATCCCTGGAGTGATGCCCACACACACTGATCAGCTAGTGATCAGGGTAAAGGAAGTGGTCAACTCCTTATATTAAAGAGCCTTTCCTCTTAAAGGGATTGTGCCAAGTTTGCAAGTTATCCCTTATACACAAAATAGGGGATAACAAACTGATCGCTGTGGATCTAACCGCTAGCACCCCCTTCAGTCCTGAGCATGCCCTGGCACTCCATTCATTCTCTGTGGGAGTGTCAGTTATTTCTGGCAGTCACATAGAGAATGAATGGAGCGTTGGGCACTGCATGCTTGACCTGCTACTCCATCAGATCGGGGGAAATGGTACCCCTGTTCTCAAGATCATTGGAGGTCCCAGCAGTTGTACCCATAGCAATCAGTTAGTTATCCCCTATCCTTTGGATAGGGGATGACTTGCAAACTTGGCACAACCCCTTTTAAGCTGGCCATACACATTAGAGGTTTAGAGATCCGCTTGTTCTTGGACGATAAGCTATAGGAATTCAGAGCATGACCCGGATGTATATTTAGACAGTATGGGGCACTGTTTGGCTTTGCCTCCTATCTTGTAAGGCCACTCAATACACGTTCACCTTTATCCATCTGTCTGTCTTCTGCTGTAGGTGGAAACACGTGTGGATTTGGTGCAGGTTGCAAACTGTACAGATGGATTTTCTGGAAGTGACCTGAAGGAAATGTGCAGAGATGCAGCTTTGCTGTGTGTCAGGGAGAGCGTGATCAATAACACGGAAGAAAGGTTAGCATGTTCTAGGCGTGGACCTGCTGTGCTTCCTATGTAATGTGTTCTGAACGTTTAATTACAATAAGTGTTGTGCCGACACCAAAGTGCTGGACACAGAAGCAGGCAGATCAGTTGGTAAGTCGCTGCCACAGTGTAGTGGTGGCCAAGAATTATGTGGTTTGTCATCCAGATTCAATAGGGCTAATCAGCATGTGGCCACTGATAGGAATTTTCACTGGATACTGAATCTACGTCAGTAATTGTAGTCACACCTGCTCAATTCCCCAACATTACAGCGCCACCACTTTGGTGGTCGGAGCTGCAGTGATGTCACCAACTGCTCCACTTGATTGCTACATCCAGTCACAGGGTTAGTCTGCTACGTCATTCATACGTCAGGCTTATTGTCCTATTTTGCAGTATTCCTGGCCTAAAAAAAATGTAGGGGTCTTTGGAAATGCCCTTAAAGAGGTTTCTCGTCGGTACTGACGCATTCTCTGTGTTTGCAATCCTATCTGTGGCAGGGGATACTGCCTTAGCCCCAGACTTTCTGCATCTCCCTGGGGTGTGATCATCATCAGGAGATGAAGGCCACAGTCTTGCCACTGCTCTGTAGGACTTCTCTTTTCACTCTTCATATGTGCATCAGATTCAGTCCCATACATATAAACCCAGCCTGTCCAACTGGATAACGCCTCTACATCGTTTTATTCTAATGCATACATTTACTTAGGAATAATAATATAATTTTGATCAGACTAGGTTCTGTTGCCTGATAATAATTTCTTCTTTTTCCTTTCAGCCCCGATGAGGAGATCCGACCAATTCGGCAACAAGATTTAATGAGGGCTATTGACAAAATGAAGAAATCGAAAAGCGCAACCACCCAGGGGGTTTTGATGCATGTTAGTTTGGACTGATCCTGTTTCAGCTCCTATTATCCGAGCCGGGGGCAGCAGGCCTAGAACATAGACTTGATTGCTAACCAGATTTTATGATCACTAGCCCCCACTTTTGGACCTTAGTAACTATTCTCTATTAAGTAAAGAGCCTTGTAGAGAGAAGACGGTAACTCTCTAGCATCACTTGAGCTGCTGATATTGTCTTGTACCGGGTGTCCATACATTTACGTTGTACCGTCGTCTGTGTGAATGATTTGTAGAACTTCTGGAAAGGGAACCGCTGAATATAGTGGAGTGCTTCGTAGATCATGTGCAGGGTACTAGATATCTGGTGCTGTTCATTCACACGCCGTGTTTGGGCTTTTGTAAAAGGCTGAAGCCTACCAGCACATCTTCGCATCTGTACGAGAAGTGTTTTATAATCCAGGCCTTACAGTACAGGGAGTAACAGCCATTTTTTATGGTTATTTCCACATGGACTTATTTATCCACTTGTTTGGGTCCAAGTTCTAGATATATTCCCTACTGACCTTTCAGCATTACTTGCAACACTATGTCATCTTTGTGCTATGATATTCTGTTCTAAAGGGTGAAGAAGAAAAGCCTTCTGCATGTGTTTTTTGTCACCCCCCTCCAGTGCTAGTGCACGTGAAGCAATAGGCTTTAGGTAAAAGGACTGGGCCTTGCTGGGGCCCCCTGTGCGGGTAGCATGCTGCAGCACAAACCTTCAAATCCTGCATTGTCATTGTCTTTTTCAGCAAGTTAACCCCTGCCATTTGTGTCCTATATGCACACACTTATTCATTTCACTTGCTGAAAGTCCTGACATGTTGTGTTTTTTTTTTTCACTTCCTAATTTGCTAATGAGTCTTCCCTTTTAAGACCTTCAATTTTAGTTCATTTCCAGAACCTGAAATGAAATTCAGTCTTTGCTTTGATGGACATAATCATAGGTATTTACATGTAGGAAAGCCTGGAGATGTACAAGTCAATGGAAAAAAGCCATCGTGCAGGAGGCTAGAGGGAATACATTTCATTCGTATTGTAGGGATGGCCAATCTTCATGAAAACAGCGGAGTCCAGTATACATATTGTAGAGATTAGACTATGCAGTAAATATAGTGTAACGTGTTCACATGTAATGACCTGGATGCCTCTTTAGAACGCTTTATACATACAAGGGTCCAGGTTCCTGTGTGTTTATGTGCCCATAGCATTTATAAAGCTGAACGCTCTCATGACCCATCAACACTGGCCGATCTGATTCTTACATTTTTGACACATACAAAATGACTTTTGCTTTTGTGATTTTCAACATATTTAACACAGCTTGACCTGGAAGTGACCACAGAGTGAAGCATCTTCCAGAAGAATTTTCATTCGGCTTTAACTATGACAATCTGCACATAAGGGTACAGTCTCGCATGCATTGTTCAGCACTCCTTTTTAATGGCCGCTCGGTAACCCACCAACTGCGAGCCCATTAAAAGAGTTAAAATCTGATTCATTTTCTAAAGTAAAAAATTGTTATATTCAACTCTCTTCCTGTTGCTGTTCTCTGTGCTGACGGCATACAAACTGCAGCTGTGATGTCCCCGCTGCAGCCAACCACCGTCTTCAGCAGTGTACCGCTGAGGACAGTAATTGGCTGTAGGCGTCCGCACATCGCCCTCACTGTACCTGCACAGTAGCGTCAAAGGTGTACAGCACGTTATCGCTACAGCCAATCACTGTCCTCAATGACTGTACCGTATGTGTTACAAAAATGGCAGCCTAAGGCCTCATGCACACGACCATGGTTTGGTCCGAGCCGCAAAGCGCGGACCTGTTCACTTCAAAGGGGCTGCAAAAGATGTGGACAGCGCTCTGTGTGCTGTCCGCATCCGATGCTCCATTCCGTGGCCCCGCAAAAAAAAAAAAAAAATAGAGCATGTCCTATTCTTGTCCGTTTTGCGGACAAGAATAGGCATTTCTACAATGGGCCGCGTTCTGTTCCGCAAATTGCGGAACGGACAGCGGAGCAGCTTCCGTGTTTTGCGGATCTGCAGTTTGCGGACCGCGAAACACATACGGTCGTGTGCATGAGGCCTAAGGGATGGGCAAACTGCGGCTCTCCAGCTGTTGCAAAACTACAACTCCCAGCATGCAAAGACTGCTTGCAGCTATCAGCCTACAGCAGGGCATGGTGGGAATTGTAGTTTTACAACAGCCGGAGAGCCGCAGTTTGCCCATCCCTGGCCTAAGGAGTTTAATCATTTTTGATTACTAAGAAGACATTTTTGCATGCCTCCCTGATCATCCTTAAAAGGGCTGGTAAAATCCCCTGCAAAGGAAAGCATACTTACCTGCTCTTCAGTGTTGGGTCTTGACTCTTTAGATCCCTGTGCTTGGCGGCTTCATTCGGGTCTGCCACTGTGTGAACATCTGCTTTGACACGACTGTGACCCCCCTGCGTCACGTCAGTTGGTCAAGTGACGCAAGGGGAGCAGATCACCACTGCTGCAGCAGTGTCAAAGCAGATGTTGACAACAGGGGATCCACGTAAGGCATCCGAGACCAGGGAGCGAAGGAGCTGGGACCCAGCACCGGAGAGCGGGTAAGGACGCTTCCCTTTGCAGGGCTGCTCAGAAGAAGGGGTTGCCAAAAACTCCCCAAATGTGGTCAACTCCTTTAAAGTAAATGCCTACTGTTGATTACCACTATATTTAACTTTTGTTTTTATTTTTTTAGTCTAGATAGGTTTAAAATTGTGTGCTGATAAATTTCTTAGTACATGGTAGTTCCCAAACCCCCTGCCTTGACAGTTGTAAAAGTGTAGCCTCAGCTAAAGGTGAAGATCCATCTTACTGACAGGCTTCCATATTATGATCACTGGCTTTTTTCTTTTTTTTTTGGGGGGGGGGGGGGGATGGCACTCTAGCTGTGTGCCGATTTAACTTTTGTGAATAAGAGCATATAAAATAAATGTATTGAATATATATATATGTAGGGGTTGTACAGCCGGTGTATATTGATGACTTCGGTCATAAATATCTGATGAATGAGGCAAGCACTTGTAATTGCGCTGCTGCTGCAGGAAAGACGGGCACTGCAGAACTCGCACAAGCGCCTCCTCCTCTCCAAACAGCTGATTAGCGGGGGTGCTGGGAGTCAGGCCCCCGCAATCAGATTTTGATGGCCTAGGTCATTAGTATGTACCAGCTGTACAACCCCTTTAACCACCATCACAAGGTAACTCTCTCTATTAGTTGCCCTTTAACAATGAGATGTCATATGTGGTGGTGCTCACAGGGACAAGAATTGACGCTTACAGGGGTATTCTGGTTAGATTAGGTTATCCTCTATCTACAGAATAAGGAAAAACTATTAGATCAGTGGGGGTCTTACCACTGGAACCCCCACTGATAATGAGGACAGGAGCCCCATACCCCCGGAAATTAACGGAGCAGCCGGTCAGGCATGCACATGGTTGCTCAATTCATTACTATGGGAGTTCTGGAAATAGAGAATACAGCGCTCTGCTATCTCCGGAATTCCCATAGAAATCAATGGACCAGGTGCACGCATGCCCGAACAGCCTCTCCGTTCTTTTCAGGGGGTACGGGGCCCCTGTTCTCGTGATCGGTGGGGGTCCCATCGGTAGAACCCAATCTAATAAGTTAGAGGATAACCTAATCTATCTAGAATACACCTTTAAAGAGGACCTTTCACTGGTCCACAGTTTATCAGTTAAAGCTATGTACATTGAGAGCGGCACCCAGGGATGTCCCTGCACTTACTTGTATCCCTGGGTGCCGCTCCGTTCGTCCTCTGTAGCCCCCGGTACCGGCGCTCCTGCTGCTGTAATTTTGCCTGGGGCGGAGACTTCTTCTTCTCCCAGGGCTGGATCGCTGGCAAATCGCAGCGCTCAGCTCATATCCTGAATATGCCCTGGGAGAAGGAGACGCCCAGGGCAGAAGAAGGGATACAAGTAAGTGCAGGGACATCCCTGGGTGCCGCTCTGCATGTACATAGCTTTAACTGATAAACTGTGGACCAGTGAAAGGTCCTCTTTAAGTATATATTATGTCTTCATGGAGTGCATGTATTGTTTGTACGACCAGTTGATTGCGTGAGTGATCTGTCATAGCTAGTGTGACGGATTTTTCTTTTTTTGTTTTCTAATCTTCCACCCTGAATGTATCACTGATGCTTGTACATTAAAACATGTTACGTGGATTGTGACTCCTGTGTTAACGCCGCAAAAGTTCTTAATTGAACACATTTTTTTTTCCATAGCAGTATGAACATTGGCTGTCTGCAGCCATCAACAGGCTAGAGACAGGGTACGGCCATACAGAGTTTTTTGCGATCAGATTTTAAAGCAGATCTACCAAAACCAGAAGTGGATCCACCATGAAAGTATAAATCCTTCCTTTATTTTATATTTCCAATTCCTTTCGAAGCCACAATCCTGCAGGCAGATCTGCCTCAAGACCTCTTCCAAAAAACGATGTGGCCATACCCTTGAACCACCCCATGGACAAAGTGAAGACCACTTCTAGCTTCCAAGGGTAACCACTTCAGATTGTATTTACTGAAAGCCTAGTTACTGATCGTGGTCATTCTCCTACAGAAAGTGCAGATGATGCAGTACGTCCTAAGATAAACCGCTCCAGGACAGAGGTTCACTTTATCTCTAGGCAAAGGCACCCAAATACCTTTATTTGTATGGTGCCAATATGTGGTATGGTCCATTAATGACGGTGTGTTGCCTAGTATGATTAATCCATTCCAGCACTGTGACATAAATGTACATATTATGGCTTACAAGCACTTTCTGGATTTGCAGGGGAACACCAGTAACTACAAGTTTTAGGGATGACTTTTATATGTGAGGGAATTCGGTTGAGAAGAACCACGGAGATCAAATAACCCCAGGTTCTAAAGAGACCAGAGCAAATGCCGTCTGTATGGGCTCATGCACACCACCTTTTGTATTTTGCAGTCTGCAAAACACGGATCAGCAAAAAAAATTGATGTCCGTGTGCATTCCATATTTTGCGGAACGGAACAGCTGGCCCCTAATAGACCAGTCCTATCCTTGTCCGTAATGTGGACAATAAAAGGCTATGTTCTATTCTTTTGCGGAATGGACATATGGAAAGGGAATGCACATGGAGAAGCTTCAGGTTTTTTTTTTGCGGACCCATTGAAACGAATGGATCTGCATATGATCCACAAAAAAACTGAATGGACACGGAAAGAAAATATGTTTGTGTGCATGAGCTGCATATCTGTATATGCCCAGGCTGTATGTCACACTGAGATAGTAAACTATTTTAAAAAGGACCTGTCACCACTATTGACGTCTTTCTTAGTGAACAATTGTATTCCACGTGTAATGACAATTCTGGAGCATTTATTCTTATGACTGTCATTCAATTCCTTTATTATTCCTGCTGGAAGTTTATGAATAAAAGTACAACTAGGTTTTACCTGTTGGGGGGGTGTCCTTGCACAGCCTGCCATTTTCTAATCAGTGCTGCCAGTGTCACTGTGCAGGGACAAACCCCCAACTGGTAACGCCCAATTGTACTTTGACTCACAAACTTCTGATAGCAATAACTGAGCAACTGAACAATATAGGGTTAATATGAAAAGATGCTCCAGGCTTGTTTATTCATGGAGAATAAAATCATTTACTATAACGGACACATCAGCAGTGATGACGCATCGTCTTTACGTCGTGGTTTTCAATGTATGATGATTAGGTTAGATATTGGGTATTATACACTCATTTTCTGACTTATTATATTCATAATGCATAAATTGAGGATCCTTGACAAAAACCACCACTAGATGGCAGTCTTCATTTTAAGACTTGAACATCCTCAGTCACATAATCCAGCAGTACAATGACCCCGAGCGTTCGATGAAAGCCTTATGAGCTGGATTTAATTAAAAAAATGTATTCAAATTTCCTGTGCTGATCAGCTGGGACCTTTTGACCAAATGTTAGTTCCATTATAGGTCAGCGTAACCCAAGCTAATGGAGCCCGAAGAATGCTGCAAATAAATTCAACCGAAGGTACTTCTGCCAAAATTCAAAATACCAAAGTAAATTAACCATAGGCCACATTCAAATAGTTGAAATTTGACCACAGGACCTGTCCCCACCCCGCAGTCAAATGAAGTGACCTTAGATCACCATAGCATTCTGTGATGATCTAAGTCCAGTTCATATGAACTACGGGAGTTCGAAACTTCCTTAAATTGTCACTTTTGTTGGTGCACTCATTTATGTTTTATAAAAATCACTAGTTTATTTGCAGCGTATGGCCAAAAACAGGGACGGACTGGCCATAGACCACACACAAATTTCCTGGTGGGCCACCTAAGCCCTCCTCATCTCCGCAGGCTGGATACATAATCATATGATACTTTCAGCATTAAACGGCTTATCCAACACCTAAAATGCCCAGGCACCTCATATGGGTTATACTTACCCGGCACCCATATCCCTCCGGATCCCTGCCATGCCACTGCAGCATTATGGGTGATGCTAGGGATGCTTGTTCTCATCGCGGCCTGTTATTGGTTACCCCCCAATCCTCAACCCCCCATCCCCGTCATTTTGATCCGCGCGACGTGAAAATGCAGCAGAGGCCTTGCGGTCATCCGGTGCGATGCGTGTGCCAGGGAGCAGGGTAAGTATAACTTGTATGTGGTGCCCGGACATTATAAGTATTGAATAACCCCTGTAATTAATGCTTTGTGTATCAGGTACTTATGCCGTGGGCTGGCAGCTGCAGGTGCCCTACTGCATTCACCTGTATCGCCATCCTCTTCAAGGTAAAACAGTGGAATACTGCAGCGGGGGTGCATGAATTTTATGCTGTACTTGCCCACAACTCTTAGTTTTTTTCCTGGGCCACTTTATGCTTGTGGTCCGCCCCTGGCCGATGGTACAGAAAGACACAGTCCTCTGTGGCATACAACCAATGCAATCATTTAATGGCAGCTCTGCTCTCACCTCCTAGATATCAGGGCAGCTCTTGGATGAGGCATGTACATGTCAGTGCTGATGCTCACAAGCAGTCAGGCACGTGAGGATGAGCACGTGCATCGGTAAGCTTATTGGTGCCCAAATGTTTAGACCTCATGCACATGGGTGTATATCGTATATGCGTCCAGTTAAAAATTTTTCTGCGGATTGCATATGGACCCATTTCTTTTTATGGGTCTGCAAAAAAACAAAAAAAAAACAGACCGCATGCGGATGTCATCGGTGTGCTATCCACATCTGTGTGTCCATTCCTAAAAAAGATAGAACATGTCTTATTCTTGGCCGTAAAATGCAGACCACAGACCCACTGAAGTCAATGGGTCCGCAAGAAAACGGACACAACAAAGACATCATCCATGTTTTGCAGACCGCAAAATTGATACGGAGCCCTGAAAGACTAGAAGCTGTACATCCTACTAGACTATGCCATAATAAAAATAAATAAACCAATGGTTTATTACCTGTGAGATGGCTCTATCGGGTATTTAGCTGTGTGAAATGGATCTGGCAAGCTGTTCTGGCACAGAAACAGAGGAATCTTGCTATTCACCTTCAGACCCCATTGACTATAATGGGATCCGTCCGGTTTCCAGTATAAGTACCATCTTGCATGCAAAGGATCTTATCTGGCTAAAAGCCGGCATTTCGCAGGAAAACGGCCAGATCCTATTATGGTAAACTGGATCCAGCAGTGAATGGCAGTATTCAGCTGGGCCGGATCTGGTGAATTCCGGCAGGTTTAACCTACCTTTGGGCTGGTTTCACACGAGCGAGTGTCACGCTTCGGACTTGCAGTGCAGCTCCCATCCTGAACTTCCAGCACTGCTGGGGTCGCACAGCATTATGTCAGTGTTATACAATACATTTCAGACCTCTAAGGGTTACATAGTATCATAAATCAATATGATATGCAACCCCAGCAGTGCTGGGAGGTCAGGACGGGTGCTGCACTGCGAGTCCAGAGCGTGACACTCGCTCGTGTGAAACCAGCCTTACTGTGCGATTAGAAGTCATATATGTCCTTGACCCCAAGGCATTGGAGCATAGGTGTGATTGCCAAATCTAGTCCCACTTCAGAAGCCATAAAGTGAAATACTGTGGATGGTAATGCGATAAGATCTGAGTATGATGAGAATATTTCAATAAACATGATTTTACAACTCTGCTTTCAGATTCAGGCTAGCAATATATAACAGGAAGTTTAGTAAAACTGGCTTTTGAATAGTTCACGCCCGTGTACTCCTATAACCTCACATGTCCACGGCATGCGGCAGTCCAGGTCATGGTTGGTTTGACCATTGCCTTAATTACTATATGGCCATATTGCACCTTGTAAAGGTGTTTGTTGTCTTCGGTTTAGTTCCTAACAAGTGTTTCTAAGGTGCCAGCCTTGTGATGAAGTAGAAAAAATGATTGTGTTTTTTCTTCACAGTACACACTTTGCCTGTTGGTGTCTTACAAGGTATGGCTACTGTCCCAAAAAGTTTCCTAAATTGAGTGTGGTCGTCTACTTTATTTTTACATCATCTGGACCTGAAGCATTGGCTTTGGTGGCATGAGAGGGGACGTAACATGATTGTCCATTTTGGAATCTGTCAGGAATTGGTGCCCATTCAGATAAAAGAGCACTGGGATGTTAGATGTGAAGGCCTGGCTCACAGCGTTAGGGCTGATGCACACGTGTTTTTTGTCCGTATCTGATCTCCATTGTTTGCGGGTCAGATGTGGACCCATCCACTTCAGTGGGGTGCAAAAGACGCAGACAGCAACCGTGTGCTGTCTACATCCGTTCCGCAGCCCCCCAAAACATGTCCTATTCTTGTCCGTTTTACAGACAAGGATAGGACAGTTCTATAGAGGGCAGGGCGTTCTGTTTTGCAAAATGCAGAAGGCACAAGGCCGGTATCCGTGTTTTGCGGATCAACAATTTGCACAGATCATCCCAAAGCTGATCCATGGGGTTGAAGTCAGGACCCTGTGCCATCACTCACGCTCCTCCACTCCACCAAACTCATGAAGCCATGGGGGAATTTACTAATGCTTATATGCTGGTCTTGTGCCTTGCTTTGCACAAAAATGTGCAAGACAACTGGGTCAGGAGGGGGCAGGACCTACGTGGCCCGACACATTTTAGATTGCTTACCCCAGTAAACAGGCATAAATTGCACCAGAATACTTGTTCAACCTTTTTAAAGTCGTTCAGCTCTTCAGTACGGCCCACACTACTTGCTATGTTTGTCTAGTCCAGGGATCAGCAACCTTCGGCACTCCAGCTGTTTTGAAACTACAATTCCCAGCATGCTCCATTCATTTCAATTTGAGTTCTTAGAAGAGCAGAGCAAGTATGCATGCTGGGAGTTGTAATTTGACAACAGCTGGAGTTGCCTACCCCTGGTCTCCGGATATGGTATGGCTGGGTGCCTGCTTTATGCACCTATTTGCCATGGGTGTGACTGATCTCAATCACTAGGTGTGGTGTTCACACACAGTGTACATTTGCAGAACCTGTCTTTATCTCTTTTCATACAGCTTCTGTAGCGACCATCGTTTTTAGCTACATGTCCTGGTTTGGTCACCAGAAGATAATATATAAAATATGCTGCCAATGCAGATTTCTGCCACTCAAGCAGCGAGGTACATAAGCAGACGTGCAATAACGTTATAGTATGTGCCATTAGTGGAATGAGCTGGATGTTAAAGGACCTGCCAGGTCCTTAATGCTGCGGGCAGCACAGAGTAGTAATCCTCTGATTTCCACTTACCCGGTTTTATGTAATGGTTTTTAAGAACTTTCAGGTCTATTCTGCAGAGCGCATTCATAGTTACATAGTTAAAACGGTTGAAAGAAGACATAAGTCCATCAAGTTCAACCAAGGGATAGGTGGGGACCCGCTAGGGGTAGGCGCTCATCTGATGAATATAATTGGACCCCTTGCAGGCCGTGTGTTTCCGGGTATAATATGTAAGTTCTTAAAAACCACTACACAAATCCACATGAAATCAGCATCTGTTACTATTAGTGTTGAGGGAAGCGAGCTACCGATGCTTCATCCGAAGTCACTTCGTTCAAAACTTCAGAATAATACTGTACGGAGATCCGTCTCCGTACAGTATTAGAATGTATGGGCTCCAAAGTTAGTCATTCACGAAGTCGTGCGTGACTTCATTGAATAACTTCGGTAGTTGATTTTTAAAGTGGAAAACCACTTTAAAACTTAAAACCGAATTCAGCTTCGGTTCCGAGGTACTAGTCGTAACAGAAGCCAAGTTCGCTTTTAAGTTTTAAGTGAGGAGGGAATGTGTATCACCCTCCCTCCCCTCCCCCCTCCATCCTCCAGGCATTGGCCCACAGGGAAATTTTCCTGTAAGATCCCTGACTACAGAATTTTTTGGGATTGTGGTAATTTACGAGTCAGGCTGTGACCCCATCACTGCTACACAGACATCTTTGATTCTGATTTTCATTTTCACAGAAAGCATTTTAAAATGAAATCAGTGAAACTGGTTGTTGGAAAAAACACTGGTGGAGATTTATCAAAACTGGTGTAAAGGAAAACTGTCTCAGTTGCCCATAGCAACTTTCAGAGCGCCTTTGGAAAATTAAAGGCGGGATTTGGTTGCTATGGACAACTAAGCCAGTTTTCCTTTACACCAGTTTTAATAAATGTCCCCCACTGATTATTATTTTCACCTATGGTCTTGTGATGTGAACTGGTTCCAGGATATGCTGTGCGCTGTCACTCTGGAAAGGCTTTTTTAAGACTAGGAGTATATTTAGAAATATCTTGACGTCCTGTGCAGAGGATCTTCCCAGTGGATCTTTAGGGTATGGCTACACAGCGCCCATGATCGCAGGGGCATCGCAGTGTAGAGGTCATACCATAAAAATCAATGAGGCCACACAGGGAGTTGCGCACGTGGTGCGATTGCAACCCCTGAATCGCAAAAAATCCAGCAGAGTTGGATTTTTTGCAATTCAGGTGTCGCAGTCGTGTGACTTGTGATGTGACACCATTCATTTCTATGGGAGCTCCGCTCCACTGCCATGTCACTACGATCCTGGCTGCGACAGCTGTAGCCATACCCTTAAAGAGGTTGTCTGGTTCCAGCAAAAAAAACAAAAAATTGGGCAATACAGTACTTGGAAATGGCCTAAAATACTAAATTAAGCTTTAATTTCCTAGTAGATCCAGCACTGCAACTCTGTTTAATGATTCTGGTTAATTATAATGCTTTATAATGCTGTGTGTTCCACGTACGTGAGCCTTACACGGACAGCACACATTTCTTTTAGGCCTCATACACACGACCGTTCTGTTTTTTTTGGTCTGCAAATTGCCATTATGCAGATGCCTATCCTTGTCCGCAAAACGGACAAGAATAGGACATGTTATATTTTTCTTGAGGGGCTACGGAACGGAACTCCGTGTGCTGTCCTGCATCTTTTGCGGCCCCATTGAAGTGAATGGGTCCACACCTGAGCCGCAAAAACTGCGGCTCGGATGCGGACCAGAACAACGGTCGTTTTTTACCTCAGTCTGTGTTTTTAGCAGGGATGCATGCTCTATTTTGTTCGTGCTCACAGATCTATCATGCCCAATATAGTCTATGGATCTGTGAAAACCACAGATGCAACACAGATACCATGCGTGTTTCACGGATCATTAGGAAAAGGATGCTTCGAAAATTATTTTTCAGCTGTTCAGTGTCAGTGAAACACTCGGATGCCACACGGACAGCAAAAAACACACTGACCCAACATGGATCCATCACGAACATCTTCACAGAGGCATCGCTGACCACCTGCTCACGGATTTAAGCACGGACGTGTGAATGAGGCTTTATACTGACAGCATTACGCCGTGCCCGAGTCTATATCAGGAAATCATGCTGAGACGGACACACTCCTCTGAAAGAGGCCTTGAGTTAAGGTCATTTCTCAGCATTGTCCACTTTTTTGGCAGACAACCCTTTCAAAAGGATTTCTGGGTAGATCCTCTGTACAGGACATCAAGAAAGATGTCCTGTACCATATAGATAATGCTGGATATATTATTTTAATTATATTATTAAATTATATTATTTTTATTATCTGTTTATCCCCATCATCTATTTATCCCCAGGACTGTGACTGTGATGAGGGGACATCCTCTGCGTCTGGAGGAAAGAAGGTTTGTGCACAAACATAGAAAAGGATTCTTCACGGTAAGAGCAGTGAGACTATGGAACTCTCTGCCTGAGGAGGTGGTGATGGTGAGTACAATGACCCTGGGAACACACCTGAGCGTTTTTCAGCGCGTTCAGCGCTGAAAAACGCTCAACATGTGAAAAGCCATGCATCCCTATGGGCATGGTTCACATTTGGGCGTTTTACAGCGCGTTTGAACGCGCTGTAAACGCCCAACGCCCAAACAAGTACATGAGCTTCTTTGGGGCGTTTTAACGCGCCTATGGACAATGTTGCCATAGGGGAGAATCACTGAATCGGCGTATGACGCGCGCTTCTTAGTTACAAAACGCCGCATTCAAAAACAGCGCACATACGCCACGATTCAGAAACGCCTAGGTGTGTTCCCAGCCTAAAGGAATGCCCCATTTGCACAATGCAAACACTTGATTGCTCACAAGACACACAAAATCACAACACAAGTGAAGGTAAATATATAAAATGTATTTGCTATGCAACGTAAGCAGTATTCATATGACATTGAGAGATACATCGGTAAGTACAGTAATTTGTCTTCAAGGCACATATGTCACCTTCTAATAAATACAGGCTCTATAAAATAGCCCAGATCACAACATAATTAAATATCATACAGGACAAGCAGACAGACTTGTGACAACCAATCCTTCATAATTGCTGCAAATCAGCGCCAGACTGACCTCTATGGGATCTGGTGACCAGATCATGTCATGGATCGTCGACCTCCGGCATTCCAGCTGCTCTGAAACTACAACTCTCAGAATGCTCAGTTCACTTCTGTGGGAGTTACAGAAACAGCCAAGCAAACGTTGATGCTGGGGGTTGTAGTTTAACAGTGGCTGACCCCTGTTCTAGACTCCAGCCCAGAGATCTTGGAACACTTCATTTACTGTAAAACATAAATCACACAAAAATTTTTTGGGGGGAATTTATCATTTGCGGTGGTTTTGGTGTCAGTTTTAAGTCTCTCTTTGCTTTCTGAGGTTGTATAAAATGTATTAAATGTCACACAGTAACAATATATTTGGCACAAGTGCAATGTGGTGTGCGACGAAGTCTGTAAAAGTACACCAGGGGGTTGCCTGGCGTGGAGAGGAAACTTTAAAAAAAAAGTTTCATATCATAAAAGAAACCTAAAGTTGTTCTAATCTGACATCCTGATCTACTTTTCACTCCACTTCTAAAAGTGGCGAAAACCACTAAATGTCGCAAAAATATGCACCGCTTGCGACATTTTTGCACTGCAAAATTGGAATGGCCGACTTGATAAGTGTCTCCCTTGGTCCTTTAATACAATGCATACACATGGACATATCGACTTAAAAAAGACAGAAACATAGTCATTTGGAACAATTTATAAAAATACAGATTTTCTTTGTAGTACTAAATAATCTGGTCATCAGATGTGACACAAGGACATATTTCACAATTCTGTACATATAGTAAACATGATAGGACAATCATGGAATTCGGTTTACATTTCCATCTTCATGTCGTCTTAACGCAGACCTGTTGGGTGATTTCTGCTGAGCAGGAGGTGGTAGAGGATGAGAAGCTGAGCTCTAGTAGCATTTTTGCAGCTCGGGCGCGGACCCATTCACTTCAATGGGCCACAAAAGCTGCAGACAGCACACTGTGTGCTTTCCGCATCCGTTGCTTCGTTCCGTGGCCCCGCAAAAAAATAGAACATGTCCTATTCTTGTCCGTTTTGCGGCCAAGAATAGGCATTTCTATAATGAGCCATCCGCTCCTTAAATTGCGGAACGCACACGGGCAGCATCTGTGTTTCGTGGATCCCAATTTGCATTCATCTTAAGAGGGCGGCTTGCATTCCAATGTTGTCTGCTGGAGCATCATCTTTCAGTAAAAACAGCATTTATAAGTAATGCCCTGACAACGCCATTACTAATTTGCCTTCAGTTTCTCCCTGTTACCTATAAGCTGTGTCTCCAAAGCCACCAAATGACTTTCACACTTGCGTTAGAGGATTCCGGCAGGCAGTTCCGTCTAACAAATGCATTGCAATACTGGATCCGTCTCTCCGGTGTCATCCAGAAAACCAGATCCGGTTTTAATTTTTTTACAAATTTAAAGGTCTGCGCATCAGTTTTTCCGGAACACTTGGTACCAGATCCGGCATTAATGCATTTCAAGGGAAATGAATGTCGGATCCGACATTCCGGCAAGTGTTCCGGAATTTTGGCCGGAGAAAATACCACAGCATGCTGCGGTATTTTCTCCGTCCAAATACCGTAAAAGGGACTGAACTGATGCACCTGGAACGGATTGCTTTCCATTCAGAATGCATTAGGATAAAACTGAAGTTTTTTTTTTTAGGTATTGAGCCCCTAGAACGGAACTCAATACCGGAAAACTTTAACGCTAGTGTGAAAGTACCCTTACTGGGGTTGGAAGTTAAAGGGATTTTCCGACTAACAATACTCATTCCATATCCAAACAGAAAGAGAGGGTAGGTATCTGATTGCTGGGGGTCCGACTGCTATGCTGCGGATAGGGGGTAAGCATTGTTTGTGGGAAAATCCCTTTAAAGGGCATCTGTCAGCAGATTTGTCCCTATGACACTAGCTGACCTGTTACATGTGCACTTGGCAGCTGAAGGCATCTGTGTTGGTCCCATGTTCATATGTGCCCCGCATTGCTGAGAAAGATGATGTTTTAATGTATGCAAATAAGCTTTTAGGAGCAACAAGGGCGTTGCCGTTACACCTAGAGGCTCTGCTCTCTCTGCAACTGCTGCACCCTCTGCATTTTGATTGACAGGACCAGGCAGTGTAAAAATGATCACGCCCCGACACTGACTTCTCCAATCAGAGTGCAGAGGGCGCGGCAGTTGCAGAGAGAGCAGAGCCTCTAGGTGTAATGGTAACGCCCGTTGCTCCTAGAGGCTCATTTGCATATAGTATAATTTCATTTTTCTCAGCAATGCGGGCACATATGAACATGGGACCAACACAGATGTATTTAGCTGCCAAGCGCACATGTAACAGGTCAGCCAGTGTCATTGGGACAAATCTGCTGACAGATGCCCTTTATTGTCCTACGTTATAGTAAGAAGAGCAGCTCTTAAGAACAAACTGCAGGTCCAGCAAGTGAAATACGGTACATAGAATATAAATGTTTATCCGCACACGTATGTCTTATTATTACATAAGGGTATGCTACCTTCCAGACGACCCAAAACAGAGGTCTCAACCTACAAGGAATGTAACTGCTGGAATTTGTCAAAGTGCAACATTGTTTAGCTGGCAAGTGATTATTGATTATAAAAAATAGTCATTATAATTGTATTAAAAGCTTTAAAATAGTTTAGAAATTAACATAGAAATAGATTTAAAATTTAATTATTAAAAAATAAAGTAGAAAACACTAGAACATTTCCTCTGTACGTGCTTCAAATCAACTGTTCTTCTCCAGGGAGCAATAATAATCTGTCAGGACTTTCCAGGCTTTGGGGGCCATGAAACCATCTGGGGGGTTTTCTCCTTCACGTGCCAGCTTTCTCATGCGGGTTCCAGAGATGAAGTCAAATTCATTGTGTCTAAAATTAAAAAAGGGAAAGCATCCCTTCAGTGTGGCTATCTTTACATCACAGAATAGCTAAAGAAATGTTCAAATTCAGCACAACACCTTTAAATAAAGGGGGTCCAAGTCCGGACTCCATGATAAGTGCAGGGAGCTGAACTTGACCCAGCTTTCAGGTCTTGCTGGTGGAAGGGGATCCTCAGTTGGGGACCTCCATCTATTATCTTGTACTGGTTGTCCAATCAGGATGCCCCTGTTCTTATGCCCGGTTAAAGGGGGTGCCCAGTTCTGTAAACTCTCTCTCTAAGTGCCCATGCACACAAACGTATTTTCTTTCCGTGTCCGTTACGGGTGTTTTTTGTGGACCATAGTCAGAACCATAAGTTTCAATCGATTCGCAAAAAAAAAACTGAAGTTACTCCGTGTGCATTCAGTTTCCGTATGTCCATTCCGCAAAAGCAATAGAACATGTCCTATTATTGTCCGTATAACAGACAAGGATAGGACTGCTCTATTAGGGGCCAGCTGTTCTGTTCCACAAAATACGGAATGCACACGGACGTCATCCGTATTTTTGGCGGATCTGTTTTTTAGGATTGCAAAATACATACAGTCTTGTGCATGAGCCCCAAGTCAGAGAGGGTGTGTACAGAAATAGCAGCTACTGTTCTGCTGGGCTTAATGTGACCAAGTATTACAGTAATGCTTAATGAGTTGGTCCTAAAGAGCTGCTAATGTCATTCAAAAATCTGTATGTAAGGGTGGGTTCACAGCACGTTTTTTCCATCCGTTAAACGCAGGGATGCCCACCCTGCAGCCCTCCAGCTGTTGCAAAACTACAACTCCCAGGATGCCTGTAGAGCCTACAGCTATTAGGGCATGCTGGGGGTTGTAGTTTTGCAACAGCTGGAAGGCTGCAGGTTGAGCATGCTTGTTTTAATGAATACAAAAAACTTATATGTTAAACAGATGTCTCAGACTGATGCCATACGGTGGCATCCTTTCACCATAGAGTTCCATTGTAAAAAAAAAAGTATACCTCTTTTTACCATTGTAAACAAAAAACAGCATATATCGTATTTTTCGCTTTATAAGACGCACTCCCCCCCCCCAAAAAAAATGGGGGGAAATGGCTTATAAAGCGAATACCAGTGAGCGCTTCAATTATGGAAGCGTTCACTAGTATACATTAGGTGCCGGGAGAGGGGAGTGAAACGCTGTGAGCGCTTCCTGTACTCACTCTCCCTGGTCTTCCTTCCTGGGGCCGCGGGCGCACTGTCCTGACCGCGTACAGCATAAGGACGTAGTGCGTGCACTATGACCCGACGGTGCACGAAGTCAGCTGTTTATGCAGCGCTGGTCAGAGAAGATGGGAGCGTGACTTCTAAAGAGACCGTCGGATCCAGAGAGGAGCTGCGGTGCAGGGGAGGTAAGAGAAGTTTTTTTATTTTAAGGTCTGATCTGAGGTCCGATGGGGGTCTGAAATGGAGGGCTGATATGATGTCTAAAGAAGGTCTGATGGGCATCTGATGCGGGTCTAATATGAAGGTCTCATATAATGTCCTGATATGGGGGTCTTATGTAATGTGCTGATATGGGGGTCTTATGTAATGTCCTGATATGGGGGTCTCATGTAATGTGCTGATATGGGGGTCTTATGTAATGTGCTGATATGGGGGTCTGATGTGATATCCTGTTATGGAGGTGTGATGTAATGTCTTGGAGGATTTGATATGGGGGTCTGATGAAAATTTTTTTTTTCTTATTTTCCTCCTTTAAAACCTGGGGTGCATCTTATCAACAGGTGCGTCTTATAATCCAAAAAATACTGTACTTTTTTTTACTGGACTGTGCAGTATATAAGAAAGTGGTGTGCTGCGTTTTTGTATCCTTTTTTTCCTAACGTGATGTGAACCCACCCTAAACTGTTTTAAAGATGAGCAGGGCACAGGGTAAAGAGTCCACGCTTGTCTGGACTGGCAGGTTCTTCCCTATGTCCAAATAGGCAGTCCTCATAAAAAGGATTGTGCCATGAAACATATTCTACATTTTTCCACCAGAAGCTGGATCTGAATACATTTGTAAATTGCATGTAATTAAAGAGTTAGTCTAGCCACTGAGCTATTCAATAAAATCTATCTGTTTAGCGCCACCTGCTGTTCGTTCTTTTCCTCATTTCTTGTCCACCTCACTGAGGTGGGCGCACTTTTTCAGTTTGTCAGTAGCCATATCTTCTGTGGCAGTAACAGAGACAGAGGGCTGCGGCAGAAAGGCCATGCTCACTGAGTTATGATAAGGAGACAGCTACAGAAATGACCAATTCTCTGAAAGGACACTCCCCCTGCGCTGCCAGACTGAAAACTAGCAGAACAGTTGGCGCAAGGAATGGGGAGATCTGTGGATCCATGTGAGGTACAGGGCTGGTTCTAGCTTTTTTAATTTAATTTTAATGTCTGATTTTCATTTTTCACAATAATCATCACACAGTGGACTCTTCTCCCTATGCCTGGAGGTTGTCGGGATTTTATTTTGCCCATGGTTTGGGCAGCATGAAAGGGATGACAGCTTCCCTATAATGGCAGTAATCTCTTTAAAGAACATCATGGTTACAAACTTCCAGCCTTGACATTGCTACTTATATGGAAACGGATGTTTCAAAGAGGACCTCTCCCCGCTCCTGACATGCCTGTTTTAATAGCTTCATGCATTCCCCTCGTAATAACAATTCTGGAGCATCTATTCTGATGGCTCTATGTCGTGCCATTCCTTTAGTATTTCTACTAGAAGCTATGAGTGAATTGCTAGCAGTCTGCAGTAAGGGTACAGAGGGGAGGTAACCAGTTGGGGGTGTGTACCTGCACAGAATCACTCTTTCCAATCAGTGCTGCCATTGTCAGACTCTGCAGGTACACACCCCCAACTTGCTACCTCCTCTCTGTACCCTTACTGCAGACTGCTAGCAATTCATTCATGACTTCTAGTAGAAATAATAAAGGTATGGCACAACATATAGACTTAAGAATAAATGTTTCAGAATTGTTATTACATGGGGAATCCATGAAGCTATTAAAACAGGCATGTCAGGAGCGGGGAGAGGTCCTCTTTAAATGTAGATTTTAAAGGTGTTTGTTAATTAATTCTTTTGTTCAAGAGACCTTGGGAAAGGACACCGTTTTAGCTGTGCCCAAAATCGCATGGCGTTCTCAGCTCCATGTGGATATGGCTGTGAGCTGCATGTGCATATGGCTTTGGGTGTGAGGGTAATTCAGTCCTGCACCGTCAGGCAGCGCACCTCAGGCATCTAACAACTTGTGCATCAAGTTGCATATCTCTAATATTGCTACATCTGAAGGTGTTCTGTTGCAACTCCTTTACCCTCAGTTCACACTTTCGCGTAAAACGCCGCTTTTGAACGCACATAAAAACGCACAACAGTAAAGGAACCATGCATTCCAATGAGGGTGGTTCACACTTGCGCGTTTTTATGCGCGTTCATAGGCGCCTATAAACGTCCGACGCATAGGCAATTATGTTCGCGTTAATTCGGGCTTTTTTCGAGCGTTTGGTGCTAATAGAATTCAATGGGAAACGCGATAGGCGTGTTGTTCGGGCGTTTGTGCTGCGTAAAACGCGCCTATGGACGCAGCGTTTTCAAAATTCACACCTCAGATTGGCCAAACTATATAGGGAGGGCTGTTTGGTCATTGGCCAACTATGCAGTCAATCACATAAACGCGCGTCAAACGCGCCTACACTATTTACCAAAACGCTTGAAAAAAACGCGCCTACACGCCAGTCTTGAACGCACCAAAAACGCTAGGCTTCAAAACGCTCAGGTCTGAACCCAGTGTTAGGGCTGGGGACCACAATCCAATCTATGTGTGGCTCCTGGGCACCTACCTTTCTTTGTCATAGAACTCCATGGCTTTGTTCTTTGTGTTGTAGGCAGCCACTCTGAATGGGATGATCTCCACAGAAGTCAATCCCGGGGCCATGCTCAGGACTTTTCCACCATGTGATGGCTCGTAAAGATCCACTTTGGTCTCCGGATGTGGCATACCAGCAGGGTCTCTGCCTACAATATAGAAGTTGGATCCAGCGATCATCCGAGACCTGCAGTGCCACTGAACCTGTGAAGAAAAGAACACGATAGAGACATGGCTTTTATAATCCGCTTTACACATGCATACGTGTATTTTAGGTATAGTTTTGTGAGTAGAAAACAATAGAGTTCTTCCGTGTCATTTTTACCAGAGGAACCATCAAAGTAAATGCTTACATATAAATATCGGGCTTCAAGAGGTAACGGTTTACAACCAGTTTTAGCTTCAGTTTTCTGATTCTGACCTGAAACGCGTTGCAAATTAACTAATAAAAGCATTCCTGAACCTGCACTGTAACCTGATTGTCCTCTGGAGATCCTGGTTGTCTTATTCTGTACCTAAGCTTTGGACAGAATAGAGCAAGCCTCATACCGTTATCGTAGCCATAATTGTGTTAACGTTGAACATTATGATAATAATGATAATATATATTTACCGTATATAACACCTTTGAAGACCTCACTATAGTGAAATACCCCCAAAGGTTATGCCCTAACATACAGCAGCTTGCAAATATGTGTTGCTTGATGCATTCTGGTATGCTCACTATTATTGAAATATACATGCAATAAAAATGTTGTAAAGTTCATTTTTCTAACAAGTTTATTTTCCTTCATCAGGAGTATGGAGCTAATGCTAAAGCTGAAGCCATAACGTGGCGAAACATGTCGAGGGGAGCATCGGGCTTTAGGTTTTAACTAGTGAGTGATAACTAGTGAGGGATAACCGCATTGGTGACCTGTATATAGTTAAAGGGCTTTTCTGAGACTTAAATACTGAGAAACTATCCTCTATCCTCTGGATAGGTCATGAGTATCTGATCGGTGAGCGTCTGACACCCAGGAACCCCGCCAATCATCTATTCGAGAAGGTACCGGTGCTCGCAGTAGCGAGCTTTCCCTGGGCCATATGACGTCACGTTCATCGGTCACATGACCTAGTGAATGGGACTGAGCTGTGATTCCGGACACAGCCACTATACGGCGCTGTGCCTGGTGAGCAGGGAGAAGGCCATGGCGCTCACAGGAACCTTTTGAAACAGCTAATCGGCGGGAGCCCTGGGTGTCAAAACCCCACCATTTAGACACTGATGACCTTAGGATACTTAGGAACGGGGTGCATTGCTCACAGCTTACAGGGAACAGACATGCCTCTTGTACATAGGTGGGGAAATATTTAATAATAGGGGCAAGTAGGAGGAATATCATATTGTACTAAGGTGCAGCGATATACAAGGTGGACCCTGTACCCCCCTTCCCCCCCCCCTCACCTACACCCCTTCAGCGCCAGAAGCCTAATATTGGTTTTGACCAAACAAACCTATTCAGAGTCAAAGCATACGCTGATAATCGAGCCCCTTTTCATTCTGAATAAAGCCTCCAGCGTTTGTGGTCCGCAAATCGTGGACTCGCAAAACACGGATGCGGTCCGTGTGCATCCCACAATTTTCACGGTACTCATTGTAGAAAAGCCCATTCTTCTCTGCAAAATGGGCAAGAATAGGACAGGTACTATAATTTGTGACCCAGTCTCACGGATGCGGATAGCACATGGGTATCATTGTTTTTTTTTTGTGGACCCATAGAAATGAATGTGGTCAGTGTGATCCGCAAAAAAATGCAAATCGGACATGGACCAAAAATACAGTCTTATACATGAGGCCAACAAACAGACATTTGCTGGTTCGGAGCACAAGTACAATTAGTGGGAACAAGTTCCTATGAGATTTGTTCCAGATAAATGGCCAGAAAATGAGGCAGTGTAATAAGCGCTTTAGCGCCAGAAATGTTGCCGTACAACGCTAGTATACATGTGCAGCCTCAACACAATTACAGGTGGACATTTTCACCATCATTGAAAGGTCTGGGAAGTCAGTGTTCTAGAAATGTTTTACTTTTCTACCTTCTCAGCTATGCACAACCCCAGCCAGACGCCTCTCATCTACTGTTCGAAAAATCGTTAAGATAAAATATGGCGCAGGAAACGTATTTGTCTGCCAGTTCTCCAGATTAAACCAGCTGCAGATATCAGCCATGGATTTTGTTTCCTGAAACACCCTGAACTAATGTTCCTGTCTTGTTAACACACCCGTGGAATGTTTTTTTTTTGGCTAGAAGTTTTAACCCTTTCACCCCCAGAGTTTTTTTTTATTTTGCGCTCCCTGCCTTCCCAGAGCCATAGCATTTTTATTCGTCTGTTCACATAGCCATACGAGGACTTGTTTTTTGCAGGACAAGTTGTACTTTCCAACGCCACCATTTAATATTCAAAATAAATGTGGAGCCCCAGTTATGGGTCTACAACACAATGAAAGCCAGATATCCCTCAAAGGAAGGAAAATCGAGCAAAGGGGTGTCTCCATTACAGAGATCACCAAATCCACCATATTAAGTGGCCCCTATGTCAAGATCCCACTTTTTTACAAGCTTTAAGGATGTGACGGGAAAAACCTAAGCCAGTTATCCATCCACAGACAGCTGTTTCAGGGTGTTGCCCCTCATCAGTGCGGAGTAGGATTCTGGCTAACCTGGAGCAATGCCTCGGAGACCATTTAATATTGCATATGATGTAGTGGGAAGCGGGAAAAAAAATTCCAAATGGGGTAAAACATTTAAAAAAAAAAAAAGCAATTCCACCACAGTTTTACGTTTTTTTTTATTTACGACGTTCGATGTGCGATGAAACTGACCAGTTACTTTTATTCTACAGGTCAGTACGAATCCGGCGATACCTTATATGTCTAGTTTTTCTTGCGTTTTGAAAGTGGGAAAAAAAAATCAGTTTTAGTTTTTGTCACCATATTTTGACCCCTATAACTTTTTTGTAATTATGTGTACAGAGCTGTATGGGGGGGGGGGCTAATTTTTTGCGGGGCAATCTGAACTTTTCATTGATACTATTCTGGGGTGTGTATGACTTTTTCATCACTTTTTATTTATTTTTTTGTAGAAAATGAAGCGACCATAAACAGCGAATCGGCCATTTGGACGCTTTTTTCCGTTTTGCTGTTTGCCGTGTGGGCAATATATTTTTATACTATGGTCGTTTTCACACATCGCAACACCCTTGATGTGTATTTTTTTCATTTTTTTAGATATTTTTAAACTTTTTTTTTTTTTTTTACAATTTTTATAGTTCCCTATAGGGAACTATAACAAACAATCAATCATCTGATTGCTATTATCATAGACCCCAAAGCACTTGCATTGAAGTCTATGATGATTTTCCTTTTTCCTTTGGAGCTCTATTACAGGCAAGGGTTCCTTAGAAAATACTATGCAGCAGCCTCCTGTTATTCACAAAGTCAGGGGCTGCTGTACACAAGCTCCGGCTCCTCCGATCGCCACACAGCGTGCTCAGATGCCGTGGTCAGGATTGACGACGGCACCTGAGGGATTAAATGTCCGCGATCGCCATTACTGCAGGTTGTGGACATGAGCCGCGGGTGTCTGCTATAAGAAGCAGGAGGCCACCGGCGCTGGTTGGGAAGGGGTTAGATATTAGGGTCTTTGTACACATGGTGGGTATGTATTAAAGGGGTTGTGGAGTGTCCGGATATTAATAACTTATCCTCCCGGCACCCCCACCGATCAGCTGAGGCGGCACTCATATGAATGCAGGGTCCTCCTCAGTTTACCCGCATAGCGTCTACCTTGTAGCGGCGGTGCAGTGTAATTACACAGGTTGTTTTTCCCTTCCTCTGGATCAACTTGTAGGAAACAGGCCGAACTGGATAGACGTTTTTTTTTAAAGGTTTTTTTTCGGTCTTATATACAATGTTACTATGTTACCTTCCTTTCCTGTTCATTTGAATGGGATAGAAAGCTGTAACTACCTTGCACCAGCGCTACAGGCTCAACGGCGTGCATGTAAACTGAGGAGGACGCGGCACTCGTACGAGCGCTGCCAACTCTTCAAACAGCTGATCGGCGGGGGTGCCGGGTGTTGGACCCCACCAATCTAATATTGATGACCTATCCTGACGATAGGCCATCAATATCAAAATCGTGTTAAGTCCCTTTAAGGGTGCCTTCACACGCAGCAGATTTTGGGACAGAAAATTCCTTTGGGAATGAAAATGATTTCTTAATGGAGCTTGCAGAAATCCATATGCTCGCTGCCCCCATTCAAATAAATAGTACTGATTTTCAGTCGCGGAATTTTCTGCATCAAAATCTGCTGTGTGTGAAGGCACCCTAAGGCACATTATTGGGTCATAGGCCCACCAGAGGATACTCTAGTGAGCAAGTATAACCCTCAGTTCACACTTGCGCGTTTTACAGAGCGTTTGAACGCGCTGTAAAACGCATAACCGATGCAAACCAATGCTTCCCTATGGGACTGGTTCACATTTTCGCGTTTTACAGCGCGTTCGAACGCGCTGAAAAACACCCGACGCATAAACAAGTACTTTTTTTGGGGCGTTTTTCGCTCGTTTTGGCCCATAGACTTCAATGGGAACGCGCAACGCTTGTATTTTGCGCGTTTTTGACACTGAAAACGCGCGTTCGAACGCGCGTTTATGAATTTGCAACATGCTGGAAAGGCCAAACTTTATATAGACAGGGATATTTGGTCACTGGACAACACTGCAGTCAATCACACAAACGCGCGTAAAACGCGCGTTTACTATTGCCAAAAACGCGCACAAAAACACACGTAAAACGCGTGGAAAACGCGCGTCTCAGAAACGCTCAGGTCTGAACCCAGCGTAAGGGCTCATGCACACGACTGTATGTATTTTGTGGTCCGGAAAACACGATCCGCAAAAAAATAAAATAAATGGATAACCTCCATGTGACGTCCGTGTTGCATTTGTTTTTTTTTCAGATCCGTTGTAACAATGCCTCTCCTTGTCTGCAAAATGGACAAGAATAGGACATGTTCTATTCTTTTTGCGGAACGGACAGACGTACTGTTTTTCTTTAAGCCCCATTAAAATGAATGGTTCCGCAAACGGAAGAAAATTACGTTTGTGTGTATGAGCCCTAACCATGTAGGTTGTTTACATCAGTCCAAATACTGTAAATTTTTATAAATTGTTTCAAATATTCTTGCACATTTAACATATGTTTGCATTCCCTGGTGATATCTGTTTCTGACAAAGCCATGGGACAACCAAGCCATCGCCGTCACATCTCACAAACGTGTCCCGCCTGAGGACTAATCTGTATTGATAGGGACCCCTTACATCTAAATATTTGCATGGTGGAGGGTATTGGAGTTGGAAGCTGTGATCACCAGGACATATTAACCATTACTTCCCGGCCATTTAAATCAGAAATCCTTGTGTAATATCGGACACCAGTAGTTTTTGAGAGCAAAATCCGTTCTTTGCACTCGTTCTTTGTTCCGGGTTTTACTATCTCTATATAACCTAATGTCTAAGCCAGGGTCGAAATGAGTGGACCCCCTTTAACCTTTACCTCTTATATTACTGCTGCTTAATACCAGCTCACCTCTGTGGGTCCTGCGTACAACATTGGTGACGGAAAGATAGCAACAATGGTGGATTTTGGGTCCAAGACACCTTCTTCAAGTACAGCTGCGTGTTGCTTCATGCGCCAATCCAGAGGCACATCATCGTCTTTGGTCCACCCTCCAAGTGGGTGTAGGAGAAGTACTGGGCACTTATATCCCCTAGATAGCAGGTGGCGCCTAGTGTCCTGCATGAGCAGAGCGTGTCCATTGTGGACAGGGTTGCGGAGTTGGAAAGCGAAGACAGCGTCTGGGAGAAGAGCAATAAAGAGAATGCATTAAACCATGGGGCATGGAAACGATCTGTCAGTCTTCGGGTTGAGAATTTAGAGTCTTATGAGGATAAGCTCTGCGGCAGATAACAGATTGCTTTATCGTAAGGCAAACGGTATAAGAGTGAGGTCACGCCAAGAAGGTTTCTCTAGGACAGAGTGTACAGCCTCCCTCCTCCCCTGTACTGCGCTGTGCAAACACAGGAACAGCTCTTCAAGATCATAAATTCCAGGGCTGAACAAGTCATTAGTGACTCGATCCGTACAGTATTCTAACGACGTTTTATGCGAATCAACTTCGGATGTTTCATCCGAAGTCGATTCGCCCATCCCTATTTACAGGCTCCATGGCTGAATGGAGAAACCTGCTTACATAGAAATCAATGCAAAGCTGCACACAGACATTGCTATGTGAAGAATGCATTCATCTCCTGATGGCAGTTCATTACAATACAATATTCTTGTAGGCGTTCTTTAAGGATGCATGTATATGGGGGCGTCACCATGTGCATGTACCCTAAAGAGGACCTGCCACCTCTCCAGATATGGATGTTGTAGTAACTACATCCATTCCCCATGTAATAACAATTCTGGAGCATCTACTCTTATGACTATGTTGTACCATTCCTCTGTTATTTCTACTAGAGGTTTAGGAATGAATTACCAGCAGCTTGCAGTAATGGTACAGATGGGTGTTACCAGTTGGGGACACTAGCAGCACCGATTGGACAGTTACAGACACACCCTTTTCCTATAAAGTATCACTAGGATAAGGCCATTAAAGGGGTGAATTTTTTTTTAAAGGGCCAGAAGGGGTTAAAAAAGCTCCTTACTTAACTCACTGATCCGTCACCAATGTCGTTCTGTCTCTGCTACGGTCCCTGCTGCTCTGCCCTTCCTGTTTTTGGCTCGACACACAGGAAATGGTTCGGAGCTCCCCTGCGAGCCAGTCACTGACAGAGGCGGGTCACAACGTCAGGCAGTGATTGGCTGAGCAGCCATGGCAAGCTATTTCCTGTGTGACAAGCCGAGAACAGGAAGTGGAAAGCAGCATAGACCAGAGGCGCGACAGGCGATCGGTGAGGGGGGTAAGGGTGCGTTCAACCATATGTATTTTGAGGTCGACATATTTTAGGTGTTGCATATGTTGGTTTTTTTTGGTGGACCCCTTGACTTCAACAGGTCTGTGAGCAGCATTTTCTATAGGACATGTTCTATTTTTCACGAACGATTTTCACATCTGTATGTCCATTTCACAAACAGATAGAACATGTCCTGTACTTGGAGCAAAATGTGTCTCACTGACCCATTGAAGTCAATGTGTCCGCAAAAAAAGTCATCGTATTTTGCAGACCGCAAAATACATATGGTTGTGTGAACGTACCCCGAGTGAAGCCTTGTTTACATTTCCGTGTTCTTTTGATGTCTGTGAAAAAAATCTGTGTTTCATCCATGAAGATGTCCGTGTTTGGTCCGTGTTTCGGTTTTTTGCCCTCTGTGTGTCATCCGTATTTCACGGATGCTGCTCACCTGAAAGTTACTTTCCAAAGCATCTCCTATCAGTGGTCAGTGTAAAACGGACCAAACACGACACAGCACATATGCCATCGAACCACAGACTATAATGGGCATGTTTGGTCTGCATCACGGATCAAAGTAGTGCATGTCTCCGTGATTTTTTTCGCCGACCCATGGTCAGTAAAAATATTGAATGGGTACATGTGCTGTCCGTGGAAAATGCAGACAGCACACGTCAGTGAAAAATGGAAATGTGAACGAAGCCTAAGGCCTCTTTCACACGGGCGTCATGTTTGACGCCCGGATAGGATGCGGGTGCGTTGTGAGAATATGAGCGATTTTTCCACGCGTGTGCAAACTTTTGTAATGCGTTTTGCACGCGCGTTGGAAAAATCGCCATGTTTGGTACCCAGACCCGAACTTCATCACTGAAGTCCGGTTTCGGGTCTTCTGGAGAATTTATTATTTTCCCTTATAACATGGTTATAAGGGAAAATAATAGCATTCTCAATAAAAAATGCTTTGTATAATGTTGATTAAGGGGTTAAAAATAAAAAAACTTACGGACGCTTGCGATTTTCCCGCAGCCCCATTCACTTCTATGGGGCCTGCGTTGCGTGAAAAATATAGAATATAGAGCATGCTGCGATTTTCACGCAACGCAGAATTGATGCGTGAAAATCACCGCTCATGTACACAGCCCCATATAAATGAATGGGTCCGGATTCAGTGTGGGTGCAATGCGCCCACCTCACGCATTGCACCCGCGCGGAAATTATGCCCGTGTGAAAGGGGCCTAAGGCTTAATATTTTTTTTAACCCTTTCTGGTCCTTGTCCTAAAAATTTTTATCTCCCTGAAAACCCATTTTCTGTTTTATTGGAGAAGATCTGACTCCTGGGCCCCACATTTACTAGATGAAAGGGATCTTGGCACCAGGTAAGTATTTTCTTTGCCGCTCCTGATCTGTGCAGGAACAGCAGCTGAACCCCATTTACTGGCATGATGACATCACTAAGATATGTCGTTATTTTCTATGGTGGGACCTGTACGTGGGACATATGGTAAATGCCCGTATATTAGGGAATTGCCCGCTACCTAGAAGTACCACGCTTACCAGCATTCATTTCTTTTGCCTTTTCTTTCAGCTCCAGAGGTGTGAGTCGGTATTGATCTAAACCATCTCCCCATTGGATTCTTTCCAGAACCTCCAGATCGCCACCAACCAGCCAGTCGCCACTTTCCAGGACCATCTGAAGAGATAAGATGTTTGCTTTTGTGAAAACTAAATTCATATTAAATTGACCCTTTGAAGAGGATCTGTCACTGCTCCCGACATGTCTGCTGTAGCAAATATTTGTATTACATATAAAAAAAAAAATCTGTTCTGGAGCATCTGTTCTAATAACACTGTGTTGTCCTGTTCCTCTGTTATTCCTCTGAATAATGTACAAATAAACTGACAGCTAGGTTTTACCATTCTCCTGGTCAAATGGGGGTCTCTCTGCACAGTCTGCTATTAAGGGCTCATTCAGATGGCCGTATACTGTCCGCAAAAATGCGGATCCATTTTTTTCCGGACAGTTTAGCATTCCACATTTTTGCGGACCCATAGACTTCAATGAGGCCACGTCCTGATTTTCACTGACAAGTATAGGACATGTTTTATTTGTTTTGCGGAGACGTAGAACAGAAGAATAGTGCCCCATAATAGTAAATAGGTCTGCATTTAATCCGCCAAAAAACGGATCCGCATTTTTGGAGATCTGAATCTGTGCCCTAAAACAGACCTCAGGAGAGGTGACTCTATTAATACTGTGAGACAATGTGTGCAGTAATAGCAAAGGAACCTTTGGAGAACGCAAAAACGGCACCTTCTGGTGACAAAACGATTTTGACAGACAAATATCTGACATAACACATAACAATTTTTCAAATACCCTATTCTCACAAGGTTAAGGTTTATTATTTGCAGTGCTCATGTTCATGGGGTCTTCCAGGACTTAGGTACTAAGATTGGTGGAGGGCCGACTCCCGACACCCTCATTAATCAGCGGTTTTGGGCAGTCATTGGTGCTGTAAACTATACAGTGTACGGAGCTGGAGGCAAACAGCTCCACTCACTATGTAGTGGCCCTGCCATGGTACTACAGCTCAGCTCCCATTCAAGCGATGCCATCGCCAGAAACTACCCAGTAGATGCAGTCTTCCTTCCACTGTATAGTTTCTGGCATCTGGTTCACCTGAAATGTTTGGGGTGATGAATGTCAAACCCCCATGATCTGGTATTGATGGTCCCTCCATATCTAAGTCCCAAAAAACCCCTTCAAGACAACAGTACAATCAATTTTCCCCTTTTATTATTAATACAAGACTCGGTTGGGGAGATTTTTCAAAACCAGTGTAAAGTAGAACTGGCTTAGTTGCCCATAGCAACCAATCAGATTCCACCTCTCATTTTTCAGAGCTCCTATGGACAAGTAAGGGTAATTTCACACTAGCGTTAAAGTTTTCCGGTATTGAGTTCCGTCCTAGGGGCTCAATAGCGGAAAAAAATGCTTCAGTTTTATCCTAATGCATTCTGAATGGAGAGAAATCCGTTCAGGATGCATCAGGATGTCTTCAGTTCAGTCACTTTTACGGTATTTGGCCGGAGAAAATACCATGCTGCAGTATTTTCTCCGGCCAAAATTCCGGAACACTTGCTGGAATGCCGATTCCGGCATTATTTTCCATTGAAATGTATTCATGCTGGATCCAGTACCAAGTCTTCCGGATGACACTGGAGAGACGGATCCGGTATTTTAATGCATTTGTCAAACGGATCCGCATACTGATCCGGAAACAAATGGTATCCGTTTGCACACGGATTTCCGGATCCGGCAGGCAGTTCTGGCAACGGATTCCTCCGGCTGCCGGATTCCTCTAACGCTAGTGTGAAAGTACCCTAAGCCATTTTTCCTTTACACCAGTTTTGAGAAATCTCTCCCAGTGCATGTGTGCGGTCCATTTTCCGGTTGACTTCAGTATGAACAATCCAATATGTCAGATGGAAGATTACAGCCCGTTAATGATTACACTTATTTAAGGGCGATTTTCCAATATTTGTTTGGATTCAGAATGTTTCCAGGAGACAGCGCTGTGTTCAAGAACAAGACTACTAGTGCTCTGCTGGGAGAAAGCAGGAGAAATCCGTATATACGGTATATATATATATATATATATATACACACTATACAGTGGTCCCTCAAGTTACAATATCAATTGGTTCCAGGACGACCATTGTATGTTGAAACCATTGTAAGTTGAGTAATTGGTTCCAAAGCCCCAAAATGTCATCCAAGATAAGAGAAAATGAAGATTTAAGAAAAATAAGCAGATAACTAAGACAGATAAAACAAGTCCTTACATATAACACTGGAAGGAAGATTAGCGAGCACTCACACTATGGCGTCTGATAGAATGAATTGGTTCAATTGTAGATATAAATAAAGTAAATATAAATCTGTAATGTTAAAATGTATTAAGATAATAACAACATAAGTAATAGCAATAATAGCAGCGAAAAAATACTAGCAGCAATCTGGTCTCACAATGACATCAACCTTAGGAGGTCGCTTCTGGTATAGCTGTAGCCAATATAGGTATATCAATAGGTTAACAGATGACAAGTGAAGTAAACCAGGTGGTAGAAAGTGATGAAACAGTAAAAAGTAAAAAAAAAAAAGTAAGGTTGATATCATTGTGAGACCAGATTGCTGCTAGTATTTTTTCGCTGCTATTATTGCTATTACTTATGTTGTTATTATCTTAATACATTTTAACATTACAGATTTATATTTACTTTATTTATATCTGCAAATAAACCAATTCATTCTATCAGACGCCATAGTGTGAGTGCTCGCTAATCTTCCTTCCAGTAATATTCACTTTTTATCGAGGTAGGGCGTCCTCAACTTTAGCTAGTAGCACCTCACCATATCAACTGAGAGTGAGACACTCCTACAACTAAAGTTTACCTCATCTAGAAACTAATTCAGCTATTTTACCAGAGAAGTGGCCTTGATCGGTTGGATCTGAGTCTGAGGCATTGTATGATGAGTCTGGTTTCAACTTACGATGGGCCAGAAAAGACCATTTTATTTTGAAATGATTGTATCCTGAGGCCATTGTATCTCGAGGGATCACTGTGTATATATATATATATATATATATATAATCTATATTAGCTTTTATCAGGTGTTAATATCCGCTATTTTTACATTATGACAATCTTGTCACATTCTACCTCATGCTCTGAATCTGTGGTGTTCAACCTATGTGTCTGGCGACACTGGAAAAAAATGAATCCAAGTCATATTTTTGTGTGATTGTCCCATCCCAGTATGTGTCGTATCAAATTGCGAGACCATAGACATACATTATACAGGGCGGCCCACGAAAAAGTAGCCCGTCTCCAGCCGATAGTATCACAAGATGAACGAGCAACTGGATTGTTGTTTTTTTTTTAATTACCCACAAGTCACATGAGATGCTGAAAGAAGTCCCCATTTACGTCTCTGCATCTTTGGTCACGTCGGATTATATTGGGACCTCCACCGATCACCAGAGCGGGGGCCCTGTATCCCTGGCAGCTCCTTGAGACGAATTTTACAGCCAATCAGGCATGCGCTTGGCCGCTCCATTCATTTCTATAGTAGTTCTGGAGACAGCCGAGAACAGCCACTCCGTTCCTTTCAACGTGGCCCCAGTTCTTGTGGTCGGTGGGGGTCCCAGTAGTAAGACCCACACTCATCTAATAGTTATCCCCTATCCTGTGGATAAAGGATAACTTAATGTAACCAAAATACCCCTTTTTAAAGACAGAAAATAGCGAGTAATACTGCCATAATATTTCCGAAAAAGAGGCTAAATACTGTATTACTACCGTACATCACCAACACAACCGAGCCCATATAACAGTGAACATAAAATGATGTGCTGCTTAAATAATGCCGCCTTATAGGTGACTGATCATGTTAATGACATGGTAAAGTCAGGATGGTGGAAGTCACAGGGAAATTTCCTGATTTGTCTATGCTATAATCCAGCCCTGCTCCCCCTAGAGGGGAAATTTCCCTTTGACTTCCACCATCCTGACTTTACCAGGATGGTAAAGTCAGTTAACATATATGAATCTATGGTTCTATATGTTAAAAGACATATATGACCATACAGTAATGCCAGCCGCTACAATACTATATAGTAAGCACCAGCCGCAGTAGCTCTATGACTATATGGCGGCACAGCTTACCTTGACGTGAGGATGCTGGGCACAGGTCGTGCCCCAAACACGGGCGCATCTTTCTTCCTTTCTGTGCTCAAAAAACTCAGGGTTCCGCACAATGGCCACTCTCTTTCCCTTATAGGACAGGGCAAATTCTTTGGCGTTGCTCAGTCTTTCCTTGTCCTCTGTAGAGACCGGCAGCACGATGGGAATGCTCAGGTTGATTACTCCACCTTCAAACGTAAGGTAATGGACACAAATGAAAAATACCAAGTATGCCTGCACTGTATAAATAGGGAGCAATATGCTCCCCCTAGTGGTGACCAGAATACCATCAATTAAGGGGGTGGTCCATTTAAGACAAACCCCGTCCATATGACCTATTAGGTCATATGGATGTCATAGAACGTGGCCTTGATACCCGTGCGAAGAACCACTCCCACCATGATGGACCATACATACATCTCATGGATACCCGGGGAAAGGGGATTCTTTTTTTAAAAGGGTGTTCACGAGACAAACTTTTTAGACCTTTATGTGCCATTTATTATACTGGAGGCTCCTTAAATGACAGGAGGGCCTTTGGGCCCTTTTAGGCAGCAGAGCCTTGGTGTGATGCCTAACTTTGCACCCCTTATCCCCTTATAGCTACAGTCATTTTAAATTCCTAAGTGGTGCCGGGGAAATTAGGCTTTATAGAGTTCCAATTGGAATCAAAAGGCTCTCCACGTAACGTACGGACGTCCCAGGCTGTGGGGGCAGTAATTACAATGTCTGCACCAAAAATCCTGCAGAATAGATTAGGTAGAATAGGTAGGACATTCTAAAGCTGGGGTCAGCAACCTTCAGCACTCCAGCACTATTCTGAAGACCGCGGCTGCTTCGCGGTCCGCAAATTGCGGATCCGCAAAACACGGATGCCGCCCATGTGCGGCCCATTATAGAAATGCCTATTCTAGTCCGCCAAACGGATAAAAATAGGACATGTTCTATCTTTTTTGCGGGGCCGCAGAACGGAGCAACAAATGCGGACAGCACACGGTGTGCTGTCCGCACCTTTTATGGCCCCATTGAAATTAATCCGCACGTGTTCTATAAAATTTGTGGAGCAGATGCAGACCCATTCCTACAGTCGTGTGAATGAGCCCTAACTGAAACTACAACTCCCAGCATTCCCACTTGTTCAGCTGTTCTTGTAACTACCATAAAAATGAATGAAGCATTCTGGGAATTGTAGTTTCAGAACAGCTGGAGTGCTGGAGGTTGCTGATCCCTGCAATACAGATTTTTTTTTTCTGCAGCAAATGATAAACGAAATGCTGAAATGGCACTGAAATTGGTGGGAAAAGGGCAGATCAGGATCCGCTCAGTGGAAACGTCTTGCCTGGCACAGAACCTGGGTCTCAGTGATTTAGAGTAAAACATGGTTCAATAGGATCACAGCAGGGGCGGACTGGCCATAGACCCTACAGGAGGTTTTCCGGTGGGCCGATGCCCAAGGGGCCGCCTGAGCCCTCCTCATGGCCGGCCAGTGGAAGTTTTTGCAGATGTATTTTGTGCTGATGGGGCAGTATTTTATGATGGGCTGTAGTATTTGGCTGTGTTGGGGGGGTATAATGTGCTGCAATACGGTATTGCTGGCCCTGTCTACTTGTATTGGCCCTGCCTTCCATCAATTTGGACACGACTACAAAACGCATTCGTATTTTTTCCAGGGCCACTTTATTTTCCCAGTCCGCCTCTGAACTTGCTGGAAGGTTAAAAGTAAAATAGACAAAAGATGGCAGCACATTGCTTCTAATCAGCAGTCCTTACCATTCAGATTTCTAAGCAGTACAGACGATGATCAGTAGGCGCCGTTTATAGTGTGAGGTTACGAGGATGTTCTCACTTTCCATTTTTAATAAACCACCTCCAACCTTGCAGCCGCACACTATAAATGTCCAGCACACCACAAATTATGTTTTATTTAGAGAACAGATTTAAACAAAGGTGACGTTCATCCATTAGGGCGGAGCAGGTTAATTAAACATTTTATGAAGCTCCAGCTTTGATTAACCTTGGCCGTTAGTCATATAATGCAAACATGTCTCAGTTCATTTCTACTCCATACAGTGGATGGCGAAACACCCAATGTTACCTAAAAACCATCAACAAGCAGGTTATCTGATGATGATAGAACTAATTGTGGGTTGTGCTTTTCCTTTCCTAGCCATATATATCAAATAAAAACAGAATCTGCTAAATTCTGAGGGATCTGCCAACTATCTTATGGGCATGAGGATCTCCTAACTCTACCCCAACCCATCCAACATGCCCAATCTTCTGTTCTCACAGGAGAGGAGCCGCCAGCAGAGGGCTCTGGCAGCAGCTAATACCCTTCTCCCTCTTGAAATATACTGTCTGGAAATATAGGTCACACATTTCATGTGTATGGACACCTTTATGCTCTACAATTCTGAATAGGTGTCACGATGCGGCTCACTGTGACAGTTGTGGCCGTGTAGGCTGGCTGCAGGTTCTCTCGCGTACTAGCTGCAGGCTGACTTCTGTATATGCTGGTTGCTTGGGGTTGCATGCTGGCTGCGGTGGTGTGTGTGAACTGTGGCCTGTGTTTGTGGCTTCCCATGTCCATATCTCTGTGGTTCCTGTCTCCGGTGCCGTGTTGGCTGGCCGCATGCGCTTTGTGTACTGGCTGTGGGTGTTCCCATGTATGCTGGTTCTGTGATGAGTGCTGGCTGCGGCCTTGTATGTGAACGTGGCCTGAGGATGGATGTATTTGTTTGTATCACGGTGCGGTTCTGTTACTCCTTGTTGCTGTGTAGGCTGGCTGCCTGTAACCTCGTGCTGGCTACAGTTACCCTGTCTATGCTGGTTGTCGTTCGGGCGTGCTGGCTGCAGCATTCTGTGTCTGGTGTGAATTGACACTTGTGATTGTATGTTCTATAGTTCTGGTACGCCTGGTTCTGATGGGGTTAACTTCCCCTGGCCTGTTCCTGGGTGTGGCTTATCAGGTGCCCTCATTATAGCAGGTATATCCATCTGTGAGCTGTGGGGCTTGGGTCAGTCTATCTCCTGTCTTACTGGGTGTAGCCTCTTGCTGCTGACCCAGGGGGTTTTGCCATCTGCCTTTATTTGTGGTGTCGCCTGGTAATGAGTTGTTGCTTTGTCTGTTCTTCTGACCTGTTCTGTATTGATGTTGTTATCCTTGTCCATGCCTCGCCTGTTCTTCTGTACCTGTTCTCTGTCTGGATCCACTCTGTTCCATGTCTAGCCTGGAAGTGCTCTAACTGCTTCTGATCCTGTCCTATGTCCAGCCTGGCAGTGCTTACTGCTTCTGATCCAGTCCGTTCCTTGTCTGTCCTGCAGTGCCTTACTGCTTCTGTGTTTGTCCTGCCTTCGTGAGTTTTCCGGAGGGAGGATCTCTAGTCTGTGTGCAGCTCTGCCTGTGACAGACCATGCTTCCGTTCTGCATGGGGTCCAGGCATCTGCCTCTGGTCTGCAGGCGCACTTGGTTCTGTGATAGTTCTATCACCATTACCCTTGCCTGCTGTTACTGTCATGTTCTTTTATTACATGTGTAACAAAACACTCTGTTGGTCCCTGATTTGTTTCTGCCTGTTTCCTCTTTGCAAAACATCCCGGAGGTCTGCCTTTGGGCCTCCGGAATGTGACAATTAGGATGGCTTTCTCATTGATACCATACTATCCCCCAAAGCATGACCACACTGAAAACCTTCTCAGATCAATAAAGTATTACAATACATTTACAATCTAAACTATTCAGATCCATAGCTATGTACCCTGCGGTAAAAGTCCTCAGCACAGGTAACCTGCTTTTTGACGGTTTCCATGCAATAGGAATTGTCTTCTATGCTGCACAGAACAGTAATCATAATGACTGCAGAACCAGAGTTAAACAATAATTAGAAACTGAGGCCATTTGTACAATTACATGCAACTCTTCATATTTCATCTTAATGAAATCAGTTTAGGGATGGTCTATTTATTCCAATCCCAATGGACGTTCTTTAGTTTTTAAATATCACACGTATTTTAGTTTTATTTAAAAAACATCGCAATATACCACCCATATACTGACCAATGGGATATTCGCAACTTGGCATTAAGATGCTACTTTTTGAATATTAAAATTGATTGATTTCTTCATGGGTTGGTATGAGCGGTGTTTCCATTAGATTAGCATTACGTGGGTTGCACTTACAGACTGTTTTCTTTTAGGGAGGATGTACATGTACTTTGATGAATTCCAATGGGTTCGAATATTGACTATTCCATAAGTGCAAATCACTGCAATTCATAGGCTGACATTTTACTTACCAGCCAAACTAAATTACGGCAGCAAAAATCGCATACGGATCTCTGTAATTTGAGCGACGGAATGATTTGGAACTCATTTTTTTTGTAAGTAAAATAAACTCACCAAGAGACTTTGAGTATGTTATATCTGAGTTATGCCGCGTATCTAAAGAAAAGTGTAGTTTGATAGATCAAAAACACAGCTACTTACACCATTCCTGTTATTCCTAAGATAACCTTGGCTTTTCCTGCCCGTGCAGGTGGCACTCAACAGGTGGTCTGGCATCAACATGGCATCAATAATAAGCATTGTGATGTTGAGTTCAAGTAATGGTCTCATAAGGATCATTAAGACTCTTTCACATGACCTTGTCCGTGATGACATCTGGGACAAGATGATCAGCGGTTCTTCTGTGAAGAATCCAGGTTTGGTCCCTGTGTCTTTTTGTGTCATCCGTATTCCACGTACACTGCTAAACTGAAAACTGATCTGTAAAAACCACGGACCAAACATGGATGCTGTACCTGTGGTTTTCACGGTCCCTTAGACTACAGTGTCCTTGAGGGATCCGTAATCTGTGTCACCACGTATCCACGGTCTGTGTAAAACCACTGACGTGTGAATATACACATTAAAGTCAGTTGGTGCATGTGTCGTGGACCATGGTGGAAAAACCACTGATATGTGAATACACACATTAAAGTCAATAGTTACGTGTGCTGTCCGTGGGCCATGGACAGCACAGGTCCGTGATTCGCTGACGTGTGAAAGAGGCCTTACTTGGGGCTGCAGAGATAAATGGCCTGACAGTCAGTGAAGCGGTGTCACCTTCTCAGAATGCTGAAACAGTCCACCACAATTGACATGCAGGAGTCAAGTGGAAATTTATACTGTGAAACTGGTTTTACACATGACTATGGTTGGCCAACTGGTAAAGCACCAACAGATATCCAAGTTGGCCAATCACCCTTGCGTACAACCCAACTGAATGTTCATTATGATGACCAACCATTCAGTTTGATGCCATCTGTCTCTTGTATATGACTTTGGCCAAGTGAAACAGCCACACAGCTGCACACGAGTGGACCTTTCTCAAAATGAAAAAGAAATGCAAAAAATTCAAGTTGACGATGACTAATATATTTCGAATTGTAGATGACAAGGCTATTAGCTATTTCTTTGATGTATAAAGAGGTGAAACTGTAGCCCTGTAAAACGTGATGAGACTTGATGCGTTTCTTTATTGACTGATGTTGGTTCCCACAACTTAACAACCATAATTGGATATAATTTAGCAATATTTCTTTCCTGTGGACAAAGATGTTAAATGGAACCACAAAAGTTTGGTGTCATTAGTAAATACTTGTATTCCCCAGGAAATAACAATGCTTAGAACTCGGAGTTGTATTCTTCCTCTGTTATTCCTCCATTTATGAATAAATTGCCATCTGGTCATTATCATTCCTTTTGTTAGTGGAGTGTATTTCTACACAGTTAGCACTGACTGGTTGGGTTAGGGTCAGAATGTGTAAGATGATTACAATATTCTGTTCTGGCATAGAATTGCCGGATCTGTCAGGTGCCGCTGTGTCATACTCTTTGTTGTGCTGTTCTTCCCTTATTCCTATTGAATAAGAATGAATTGACAATTAGGCAATACTACTCCTGACGTCGATACAGTGTGTTTTTAGGCTAGGTTCACATCGCCATTTAAAGGCCCTCTGTCAGCAGATTTGTACCTATGACACTGGCTGACCTGTTACATGTGCACTTGGCAGCTGAAGGCATCTGTGTTGGCCCCATGTTCATATGTGCCCGCATTGCTGAGAAAAATGATGCCTCTAGGAGCAATGGGGGAGGTGCCATTACACCTAGGGGCTCTGTTCTTTCTGCTCTGTAACTGCTGCATCCCCTGCACTAAGACTGACAGGGCCAGGCAGCGGAAACGTCATCACATCTGGCCCTGTCAATGAAAGTGGAGGGCGTGCGGCAGATGCAGAGCCTTTAGTTGTAATGGCAACTCCCCCATTGCTCCTAGAGGCTCATTTGCATATATTACAACTTCATTTTACTCAACATTAAACATGGGACCAACACAGATGTCTTCAGGTGCCAAGCACAGTTGTAACAGGTCAGCCAGTGTCATAGGGACAAATCTGCTGACAGATGCCCTTTAAATGGCGATGTGAACCTAGCCTATAGACACACTATATCGACGTCAGGAATGGTATTGCCTAATTGTCAATTCATTCTTGTTCAAGAGGAATAAGAGAAGAACAGCACAACAAAGAGTTTTTTCGGGTGAAAAGATGCTTCAGAATCCCCCATGTGATAGATAATTGGATTCCATGGGGAATACAAATATTTGCTAGGGGAGAAGGATCCTCCCTAAAAAGGACTCAAGGCACATCTGATACTCTATGCTCTGCAGGGCCTCAAGGGATGGTGCATGACACGGGGACTCATGCACTGGCCCCTCAGGCTCTGCTCTAGACATAACGAAGGGTGTCAGAGTGTTCTTTAGCTATAATCCGCCAGCAGCACTCTACTCTGCGCAAATCCTTTTTATACCACGAAATCCATCAATGATTACTGCAGCAGCATTCTAACGTAAAGGACACAAAAAAGTACAACCAAATAATCCATACCATCCAAAAGGGTGTCAAAATGAAGGACTTGTAGGTATTCCCTCTCACGCATAAAGCCCTTGAGTGGTGTGGCCCAGCCTTCACTCAGGACCTGAACCCACTGGAGATCCAGCTGTAACGACAACATGAAATGACGGTCACTCCACACACCTTTTTGCTGGTTGATACATGGAAGACCCTGAATAAAATACTTTCATACGCCTATAAAGCTGAGTTAAAGTGCTCATATGTGTTTTATTATATTCACGGAGGATCCTGTACTGACACAAACATTTCCTATTTGTGTTGGGCAAGGCTTTCCAGTTGCACCCTATGGGAATAATTTATTTCATTCAGAAATGTGAGGGTACAGTACATGACGAATACTGCATTTACCCCAACATATTCCCTGACAGCGTGCTCCTATGTAACGCTTTCTACCAGGTTCTCTTTCCATCTGGACGTTTATGGCAGGTCCTGCTCCTGAGACCTGCACGTATCTTGAGAACGTAGGTCCATCTCACACCACCGGAAATGGAGAGGTGACATGAGCTGCTCTATCTGTTCATTTCTATGGGAGTTCCGTAAATAGTCGAGTGGGCTTAGACAAGGTCCCGTTCTTGAGATAGGAGCATGACCCAGAGGTGGGATCTGCCCCTATCGGACATCTACGGCATCCTGTGGCTATGCCATAAATGTCCCGATTGGGTATAACCCTTTAAATAGGCTGCTGCCTCTATGCTGGGTGTTCCTTTAAATCAAGCTCTTCTTCATCATCATCACAAGTAAATTGGGGGAGGGTGGTTACCTTAGTAATCTCAATTGCAGGCAAGTTTTCAGCCTCTTCCCGAGCCTGCTTTAACTTGTTCTCAGGTACAAACAATTCATGGACTTCCTTTGTAGCTCCTGATGGGACAATTTCCTGGTAAAAAGAAATATATTGAAGAAATATAACACAATGTGCTTCCAAACCAAAAAGTGTTAGATATAATCAGGAAAAGAAGCAAAACATGCATAGCTTCCAGGCAATTATCAGATCTGTACATGTTCGAGGGAAAGTAAACCGTACCAAATGGCATCTGCAATGCTGTTAGTTTTGTCTCTTGAAATATTATTTCCCTACAGTTTTACATGAACTGGGTTGTCAGCTTTGGACAATGCCTCTCTGTTAGAAGGGTTCTTTTCCTTTTAATTCCTTGTAATGTAGTTGGTTAGTGGTACCTGGCGCTTGGCCGCCTTCATGAGAATTGAAATAACTGTACATGCGTACTTCACACTGAAGACCTTTAGGAGGGGCCAGAAGGCTAGAAAACATCAAGCTATGTAACAAAGAGCTCAGCTCCATTTAGGACATCAACAGTGTAAGACGTCTTACTTCCTCCACCTCTCTTTGTATCATATGGACATTGGTCAAGTGAAATGTTGGGAACGGGTCGATGGGGAGCTAGCCCATTTGTTTACGGCTTTGGTGACTTTTTTACACACCTAAGTTGTGGCAAGCCTTTTTATCCCTAAATCTATTTATCTGTACAGGAATCTTGGAGTCTCGGTTAACCAGAGTTGAACATTTCAACGTATTTATTAACATTTAAAGTTTCTTTTGGTGGAAAGAAATGGCACATGGCAGAGCACCATATGGCACAATGTACCGCCTGTTCCAATGCGCCAAATTAGTTAATCCATCTAAAAGCCAGAGAATTAGCAAATGAAAAACCGAATAGTAAATCTGCCCCACTGTACTAAAAGTACCCTGTATTTCGAGTAACTGCACCCGATGTGGATTACATGCAGAAAACCTGCAGTGTGAATGAGATTTGCCAAATCTTATGTATAAATTGTGTATATAAGCACGTGGAAGTTGAGGGGTTTTCATACTGATGACCTATTCTCAGGATAAGTCATCAGTATCTGCTCGGTGAGGGTCTGACACCTGAGACCCCCACCCAACAGCTATTTAAAGGGGTTCTGCACTTTGTTTAAACTGATGATCTTTCCTCCGGATAGATCATCAGCATCTAATCGGCGGGGGGTCCGACACCCGGGACCCCCGCCGATCAGCTGTTTGAGAAGGCAGTGGCGCTCCAGCCTTCTCACTGTTTACTGCCGGCCCAGTGACATCAATAATAGTATCAACTGGCCTGGGCGCGGCTAAGCTCCATTCAAGTGAACAGAGCTTAGCTTCGCCCAGGCCAATTGATACTAGTCGTCACTGGGCCGGCAGTAAACAATGAGAAGGACGCAACGCTTTGCCTTCTCAAACAGCTGATCGGCGGGGGTCCCAGGTGTTGGACCCCCGCCGATCAGATGCTGATGATCTATCCGGAGGATAGATCATCAGTTTAAACAAAGTGCAGAACCCCTTTAAGGAGGCTGCAGCACTCCGTGAGTGCTGTAGCCATCTCACAGCTTACCCTAGGCCAGGCCAATGACATTAATGTTCATCGGTAACGTGGTGTAGGTGCAGCTCTGTCCCATTTAAGTGAATGAGGCTGAGCTGCGATACCGAGCACAGCCGCTATCCAATGGACGGCACTGTGCTTGGTGAGCTGCAAGGAGGTCAGGTGTCAGACCCCTACTGATCAGATACTAATTACATATCCTGAGGTCAGATAAATGCTTTTAGGTGTGGTCTAAAGCCAAGTTCACATAGGGAGGTTAATAATTATGGAAAGCACCATCTACCATATTCACATAAACTGTGTGTGGCGCAGTCCAGAGATGATATAGAATTTTGAGAGAAAAGATTTGTATGCTTTTAAAGGAAGTTCACGACCAGCCCTGTACCTCACATGGAACAAGAGAGCTCTCCATTCATGTTCCTATTGGTCTGCTAGATTTAGTTCAAGCTATCAGCTCATGGGGCTGCCGCTTCTGCTGAAGCTCGCTCCCTATTACAACTCAGAGGGTGTGTCCTTTCTGTTGCAGCTCTCCACCTGTCACAGCTTCTGTCAGTAAACACTGTTGATGGCATTTGAAGGACGGAACTGAGCATGTGCGTCCATGCTCATCCAGCTCATTAGGTGAATGTGCGCATTACTATACAGATTAAACACCATGGGCCAGCATTTTAAAGAATTTAGGCTACTTTCACATATGCGTTTTGGTATTCCAGTTTTTAGATCCGGCAGAGAATCTCAAAACTAGGCCAAAAAAGTTTTGTTTTGTCCCCATGGATTCTGGATGCATCAGGATGTCTTCCGTTCCATCAGCATTTCGTTTTGTGTCTGGTCATCGAAACAGAACAAACCGAATCAGTCTCTAAAAACAATGTAAGTCAATGGTGATGGATCTGGTTTTTTAGGACCCTAAAAAATGGACCCATCACCCATTGACTTTCAATGTATTTAGCAATGGATCTAGTTTGTTCCGGTTCAATTTCACACAATTGCATCCTAATGGAACAGATGCATCCTGATGTGTATTCAAAACGGAACTGCCGGATCTCAAAACCTAAAACCAAAGTCCATATGTGAAAGCAGCCCTAAGAGAATATCTCAAAACTGGAGCATTTTTTGCAACAGAAAGTAAATTACAAAAGAAACTACTTTATCATGCTGAATGATATTAACATAACACTTAATGTTGGCACAATCGAGGACAGATCCTCCGATTGACAGGGTCTGACTTCTGGCACCGCCACAAGCTGCTGAGCTAGAACTGGGCACCAGAACTACACAGCTCCATACAACGAGTGGTGGCCGAGCCTGGTTGTGAGGGACGGTATATCTCAAAGATCTATTCCTAGATGTCTATCTTCTTGAGTAAAACAAAGAGAGAGAAGGCTTCAAAGCAAAAATACAAATGCTCCCTTCCCACCTCCAGAGGCTGGTTCATGTTACCATACCCTCACAACTCAGGACCTGGTGCCTGTTCATGCTAGGATGGTTTCCTTTTTACATGTTTGGCAATGCTGTAGAACCTTTGGAGGAGCATGCCACCCATGGAGAGGAGAAAAGGACCAACCTGAGTTTTTTTTTCCCATAATAACTGGGCTCTCTCTATGGTGCATAGGACCTTGTTTATGTAGTATCACTCACCCGTTCCTGCAACAGCTCCACAATCTGCTGGATGCATTCATTCACACTGTAGAGATTGGTCTTCAGCACCAGTTCCGGGCCATCTGGCTTCTCGTATTCAGAGTCAATTCCAGTAAATCCTGCAAATACACGATGACGCTGAGCAAGTCAGTGCTTACTAGCTGCCTATCAAGTACACAATGTGAATACTCCCATCTATAGTCAGATAAGACTGCTACTGCCAGTTTTCTAGGTTCTTCAAGCATACCTTTGATTTCTCCCGCCCTGGCCTTCTTGTACAGGCCCTTTACATCTCTGCTTTCACAGATATCTAATGGAGCATCCACAAAGACCTCGAAAAATGGTAGTCCGGCACTGTCATGTGCTTTACGGGCTTCTAGACGATCCTATTGAAATAGCATAGACTCATCAATGAATGTATTATGGTGAAAAATGGAACGATAGGTGAATTTTACAATGCATAGAATTTATGCTCTACGGTGGCTCAGTGGTTAGCACTGGTGCCTTACAGCGGTCCTAGGTTCAAATCCAATGCAATGACCACATCTACATGACGTTTGTATGTTTTCCCCGTGTTTGCATGGGTTTCCTCCTACAGTCCAAAGACATATCAGTGAGTGCGGTGGACTATTTGGTGCTATATAAGCAAGTTTGTGTGTATCTATATATCTATATCTATATATCTATATTACAAGGGCCTATCAGCACTTCTGATATGTCTGTTTCAATGAATACTTGCCTCCTCCATGAATAAAAAATGCTGTACCTACATTTATATATTGTTGCATTCCACTGTTATTCCTGTTGGAAATGTATGAATAAATTGACTAGTGGGCATTACCTTTTACCCTACCCACTCTCACATTGTCCAGTCAATGCTTATAATGTCAGGATACAGTCACACGGCTAAAATCAGACACGGCCGGACCTCATTGCAGACAATGAGACAATCCAGAAGTGCTGGATCCTGGGAGATCCTGTGCCAGAACAGCCTGCCGGATCTCTGAATGGAGATGTGAACAAAGCCTAAGTAAACGGCCCTTTACATGGGCCGAGAATCATGGGAACGCTCGTTTATCCGGCAGTGTAAATGTGCTGCTGATTACCCAATGAACAAGCCAAACGCTCATTCACCAGGTAATCCGATCGTTTGGGCGTACACAAACATTTTCGTTTTCCAGCAGCAGATCGTGCTATCTGCAAACAACGAGTCAGTATAGGGAAGAGTGATGGCTTTAGCAATGGCCCCTCCCCATACTGTGGAGGAGATCGCTGCATGTAAATAGAGAGGTCTCCTCCACCAGCGAGCAGCAGATTATCGGGAAGGAATGTAAAGGGATCTTTAGTTTTCCAATACACTTTCTGCTTCTATTATGGTTTTAAAGAACCTGCTCCTCTCAAATCTTTGGAATAGAATTCAATTTCCTATTGTTGTAAAATAGTTGCACATCGCTTCACTTTATCACTGTTAATAAATACCCCTTTTCAACAGGTTTAGCCCATTTACCGATGTTATGCACAAGTCAGGCCTGCTTGCACCTGTGCATCCCCCCCGTGCTTACTGAATGCATGCATTGCAGCCACCGGTCAGGACAAAAATGATCTGCCCATACACTGTATAGGATGTATGGCGTCATGACAGCCAACAAATGGGCACAGCGCTCAGCAGGCGACTGCAATCCCTTCATTCTACTGACCAGTCCTCAAAACCTCAGTACCCAGACTTTCCCCTATAGGGCATATGGACATCACCCGCTCAGGACCACTGTATGAGCGGCTCCTGTTCTGGCGGATTACGTTGATGGCCGTTTCTCTGAATGGCTGGCATGTTGTAATACATTTATCGTACAGCGGGCGATGCAGATCACATGCCTGGCTGTGGATTTCCCCGGCAAAATCTACTGTTTGCTAATGGTGCCAGGTGCAGCCCCCTGGGTGATCAGTTGATTGCCTCCGGGGGCTGCAGTTGTCTCTATTGAGGCAGCCATCTTTAAACATAAAATAAACTGCTGACATTTACTGGACAATTCCAGGGTCTAGTTATAGAATCACAGCATTCACCATTATAAAGGTCGTTACCTTGGTATAAGGAGAAATGAAGCTGGTGATGCACACCAGGCCCGCATCAGCAAAGAGTTTTGCCACCTCTGCAATACGGCGAATGTTCTCTTCCCGATCCTTCGAGGTGAAGCCCAGGTTCTTGTTAAGCCCATGACGGATGTTGTCACCATCGAGAGAGTAGCAGGGAATAGCATGGGACACCAGGTATTCTTCTAGAGCAAACCCTAGAGTTGTTTTTCCAGCTCCCGACAAACCTGAGATTGAGCAGATTAATTATAACTATTATAATTGGTATTTTTTCTGGTTGGGGTGTAGAAATGTTTTGTTTCCTCTTGAGCAATCTGGCATCAGAAACACTAGACTGCTTGAATTTGGCCGATACTATATCTTCTTATGAAAAGCTCCTAATCGGCGTGAGAAGTCTAACAGGCCAGGCAATGGTCCTGTGAAATTCTGGGAAGAGGGTATACAAATCCAGCCACAGCTCTTCCCGCTCCGTTCTCGTTGTAGGGACCCGCACCTATCAGACAATGGGGGCATATCCTAGCGATATGACCCCATAGTATGTGATGGGGATACCCCTTTAATAAATGTACCCCAGTGTACAGAGTCTTTTGCTTCCGCTCCATAAGCTGTTAGTTTTTCAGAGCCATAGTTGCCCGAAGCAAGTGACTGGTGGGGGAGCCGGGTATCAGACCTCCACCGATCTGATATTGATGACCTATTCTGAGGATAGGTCATTAATATCTGTAAAGAATAAAAATGGGGGTTAAGGGCCCTTTAGATGGGCCAAGAATTGAACAGATCATCGCTAATGAACGTCTATAGTAACGCTCATTAGCGATGATCTGGTGTTGTATATGCACTGCCGATTACCCAATGAACAAACGTTGGATCGTTTGTGCACCACAAAAAATATTTTTTCCCGGTGGCAGTTTGTGCTGTGTAAACACGATCTGCTGCTGTCTGTATGGCATTAGCGATCGCTCCTCCCAATTCTCTGAAGTAGATCGCTGCGTGTAAATGCATCGGTCTCCTCCGCTAGCGATCAGCAGATTGTCTGGAAGGAACGCTTCCTTCCCGACAATCTGCTTGTACATCGTCCTGTGTAAAGGGACCTTAAGTCGCCATGGCTGAAAGCACAAAAACAAACACAATGCAGCAGCACTCTGTAAACACGAATAACAAAGTAAATACAATAGTGCCGTACTCACTAAAGAAGTTATATTGTGTTTGCAGAGTGCTGTTGCATTGTGTTTGTTTTTGCTTTTGTGCTTTCAGCCATGGTGACGTGCACCTGTGCATTAGATGTGCTGGCTAACCCCCATTTTTATCTTTGCAGTCTGCATTAGAGGTGTAGCTGACTTCATTGGTCGTGCACTCCTAACTAACCTGTCTGTCCCACGGGCTGATTTTAATTAGTGCAAGTATAAGGCCAAATTCACACGTCCGCAAAATGGATCCGCATCCCATCCGCAATTTTGCGGAAAGGTTGCAGACCCATTTATTTCAAAGGGGCAGGAATGGATGTGGACAGCACACTATGTGATGTCCACATCCGCATTTCCGCATCCGTGTTTCCGCAAAAAAATAGAACATGTCCTATTCTTGTCAGCAATTGCGGACAAGAAAAGGCATTCTCTATATAGTGCCAGCAATGTGCGGTCCGCAAAATGCGGAATGCACATTGCAGCCGTCCGTGTTTCCGCAAAACACACTACGGACGTGTGAATTAGGCCTAAAGCAATAGTCTACTCTCCCTGCATTCATTGGAGGCACCAGTAGAGGTAAATTACAGAGTGGGCTCAACATGCATGTGGAGCCTGCATTCCCTGAATTTAATGGAGGCCAGTATGGCACCAGAGGAGGTAGTATTTAGTGTGGGTTTTCATCCTAAAGAGATCTCTTTGTCGTTGGCGTACAGGCACAAATAATTTTGTACAAAATGCATTTGCCAAGAACCTCACATTTATAACGTAGCATTAGTACATTTTCTATAATGACTATGGCACAATTGTATTTACTTTATTTGTGTTTGCAGAGTGCGGTTGCATTGTGTTTGCTTTTTTCATTAATATCTGTAGCCCAGAGAACCCCTTTACATGATGGAGTGAGAGGGGGAAAAAAAAGTTAGTTATATAATAAAGTTCTGGAGTTTAGTGGGCCTTCGGGTGGCCTGAGATTCCTGGGCTCTGGTTTGCTTTCCTCTAAGGGTACTTTTGTAAATGTGGATTTGTATGAGGCACACAATCTTTTTGAGTCTGTTTTAAATGATTTAATAATGAAAAATAATTTAAAAACAAATTTTAACTTTAGGTTCAAAATTAGGTGAAAGAGTACAGTAAAGATTTGCTTGGAAAAACAAGTGATTGTGCTGCGTTAATAGCTGGAATGGGCGTATTTTCACCATACATAACACATACGTACGGTGTCCTAAATGAAGTACAGAGTTTAGGTACAACATGTACAATATAGATTGTATTTGTTAATCAATACCCACAAGTTCCTTTTTCTAGGCGACTAAACTACTAATCCCACGAACGGCAAGCAAGGTTACCATACCTGTTAACCAAACCGTGCACCCGCGGAAGCCTCCTCTGGTACCGACAACTTGACCTCTCTTGTTTCTGCTGACATGGTGGGATTGGTACACCACATTCGTGGACTTCTGAAATTGCGCCTGTGTGAAAATAATGTTAGTTACATATGTAGCCTTCTCCACCCACTAATTACATTCATTTAACTGAATCCGTACGAGAGTACTCCACCAAATCTACTGTATACATAAGGCTCCTCTAGCAGAAGATACAAAAGACTTTAAAGGTCAATGTGATAAGTGAGTCACGGTTTGTCTGAGGTCACTGACGTCATGGGACAATGTACTGTACGTAAATAAAAGCTGTGCTGATGACGCCATTTTTTTCACTACTGCACCAAGGTCTATAGGGCAAAAGTCCGAAGATCAGTAATGCACATTACTTGAACTGAAACCAGTTTACATGTGAAATCTTATACAATGAAACCTCTCCAATACTCTCTTTAAGAAGACCCCTAATCTAGGCCAGAACTTTCTGAGATGGATTTCATGAACCGAAGTCACAGTCACAGGTTCCTTAGATTGATAGAACATATTTGTATGATTAATATTTCTATAACGTAAACATGCAAAAGGCTATGCATTTATAAAAACTAATTATAGAACATTAATTATATATAATTTTTTGTAATTTCATTTGTAAGCCTGAGTTGCAGTCGGTCGGTACATGTCTGCTTCAATGCCACCCAAAACTTTTTCACTGCAATTGTCCCATAGATTACAATGCACCGAAGATGCCATCCGTGAAATAACATATAATAACTCCTACTTTCTTGGAGAACAGACTATAATAACACCTAATTCCTTGGAAGGAAACCATGTTAAAGGGCTTGTCCCATTTGTCCCTTTCATGGCCGAGTTACGGAAACAGCGTAGCTTGCTGTGCTGTTCATACAGCTCCAATTCACTGCTATGGAAGTTACATAACCAGCACAGCGCCGGCCACTGGGCCATTTCAGTATCTCTGGCCACCCCTTACTGTGAATTATTCTCGCCTCAGCCATGAAAGGCCAAAAATGGGACAACCCCTTAAGGACCGAACCCATTATTGTTTTGGCGTTTTCATTTTTTACTTTCTACCTTCTAGGAGCCACAGCTTTTTTTATTTGGTTCGTTCACATAGCCATACAAGAGCTTATTTTTTGGAACAAGTTGTGTTTTTAGTGGCTCATTCACACAACCCTATGGTCGCCATGCCCATGCTGCAGACCGCAAATATCGACTTCAATGGGTCTGTGATCCGCAAAATACGGCGAAAGATGACATGTCCTATCTTTTGCTGTGCAGAAGTATGGACCTAAAAAGCCAGGGAAGGGCTTTTGAGTGTTTCCTTAAGCTTCCGATGCGTGCCTCCTCTCCGCAAAAGATAGGACATGTGAGCTCACTCCGTACAAACCCCCTAAACGCTAATGACGTATGTGATTATGCATTAAGGGGTTAAATAGGTCAGAAGAAGTCAATCACCCAAGTCCCTGTAACACAGAAGATGTAGGCTAGCCCTCATAGGATGGACGTTGGTAAGACACAGGGCTAAGGCAAGACTCTTTTCAGATGTCTACCCATATACTCATACCAGCCCATATTTTCTAACTTGCAGGTAAGTTCAGTATCTTATGATTAATTTGTAGGCCAAAGTGATATCATTTATCACCGACTAGTGCACTGGTTATACTCATGTTCCTGCCTTCCCTTCCATTAAAATAATAGAATATATCTTCTCTTAAGTGTGGTTGAGATCTCGGAATATTAAATGCCAGGCAAATAATTCATCCATGTGATGCAGCCCGGAGAACTTACCTAAGACATGTTTATTCATTATCATACTGTAGGTCAATAGTAAGAAATCTCTCACCTGCCATTATCATTGTCTTCCCATGGTACAACTGTAAAAATTACAATTGGACTTCTATATCAATGGAGGGACCTGTGGCCGCCAGTCTGATGCTCCTAGCATTAATTAAGGTTGAGAGAAACAGATCATTATGTACCTGGCCAGCGGTCATACGGAGGGCTCGGGTGGTCCCGTGGGTGTCAGCTCACTAGGCAGTTTTGTGCTCCTTTGCTCACTGGAGTCTTGCTTTTCAAACTAGTTATCTACTGTTATAGTCTATCCATGCTGAGGAACAATGAGGTAGCTGGGGCAACAGAGTTGCATTCAACAGTGGTTTAATTGACTGTTTGTCAGAGCAATTCTTGACGTCGACAAGTTATCTTCATCCACAAGATACACTTTTGCTGGATGTTTTTCCTTGATCGATTTACACCATTGTCTCTAAAGCCAAGACACCATTGCATGAAAAAACCCCAAAAAGCTGGCAGTTTGAAATAATGGCCTGGGCTACTCTAGCAGCAATGACCATGACACGTTCAAAGCGGCTAAGATCATTCAAGATTCCCATTCCAATGCTATTCTGATCCATAGACAACTTGCTCACTTGAATTTAGATAGATATATTCTCATCACCTACACGTCTGACCAGGAGGTCTCCACCAACCTTTAAACTGTCCCTAAACAATCTACCAAGGTAACTTACAACTCCGTATGCGGCTATTTATGAAGAGGTTTTAGCAGAGCAGAAGTAAATGCTTTGCTTTATATTGTTTGCTTTTCTTGGTGAAGTCATCCCACCGTCACTGAACGACTCCAACGCTGATGACTTAAAGGTTATTGACATCTCCTGCCTTTGGACTTTGCTTTTTAACACGCCAGAAAGAATTCTGTTAAGATTATATGTCCCCAACTCACCTTAAAATAAAAGACAAAGGCTGGGAGTTCAAGGAACTTTATGGTCAAGGCATTCCTCAAAATATATTATAGTTTCCATATGATGGAGGCTGGTAACAGCCTCATCCTTGTCCGTGTAAACACCGACTACTAGGTGGGTAGGGCAGCTCTGGACAACGCACTTGGGTAACCTCTGTCATGTGTTGTCATATCAGTGATAGTAAACTTGGCTCGAAATACGCTATCCTTAGAGAGAGGTGTGTTGCAGAAGACCAATGATGGACGTCGTTGTTGTTGATTAACTGTCCTTGACATCTTATGAACAGTCATCAGATGGATACTAAAATATGGCATCCCAATTACATGGGGGAGTCCTCCTCAGTAAAACCATAGCTGTCTATAGCATTCATACCTGGCCAATGCTGGTACTCCATCTTTAATGATACCCTAGGACATTTTCAGCTTTGCAGACTCTATCATATCATACAGCGGGCCTTTGTGATATTTATTTACGTTCAATGCTCAAGAGAAGACTTGATTACATTGTGGAGCAAATGGTAATGCATCATGGGTGATCTCATTTCTCTCTAAGCAGATGCACATATGATAATATCACTGGAGGTCGACCACCACCTTGTTGAGCGTGACATCTAGACTAAAGACAAATATAGAAGGATAAGGTCTTCATTTCGGTCGCACATCTGTGCCACAGCTTTGTAAACAAGAAGTGGCCAGTACTATATTTGTGTGTGATTACCACTGCAGTTGCACTACTATTACCACGTGCAAATGTGATCATAATAAATACACAGTCTTGGTTAAAATAAGTCTGGAAATCAAGTGCCTCAAGGGGTCTCTGCAAAACGCTGTAGGTAGAAGGCAATTTACATTTATAAGCCCAATTACAGTGGGGCTGTTTACTTTCCCAAACATGGGTATTTACCCTTAGCAGTGTGACCTCTGCTACATCACCAGGGGCATTTGCATACTGAAATGTCTTGCACATTAAACAAGCACTGTACTCCCAGTAAACCTTGCATAAACCAATAGTACAAGCAAATATAAGAAACTTATTTAGACTCTTATTAGAGAAAATGCCTCTTTCTTCACTAATAAGCCATTTTACTCCTCCTCTTGCACTGAACATTCTTAGGCCCCATGAACACAACCACGGTGTCTTCTGCAAACCACAGATCCGCAAAATACGGATGCAATCCGTGTGCCGTCCGCATTTTTTGTGGACCTATGATCCGTGCTCTTTCCACATCCGTATGTCCGTTCCACAAAGAGAACATGTCCTATATCTGTCAGCAAAATGTAGACCATGGATCCACTGAAGTAAATGGGTCTGCACAAAAATGCAGATGCAACATTATAAAAACTCATCAGCCCCAAGTGCCATCAGCTTCCCCCCCCCCAGTGCCATCAGCTTCCCCCCCCCCAGTGCCATCAGCTTTCCCCCCAGTGCCACCAGCTTTCCCCCCAGTGCCATCAGCTTCACCCCGAGTGCCATCAGCTTCACCCTGAGTGCCACCAGCTTTTCCCCAGTGCTATCAGCCCCCCCCCCAGTGCTATCATCTCCCCCCCCCCCCAGTGCCATCATCTCCCCCCCCAGTGCCATCATCTCCCCCCAGTACCATCAGCTTCCCCCCCAGTGCCATCAGCTTCCTCCCCAGTGCCATCAGCTTCCTCCCCAGTGCCATCAGCTTTCCCCCCCCAGTGCCATCAGCTTCCTCCAATGCCATCAGCTTTCCCCCCAATGCCATCAGCTGTCCCCCCAGTGCCACCAGCTTTTCCCTAGTGCTATCAGCCCCCCAGTGCCATCATCTCCCCCCCAATGCCATCATCTCCCCCCCAGTGCCATCAGCTTCCCCCCCGTTGCCATCAGCTTCCCCCTAGTGCCATTAGCTTCCTCCCCAGTGCCATCAGCTTCCCCCAGTGCCATCAGCTGTCCCCCAGTGCCATCAGCTTGTCCCCAGTGCCATCAGCTTGCCCCCAGTACCATCAGCTTCCCCCCAGTGCTATCAGCTTCCTCCAATGCCATCAGCTGTCCCCCCAGTGCCATCAGCTGTCCCCCAGTGCCATCAGCTTGTCCTCCAGTGCCATCAGCTTCCCCCCTTGTGCCATCAGCACGCCCTTCTAGCCAGCACCAGTGAAATAAAATACTTACCTCTCCTGTAGGAGCGCTGCTCCAAAGCTCCTTCATCTTCTCCGCGTGTTGCACTCTTGTCCTGACGTCACACAGCGTCAGGTCATAGTGAACGCTTACATGCACTATGTCCTGACGATGTGTTAGGAGGAAAGTGTGGTGGGTGACCATGGAGCAGTGAGTAATAGCAAGCGCTTCACTCCCGCTCCATGGTCACATGACACAAACGAATCCTCAATGCGAAAAATTGGCATTGAGGATTTTTTTGTGTCAAATTACTCAATTCAATCAAGTAATTGTTTCAGCCCTAACATAGATATTGACATAGAAAATTAAAAATAACATCACCAAACTTCTTTAAATATACGTTAACCATAAAAATGGGATTTAAACAATAGGTCATTCTCAGATGACACATTTCCTTTAAAAGTTCAAAGACAACATTACGAAGCGTGATTGCCAGAATACAAGGTTTACTTATTGAGAAAGATTTCTGAAGTTTCACAATCGACTTACACTCAAGAACGGTATGACTATGCCAGCTACAAGTATGCAATCTTCTGCTCTACACAATGCAGTAGAGAGGGGTAAAGAACGACTGTATTTTTGGTCTGCATACAATTAGCATTTTTTGTGGATCGCACGTTGACCCTATTATTTCTATGGGCCCGCAAAAAAGATGAACAGCACACCACGTGCTGTCTGTATCTGTATTTCTGTTGCAAAGTCCCGCAAAAAAAATAGAACATGTCCTATACTTGTCCAACATGGACCTCACACGGATGAAATCCATTTTTTTTTGCGGATCCATGTTTTGAAGTCCGCAAAATACATACGGTCGCGTGAATGCACCCATAGGGCTCATGCACACAACCGTTGGGTGTTCTGTAGTCCGCAAAACATGGATATGGCCATGTGCATTCCGCATTTTGTGGAATGGAACGGCCAGTCCCTAATAGAACAGTCCTCTCTTTGCCCGTATATATTTTTTTTTTTGCGGAACAGCCATGCGGACACAGAGGCACACATTCAGTTTTTTTGTGTGGCCCCATTGAAGTAAATGGTTCCACATACGGGCCGCAAAAAAAATAAAAACGGACAGAGAAAGAAAATAAACCTTTGTGTGCATGAGCCCTTAGTGAATTGTTTCCAGGAGTTCAGGGGTTACAAAAAGTGTTTATATGGGCACCTGGAAGAAACTAGATTTCACTGATTTCTAAGTGTTACCAGATCGGCTTACTCCTGGTAATTCTCCCATTGTTCTTTGTGTAGGAAAGGAAATTTTAGACCTGAGCTTTATCTCTCATTCCTTATTCTTTATGCTATTCTTAGTTTGCAAAGCACAATCAGACTTTATGGGAACCTAGATTAGGACTAAAGTGGATTATATGTATATTTTACCCCCAATATTCATGTAAAAGTCCACTTTCTACTGACATAACGTTGAAGTATGCAGTGACCGGGTTTGAGCTGGCTCCAACACAACGGTGGATCCCCCGCCTGCTGTCGAGGTGTCACCACATGTTGCTGCTCTCTTGAGGGGACGGTAAACCGTGGTGCACCCCAATGTGAAATCAGTCCAGGGAGTCGGGGATTTAGTAAACCAGTGTGCTACTTTACTGGAGGAACTCAAGTGCAAAACAATACAGGTAATGCACTGTGCTGGCTTCTCCAATCTCCTCCCTGGCAGAAGAAGGTTCCATACTGAAGAAAGGCCTAAGCTAGCTGTCCTGCTCACTCTCTCTCAGAAGGCCAATACCCTGACCAAACGGCTGGTGTCCCAGGGTATATGGCTCAGTCATTGGGCAGGGTATCCCTGTATCAGCATAGTCTTCTGGTCACTTTTGCAGTCACGCTGAAAACAGGATCCTATGTGCAGCCCTCTAGGGACTCTGACTCCTCTACTTTTTTACGGTTTGTAACTGATCCATAAACCTTCTAGTGGGATGGGTGAAGCTGGTGAACCACCACCTAATACAAACAATGTTGCAGGTCATGGCTGCCATACACCTGAATGCCTCAATACAAGTCAATGGGAATGACTAAGATGTTTCTAGATGATAGAGCTAAACCAGATGGTTTTCAGTTCACTTTGTCATTTTGTGCTTTCAAAACTCAGCTCTTCCTAGTCCCTTATGATAGCAATGGAAAATTACTAGGTTCTCAGCGTACAGACTGGAAAGTCCTAAAGTTTCTCACTATTAGCTGAATGTTCATTAACCCTTTCTACAGTGTAATGACAGGATATGAACAGGATATATCACAATACATATATATAAAATGCAGTTTAACAATATAGGGGCTCATTCACATGACCGTGGTTTGGCTCCGCATCTGAGCCGCATTTATTGCGGCTCAGGTGCAGACCCATTCATTTCAATGAAGTTGCAAAAGATGCGGACATCTGTTGCTCTGTTCCGTGGCCCCGCAAAAATGATAAGTCATCTTGTCCGTTTTGCGGACAAGAATAGGCATTTCTATAAAGGGCCGTCCGTTCCGCAAATTGCGTGAACAAGCCCTAAAACAGTATAAGTGTACACAAAGGCATTAATCATAATGCAAGTTAATCCTTCAAAGTCCACTAGTGAGTTGATGTCATGGTAGCAATAGGGGCAAATATCCTTAAATGTCCAGATTCCAAAGTACCCTCGCTAAAGGGAACCACAAGTACACCAAAGACTATAAGGGATCATAGAGTACAGTGACATCTCTGAACCTGTGAACCAATGTTATCATCTGAGAATGCTATAGAATAAGACAAACAAGTGGACGATTCCTTTTTGGAGGACTACATACTGCATATCTGCAGAGGCTGTGCTGACAAGCTTAAAACGGATATCTGAGTGTTATATACTGATGACCTATCCTCAGGCTAGGTCATTAATATCTGATCAGTGAGGATCCAACTCACCTGCAATCAACTGTTTGAAGAAGATGTTCCACTCTGGTGAGCACTGTGGCCTCTTCCAAGGCCAGTGATGTCACGTTCATCGGTCACATGGGCTAGGCGCAGCTCAGCGCCATTCACTGCAACGCCAAGCGCAGCCACTATACAATGTACCGCGCTGTGCTTGGTAAGCTGCAGGAAGACCAAATCGCTCACCGGAGCATCACTGCCTCTTCAAACAGTTGATTGACGGGGGGGGGGCCACCAATTACATACTGAATAAAACTATCATCACTGGTAAAACCCCTTTAATTTTGGTTAAAGAGCATCTGTCAACATGATCAACCCTATTAAACCAGGCATAGTGTCTGGTAGGGTTGATCATGCTCATAAAAATGATCCTCTTATTATAACTCTGTCCCCATTACTGAGAAAACTGCATTTTTATTTATTTGCAAATGACCTAACTGGAGCCCCAAGGGTCTGGCCTGAGCCTTTGGAGCACCATTTTGTCACAAACTCTTCAACTTCAGTTCTTCTCCCCTTCCCCTGGATTGACAGTGCTAGTCTTCTAGTGCCTCCTGCTCTCCTAGCGCCAAGATAGCTGAGACTCGTCATCTTTTGTATACGCTGTGTCTCCCAAGACCGGAAGATACAGTGCAGGCAGCAAAATACAGGTCTCAGTGGTCTTGGTGCTAGGAGAGCAGAAGGCACTAGAAGACTAGCCTGTCAATCCAGGGAAAGGGTGGAGGAACTGAAGATGAAGTTGGGTGAAGCAAACTGGTGCTCTGAGGGCCGCATATAAATAAAATTACTGTTTTCTCAGGAATGAAGCCACGGAGAGCTAGGATAAGGGTATTGTTTTTATCAGCATGATCAACCCTATCAAGTTGCATGCCTGGTTTAATAGGGTTGATCATTCTCATAGATGCTCTTTAATTTCTAAACAGCAGCTATTAAATATGGCTGAATGCCAGAAGTCAAAGGTAAATGCTGGTGAAAAAAGACCTTAAAATATGTGATAGTAAATGTCATGTTTCTTATAACCCAATTGCATAGGAAATTGCATCATATGATACCTTGTACATGTGGGGTAGGAGCACCCCTACAACAACTGCACCATAAGTGGTTAGTAATATGGTGCAATTACAGAACATGCTTCAATGCACAGTAATTGGCTCACTGCAAGTCAACATACACAGCAAACCTTCATCTTTACAATGTATGGAGATCCTATACAGCACTGTCATTATATACTGCATGTAACATGACTACCAGTTGCGTAACGTCCTTGCATTAAAGCTCAAGAGCGTCACGCTATGCTTCTGTTAAATGACTTCTGTATTCAGTGGAGGTCAATCATTTAGATCCATGGAGTTCAGGTTTCTATATAACCAACCCATCCCCTTTCTTAGGCCGGGCTCAGCAATGTGCAGTATGCTTTTGTGGACTGTATACTTTTCCTTGGTTTTGTATCCATGCCTACTTTTGGTGAATACATATGGACGCTGGACAACATGAACCTTGCTAAATGGTAAAGTAGCCTGACGTGTCCGACTTATCAAGATGGAAATGGTGCTTAAAGGGGTTTTCCGATTGTTTTATACGGATGAACTGTCCTCAGGATAATCAGTATGTGATTGGTGGGCATACAACACCCTTGAGCTGAATACTTTTGTAATTGCATGTTTTTAAAAATTTAGTATAGCCACTGAGTTATTCAATAAAATGTATCTGTATAGCGCCACCTGCTGTTTGTTCTTTTCCATTTCCTTTGTCCAGCTCACTGAGAAGGTCGCACATGCTCAGTCTGATCCTTAAACTGCCTTCTGAGCTGTAATAGGGAGAGAACTGCAGCAGAATGCACATGTCACCTGAGCTGCAACAGAAAGGACACTCCCCTTGAGCTGTCAGCTTGATATAAATCTAGCAGAGCAATGAATGGGAAGATCTCTGGATCCATGTGAGGTACAGGGCTCTGTCACCAGGATTAACCCTATTAAATCAGACATACTGGCTTGTAGGGCTCATCATGTGGATTAAAACTATATATTTATTTTGTCTGTATGCTAGATAGCTGCAGAGATAGCGTTTTTATTCATATGCGAATGAGAAATTGGAGCACAGGAGGCGGAGCTGAATCATTTGAGCACTGCTTTGTAACACCCTCTGTGCTCTGCACACTCCCCCTTCCCCTTGACTGACAGGGCTAGACATGCTTAGGGCAGAGCTGTGTGCTAGCGTCTACAGATCATATACACTATGTACTATAGCTTTACCACACTGAGATCCGCTCAGAAAGCTAATCTGCATATTATTACTTTATTTACAGGCAGACTATATGATTATAAAGACACCAGCAATATGTGTTAGCTTATAAGCATAGAAAAAAACATCTTCTCTATGTGGAAAGGCTACAGCTTAGTGATAAATGCTTTGTTTTGCATGTAACAATCCCAGCTTTGAATCTTGGGAGAGACTTCAAGGTTTTTTACTTCAGATATTTTTTTCTTCCATATTTAAGCCATAAAAGTCGATATCCTTATCATATTGAGAATAATGTGTTTAGGCCTAAAAAGCTAATAAATATTGTCAGTTTCTATATAATCATATATTGTGCCTGTGAATAAACCAGTAGGTTTTAGGTTTCTAAGCAGAAAAAAAACTGAATTCTCAATATAGTAGGGCCTTTTATTGTTATTATATGGTATTATAGTACAGGCTTTTACTATAGGTTATTAAAGAAGAGAAGAAAATAGCAAATAGCAGAGAAAAAAAAGTTTATGCAAGTCTCTCCTGGGACATAACCTTAGGATTTGTTCATGCATAGCAGAGTACTTAGCACTAAGGGTACTTTCACACTAGCGTTTTGGATTCCGTTTGTGAGATCCGTTTCAGGGCTCTCAAAAATGGTCCAAAACAGATCAGTTAAGCCCCAATGCATTCTGAATGGATAAGGATCCGTTCAGAATGCATCAGTTCAGCTCCGTTTCGCTTCTATTCTGTTTTGGAGGCGGACACCAAAACGCAGCATGCAGCATTTTGGTGTCCGTCTGAAGAGGCGGAGCCTAACGGATCCGCTTTGAATTACAATGTAAGTCAATGGAGACGGATCCGTTTTCAATGACACAATATGGTGCATTTGAAAACGGATCGTTCCCCATTGACTTTCAATGTAATTCAAAACGGATCCGTTTTGGACTTTGTCATTTTTCTTTTAACTAATGCAAACGGATCTGTTCTGAACAGATACAAACGTTTGCATTATAGGTGCGGATCCATCTGTGCAAATAAACAGACGGATCCGCACCAACACAAGTGTGAAAGTACCCTAAGCTACAGCCTTCACACATAGAGAAGTGTGTTTTTATCACTTGTGTTTTTATAATCATATAGGGCCAGATTTATCATTACTCTTGCAGTTCACTCCACTTTCAAAGAAGGCGTATGTGTATTTGAGTCAAGTCAAATTTATCATGGGCTCTTTCAGAGGTTGATAAATCTGGTGTATTTCTGGTTCATAGTTGTATTTTGGCTTTGTCTTTGGAAAAGTCGCAATTTTAAAAAAGTGATTTTGTCAAACATAAGCATGGTCATGAGTGGAGTGAGTTTGCGCAATTTTTTGCGACTTTTTTGCGACTATTTAAAAAGTCGCAATAATAAATCTGTCTTGCAAGTGATTTACATACGACAAAACGCCCATAAACTTGGTTTTGGAGTGAGTGGCGTAAGTCTCCAAAAAGTTGCAAAAAATTGCGCAATTTGGCTTTTTGCGCAATTTTTTGCGACTTTTCAACTCCAGAAAAGTGACTTAGGCTAATGATAAATCTGGCCCATAGTCTTGCTTGTGAATAAAGCAGTAATATGTATATTAGCCTTCTGAGCAGATCTCAGTGTGGTGAGGCTATAGTACATAGAGTATATGATAGGTAGATGCTAGGACACAGCTCTGCCTTCAGCATGCTGATATCTAGCCATATCAATCAAGAGGAGGGGGGAGTGTGCAGAGCATAGGGAGTGTTACAAAGCAATGCTCAAAGGATTCAGCTCGCCTCCTGGTGCTCCAACTTCTCATTTGCATATGAATAAAAACACAGATATATCTTCAGACTAAAGAAAGGCATAGTTTTAATCAGCATGATGAGCCCCACCATGCAGTATGCCTAGTTTAACAGGGTTGATCCTTGTGACAGAGTAGTACAAGCAGGACTTGTCTCCATATTAACTCATATGGCCAGTGCTCTACGCGAGATCCTTCTCTGCTTGTCCCCTGGAGGAAATAAACATCTACTCTACAATACTGTAGGCCGTAGAGAATTAATTCATGTCTAGAAAACTTTGTGATCAAGGGAATGTAACTCATAAGTGTTAAGTCCCTTTACATAAGAAGTAAGGATACAGCATGCGGCTACTACACATATCACATGCGGTATGTTATGGGATACATACAAATATACTTTGTCTCCTTCTCATGAATTAGACACAAGGACAATTATGTAGTGAGGATATAACTTATATGTAGATACGATGAGCTGGCAGAAGATTAAAGGGTGGGAGGTATAGTTTAGATACAAGATATTTGTACTAAATACATTTATGACATCATAAGGGAGGATGTGCACTAGCTTATTACCAAGTCAAATGGTTATCTAGAACGTCTATCCTTTGTACACATAAAATCTACTTGTATCGTTACCTATGGAACATATGGCATCCAGAAAAAATATAATATCATTGTTTGCTGAACCAACATCCAGTCTATTCTAACAGCTCAGGGCCCAAACTGGTTATTCGTTGTTAAACATTAAATCATCTGTCCACCCTTGAACATCATTTCACAACATGTATAGAGTAGTACAGCATTCACACACGTAGCAACAAAAAAACAAAAACGTAACCTTAAAATAACCCTGACGTATCCCAAAATAAGTGATGGGCAAAAAAAAAAAAAAAATACACTTTACAGAATGAAATCTATTAGGACATGCTCTTTGCAAGGAATGCTTGGAGATGTGAACCCTGCTGAATTAAAGGGGTTGTGCCACTTGTAACCATTATCCCCTATCTACAAGTCCAACCGTTTGGGCCCCCAGCAGTAATGAGAACAGGATCCGGAAATGTCGCCAAACTGCCCTATGAGAATGCACCCTCTACTCCATTCACAGCGCTCACAGCAGTCCCACAGAAGTGGGACGCACAGGAGAATTACCGCCCTACTCTCACGGGGCAGTTCGCCGACACTTCTAGACCCCCGTTCTTGTGATCATTCAGGGTCCAGCGGTCGGACCTCCAGCAATCAAATATATTAAATAAAAAAATAATATCCTGCGGATATTTGTGTTTTAAAGAGAACCTGAAGAGAACAAATAATATAATAAGAGAACAAAAAATATATAATAAATAAATAATATAATATATTGACAAATGAAGTGGTTGGGGGCAGGTGAGGGATTATTTTGGGATGCTTCCTTGATGTAGGCAAATATTTGCTTCACAGTTCTGGATCAATACAACTTCAAGGAGCTCTAAGTACAACTGTTGTATCTGGAAAGTTGTCATTTTTGAGACTGAACATGGAAATAAAGGTTTGCCCCCTATACAATAACCTTTCAGTCTCAAAAATGGTATCTTTCCAGACACGACAATTGTCATTCTACATACAGCTCCTTCAACTTCTGTTGATCCAGAACTGTGAACCAAATATTTGTCTGTGGCAAGGAAGCATTACAGAATAATCCCTTAGATGCCCCAACTACTTCCTTTGTCAATATATGTTATACTATTCACTCACATTTTCTCAAAGGTGATATATTAATGGCGCTTCGTTGGCTTTTTATGACCCGAATGTGGTCCCATGGAAGCAGAGGATCTGCTAGGACATATTGCAGTCCGTTCTATGTACATTCACTTGCAATGGCTGATAAATTTTAGGCACCTATTAATGCAAAAAAAGTCTAATTTTCAGAGGAGGTAGGCAGGACGACAGCAAAATCCACATAACAAACCTATTCATAAGACGATGGCCTGGCTTGGCTCCAAATCTGGTCTCTGCAGAAGCCTTCTAGAGTGAAAACTCAAAGGTCCTTTATGTAAGTGCAATGTGAAGGCTTCTCTGTAAAACCTGAGCCTTGCTTCATGAAGAGCCTCCTGACAGACAACCCAGAAGAAACGCTGGACATTTACTTTTCAGTGAGGAATTCAATGGCTCTGTGTCCATAGAAACAAACCATGCTGTGTGCCCTGGTGACACAACGAAGCTTGTCTTCACCAAATTTCCTAGCAGGACTCACACCACGAGAGCTCAGCATTTTTTTTATAATGTAGTGCCACCCGGTTATTTCTAATTCTATCCATAACCTTAAAGCGTATGTACACGTGTGACTCACTATAAAACATCTCAGCTCTTCTACTGGAAATCTGAAGAACCTCTAGTAATGTAGGTCTAGTTTCCAGCTTCTATTCAAAAAGATTAGTAAATTGTTTAAACAATAATTCCCTAATATGATACTGGGGCAATATCTTGTGTTAGCTGCTCCTCCTCCCACTATTTCTAATGTAGGACTGACTGAAGACAAGCAGATTCAGCAAGTCGTTCACTTTTTTGTTTTCAGGATGCTTCACCCAATGAGACAACTCAAGAAGAGTTTTGGCCAAGCCATTCTGGGTTTTCTCATATAAAAAATAAAAACAGTAAAAAATCAAATACAAAGCAAAAAAAAAAAAATCACATGGTAGAAGACAGTTATTTAAAAAAAGAAAAAACACTATCATAGATAAACATGACTTTTGAGAAGAACATCCAATGCATTCATGGAAAATAGAGGAAAAGTCCACATATTTGACCCTCAGCCAGTGACGCTTAAAATAACAAATTGTTTAATCCAGCCATTCTAAATAATAGGATGTGCCAGCTCACTCCAAAGGTAGCAGAATTATCTATCAAACAGAAAAACATTAACATAGGATATCTAGCAAACACAAAAAAACAAAAACAAAATAAAACACATGGACAGTAGCGGAGAGTCACAAATGTCCTGGATTTTATATGGAAGCAGAGACTGCACTGCGCTTTCCATATCTCCCATAGACTTGTAAGTCAGATGTCAACACAAACTGATATTTATATAAAAGCATAATCGGTTACATAATCGGTCCAGAGAGTGGTGATATAAGAGTAAAACAAAGTATGGATAGACAGACTTGGCTAAAGGAGGATGTGGCAGTATTTTATAAGAATCAGACTATGTATGAAGAACTACTCAAACCTCTCAAAGGCTTGAGAGCTTGATGTTGTGGAGCCAACAAGTGACCATGATTGAATCTTGTCTACCACAATGATGATATCGGAACCAAAAGTGGTTAGGCTAGGTCCACTCAGGCTTTTTTGGCAGAGGAGCAGCCTAGCGGAGTTAATCGCATCCGACATAGCTGGATATTTAATTTCCCTATTGGAGCCCACTGACTACAATGGGACCCTGTGGGGCACTCATGCCAGGGTTCAGCCAGACAAAAACTGGTGCAAACACCAGATTTTGTGCAGCTAATTCCTGGCACTCATGTCGGATCCCCACTGGGTTCCATTATCATCAGTGGGCTCTCAAATAGGTAAAAGAGGCTGCGCTGCCATGAAAAGAAAAAAAAAAAAAAAAGAGACATTTTCCTGGCAGCGCAGCCTCTTTTACCTATTTAAACGTTCGATAGTGACAGAAACCCACGTCACCTATTGCGGCTTGCAGCGCCGAGGAGTCCCCGTAGGACAAGCAGAGACGTTTTTCTTTGTATATCAGTGGGCTCTGTCGGTGCTCTGGCCGTTTCCAGCTATACCAGATATGATGAACAGGATGGTTTTAACACTGGTGTGTAACTAGCCTCACAGCTTGAGTGACCCAATAAGACTTTTACCTAATTAGTCAACTTTGGAGAGGCACCAAGATACAGCCTCCTTTGGTTGTGCTGGCTAAGGGCTCTTTCACACTTGCGCTTTTGCTTTCCGTCCTAGAGTTCTGTCCTCGGGTCTCTAGGACGGAAAGATACTGATCAGGATTATCCTAATGCATCCTGAATGGAGAGAAATCCGTTCAGGATGCATCAGGATGTCTTCTGTTCAGTATGTGAACGTTTTTTGGACGTTGACAAAACTGCAGCTTGCTGCAGATTTGTCTCCGTCCAAAAATCCGGAAGACCTGCCGGATCCGAGATTAATGCCCACTGAAGTGCATTAATCTGGATACGGAATTAAGCTAAACGTCGTTTCGGCACATCGCCGGATCCGACGTTTAGCTCTGCGCATGCGCAGCAGCAGTTCCGATCGGGGCCCCAATGTAAGCTGGGGCTCCGATCGGTTTCCATGGCAGCCAGGACGCATTGATCTATGCGCCGCGGGGACCTGTGACGTCATAAAGGAGCGCCCGGCGGCCGCAGCGCAGGTAAGTACACTGCTGCGGAGTACCATGGCAGCCAGGACTTCAGTAGCGTCTTGGCTGCCATTGTAACTTGAAAGCATTTCGAAGACTGATCAGGATCCTCAGAACGCAAGTGTGAAAGAGCCCTAAGTTGTATAAGTTCAACTCTGGAGAAACATTTTGTGGCTGACGTCACCTAGAAGCCCGGGTGTAAGCTGTTAGTGATTATCGGTGTGGCAGCAGGGTGTGCGCTCATGAGTACTGCCGCAGCTCATAAAATGACTCTGAATGCACAGTAGATAATATATGCATTTTCTTTGGGTGGTGGAACGTTGTCTTTAAAAGGACATTTATGGTATTGATCAGTCAATCAACAAACATAAAACGTTCTTTAAATGTTCCTGTCTTTTGAAAGTCTATTGAATGTTGATTGTGATTACTGAAGTCTATCACACACAGTTCCACGGCGAGCAGCCATCCTGGATAATTCTAAAATCTTTTGGATTTTCTATTATATTAGTATTTATTATTTCCATAAGTAATTGTGTTTTTAGGAGAGTTGCTTTCTAATATCCTTCTATCTTGATAAAGTCATTACACTCCACTATCAGAAACTTTCTAAAACTACACAGTAGACTTTGATCACACACGGTTCCTTTCACTCCAAAGTCAAAATGCAGTAAGATAAAGGAATCCTATGACTTGCAAATTTATATTGTGCTGAGTCATTGAAAGCAATCAATCTGTGGAGCACATATGATGACCGCCTGTGAACACGGTCATAACGTGGAAACCAAAGCCATGTGTACGGACTGGTCAAAGGAATGAGAGTGATGCATGTCTGTATCCTGAAGAAAATCTCAAATTAAAGGAGAAATGAAGTACAAATTGAGCTTTTTTTTTACTGTAATTGGTTCTTCAACTCCCTAGTGAACAATTTCTAAAAAGAACACGTAGACAGTGCCCACACGGGACTTGGCATTGGTATGACGTGGATGAATAGATAGATAGATACATGGATGGATAGATAGATACATGGATAGATAGATAGATAGATAGATAGATAGCTGATAGATAGATAGATAGATAGATAGATAGATAGATAGATAGATATGAGGATAGATAGATAGATACATGGATGGATAGATAGATAGATAGATAGATAGATAGATAAGGAAAGTGCTGACATGAAAAAAAGGCATATGGGGAAAAATATGCAGTGTTTGGGGTACTCTGGGCAGATTAAGAAAAAAACATAATGCAACTGGAGAACCTCTGCCATGTGCAAAGTATAAAATGCTGCTCAGATTATGTATCTGAACCAGAAGCAAAGCTCTGTTCAAAGTGTAGTGGCCAGGCCGAGTTACTTCAAGTGAATGGAAGCGGAGCTGCAGTAACCCAGCACGGCCACTACACTTTGACCTGAGCTGTGCTTCTGGCTCCATTCAAAGTGGTAGTTCTGGTGCCGGAGGATGTACGTCTCGGACTACTGTTGATTTGTATATTGATAGTCTATACTGGGAATATACGTCATCGATAAAATCCACAAAAACTCTAAAGTTAAATTTTAAAAAACTAAACATAAAGTTAGTCTACAAGTAACAATGACGAGCCACATTGATAGATACATGATGCAATACGTTTGCAAGTAGCAATTCTTAAGATGCAAACTGTCCAGTGAACGTACAGAGCGTGTCTTGTATCTACGCTGGTACATCTGATGTGCCTGTGGAACCTTGTACTTTGAGTAACTACACAAATATAATTTCCGTGAGCTCAGACTCCGTACAACACCCATCCTCTGCAGAAAGCGCTGGCTTTTAATCTGTTCGCTGCCAAACATGGTGTGACAAAGAGCCTTTATGAGAAAGTGTGTCAATTACGGTACTTTCCAACCTTTCTGAAGGACCCACCTAGACTGAATGCTCTCTTTTACACAGCGCAGCGGCGGCGTTCATAATCCCACAATGTGGCATTTCACTGAGAGTAAATGGTGGATGTCAAGACGCACCTATGACGATCCACGTGGAAGGGTAATCAGCAGCCTGTGTAGGAAATATATGAGCTACATCACAACTTACTTCCGGATTTTTGTTCATTAAGAAACTGCCGTTGCTGTTTCAGCCGAGTGTTTTGGTCCCGAAACTGGGTTTATCGTCTTAAAGTGGTTGTCTCATCACAGCGGTGGGACCCACACCTATAAGACAATGGGGGCACATTGTCTGAGATGAAACAACCCCTTTAAGGGTACTGAACCTATTCCTGCTAATAGCACACAGCCAAGAATGGTAGATGAAACGCATTAAAGGGGTTATCCAATGACTAATGCAACATATAAAAATCACACATTATATAGTCTCTTTCTAACAAAGCTAGAACCAGCCCTGTACCTCACATGGATCCAGAGATCTCCACATTTATTGCTCCAATTTTTCTGCTAGATTAATATCAAGATGGCAGCTCAGGAGGTATGTCATTTCTGCTGCAGCTCTCTCCTTATCACAGCTCAGGAGGTATGTCATTTCTGCTGCAGCTCTCTCCTTATCACAGCTCAGGAGGTGTGTCATTTCTGCTGCAGCTCTCTCCATATCACAGCTCAGGAGGTATGTCCTTTCCTCTGCAGCTCTCTCCTTATCACAGCTCAGGAGGTGTGTCATTTCTGCTGCAGCTCTCTCCTTATCACAGCTCAGGAGGTATGTCATTTCTGCTGCAGCTCTCTCCTTATCACAGCTCAGGAGGTATGTCATTTCTGCTGCAGCTCTCTCCTTATCACAGCTCAGGAGGTATGTCATTTCTGCCGCAGCTCTCTCCTTATCACTGCAGCTCTCTCCTTATCACAGCTCAGGAGGTGTGTCATTTCTGCTGCAGCTCTCTCCTTATCACAGCTCAGGGGGTGTGTCATTTCTGCTGCAGCTCTCTCTTTATCACAGCTCAGGAGGTGTGTCATTTCTGCTGCAGCTCTCTCCTTATCACAGCTCAGGAGGTGTGTCATTTCTGCTGCAGCTCTCTCCTTATCACAGCTCAGGGGGTGTGTCATTTCTGCCGCAGCTCTCTCCTTATCACAGCTCAGGAGGTGTGTCATTTCTGCTGCAGCTCTCTCTTTATCACAGCTCAGGAGGTGTGTCATTTCTGCTGCAGCTCTCTCCTTATCACAGCTCAGGAGGTGTGTCATTTCTGCCGCAGCTCTCTCCTTATCACAGCTCAGGAGGTAGTTGAAGGATGGCACTGAGCATGTGCGTCCACCTCAGTCAGATGGACAGAGAATACGAAAAAGAACAAACAGCAGGGGGCGCCATACAGATAGATTTTATTGAATAACTCAGTGGCAATTCTAAAAAGTACTTAGATCCAGATGCTGGTTTGAAAACTGCAGAATATTTTCTTGTGGGACAACCCCTTTAATGTTCATCTAGTTACTGCAGGGCCCACCATTTGCTAATGCCTATGTGTTGTGATACCTATAGGTTGCAGTAAATACAGTATGTTAACATGTGGGTTTGACAGTCAAGTCGCAGTGCATGTAGCTGACTAATATAATAATCCGGGTTCTCCGCTTTCCTTCCTCACTCCAAAGACATACTGATCGGGACCTTAGATTGGGAGCTCCATTGGGGACAGCTTGATGGTAAGGTCTGTAAAGTGATGCGGAATACACAAGTGCATAAAATAAAGAAATCTTCTTCATTTTTTACCACATAAAGTGATGATGGTGAACAAATCCAGGGGTCAATATCAGCGTTGTATTCTTAAATCAATATATGCTTAAAAAATATGTCAAACCTTCGTTGTACTGGCACACTGGCATGGCGCAGTGTTAGTACATATGTCCCGCTGTGTTACCGTGCCTATGTGCTACTTATCTAATGGTGGTGTCTCATCCATACTAATGACATATCACCTCAAGGAAGTGAAGACACTGTGGACATGACTCCCACTGTGATGACTTCCATGATGTGCTGTCGTTATGGACTTCCTCAGTGTAATCTCGGGCTGGTTTATTTGGGTTGTATCAATGGTTTTATGTATGTAGACAAAAGATTCCATTTGTGCTACATTTTTGGGAATAAAAGAGGATGATTTTGATCTTCTGGGCTAGCTGGTGATAAGAAGCACTGGCGATGGCCGGCAGTTCTTCTCTACAACAAACGTGTTTAGCCATGTCAAATAGGCTAGGTGTGACAAGCAAGCCGAAAATACATCTAAGATATTTGGGCATCATAAGGGAACAGCCTTGAACTTCTGAAACCAAACAGTGAAGCCCCAGTGACCCATCTTCTCTTATCAACTATTACAAGTGAAGGCCATGACCCCTGACGTAACAGGTTTTACATATGAAAAAAAAGAACCACCTCAATCCCAAAGGCACTCCATTATCGTTTGAACCCATATTATCATCTTCCATGTCTACAGTAGAGTATTTTTTGCTTCCTCAGGTTGCATGAATGTAGAGTGTAGAACAGGGGTGCACAACGTTTCCTGGTTGGGGGCCACAATGCCAGACCGAACCAACGACGAGGGCCGAAATTAAAATACAAAGGGGTATTAACAACTAAAATACTGTATTTATGGCATATTGAACACACTGTATATACGATTAATGTCTAGTTCCAGTTCCAGGACTCCCATCTAATGGGAGAAATACATGAAAGATACATGTAAGCAGCCACAAAACATAGACATACATGTCTGGTACCATATGGTTGGGGGCCGCACAGAATGGTATCAAGGGCTGCATGTGGCCCCCGGGCCGCAGGTTGTGCACCCCTGGTGTAGAACAAGGACATATGCATGAGCCTACCACTGCACGTTCATCCCCCGTCTGTGACTCCGACAGGCTACATATAATATCTTATTGTGATCACCTACGCAGACCCAGACAGGGAGGTGAATTATCACACTGGCACAGAGAACGTTTAGCCACAAATGATTCATCCAGTCTTGTTTTCCAAACCCAATGGTGTTGGTTTGATATCTCACAAGACTATTTAGACTACAAATCAAGGCCGTAGTGTCTAGAATTATTATGTGAGTAGCTATCATAAAAGTTAGACTGACCCCTTCTAGGGCACCAACCTACAGATAAGATAACTGGGTGTCACTAAACCAGAGGTGCCCACTGACTGGAGAGTCTCAGCTAGTCAGAAGCTGTCCACCACTAGTCATAATTAGAGGGCTATTTAGGACAAATGTCCCTCATATTATCGCCTTAGGAGTATGATTTACAGTTAGACCAGACAAGACAAGTATTGTAGGAAAGTGTGAATAAATGGGAAGTAATACGCAGCTCTATATGACACATTCTCCACTGAGATCATGATGTATGGCTTACGCTTGTTCCTCAGCATCTGGACCGAGGTTAGAACTGACCCAGACTTTCCCAACCTGGACAATTCCTCTAATGCATAGGCTCACCGCGGTATATTTTTTATATTGGGAAACAACCACATATAACCGCATGATGTACCCCTACTATATATTATAACAAGTTATACTACACTCAGCTGCTGCAGAACCTCTTTCGAAGAGAAAAGGAAGCTTCTGTCGCGCATTTACTGACTAATATGAAGCTTTATAAAGGTCTGCAACATCATGGGCACGGTACTGTGCTAAGCAAGTATCACCACCATAGAGCAAATACAGTAGCTGCGTATTACAGGACAGTGCCAATGCCAAAGAAGTAAAACTACATATTTAAACAAGCGCATAGTGTACTTAAAAGCAGAACTGACCCACCACACCTGACGTGTTTTTTGCCAATGGCTTCGTCTGGTGAAATGTGATCTGTAATATCAAACATGGGTTCAAGGCCGGTGCAAGGATTTTTGCCGCCCTAGGCAAAAGAAAAGTTTGGGCGGCTGCAGCATGAGGCGGGGCCGGCGCTCCTAGCAACGCCCCTTCCCAAGGGGCGCTCTACGCGGCTGCCTAGTCCGCTTATAGGACGCGCCAGCCCTGGATGGGTTTCCTTTTTGGATTGATTTGCTAAAGACCTTTGTCTAGAAGAAATAAGGAGTGAGTCTGGTGCGGAGATGAAACATCCTACAAAAGCGATCTATGACAGACCTCTTTTACAGGTAGAGATAAGCAGCGCCTATGTAGTGCCGCTCATTTCTGTAGGTCCCGGCATCAGAATGTCAAGTTTAGCTAGAAATGACTTACCGACATGCCAATGGAAAATTCCATAGAAGTGTTTTACAATATTACACTCTCATTTCCCTGATCACTTCCTGTACAAGCAGGATACAGACTGTCCGCTGCTCCTCAGGGGTCGGCAACCTGCAGCACTTCAGCTGTTGTGAAACTACAACTCCCAGCATGCTCTGTTCACTTATACGGGAGTTCCCAGAACAGGTGGCCAAATGTGCATGCTGGGAGTTGTAGTTTCACAACAGCTGGAGTGCGGGAAGTTGTTGATCCCTGCCATATACATTGAATGAAAGTCACTTGAGCCTGTCAGTTTTGCTGGGACCATTTGATCCGTATGGGGAAGTCCCAACTCTTCTCAAAAGGAAAAGAAACACAACAATAGCTTATCTCAGGGAGACCAGCTACAAAATACACCGCAGAGCCTCACTTAAGAGTCTCAACACAGCAATCCGAAGTGCAAAGCTCCCTGGGAAACAGTAATATGCAAAATAAATGTGGAGCCCCAGCTATGGGTCTACAACACAATGAAAGCCAGATAACCATCAAAGGAAGGAAAACCGAGCAAAGGGGTGTCTCCATTACAGAGATCACCAAATCCACCATATTAAGTGGCCCCTATGTCAAGATCCCACTTTTTTACAAGCTTTAAGGATGTGACGGGGAAAACCTAAGCCAGTCCAAAAGGAAAAGAAGGACTGGCATGTTGGATATCAACATGTCAAATCCTATGTAAGGGCTCTTTCACACTTGCGTTTTTGTTTTCCGGCATAGAGATCCGTCCTCGGCGCTCTATGCCGGAAAAATCCTGATTAGGATAATCCCAATGCATTCTGAATGGAGAGAAATCCGTTCAGGATGCATCAGGATGTCTTCAGTTCAGGACCGGAACGTTGTTTGGCCGGAGAAAATACCGCAGCATGCTGCGCTTTTTGCTCCGGACAAAAATCCGGAACACTTGCCGCAAGGCCGGATCCGGAATTAATGCCCATTGAAAGGCATTAATCCGGATCCGGCCTTAAGCTAAACGTCGTTTCGGCGCATCCGACATTTAGCTTTTTCTGACTGGTTACCATGGCAGCCAGGACACTAAAGTCCTGGTTGCCATGGTAAAGTGTAGTGGGGAGCGGGGGAGCAGCATAATTACCGTCCGTGCGGCTCCTGGGGCGCTCCAGAGTGACGTCAGAGCGCCCCACGTGCATGGATCATGCGCATGGTGAGCTCTGACGTCATTCTGGAGCACCCCGGGAGCCGCACGGACTGTAAGTATACCGCTCCCCCGCCCCCCACTACTACTATGGCAACCAGGACTTTAATAGCGTCCTGGCTGCCATAGTAACCTCAAAGCATTTCGAAGACTGATCAGGATCCTGATCAGTCTTCTAATGCTTTCAGGCAACTTGCGTTCTGACGGATCCGGCGGGACTGAAGTGCCTGCCGGATCCTCAGAACGCAAGTGTGAAAGAGGCCTAAGAGCGGGAGGTGTCTGGGAGCGGATTATTCCCTTCCCACACTTAAAACACATAAACACTCTGGCAAGTATAGCAAGTTGACGGCTTAATGAGTGTTCGGTCAACAGCTATCTAAATCCTTGTGCACACAACTATATTTTGAATCCGTGTCTAATTCGTACTTTTTGAGAATTGCACACAGTCCCATTTCATTTATTTCTATGGATCCGCATTCTTGTGTCCATTTTGCAAATGATAGAAGATCTCCTATTCTGGTCCGCATTGCAGACAAATATAGTGATTTCTATCGATGAGAGAGAGAAAAATGCAGAAAGCACACGGAAGGTGTCCATATTTTGTGGATCTGTGGTGTGCAGACCGAAATAAGGATACGGTGTATGCATGAAGTCTAAGGCTACTTTCACACTGGCGGTTTGGTTTTTCGTTTGTGAGATCCGTTCAGCGCTCTCACAAGCGGTCCAAAACGGATCAGTTTTGCCCTAATGCATTCTGAATGGATAAGGATCCGCTTAGAATGCATCAGTTTGGCTCCGTTCACGCCTCAATTCCGCAAAGGAAACTGAGCCAAACGGATCCGTCCTGGCACCCAATGTAAGTCAATGGGATCCGTTTTCACTGACACAATATGGCACAAAACGGATCCGTCTTAAACACCATTGAAAGTTAATGGAGGACGGATCCGCTTTGTGCCATATTGTGTCAGTGGCTATGTTAAAGATAATACAAACAGATCCATTCTGAACGGATGCAAGCGGTTGTATTATCTGAACGGATGCGTTTGTGCAGATCCATGACGGATCCGCACCAAACGCGAGTGTGAAAGTAGCCTAATGCGTACAGGCAGCTTTAGATAGAATTCATAATTTTCTTCACAGATTTGAAAGGTCAAGGCTTTGAATTTTAAACTTCCTGATCTCAATATGAGATTACTCTACCTATACAGGGCGCACGCCCGATGATCAGGACATATTATGGAATTAACAATCATGTAGTTCCTTAAAATATGCTAATTTACGCATGAATCTTAACATTTGGGAAAACTAGTAGGAAACGAGTAAAATGAATCCTCATAAGCTTGGATTCATTTGAGAACAGATGTGCTGGACGTTCCTGGACTTCTGCATCTTGTATTGAACACCGGTGACACGGCGACAGGGTCTAGGTGCAGTCCCATTAGTAAATTTGTCCCGTTGTCTTCAGCTGCATAGTGAATATAAATTATACTACCGTATCGCTTAGGGAAGTTTTCTTAAACTGCATAGATAGCGATTCCTTGATATAGTCAGAATATAGGCTGAATACGGGCTGCTGCAAATGGCAACCTGTATTCTGCTGACACACAGATCACTCATTTATGACTTCCCCAACCGTTTAATCACAGTGATCTCTACCTTCAATCAGTTTATTGTGATTGAAGAATCTCAGGTATGTCCTCTCCATTACCTAATGGGCTGATTAAAGGTGCAGTCTGACATAAACAAGAGGCATATGGATGTCATGGAGTGGGGTCCCCTGATTGCCCCCTGTATGGACCACAGAGGAGAGCTGAGGATAAATAATGACCCTCATTCTGTCAGACCACGCCAGTACATGTCGGGCCATTCATTTGCATAGCTGGCGTGAAATACAACATTAACCCAACAACAGCCAACGATAATGGCTGATCGGCGCGGCTATAGGATATATAACAGCAGTGGTAAAGCAGGGATTTATTAGTACTGCCATGCCGCTTCACTTATGTGGCCTACAGACCTAGAGGAGCTATATCAAAGATAACCCAAAGGAAAGTTGGAAACGTTGCTGATGGTGCCCAATTACATAATCTCATTCTTCATAGTCCTGACACCCACAACTGGTTTGGTTGTTAACGGATGACTCCTCTACTTCTCCTTTGCACTATTTTTATATATTTTTTTAAATCTACGCCAAATAGGAAAAGGTAATTATACTATAAGGTACGATTGTGAAACACATAGGACGGTCTTGTTGGGGGTTAGAAACCTCAAGTTGGAAATGTCCCTCAAGCTACATAGCAATGTCGTCAGGTATGCCTTCAGGTGACGCACAAATGAAAATTCGAAAGTCTGCCACTCTTTTCCTGAATGACCAGTTTGTACAGAGCCAACATGGCTTCCCTCCCTGCAGGCTGACAAACATTACCATTCCTGTTTGTTCCTCATGGATTCCATGCAAATGAAGAATGCAGATACTGACCAAACAAGCTGGTCTACAGAAAGTATACAGAAGTCCCACCATTCTACAGCTGACCACAGACATCAGTGTCGGACTGGGGTGTAACTGATTCTGGGGGCCCACCTTAGGGCTCCTGCGCACAAACTTGGGCTACATGCACACGACAGTTGTTTTTCTCGGCTTCCGTTTCATTTTTTTTTGCAGATAGAACAGGAACCCATTCATTTCAATAGGTCAGCAAAAAAATGCTGACAGTTCATCTGTTTGTGTTCTGCGTCTGTTGTCCGTGTTTCCCTTCAGCAAAAAAAGTACTGCATGTCCTACTTTTTTCTCATTTGCGGACGAGGATAGGCAATTTTTACAAGGGATCTGTGAAAACAAAGGAATTCTCCCAAAAAAACAGATAGACCATCAGTTTTTTTTGCGGATCCCGATTTGCGGACAGCAAAAAACAACTGTCGTGTGCATGTAGCCTTACCGATAGGGACCTTAGATTGTGAGCCCCATTGGGGAGAGTGCGATGCCAATGTCTGTAAAGCGCTGCAGAATATAGTAGCGCTATATAAGTGCATAAAATAAATAAATATGAGGCAAACAGAGCCTCGAAAGCCGGCATTTCACCAGAAAGCGGCCAGATCCCATTATAGTCATTGGGGTCCAGGCCGGATCTGGTGAACTCTAGCAGGCTGTTCCCTGCCGGATCCATTTGACGCAAATGTGAACCTACCCTTAAGAGGTTTTCCAAGAATATAATATTGATGGCCTGTCCTCAGGATAGACCATTAATATCTGATAGATGTGCGACTGATACCCTCACCCCCACCAATCAGCTGTTTCACAGTAGCTCCAGTGCCGCAACGGCACAGCTCCATCTATTACCGCAGCACTGCTCCCATTCACTTTAAAGGTATCAGTGCTGCGGTAGCCAGGTCCCGTCTACTACACAATGGAGCTGTGTTGTTCTAGCGCCAACTTCCGGAGCTACTCTGAAACAGCTGATCGGCAAGGGTGAGGGGCGTCAGACTCCTAAGTATAGGCCATCAGTATATAATCCAGGAAAACCTCTGTAAAAACATTTCCAACAGGACGATCCTTGTGGCCTACAGTGAAGAAACGACTCCCCACCAAGCGAGGAGCTTCCCTGTCGCTTGCTCTATGTTATCTAAGCAATAGGCAATGCTAAGGACAGGTTTTTCATTCATCTTCTTTATTTACACAGGCAACTATTGCTACGATTGTGCATATACAAGCAAAGCATGGTGATAACCGGCCTATAGGGTAGCTGACGGCTGAAGGATCATTTGGTCAGCATCTGTAAGTCCTGATTATAGTCCTATTATATGTAGTTTCAATGAAGCAGAGGAAAGGAGCGACATCTGTGCGGCCACTGAAGGAAACAAAAAACTCAACTGATAGGATCCGTATCCCCCATGTCCACTAGGACGCGGGCGTTAGAGTCACCTGCCACTTTTTGTGGTCGCAGAGTAGAGGACGTAGAGCCACAAGGAACGCAACCATAGGGCGATGGCTTGTGCGGCATACCCCCATCATCATCTAGCTCTAGCCTATGTACCCAGGCCTCTCCAACTCAACTTTAGGCCCCATGTACACGACCTGAGCCATTTTGCATCTGCAAATCACACATCTGCATAAGACCCCATTCACACGACCGTACTTTTGGTCTGCATCCAATCCGCATTTTTTACGTATAGGATGTGGACCCCTGGATTTCAATGGGTCCGCACAGTAAGCACAGTAAGCTGTACGCATCCATAGGTACGTTCTGTAGCCCCGCAAGAAAGATAGAGCATGTCCTATTCTTGTCCATTTTTCGGATAAGGATAGACAATGTTATAATGGATCAGCAGAAAAACGGACGCAACAAGAACATCATTCGTATTTTGGGCGGATTCACTTTTTACGGACCGTAAAATACATACGGTTATGTAAATGAACCCTAATCCAAATGCGGTCCGTGCTGCATCCGCATTTTTTGCTGACCCATTGACTTCATACGCGGACAAGTCTAGGGCATGTTCTATCTTTTTGGGGAACGCACATGGATCATCCCTGTGTTTTCTGCATCCGTATGTCCGTTCCGCAAAATGATAGACAATGTCCGCAAGCGCAGACTACAGACCCTTGAAAACAACGGGTCCCCAAATAAAATGTGGACAGCGCAGAAACTGCATCCGCATACGGTCGCGTGCATGGGGCCGTAGAAAGAATCACAAAAGAAATGAAAGAAGCGGTCGTCTCTTTGGGTTTGTATTAATATTACTACTATATGTCTCACTTACTGCGGTTAATGGACCGCTACATCTGTACATCCAGCCCCGGGATCGGCAACCTCCGGCACTCTAGTTGTGGTCAAACTACGACTCCCAGCATGGACATTTGCTTGGCTATTCTTGGAACTTTCATAGAAGTGAATGGAGCATGCTGGGAGTCTCACAAAGGCTGGAGTGCCAGAGATTGCTAACCCCTGGTCCAGCTGCTCCCTAGTTCCCTCAAGGACCACAAAAAATGAAAAAGACCTTTTAAAAACATTGGAATGTTACTTCTACAAACCCAAAGAGCCCCTTTGCCACCCACATCATGACATGACAACACCCGCTAGCACCCATAGGGTCGACTCAGCTTTCCTAGAATCCAGAATGGCAAACCTGTTTGCGGACGGCATGAGCAGACAGATTTTACATTCAGGAATCCGGGAGAACGGAGTGACCACCATCTACACCGGTCATGTGGGTTGTCATCCAGCTTTCCTAGACACCATCACTAAGCAACAACTGACTCCATTTATAGCACTTTTTTTTCCATTGGAGATGTAAACACTCTTTAATATTATCACCTAGGGGGGGATCAGCTGCTGCAGAACCTCTTTGGAGGATAATGATCTGTCAATCACTGCTCAGCATTGTACCTTCGGATTTAAAAACAAAGGAATAGAATTCTAGAGCAAAGTAAAGTGTGTGACACAAGTCTAAAGAAGAGAGTTCCTGACTCCAGATCAAGGAGGAGCTGGGTATCCAGAAGAGCTCAGAAAGTTCCCTACCGTCTTGGACATGATGGCAGGAGCTGGGCTGATGTGACTGCAGGAGAAGAAGGAGCCAGGAGCAGGTCTGCAGGAGAAGAGTGTGCTCCAGGGGCTGAGCACAGAGGTATAAAAGGAGAGGGAGACACGTAGCAAAGTCCCTGGACCAACCTTTCGCCCCCTCCTCTCTTCCTCAGCTTCCCCGCCCCTGCATTAACCCTTGAAGGGCAGGCTGGCTGGAGGCACGGGGCTGGGTGGGGTTGCCTCTCTGGAGCCTCCTCCTCGCTGCTCATGTAGCCTCCCTCCTCTAGAGCAAGCAGCCTGACAATGAGATCTCCTCACATAGGTTACTGGGCAAAAAGTTCCCAGGGTCCTGTTATCAGGACAGTCAGCCCCTCTCACGGCAAGCACTTGCTCCTCAGGCTGTGCTATCTGCTGAAGGACAAGCAGGACTTCATCTACTGACGCCCAAGTGCTACTTTATAACCAGTGTGGGACTGGGGTGCCTAGGTCCCACCAGTAAAGTTCATTCTGGGGACCCCCTGCACAGATGCAAATGCAAATAGTACCTGCTCACACAGGGGCAAGACCCTACAAGATGTCTGATTATGGGGGGAGCCAGAAGACAAGTCTGGGTAAAGGGGATGCAGGCTGACATGCCCCCATACCTAGAAGTCATCTCGGCCACGCCATGCAGCTATAATAATAGACTGGTTGCAAAGATTGCTAAAGGAGATTTATCGAACTGGTGTAAAGTAGAACTGGCTTAGCTGCCCATAGCAACCAATCAGATTCCACCTTTCATTTTCCAGCTGAGCTGTGAGAAATAAAAGGTGGAATCTGATTGGTTGCTATGGGCAACTGAGCCAGTTCTACTTTACACCAGTTTGCTAAATCTCCCCCATATACAGCACCTCAAGCATCCCATCTATATGTAGTGCAGCCAATCTACTGTGCGGATGTGCCACTTATGCAGCAGTGGAGGTCTAGAGGGCCACCTCGCTCAAGGGCCCACCAGGGGATTCACCTGCTCCCCTTTGGACAGTCTGAGCCTGGACATGACATGTCTCCAGCAACAATAATCATGTATTCTGTGCAATCTAGAGAGAAGCAAAAATAGTGTAATGTGGAGTAGAAGTGCAGAAAAGCGCCATCTGCAGGTCCTGTTGATGGGAAAGTGGTGAACAGCATCACTGAACTCTTCTCTCTTCTTCAAGCATTAGCTGCTGTCTAAAGGACCTGTGATGATGTCACATCACATGGTCCATCACTATGGTGATGGACCATGTGATTTGACCATGTGATGAGCTCAGTGACCTCATCACGGGTCCTTTAGCCAACATCTAATGAATGAAGAAGAGATCGCAACTACGCAATCAAGTGGATATGGTGAGTTGATTTTTTTATTTTTAACCCCTCCATCCACATGTATTGAGAATGCTATTATTTTTCCTTATAACCATGTTATCAGGGAAAATAATAAAATCTGCGCCAACTAACCAGTTTGACCTTGGGCTAGACCTGGTGGTCTCTTGGTATTCACCCTTTAACCTCTATACAGGGATCTGGACTTCACTGCAGGGAAGCCAACAGCCCGCCACCTCTTGGAATAGTCCCGGTGGGATCTGTATTTGACCCACGGGGGTTAGATACACCAGTGCACAGCGCTGAGAGGTCAGGAAATACTCATGCGAATCTGTAAGACCCCTTTCACACGGACGTGATTTCCGCACGGGTGCAATGCGTGAGGTGAACGCATTGCACCCGCACTGAATCCAGACCCATTCATTTCTATGGGGCTGTGCACGAGCGGTGATTTTCATGCATCACTTCTGCGTTGCGTGAAAATCACAGCATGCTCTATATTGTGTGGATGGAGCTGCGGGAAAATCGCAAGCATCCGCAATCAAGTGCGGATGCAGTGCGATTTTCCTGCAAGGTTGCTAAGAGACGGGACACGATCTTTATTATTTTCCCTTATAACATGGTTATAAGGGAAAATAATAGCATTCTCACTACAGAATGCTTAGTAAAATGTGGATTAAGGGGTTAAAAATAAAAAAATTAACTCACCTTATCCACTTGATCGCGTAGTTGCCGATCTCTTCTCTCTTCTTCAAGCATTAGCTGCCGTCTAAAGGACCTGTGATGATGTCACATCACATGGTCCATCACCATGGTGATGAACCATGTGATTTGACCATGTGATGAGCTCAGTGACCTCATCACAGGTTCTTTAGCCGGCAGCTAATGAATGAAGAAGAGATCGCAACTACGCGATCAAGTGGATATGGTGAGTTAATTTTTTTATTTTTAACCCCTCCATCCACATGTATTGAGAATGCTATTATTTTTCCTTATAACCATGTTATCAGGGAAAATAATAAAATCTTCAGAATACTCAACCCGAAACCGGACTTCAGTGATGAAGTCCGGGTTCGGGTCTGGGTACCAAACATGCCGATTTTTCCCACACGCGTGCAAAACGCATTAAAACGCTTTGCACTTGCGCGGAAAAATCGCGCATTTTCCCACAATGCACCCGCCTCTTATCCGGGCGTCAAACGTGACGCCTGTGTGAGAGGGGCCTAAAACTAGTCTGAGGACAGGGTAGGCAGCAAAGGAACAATACGGTAAACAGGCTTTGGTCAGGACAGGCAGCAGAGGGTCGCAGTTGGACAGAAAAGCACTGCTTTACTGGTCATTCGGAAACTAGAAATCCTAAAGCTGAGACACTCTACTAAAAGGTGCCGAAAATACCCCAAAGTGACCAGTCCTTGGCAGGAGGGAACTAGGGTGTGAGCCCGCCGGCCGTTTAATAGATGGGAAGCACACGCGTGTCCTAGAAACAGGTAAGGGGTCTTCACAGAGCAGTGCAGGCTGCTGCCTGCAGAAACCACTTGGAATGCTGGCGGCCAGAACCACTGCTGGTGGGTAAGCGGGTCGCTGGCACACTGTCAACTGTGAACACAATGGTGAAGCAGGGAACCGTCAGCTCCCTGCTCTGACATTCACTGGCCTGTGCTGTCCCCAGCAGCACGGGCGATGAAGTGACGTCATCTCGTCTGCTGAGCAGAATAAGAGAGCGCACTGACTGGAAGAGAATGATCATTCCCCGGCCTCAGCAGGGGGCATAACTACTGTATGGGAGCACAAAGGGGATGGGCAGGATTAGGTGTGTATACATAGGCACTGGGCCAAGTCAGAGGCATGGTTTAGTGTCTAATAACTTTACTGCAGTGCGCCTCTTATAGTTGGGAGCAGGGACATAGCTATAGTGGAAGCAGGGGAAGCAGCTGCTGTGGGACCCAAACACAGAAGGGGCCCGACCGGGAGGCGGACTAAAAGATTTTATCGTCAGGGCCCCCTCAGCAGTATTATACAATACAGTATATACAATGACACGACATATAGTATATACGTGTAGGAAACGGACGGAGCGGCTGCCAGGCCTGATCTGAGAGAACGATCTTGAATAGCCACAGGAATGAGGGTTGCACGGGAGGAGGGGGTTGCTGGGAAGGGGGTGGGGGTCCCAATCAGAAATTTGCGGTGGGGCCCAGTTAGTTTTAGTCATGCCACAGGTTGGGCGGTATGTACAATGTATCCCTATGGGTGAAGGATGCCACTATATTTTACAGCATGGCATATATTTAGAAGGAAGCCATAAGCGCGATGTGAACAGAGCCTACTTCCCATGTCCAGTGCTATCAGAAACCTCAAATATTTGCGTTAACCTAATAATATGTTACAATGTATCACTGCGAAATGTGTCAATCTGGAGTCCAGGCTGGTTAGCTCCCAGAGGATTATCTGACTGGATGCAATTGTACCTATGGGCAGATCCACTGCCAGTAACGAGCGACGATCAATAATATATCACAAGTCGATTGGCGCCTCCCCCATGCAGTTCACATTATTGTTGGCAGCACATCCGCTGTTTACTCTGGGCGATGTGCTGCCAACAAACTGTTTTTCATGTCAGCCTGAAAGATACCATCAATAGCAAGTCTTATTGTTTGATCGCCGGCCGGGTTACGCTGGGCCGTGATGAGGGAGGAACATTTGTAAAACAATCTTTTGGGTGATTGTCCCCTTGTGTATGTGGCCCTTTAGTCAGTGCCTATAAAGAATCAGTGCCCTCCAGACCATTGTCATAGTTTTTATTGGCACAGTGCCCAGTTCTGTCAGGTGGTCGGTGTACGCCAGTGGATGCTACCTGTGCAACATTCATTTGCATCTGTGGGGCCCATTTCATAAAATAAGACCTATTACGGCTGGTCACTGATGGTAAAAGAAACGTTTTTATAAAACGCACCCAAAATTGCGGAACAGATGCGGACCCAGAATTACGGTGGTGTGAATGCACCCTTAGGGTTAAAGGGTTTTCCTGGTGTTTAATACTGATCACCTATCCTTAGGACACGTCACCAATATCAGATCGATGGGTGTCTGACACCCAGCACCCCCACTGAACAGCTGGCCTCCTCACAACTTACCAGGAACAGCGCCATCCATTAGATTGCAGATGTGCTTGGTATTGCAGCCCACTGGAATGGGACTGAGCTGAGCATAGGCTGTGTCACCAATAAACATGATGTCACTGGCTTAGGAAGTGGCCACAGTGCTAACTGGAGCACCTTGGTCTGATAAGCGGGGATGCCCGGAGTCGGATCCCCGCTGATCTGATATTAGTATCACAATCTGGCACAATCTCCTTAACCCTTGACATAAATTGGTATAAGTTCATGTCCCGTGTCCACCTCCAGGCTCGGACTGGCCCACAGGGGTACAGGGGAATCCCCTCGTGGGCCCCTGAGCAAGGTGGACCCCTAGTCTCCCAACCCCTTGCACAAGTGGCACATAACACATTAGATATAGGGCTCTTTCACACTTGCGCTTTTGCTTTCCGTCCTAGAGTTTCGTCCTCGGGGCTCTAGGACGGAAAGATACTGATTAGGATAATCCTAATGCATCCTGAATGGAGAGAAATCCGTTCAGGATGCATCAGGACGTCTTCCGTTCAGTATGTGAACGTTTTGGACTTGACAAAACGTGTCGCATGTCGCATGTTGCAATGCAACACCATAGACTCCCATTATAAAAATTGTTGCGCGACATTAATGCAAGACAAAAATCCGGAAGACATGCCGTAACGCCGGAATTAATGCCCATTGAAGAGCATTAATCCGGATCCGGCCTTAAGCTAAACGTCGTTTCAGCGCATCGCCAGATCCGACGTTTAGCTTTTTCTCAATGGTTACCATGGCAGCCAGGACGCTAAAGTCCTGGTTGCCATGGTAAAATGTAGTGGGGAGCGGGGGAGCAGTATACTTACCATCCGTGCGGCTCCTGGGGCGCTCCAGAGTGACGTCAGGGCGCCCCACACGCATGGATCACGTGATCGCATGGACCACGTGATCCATGCGCATGGGGCGCTCTGACATCATTCAGGAGCGCCCCGGGAGCCGCACGGACTGTAAGTATACCGCTCCCCCGCTCCCCACTACTACTATGGCAACCAGGACTTTAATAGCGTCCTGGCTGCCATAGTAACCTCAAAGCATTTCGAAGACTGATCAGGATCCTGATCAGTCTTCTAATGCTTTCAGGCGACTTGCGTTCTGAAGGATCCGGCGGGACGGAAGTGCCTGCCGGATACTCAGAACGCAAATGTGATAGAAACATTACTGCAATACACACACATATTCAATGTACATCACCTCAACCAGCGTATGTTCATATAAAAACTTGTTAGATTATTTATTATACTTGAATGTATCTGTATGGTGGGGCCCCAAGATAAATTTTACTGGTGGGCCCTAGGTACTCCAGTCCGACACTGTCCACCTCTATTTGTAAGGTGAAGGTTCCTTGAAGTATAAGGCTAGGTTCACACGACGACATTCAAGATGGATTTTTCTGCGACTGTCGTGTCGCAGTCGCAGCATGTCGCATGTTGCAATGCGACACTATAGACTCCCATTATAAAAATTGTTGCGCGACATTAATGCAACAAAATGTCGCGCTACAAATGTTGCAGTTTAGTCGTGCTTTTAGTTGTGTGAACCTAGCCTACGCTGATAGCGCAGAGGTCACCAGTGTGGATACATAAATCAGTTTGAAAATACCACACGGGGAGTAGAATAAAGCTCCAAATTGACCCCGTGGGAAATATAATAATACAGGTGTATTTTATTTCTGCTTCTAAATTTCGGATGTAAAAAGGTATCTTCTTTTTTGGTGGTTTAGATTAAGATTTGTTAATAATTTATTGCTATTTATTAATTTATTATAATTTTCACAACTATCCTGACCTTACAGTAAGATACATGTATATTAGAAAATTGTATGATATCTTAGTCTATAAACAAATAAAAATATAACTGGAATACCCCTTTAAATCGCCTAGAGCTCTGACTGTGTATTAAGCTCGGTTCACATCACTTCAAGCCCCACAGCTAAGTTCAGCATATACGTCCTGGTGCTCCAAGGGGTAAGGGCTCATGCACATCACCGTGTTTTTGTCCGCATCTGATCTGCATTTTATGTAGGTTGAATGCGGACCCATTCACTTCAATGAGACCACCAAAGATGTGGACAGCACACCGTGCTGACACCTGCAAAAATATAGAACCTGTCCTATTCTTGTCCATTTTACGGACAAGGATAGAACTGTTCTATATATAGCAGGATGTTACGTTCCCCAAAATGTTGCAGAACGCACACGGTTGATATCTATGTTTTGCGTATACGCAATTTGCAGACCACAAAAACGGTTACGGCTGTGTGCATGAGCCCTAAGGATAAGCCTACATGCACACGGCAGTGTTTTTTTGCGCCCTCCGTTACGTTTTTTTTGCAGATCCAATGGTTTCCCATTCATTGATATGGATCCGTTAAAAATGCGGATGCCTCTTCCGTTGCCTGTCCACGTCCGCAAAAAAAATATGGCATGTCCTATTCTTGTCCGCAAAAAATGGTTTGCGGACTTATAGAAGTGAATGGGTTCGCAAAAAATGCAGATGACCAACGGAGGCCTTCCGTTTGTCATCCGCATCCGTTTTTTTTTGTGGATGGTTGCTTGGAATCCAAGGCACTTGTACAGGTACTTTAAGAAACTGGTTCAAGCCTTCCGTTTTTTTTTGCAGATCCGCAAAAAAAAAAACGGAAGACACACGGAAACACAACCTATAAAATTTGCGGACACACGGAACGGATGTGGATGTGAAAGAAAAAGGAAGACGGATCCGCGATTTGCGGACAGCAAAAAACAACTGTCGTGTGCATGTAGCCTTACCCTAAGTTCACACTTGCGCGTTTTACAGCGCTTCGAACACATGCAACACATGCAAACCAATGCTTCCCTATAGGCATGGTTCTCACCTGAGCGTTTTACAGCGCGTACGAACGCGCTGTAAAACGCCATACGCATAAACAAGTACTTGAGCTTTTTTTGGGGGCGTTTGTCACGCGTTTTGTGATTGACACCACAGTAGTCAATCACAAGAACGCACGTACGACGCGCGTTTTCTATTTGCAAAAACGCGCTGAAATACGCGTGACAAAAATGCGCGTAAAACGCGCGTTTCAAGAACGCTCAGGTCTGAACCCAGGGACAGACTACAGGCAGCCTTAGGCTTCTTGCACACGACAGTATTTTGCGGACCGTATACTGGCAGTTTTTTCAGTTCAGTATACTGACAGTATACTGAACCATTCACTTCAATGGGTCTGCAAAAAAAACAGAAGTGTCTCCGTATGCCTTCCGTTTTTGCGTTCCGTTTAAATATAGAACATGTCCAATTCTTGTCCGCAAATCACATTCAGTGGCTCCATTCAAGTCAATGGGTCCACAAAAAAAAACGGAAAGCATACGGAAAGGCATCCGTATATCTTCCGTATCCGTTCCGTTTTTGCTGAACAATCTATTGAAAATTTTAAGCCCAGCCCAATTTTTATTATGGAATTACTGTATACTGTATATGCCATACGGAAAAACGGAACGAAAAAACGGGACCGAAACGGAAACACAACTGAAGCAAAGAACTGAAAAACGGATTAGATAAAAACGGACCGCAAGAGGTCTAAAACAGGGAAGCAAAGGAGCTGCGCCTTTCATCCGTTTAAATGCCAAGACTTGCTGGATTGGTTAATTAGTTAAGACTGAGTTCACACTTAGGCCTCATGCACACGACCGTTGTTTGATTTCGTGTCCGTTGTGCCGTTTTTCGTGATTTTCTGCGGACCCATTGGTTTTCAATGGGTCCATGGAAAACTCGGCAAATGCACCGTTTGTCCTCCGCGTCCGTGGTCCGTGATTCCAGTCCGTCAAAAAAATATAACCCGTCCTATTCTTGTCCGTGAAAAACGGTTCGTGGACCCATTCAAGTCAATGGGACCGTGAAAAAATGCGGATGGCCATCCGTGTGTCATTAGCGTTCCGCATCCGCATTTTGTTTGCGGATCCCTTGGCAGGCACTTGGCAAAAAATTGTCAGCCTGTCTTTTGGTAAAATCTTTTGGGTCATGTCCTTTAAAAAAAACGGAAGACACACGGAAACACAACGGAAGCAAAAACGGACACGGATCACGGAACAACGGAAACCCGCTTTACTGACCGCAAAAAACAACTGTCGTTGTGCATGAGGCCTTAAGTTAATTGGTCAGTTATTTCCGTAAGTTACTTTGAGCCAAATCCAGTGGTGAAGCCTCCCCGGAGATCAGGTATAATAGACAGATTTGTACCTGTTCTGTGTTTTTGACCCGCACCTGGTTTTGGCTCACAATCACTGATGGAAATAACTGATCGAATAACTAAAGTGTGAACTCAGCCTAACCATTTTATACCTGTATAGGAATTCTTTATGAATTATGGATTTAAAAAAAAAAAAAAATCCCCATCATTGTTTCTGTAGGGAAGAACTCCGTGCATACAGCGCCCAACTGAGCCCGTGCTAGTATTTCTCCATGTACAACATGCGTGACAACTAATGTGAAAGGAGCCTTCTTCTAGTATAACCTGTTTAACCGTATGCTAAGCAGATGTCAGCGTTTACATAATGTAATAAATGTAATTTAAATAATTAATAAGATAAATTGTGTTATCACTTTTCTTGTTCCGCTGCCCTAGGTCAGTGCAGTTTATTGCATACTTCTGGCATCATGCGGCTGATACACATGCACTCATTGCTCTTTGCGTATCTGGGAGCTTTTCTGGCTGTCAGAATGACTCAGCTGGCCTGGGTAATCTCCACCCCTCCAGGTCTTACAACTTGTATTGGGGACATCCTATCCTTCACAACATTGACAAAAGCTGCCTGGCGTGTACTATGTCCGTTGCACGCTAATGTGCTGCTCTCATTACTTATTATTACTTATGTTAATACCACTAGAAGGATGCAAGGAAAATAAGGTTGACTCGTTGAAGGGGTTCTCTGAGTCCAGCAACATCGTTTCAGATATGTAGGCTGAGCGCGAGGGTTAAAAAAAAAAAGAAGACCCACCTGTCACCATCGCTCTAGTTCCAGCACTGCGCTCTCTTCTTCCCCACTCCCAGTTCCAACTTGACAGGAGGTGAGAATGTTCTTTCTACACACACGTCACCATTGCTGGTCAATCAACGGGCATGGGGTCTGTCTGCATACATTACCGCTGAGGCCACCGATCCATACACGTAGATGGCACTTCCAACTTTCAATCCATTGGGGACCTGAAGCAGAAGAGAAGAGAGCTTGGTGCTGGAACCAGAGCACTGATGATAGGCGTCTTTTTTTTAACCCATGCACATGTAAAAAGGGGTTCTTGGTCCCAGAGAACCTCTGTAAGGTAGCCATACACATGCTGGCCAAACACGAAGCTACATGCATGTCACACGCAGGGTGTCGGACGCCCAAAAATTAGATATTGATAGTCCATCCTGTGGCATTCAATACAATGTTACAGCGGGAAAATTACTTTACAGGGTCCTCCACCAATCACGAGAACAGTGTCCTGTGTTCCCCTGTTTAAATGGAGCAGCAGACAGGCATGCACGTCTACCGTCCCATTATAACAGGGGACACGGGACCCCCACCAATAAGACATCCATCCCCTATTTGGTGGATGGTGGTTCTTGTAATCAAAATCAAAATATGGTCCAGTGCTCTTGCGTCTTCAGAACAAGATCCATCTTTACTAAATCCAATTACCCTACTAAAGAACTCTTATTATGGAAACCACAGGATCGATAGACATGTTAATCATATGCAAATAATGAAAACATGGCATAAATATGCAAATAATGAAAACATGGAAAAAAAAAATATTCAAAACATCTTGATTTATTCATCAATTATGAGCACCACATGCAGAAATACACACGCTGACACGCCTTGGCATGCTTTCACTGAGGTTATTAATAGTTGTCCGAGGAATGTCCTGAATGCCACGCGGAATGGATTTGGGCACACAAATCATAAAGATCCCCTGCTGCCAGCTCCCCTTGCACTTGCCGACCAATGACGTCCCAGATATTCTCCATGTGAGACAAGTCTAGAGATGCTGCAGGCCATATTAGCACGTTTAGGCCACACAGGCAACATGCGGCCTGGCGTTGTGCTGTTAAAAATTGATTCCTGGGACACTTTGGAGAAATAGCTCTATCACTCGTCCCATTAACAAATGAACGTAATGCCGAGTTGTTAAAGGGCATCTGTCAGCAGATTTGTACCTATGAAACTGGCTGACCTATTACATGTGCTCTTGGCAGTTGAAGGCATCTGTGTTGGTCCCATGTTCATATGTGCCCGCATTGCTGAGAAAAATGAAGTTTTAATATATGCAAATGAGCCTCTAGGAGCAATGGACTCTGCTCTCTCTGTAATGGCAACGCCCACATTGCTCCTAGAGGTTCATTTGCATATATAAACATCATTTTTCTCAGCAATGCGGACACATATGAACATGGGACCAACACAGATGTCTTCAGCTGCCAAGTGCACATGTAACACATCAGCCAGTTTCACAGGTACAAATCTGTTGACAGAAGCCCTTTAAGTGTATCTGAAATGAAGACTAGAGGGGCCCGGCTACCATACATTTTACCACCTCACACCATAATCCTGGCAGTATGACCGGTTTGATGTTACCTTGTGATGGGCTCTTCATAGCATCATTCCCCACATGGTCTCCAGACTAATCTCCGGCTATCACTGTGTCCAAGACAAAAGTGAGACTTATTGCTGAAAAGGATAGACCTCCACTGCCACCCTGCTGTGCACAATAGTCTTTAAGAGCAGTCGCCCGAGGTCAGAAACACCTGTAGCAGGACGTCTGGTTCTTAGCCCAATGTCATGATAACACCTTCTGATGGTTTGTGTAGGCACTGTTTGCCACCCTAGGCCTGGGATGTGACATCCAATTTCAATTGCATCACAGAATGGATAACTACAAGCCATTCTTCTAATCAGATGATCCATCCATGCAGTGGTTCTCTCCTGTGCACCTCTTGCTGTCAATCCAGTTTATCGATGTTCCCCCAACCACCATGTCACACAACATTGAAGATCTCGGCCTAGACACGTAAAGATCTTCTGGAGTGATAAACCAAGGTCTCTCCCACATGCCACAGATTGGAACTAGGTGTTTGGAAATTGGACCATCTGGATATCTTGGTGACACCTGCTACTTCCTCGACTTGACTAACCTTACATCTAGTCCTTCTTGGTGTTGGAATTTCAGCATTAGGCTACATGCACACGACAGTAGTTTTTTGCTGTCCGCAAATCGCGCATCCGTCTTCCTTTTTTTTTTCACATCTACATCCGTTCCGTGTGTCCGCAAATTTTGTAGGTTGTGTTTCTGTGTGTCTTCCGTTTTTTTTTTTGCGGATTCGCAAAAAAAAATGAAGGCTTGAACCAGTTTCTTAAAGTACCTGTACAAGTGCCCTGGTTTCCAAGCAACCATCCGCAAAAAAAACGGATGCGGATGACAAACGGATGGCTTCCGTGGGTCATCCGCATTTTTTGCGGACCCATTGACTTCTATGGGTCTGCAAACCGTTTTTTGCGGACAAGAATAGGACATGCCATATTCTTTTTGCGGACGTGAAATGCGGACAGCGGACGCGGACAGGCTACAGAAGAGGCATCCGCATTTTTAACGGGTCCATATAAATGAATGTGAAACCATCGGATCCGCAAAAAAAAACGGAACGGAGGCCGCAAAAAAACACTGCCGTGTGCATGTAGGCTTAAGGAGTGTATATAGCCTTAGTCATAGCTAATCAGATACTTACCCCAACCCTATTAAATATTGTTGGCCTTACATTAGGATAGGTTCTCAATATGTCATCATAGGAGCCAAATGGGGTTGAGCTATGGCATGAGGCCCTGCTGACCTCTTTCATGTGTCAAGGTGATTAGTAGAATTCATGTTTGTTTTTTTCCCTCCATGTGTCATCTGTCTTCCATGAACACTGCTAGGCTGAAAATTGGTTTCCAGAGCATAAACTATATAATGGGCATGAGGGATCTGTAATCACAGGGCAGGACATGCTTCCGTGGTGCTCTCTGTGAGTCACTGACGTGAAAAAAGGCCTGAGAAGAGGACACAGTGCTTGCAGGAGCTCTGCAGACCCTCCATTGTGCTGATCAGCAGGGTTCTAGGGGTCAGATCCCTACTGACCAAATATTCTCAGAGGCCATAGGACATCAGCATTTTAACTGGATGGACAGATGTCTTTTTTCAGCCTTATAAACTGTTAGGCTTCTTTCACACTAGCGTTGTTAGAATCCGGCAGGCAGTTCCGTTGCCGTATGCAAATGGATACCTTTTATTTCCGGATCCGGTGATATACCGGATCCGTCTTATCTGTTATCGTCCGGTTTCAAATGGAATAACGGATACGGTATTTACATTTTTTCAAAGATCAAAAGCAAAACTAGCTCCTCCTAGATCCTGGCGCAGATCGGAAAACCGGATCCGGTGACGCGGCAACACTTGGTACCGAATCTGGCATTAATATATCTCTATTGAAATTAATGCCGGATCCGCCAAGTACTGTATTGTTCCGGGATTTGGGCCCGGAAAAAATACGGCAGCAAGCCGCGGTATTTTGTCCGGTCAAATACCTACAAGGGACGGAACGGAAGATGTCCTGATGCATACTGAACGGATTGCTTTCCATTCAGAATGCATTACCACAAAAGTGATGCGTTTTTTCCCGGTATTGAGACCCTTTACCAGATTTTAATACCGAAAAGAATAACACTAGCGTGAAAGTGCCCTTACTATGAGTGAATTTCTATATTTGCAGAATTTAGCTGTATAATTAGGCAGGAGTTCCATAGTTCTTTGGATCCGGGACTGCCGGATGTTAGGGTACTTTCACACTTGCGATTCTTTTCCGGCATAGAGTTCCGTCAAAAGGGCTCTATGCCGGAAAAGAACTGGGAAAACTGTGAAAAAGACTGCAAGACGGATCCGTCCATCCGCATGACAAGCGGAGAGACAGATCTGTTCTTGCAATGCATTTGTAGAAGGATCCGCACCCGCATCCGTCTACAAATGCTGTCAGTTGCCGGATCACACTAATGCAAATGTGAACGGCGGATCCGGCAGGCAGCTCCGACAACGGAAGTACCCTTACTATGAGTGAATTTCTATATTTGTAGAATGTAGCAGTATAATTAGGCCTCTATGACAATTGCGGCAGGAGTTCCGTAGTTCTTTGGATCCGCGACTGCCGGATGTTACCAGAATGGCCACTGGTCCCATTGGCTATAATGCTGGGATTTAGTCCATCAAATACCCCTGCATGCAATGTTTTTTTGTCTGTCCGGATCCAGAGAGCTCTGGCAGTCTGTTCTCTGCCGAAACAGCCTACCGGGACTTCTGCCGTCATTGTGACACAGGCCTTAGTTAGTAGTTTTTTATGTGCTCTTTGTCTAACTATATGGCAACCGCTGGTGGGATATGGATGTGAAATGTGGTTATTACTTATATTAACGGCCATGTGAGTTATCTGCAGCTTTATCATATACCATGACGTACAGATGCCCTGTTATATCCAGCTTATTAATTGCTCCGCAAGAAAAAGGTCATTGATGAAGTACAGTGACCTGTGAAGCCCCTTCGTTAAAATGAATACATTGTGAAGGCAACTTGTGGAGTTGCAGGTAATTACTCAAGGCCTCGATTCACCTTTTCATGGAAAATAGAATATTTATCCGTCAAGGAAAGGAGATTTGTGGAGCAAATAAAAGCGTTGAAGATTGCTGTAGGAGGAATATAGTGGTTTATTCATCAAACCCCCATAAAGCATTCCAGGTCGTCTTGGACGTAACTTTTCTATTACTTACATTTCATCATCTTCCTTCACTGACAAATATTTGTGATCAGAAAGACTCAGCAATAGTTCCAAAAACTCCTGTCCACGAATAGCAAGGAGTTGCCACGGCAACATATCCAATTACTTTTAGAATTTCATGGTAATTTGGCTTTTCACCATGGTAACCCTATGAAACATCTCGCAAGTCATGTCTCGCTGACCCGTAAATCCAGTATATCCAGTATAAGCTATGAAACCTATTATACAACCGCACTGTGCTTCTTCTGTCCATGCTACGTCCCTGGGGGCTGCAGACATGAAGCTATATTCTAGAGGTGTACAAAGATCAATTATTGGGAACAAAAGTTTGTATGAACACTTGTTCCCGATTATTGACCCCTGTGAAGCTTCTTCAGGTCACCTGGTGATCAAACCCTATTTCATTGGGTAAAAGCACTGTTCATCTGGACACCAAAATCACTGTTCCTGGGTAGCAGATCGTCCTGTGTAAACAGGGATCTGCTGCCCAGAGACAATGATTCTTTATGGGGATGAGTGATCGCAGTGGTGATCACTCATCCCCATGCAGAGAACATGATTGCTGCATGTAACTACAGCTCTTTACCTCCGCTAATGAGCAGTTATCAGGAATGAACAGTTTGTTCCCAATAATTGCCTGCTTAGTTGGTCTTAATTGAGGACTGAGGGGCACATTTTTTAACACCGGTGTTTTAGACACTGGTCTTAATAGAGGCCTATAGCTGGCGGTGGATCCACTGTTATAAAGACGCGCAAGCCTCTCCATAACTTTGGCGCATCCAGCGCCAGTTCTAAATATATGACAGCTTCCTATCTGTCTTACATTTAGACCATTTTCTAAGCCTAAGGCCTCATGCACACGACCGTATGTGTTTTGCGATCCGCAAAAAAAAAACGGATAAGGTTCCGTATAGCATCCGTTTTTTTTGCGGATCCGTTATTTTTGCGAATCCATTGTAATAATGCCTATCCTTGTCCGCAAACTAGAAAAAAATAGGACATGCTCCATTTTTTTGCGGGGTATTGTAAAAAATTTCATAAAAATAGCTTGCAGGATTTATTTTTTTAAAGCATGTGTTTTTTTTAGTCAGGATTTTTTTGTCAATTTTTTTTTTACTGCATTGGTCCATCTGGAAACCTGACATGATGCTGCTTGTTTCCATTATTATTTCCTTATTTGCGTGGGCATATCGCACCTACATATGACTTGTACAAAATGGCTCCAATACAAGCGTAGGGCATTTACTGTAGCTTTGTACGTTACCGCTGAGGTTTTTTTTCCCTAACATTCTGCACAAATCGAACTGAAAAAAGTTTGGCATACGACACTGGGTACCATATTCATAGAAAGGAGGCTATCTCATACTGAGACTGCGCAGCACATACAGGGCCAGATTTATCATTACACTCACATCTTACTCCACTTTTACATCTGCCCAAAGTCACTTTAGGATAGTCACATTTATTATTGGTCCTATAATACTGTGATAAAAGTGGTTTGAGGGTAGCAGTTCATCCTTCAGTAAGCAGTTGTAAAGTGAAATTGCGCATTTTTTTGCGACTTTTTAAATGGTTGCAATAGTAAATATGTCTAGAGTTTCATTGACATAAGACAACATGCCCAGCTTTCACAAAACTGGAGAGCTTAGTGCAGAGCTTTTAAAAGTCGCAAAAAAATGCGCAATTTTACAGATTGCGCATTTTTTTGCGACTTTTTCACTTCATTAACCGCCTGCCGACCGCCTAACGCACGGCTGCGTCCAGGAGGCGGCAGGCCTGTTCCTCCTTGACGCGGCGGGGCGTCATCTCGCGAGAGGCGAGATTTGCCGTGAACGCGCGCGCACACGTTCACAGCAGATCGCACCTCGGCAGTTGTACTGCAGCCTGCCAGCGATGATCAATCGCTGGCAGGCTGTAGATGCAAAATACAAAGCATCAAACAGGTATATCAGACGCTATTTTGTTAACAGCGTCTAATATACCTGCTACCTGGTCCTCTGATGGTCCCATTTGCTGGGATCGACCACCAGAGGACCAGGTAGCTATGTAAAGTAGCACCAAGCACCACACTACCCCCCCCCTGTCACTTATTAACCCCCTGTTAACCCCAAAACCTGCAAAACACGGACACCGGCAATGTGCTTTCCGCATTTTGTAGATCCGCACATTGCCAGAACTATATAGAAAATGCCTTTTCTTGTCCGCAATTGCGGACAAGAATAGGACATGTTCTATATTTTTGCGGAACGGAAGTGCAGACCCGGAAGTGCGGATCCGCAATTCCGGATCCGAGCGGGACAAAGTCTGTCCCCATAGAAATGAATGGGTCCGCAATTCCGCAATTCAGAATTGCGGACGTGTGAATGGAGCATAAGGGTCCCTTATCACCGCCAGTTAGTTAGCTAATTGTTAGGTAGTTACCGCCCACCGCACCGCAGTCACTGATTTTGGCAGAGATTTTTTCATTCACGATGATCGATGCGAAAGAAAAAATCTTTGCCGTTCATTTTTTTTTTTTTTCAGCCCAGAGGCTGAACGGAAAAAAAAATCTCATTCCCCGTATGCTCAATATAAGGAGAATCGCAGAAATGATTGCGGAGACCCTCAAATGCCAGAGCAGTACAAACACCTCACATGTGACCCCATTTTAGAAAGAAGACACCCCAAGGTATTCCGTGAGGGGTATGGTGAGTTCATGGAAAATTTTGTTTTTTGTCACAAGTTAGTGGAATATGACTCAGCGCTCCCTCCTGTCACTCCCTCATTGTAGCGTGGCCGAGCCCTGTATGGTCCGCGGGTACAGGGAGCATCTGTCTCCTGTACCCGGCCGGACTGACAGGAAGTGCGCACAGTGTGCACTTCCTGTCAATCCGCTCGGGTACAGGAAACAAAAGCACCTGTACCCGCGGACCATACAGGGCTCGGCCACGCTACACCAGAGGTAGCGGAAAATGGGAAAGAGAATGACATGTGGGGGGGGGGGGTAATGACAAGAAGGACAAAGAGAATGACAAGGGGGAAAGAGAATGACATGGGAAGGAACAGAATGACAAGAGGGGGGAGAGAGAGAACTGTTGTTAGTTAAAGGGGTTCTGCAGTTTATTTAAACTGATGATCTATCCTCTGGATAGATCATCAGCATCTGATCGGCAGGGGTCCGACACCCGGGACCCCCACCGATCAGCTGTTTGAGAAGGCAGCGGCACTGGCAGTAGCACCTTGGCCTTCTCGCTGTTTACCGCAGGCGCAGTGACGTCACGACTAGTATCACTGGCCTTGGCGGGGTTAAGCTCTGTTCACTTGAATGATACTAATCGTGACGTCACTGCAAGAAGGCTGAGGCGCTACTGCCAGCGCCGCTGCCTTCTCAAACAGCTGATTGGCGGGAGTCCCGGGTGTCGGACCCCTGCTGATCAGTTTAAATAAACTGCAGAACCCCTTTAATATGGCAGATCATATGGGTGAGGCATTGTGATGGGGGGGGGGGGGGGTCGGCAAACTTTTCTTTTGCCTGGGGCGGCAAAAATCCTTGCACCGGCCCTGCAGCTATCCACAGTCAGTCCTGTGGACCTATGAGGGACCCCAGGGCTGTCTGCTCACTAAGCCTTCCGTGAGGGAACACTAGTGCTGATCTAACAGCCTGTGTCATACTGACACAGCGCATAATGTAATAGTATACCCTAATACATTATAATCTATCCCATAATAGGTGTTTTAAAAAATTATATAAGTAGCGTAATAAAAAAGAAAAAATTCTCACTCCCCACAAATAATTATTATTGAGTGTAAAATACATTTTTTGTGCACACATTAAATAAAAAAAAAAAATCCACATTAAAAATCCACAACCGTAATAATCCATAAAATTTAGTTAGCAGGTTTTTTTTGTGTGAAAGAGTAAAAACATAAAAAAATTCACCAAAAATCACACAATACGCTTTTATTTTCTATATTTCCAGCAAAAAAATTATATATATTGCACTTTGCACTTGTCATTTATATGCACCCGAAACAATATAGGGCTAATCCTGGAATTCACACAAGAGGAAGCACTTTTCTATACATAATCCATGGCACAATCTGTGGAATTCATTGTGGCTTTTGCTTCAAAATCTCACATTTCAATCTAACCCAGGGGCGGACTGGGCACTAAAAGCGGCGCTGAAAAAAAAAAAAAAAAAGGGTAAAAGTGGCCCTGGAAAAAAAGGTAAAAGTGGCCCTATATTACAGGCGGGTTCAAATTGACAGAAGTGCGGGGGGGGGTTTGGGGCATAATTAGGCAAGGACAACAGAAGTAGACAGGGCCAGCAGTACCATAGTGCAGAGCAATATACCGCCCCTGCTGCCACAGTATTCAACTGTATCTCTGTCCTGAGGACATCGATACTGTTGAATTCAGGAGGGACCTGCGGCTGCTGGCCAGGTGTGTAAGAGAGAATAAGATCATTATATATCCGACTAGTGACCACGAGGAGGGCTTGGGTGGCCCTCCTAGGCATTGGCCCAGCGGGAAATTTCCCTGTAGGGTCTTTGGCCAATCTGCCCCTGACCCCACCCCCCCAAGCATTGCATGAACTCAATGAGAAAATTCTGATTCAAGTAAAAGGCAAATACACAACATATTTACCAGACTGTCAGTGCTTTTGACTATGCTGAACTTCTGACAGCACTAGGTAGGCTCTGGAGAGAGCCGTACAAGCATGACTTTTTATGGAGTTTTTTTCATCAGGAGTAGGGTGTATATAAAATTTTATTCTGCCAGAACCCTGAAGTGCACTGGAGGTGGAGCTTCACTGTGACGTGCTCTCTGCACTCAGTTGCTTCACAGCCCCTCCCCTCTGCGTGACAGCAGTAGTGGTCTTCTGGTTGGATGCTACATCTGTCGCTCAGGACAGAGGGGAGGGGCTGTGAAGCAGCTCGATGCAGAGAGTACTTCATAGTCATGCACAAATATCCTCTCGTTTTACTGATTGAAACACATGCACGGTTTTAAGAGAATTTCTGTACATGACTTGGATCCTTCACTAAAGCTGGGTTGAAGAAGATCTTGATCTACAGTTATGCTGGCGTATTCTCCGTGCTGTGTGATATGAGAAAATGACCTTGGGAATCACTTGTTCCCCCATATTTTTCTACAGACACATTTTCATTTCTTGAGAAAAATAAAAGCAAGAGACAAAATACTTATTATATCCATTTATTTGGAAATCACCGGTAAACAAATAGAGGTGCATTCGAGTAAGGCTACTTTCACATAAGCGTTTTTTGCGGATCCGTCATGGATCTGCAAAAACGCTTCCGTTACAATAATACAACTGCATGCATCCGTCATGAACGGATCCGGTTGTATTACGTCTTCTCTAGCCATGACGGATCCGTCATGAACACCATTAAAAGTCAATGGGGGAAGGATCCGTTTTCTATTGTGTCTTGCTTGCAACGTTATTTTGTCCGTGATGGGAGCGCAACCAAATGGAACGGAATGCATTTTGGTGCATTCCATTTCGTTCAGTTCAGTTTTGTCCCCGTTGACAATGAATGGGGACAAAACGGAAGCGTTTTCTTCCGCCATTGAGATCCTATGATGGATCTCAATAGCGGAATTGAAAACGCTAATGTGAAAGTAGCCTAACAGCCAAAGTCCACATTCATGTTCTTCAATACTTTATTTTCATGTAGTCCGTTTTGTACAAAATAATGATAAGTCTGGTACTTGTACACTATCATTTGGTTTGTATATAAACAGCTGGTGCAGAGGAAAAAGTGTGGTGTTTTCCGGCAAACACATAAAGAAGAACACCCACCGCGTGTGTGGTATCGGTAATAACACAATTTCATTCAATTGTCCCAAACACTGATAATGGGGATATCCTGGGACAGCAATCCACAGGCCCCCGTCTTCATTTTGTTCATCTACCCAAAAATCCTCCTGGCAATGAGCAGCCTTCTCCACATTTACAGTCTAGCATCGGCCGTAATATACACATAGCAAGGAATTTGGAGAATTGGAGCTGATGGGGTACCTCAAAACCAGTTACAGACATGACTGTCTTGGAATTATAATCGGACTGGAGAAGAGGAGACAGGTAGAAAAATATGCCAATCACCAATCCAATGTAGAGCAAATCCAAACCAAAAACAGTCAGGCAGCAGAAGGCTTCAAAAACAGAAAAACAATAAGAACCATCTCAACGCGTTTCAAGGCGAGGAAACCTCTTCCTCAGGACAGGAGGCTATACAAACAGCTACAGGTTGCTTACATAAACTCCTGAAGAAGAGGTCACTTCACTGCAAAAGGCATTGAGCTCGGCGTTTTTCTGTTTTCTACTACCACTTTGAAGTCTGCTGATTCTGCCTGACAGTTTTTGGATTGCATGTGGTTTACATTGGATTCCAAGGAGTATATTCCTATATCACCTCCCCCCCCCAAGTGAGAATAATATTGAGATAGTCTTGTCAGTAATAGGTTTTGGGGTTCCCCACTAAGTGCCAATCCTACATTATTTTTCTTTGCTAACAAAAAAAGGATAAGAATAATAATACAGATGCAACTTTTTGCTACTGTCTCATTTATCTGATTGGTGACTGTAGAAATTCAAGCACATGCTGAGGAAACAACCCGATTCCCATGTATGGACCTCATATTTAGGACTCATGCACACGACCGTATGTATTTTGCGGTCTGCAAAAAATACAGATGACGTCCGTGTGCATTCCGTATTTTGCGGAACGGAACAGCTGGCCCCTAATAGAACAGTCCTATCCTTGTCCGTAATGCGGACAATAATAGGACATGTTTTATTTTTTTTGCGGAACAGACATACGGAAACGGAATGCACATGGAGTAACTTCAATTTTTTTTGCGGACCCATTGAAATGAATGGTTCCGCATATGGTCCGCAAAAAAACCTGAATGGACACGGAAATGAAATACGTTGATGTGCATGAGCCCTTACTCATACAAATGTCTGCAAGAAATCTGCCACGTGTGAATATACCCTTATAGTCTACAGCCTTAGGGCTCATTCAGATGGCCGTATGCTGTCCGCAGAAATGTGGATCAGTTTTTTTGCGGGCAGTTCAGTATGTCCGTAAAAAACAGATTGCATTCCATTATTTGCTGATCCATAGACTTCAATAGGGCCATGTCCTAATTTTCACTGACAAGTATAGGACGTTTCATTTTTCTTTGCTGAGCCGTGCCATTGAAGAAAAGGGCCCCATAGAAGTGAATGGGACAGCATCTATGCCGCAAAAAAAAAAAACGGATCCGCATTTTTGCGGACAGCATACGGCCGTCTGAATGAGCCCTTATTGTGATTGTTTGCATGTTATCCATAGTGCTGACAGCAGCCATTGCCCCTACATGACTTGCTCGCCCCTATAACCTGCTTACGTGCTCACTAGTTTAGGAAAATCATGAGTAAAAAGAATATTCTCCTCCCTGTGGTACTGCTCTACACATGTATGCTACTCATCTAAAAACCAAGAAAATTGCTACAGGGTTAAATACGCAAAAAGAGGATCTTAATTAAGGAATTAAATGGATCCGTTTTGATTTTGCCCATCAGGATACATCTGTTGTTAGGATGCGGTTGTGTGAAATCAAAACAGAAAAAAAACGGATCTGTCACTAAATACATTGAAAGTCACTGGATGATAAATCCGTTTTTTTTAAGCTCCGACTTACATTGTTTTCAGTGACAGATCCGTTTTTATAAGTGGTTTGGTGTCCAGTCACAAAATGGAATGCTGACGGAATGGAAGACATCCTGATGCATCCTGAACGGATTTCTTTCCATTCAGAATGCATGGTGACTAAACGTATACGTTTTTTTCCGGTATTGAGAACCTCTGCCAGATCTCAATACTGGAAAACAACAACAAAAACGCAAGTGTGAAAGTAGCCTCACTCAGAAACACTTGTAAATACTATGAATCATGGCTAAGTTTAATGTGAAAGTAGAAAACCACACTAGCACCCCAATCTAAGACCAAAGGCGCTGACAAACTTATGATTATAAGGCATAACTTTTACAATATCCGTGCATGCTAAAAACATTGATGACATGCCAACAAGAAAAAAAAGAGAAAAGTTAATCCCAGTGCTCATCAAAACAGTTTGTTGCATAATGCATAATAAAAATATCATAGTAATGTACATATTACCCTGTGCCCGGGGGCCGGGTGAGCCCAGAAATATGTATCTCCTTTGGATTTTTCAAGAAAAGACCTGTAACATTTTTAATTATTTAAAACTCTAGATTAATGCAGATTAAAGGCGTATTCCGGTAGCATAATTATAATTAAAAATAGGGTCAGAGAATAATAAAACAGTCAGTACTCACTGATCCTCCGCTGCTGTGTTTAGCCACTGCTCCGATCCCTGTTCCTCTCCAGTTCCCGTTCTGGGGCCTAACACTTTGGATAAGGCTCTCTTAGCCAATCATTGGCCAAAACCATTGTTGGCACGTCAACCCTTAGGCCCCTTTAACACGGGCGTGATTTCCGCGCGGGTGCAATGCGTGAGGTGAACGCATTGCACCCGCACTGAATCCGGACCCATTCATTTCTATGGGGCTGTGCACGAGCGGTGATTTTCACGCATCACTTCTGCGTTGCGTTAAAATCGCTGCATGCTCTATTTTGTGTGTTTTTCATGCAACGCAGGCCCCAAAGAAGTGAATGGGGCTGCGGGAAAATCGCAAGCATCCGCAAGCAAGTGCGGATGCAGTGCGATTTTCCCGCAAGGTTGCTAAGAGACGGGACCCGATCTTTATTATTTTCCCTTATAACATGGTTATAAGGGAAAATAATAGCATTCTCAATACAGAATGCTCAGTAAAATGTGGATTAGGGGGTTAAAAATAAAAAAATTAACTCACCTTATCCACTTGATCGCGTAGTTGTGATCTCTTCTGTCTTCATCAAGCATTAGCTGCCATCTAAAGGACCTGTGGTGACGTCACATCACATGGACCATGTGATTGGACTATGTGATGTGACGTCACCACAGGTCCTTTAGATGGCAGCTAATGCTTGATGAAGACAGAAGAGATCACAACTACGCGATCAAGTGGATAAGGTGAGTAAATTTTTTTATTTATAACCCCTCTATCCACATTTTACTAAGCATTCTGTATTGAGAATGCTATTATTTTCCCTTATAACCATGTTATAAGGGAAAATAATAAAATCTACAGAATACTCAACCAAAACCCGAACTGCAGTGATGAAGTCCGGGTTCAGGTCTAGGTACCAAACATGCCGATTTTTCCCACGCTGGTGCAAAACGCATTAAAACGGTTTGCACTCGCGCTGAAAAAACGCAATGCACCCGCCTCTTATCCGTGCGTCAAACATGACGCCCGTGTGAAAGGGGGCCTTAGAAGAGGAGCAGGGCTAGCTGAACAGTAGCCGCGAAGGATCGGTAAGGTGTCATGATCCTCTACTTGTAACACGATGGGGGAGATTCATCATCTTCCTGTGCCAGAAAAATGGCATTAACAAGTTGTAAACTGTATGTTTGCTGCTTTTTAAATGCGACTTTTTAAAAAAATAGCCAGAAGTGCTTTTTTTTACGCTGCCCTTGGACGTAGAAAGGGCAGGAAGAAACCATGGCCAGCTGCCGCAACAAATTTATATTCATTTACGCCAGTTTTCTGCCGCAAATTAAGCAAGAAATCTATAGCAGCTCAAAGCTGCCATAGAGTTCTGCTTAGGTGCACGGACTGCTGGAGGAGGCGCCTAATTTAAGATGAGGAGCAAGCCTTGTCAAATATTAGGCACATCCTCCAGCAACTCAAGACAAGCACCTGTGTTGAAAAACCTCCCCCTTTGTGTTTGCAGCGCTGGTTTTGGTCCAATAGCTTCAACTGTTCGAAAAAGCTGCACTGAAGTGTTAGTTATTACTTTAAAGGGAACCTGTCACATTGAACATGGTATCTGAGCTTAAGACAGCATGGTACAGAGCAGGAGGAGCTGAGCAGATTGATATTGATATATAGGGGGGGTATTTATTATACTGAAATACACCTATATTAGGAGTATTTCAGGTGCAGATGGCAGCGCTACATATAGTTGCGCACCATCTGCGACTTTACCCCGTTCACGCCAGGTCTTAAATTGTGGGCGTGGCATGGGCAGGGAATGGGACGGGCCACCAGGCATGTCTCATTTACCATTTTCTACGCCTGTCTCAGGGGTAGATAAAGTTCTAAATGTAAGACAGTTTGGAAGCCGTCGCCTCTTTATAACTTCGGCAGATCCACTGCTACAGATAGGGGTTATTAAGACCGGCATCTAAAACGCCGGTCCTAATAAATGGCCCCCATAGTTTATGGGAAAAGATTCAGTAAAACTTGTATTTCATTTATTTAAATCCCTGCTCATTCTGGGCTTTGAAGTCCAGGAATCGGTCCTATCAGTGACTGACCGCCTTCCCTCTATGACTGTGTGTACAGAGAGAGCTGTCAGTCACTGATAGGACCTTCCCTCTATGACTGTGTGTACAGAGAGCCACTGTCACTGATAGGACCTTCCCTCTATGACTGTGTATACAGAGAGCTGTCAGTCACTGATAGGACCTTCCCTCTATGACTGTGTATACAGAGAGCTGTCAGTCACTGATAGGACCTTCCCTCTATGACTGTGTATACAGAGAGAGCTGTCAGTCACTGATAGGATCTTCCCCCTATGACTGTGTATACAGAGAGCCACTGTCACTGATAGGACCTTCCCTCTGACTGTGTATACAGAGAGCTGTCAGTCACTGATAGGACCTTCCCTCTATGACTGTGTATACAGAGAGCTGTCAGTCACTGATAGGACCTTCCCTCTATGACTGTGTATACAGAGAGAGCTGTCAGTCACTGATAGGACCTTCCCTCTATGACTGTGTATACAGAGAGCTGTCAGTCACTGATAGGACCTTCCCTCTATGACTGTGTATACAGAGAGAGCTGTCAGTCACTGATAGGACCTTCCCTCTATGACTGTGTGTACAGAGAGCTGTCAGTCACTGATAGGACCTTCCCTCTATGACTGTGTATACAGAGAGAGCTGTCAGTCACTGATAGGACCTTCCCTCTATGACTGTGTATACAGAGAGCTGTCAGTCACTGATAGGACCTTCCCTCTATGACTGTGTATACAGAGAGAGCTGTCAGTCACTGATAGGACCTTCCCTCTATGACTGTGTATACAGAGAGCTGTCAGTCACTGATAGGACCTTCCTCTATGACTGTGTATACAGAGAGCTGTCAGTCACTGATAGGACCTTCCCTCTATGACTGTGTATACAGAGAGCTGTCAGTCACTGATAGGACCTTCCCTCTATGACTGTGTATACAGAGAGCTGTCAGTCACTGATAGGACCTTCCCTCTATGACTGTGTATACAGAGAGAGCTGTCAGTCACTGATAGGACCTTCCCTCTATGACTGTGTATACAGAGAGCTGTCAGTCACTGATAGGACCTTCCCTCTATGACTGTGTATACAGAGAGAGCTGTCAGTCACTGATAGGACCTTCCCTCTATGACTGTGTATACAGAGGAGCTGTCAGTCACTGATAGGACCTTCCCTCTATGACTGTGTATACAGAGAGCTGTCAGTCACTGATAGGACCTTCCCTCTATGACTGTGTGTACAGAGAGCCACTGTCACTGATAGGACCGCGTCCTGGACTGCAAAGCCAAGAATGAGCAGGAATTTAAATGAATAAAATACAAGTTTTATTGAATATTTCCACAGAAAACCATATATAAATCTGCCCAGCCCCCTCTGCTCTGCAACATGCTGCCTGCAGATTGCACTGCATTTTTATGGTGACAGGTTCTCTTTAAATATGTTATGGTGTGGGAAGTTAGTGATAATGTAATATACCGTAATTGTAAAGTGTGCTTACAAGACTGTATATAATGTTCCCCCAAACCACCACAGGATTACTATTTATCATTTGGTAATGCGGTTTTCAATTTATTTATTTAAAGCTTGTTCATAAAAATAAAAAAAATTATGATTTTGATTATTTTAGCCTATCAATGAGTTTGCCATGATTGCCATCTGCTATCCCACCTTAACTGCCAATGCCAATTACGACTGATCATTCGTCACTTTGCGCAAGCGCGTTCTATTTTTTTACATTTCTTTTTGCCTCTGATCTGTCAATAATAGCTGTCATGTTGATGGTCACAATGCTGGCACCAAAGCTTTGATGTACAACTGACTGGCCACATTGTGGTAGGTCCTAACCTTAAAGTTTTTTGTAGAAAAAACAGGGGGATGGTTTCCTGGACATGATTTTTTTTTTAATCGCTTCATATATTCTTCTTTGTGATCTGGCTTTTTATCTTCTTTGTTTGAACTTTTAGCACAGCAAACCGTTTCACTTAACTCTCTCAGTCAGACCATCATTGTGGCCAGAGAGGGAAGGGACTCCATTAGGCCTAATTCACAAGTCCGTATTTCTTTTCCGCATTATTTCCGCAAAAATGCATTCATTTTAATGGGTCCGCAAAAGATGCGGAGAGCATTCCGTATGCTCTCCGCATCCGCAAATCCTTTCATTTCCGCAATGCGGAACCGTAAATAAAGTAGAGCATGTCCTACTTTTGTCCGCAAATTGCGGACCGTAGCCCCATTGAAGTGAATGGATCCGCATAAATCCGGATGACATGCGGAAAGGTTACAAAAGGATCCACAGGAAATTAAAAGTTACCCTGGAAACATCTTTTTTTTTTCTTGTTCTTCTAGATTTTTGCGGAAATACGGAAGGTATACGGAGACACTAAAAAACAAAAACGGAAGAATTTTGCGGAAACACAGCTCCGCAAAAAAAAGGACCGTGATTCTGGAAAGAAAAATTACTGACATGTGAATAAGGCCTAAGGAGTCTCACACATTATCCTAATCAATGCAATGCTCTTCTGTGGGCATTCTTATCTAGGCCTGTCAAGGGAACAATTGAGCTAGCATACTATTATCCTAATTCTACCTCTACTATTACAATGAGGATTACAATTCAGATAACATTTTCCCCTCACAGCAGCAGTAAGCTGGCAATGGTTTACCTATCTATGTAGGAGGTTTAATCATTTTTTTTGACGCCTACAGAAGGTTAATATTTTTTCATTTCATTTTCAGCTACCTTCAGCATTTTGGTATTCAGCTATCGAACTGAAAAAGCATTCAAAAAAATGTTTTCTATTAATATCGAGTTTAAAAAAATCCCCTTTCTGAAGGAAGTCTCCCTTTAAGTCTATAGCCAGTTTAAAGGGGTTATTCGGAATCAGATTTTAGAACAGGCCAGGCGCTCTGTGAGTGTGGCGGCCTCTTCCTAGACCAGTGATGTCATCACATATTGTTCATGTGGCCTTGTTGCAGCTCAACCCCATTCAAGTCAATTGGACTGAGTGCAATACCAAGCACATATACCGTGTACGACCCCTTGCTTGGAAAGCTGCTGGGAGCACACCACTTTCACCAGAGCTCCAGGGAGTGCAGCAGCTCCCAGAAACAGCTGATTAGCAGGGGTGCTGGGACTTGGACCCCCATCAATATGGTAATGATGACTTCTCCTGTGGATAGGTCATTATTATTTTAACCCGGATAACCCCTTTAAGTCTAACCCTATGTTAGCAGCACTTGGAAGGTACAAGACCCTTGATGATGTCTTAGCGACCATTCAGCATCGCTCATCTGGAGATGATCTCACTCATTGACTTGACTCTAAAACGGAGATACGTAAAGCTTTTTGCCCTGATACAAAAAAAAAAAAAAAGACAACTGGGCTAGTGGGAAAAAAAAAGAATAACTCTCTGCACCTCTGCATTGCACATTGTGGCTCTTGTTGTAGGGGCCCAATTGTGACTTGCCCACTGCGTCCTTCAACTACACCAGAGCTTAAAAAATGTCACTGTCAGTTGCACTTGAAGCATATAATGCTGCAAACATGTCAGTCTAAGGATCTCAGCTATGTAGAGAATCATATACATGTGCACAATCCTCTCTTGAATGTTTGGTCTCTGTAAACTTTTACATAGTGGAAAGTCATTCATACAGGCTACCAAATCTAATCTTGACTGCCTATATACAAGGCTCTTTTGAAGCTCCAAATACATAGCCAAAAAAAAATTAATTGAGTGGGCTCAGTTCCCATGAGTGGGCTAACCTTGTAATTAAGTTTCATAAGCTGCCAAGAAGAGAACTCACGGCTCCGAACAATGTAGCCACATTCAACCTAGAGTCGGCTAGTCCTCCTCCATCAACCAACTGAGCGAGTGTGCACCATATTTAAAGTCCGCATGATTGCACCACAATATACAGGTCACCAAAATCAATTTTGGAAAGCAAGCAGATAAGAAAAATGCCACTCCTAAATATTGCACGGAACCTCCAATAAAGCTAAGATTGTAAAGCACAAAATACTGATGGCATACTGGTAGAGATGAGCAAACTTGTTTTTTAAGTTCTGCGTCAAAGTTCAGGTTATCAAAGAATCCCGTTATGGATTCCAAATTTCGTTATGGTCTGTGGTAGAGGAATCCATAACAGGATTCTTCGATAACCCGAACATGAACGTTGACGCAGAACTTAAAAAACAAGTTCGCTCAACACTACATACTGACCTACTCAAACTTGGGGTAGGTATGCAAAAAAAAAAAAATATTCACATTGGTAATTCGTTGGAATCCACCGCAAACCTGAAGGATAGTACCTACTGCCTACCAGCAGCTGGTGGACTCTACATCCCAGCTTGGAAATTGTTCCAACAACAGCTGAGAAGCCTCAATTTATCTACTCCTAACCATCTCATAGCTCACCCTCAGAGGTATAAGCTACTGTCAGTTGGCACTCGTCTTTGACATGGCAGCCGTCAAGAAGGTGGCTGTATTGCTTCTTCAAGTCATCAAAAAGACAGACGGACTCTTGGGAATGAGGGAAGGGAAGAAGATTTTCATTAAGCAGCATTTGAACTTGGTACTCTTCCTCAGGACTTTCTGCCAAATCACAGTGGTACAGGACAAACACAAGGTTTGAGGCGTAAGGCACAATTCTGCCACTGCGAAACTTCTGGTCCATGTGTTTGGAGAAGTTGTCAGCGGTCAAAGGTTTCTCATCCTTAAACAGTCCCATCAGGGCCAATAATGGCAAGAGAGTCTCAGCATGTCCAAATTGCATAACAACGGGGGTGGAGATCTGCTGGGACCTGCAAGATATAAAATTATGAATAATTTATTGTTCATTTTACATGTGAAAGCTTTTTGCATGGTAAACCTGTTCTATGTGATTCGTTTCTGGTAGTGGCAGCACTATCCATGACAATGCTGAGAAAAGGGTGACATTTTATGTAAAGTCATTGAACTTGTCATTTGAATCATTCCCCAGGCTACACACTTAGGGCTCATGCACATGACCACAGATCGGCAAAACACGGATAACGCCCGTGTTCATTCCACAATTAGCGGAATGGAGCAGGTTGCCTAAAACAGAAATCCTAGTCTTGACTGCAACACAGACAAGAATAGGGCATGTTTTCATTTTTTTGCAGCCCCACGGAACTGAGCAACGGATGCGGTCCGCATCTTTTGTGGCCCCATTGAAGTGAATGCGGCTCAGATGCAGAACCAAATAACGTTTATGTGAATGAGCCCTTAAAGTGTACCTAAACCTTTATATATATTTTATTAAAACTGTTGTAAATGCCATTAATTAGGTTTACCCAATATGCTTTATTTTTTTTTTTGTAATGTTTTGTGCTTTGGGTATCCGTACTCCCGTACAGCGCTATGTAGAGGAGTACGGACTCACTGAGCGCTGTACAGACCGGAGTATCACTGCTCCTGCCTGTACCAGTGCTGCTTTGCTAAAGCCTGGCATAGTTTGGCTATGTCAGACCATAGCAGAGAGGCATAGGCAGAAGAGCAATGTCTTATGTGAGCCTAATTATAGATGGATCCGGTCAGCACGCGATCCCTATATGCGTTGCAGCTGGAAAGGAGAAATCTATACAGCGTATAGAAATCCCAGCAGACGCAAGGTGTTTAATAAGGTATACACTCTTAGAACGCGTTTCGGCCCGCCGAGCCTTTATCAACTAATACAGAGATATGATTCACATTATTCAAGACTAAAAAATAATCACCCATATGCCCTGTCCCTCACAATGAATATACTTACCTGGCTCCCTGCTCCTTGTGCAGCTCCTGATCCCCGCACCACCGCTGCTGCCTTGAAGAAAAGGAAAATGTATCTCATAAAGATAAAAAAGGATACTGCAATCATGCAATGAGTCCATTCATTCAAGGTACATTATCTTGTAAAACCTGCAGATAAGGGGGTATCCTTGGTTATTATGGATCAATTCAAAAATAGTGGATGTGGTTTATCACTAGGTGGACTTGGGAGTCATTGATGAGAAAATGCGTGACTTTCTTATAAACCAGTCACCGTTCCCCTGGTGTTTTATGTACTCCCAGAAGTACAAAAGAGTCTTGTAGACCCCTTCCGAATGCCCGATTGTGACTTCCGTAAACTCCATATTGTCTCCTTTGGCCATGGTTTTGGAGAAAGTTTTGACACCTTTAGTTAAAAAGATCACAATTTTACTTTTCGACATGTCACACTAAATCTTATTAAGGAATTACAAATGGTCCCTGAGGACTGCTGGCTGGTGACAATTGACACGGGGGAGCCTCTATGTCGCCATAGACCATAAAGGGGTAAAGTGGCTGTATCCACATTATTACAAACCAGTGACTACACCAGTGTACAAGAATTTCTGAAGAAATTATTACATTTAGTACTGCTTGAGAACTATTTTCTGTTTGGGGATGTTTTTTTATATGCAGCAAAGTGGGACTGCGATGGGCACAAATGTGGCTCTGATTGTAACAGTCTTTTTTGTCTGTTTTGAAAATATCACCCAGTTTGGGCATCTGACTTCACACGTGGCTATTGCAACTTGGATTCAAGATCGTGTGAATTATATTTCTGTATTAGTTGATGAGGGCTCGGCTGGCCGAAACGCGTCCTAACAGTGTATACCTTAATATGCAATAAAAAGAATAAGCCTTTGAAACACCTTGCGTCTTCCGGGATTTCTCTACGTTATGTGAGCCTCTGTCCCACGGCTGCTCACTCTGCTCTGCTAACAGCATGCACAGATGCCCTTTTGCTGGTAACACATTATAAAAAAGAAAGCATATTAGAAATTTTTTTTTTAATGGTATTTACAACAGTTTTTAACACAAGGGCACATTTATTTAGACCGGCGTTTTAGATGCCGATCTTAATAAGGCCCTGTGCTGGCGGTGGATCCGCCACAGTTATGAAGAGACGCCGGCCTCTACATAACTTCAGCGCATCCACTGCAGCTTCTGAATGTAAGACAGCTTCCTGCCAGTCCGTCCCCTTCCCCGCCTACTTTTTTAGACCTGGCATAAGCGGGAAGTAGTCGCGCGAAGGACCTTCTCAGTGCAATCTGTGCCAGAGTTATGCCTAATTTAGGGTACTTTCACACTAGCGGCATAGCTATCCGGAAAGGCTGTTCCGGCGGGGAACAGCCTGCCGGATCCGCCATACCGCAAGTACCCGTGTGCTGCCTCTCCGGGGCGGAGTTATGGCGCAGCACGGCAGTGATCGCCGGACTAAAAAGTCGGACCTGCAGTACTGAATATACTTACCTGGCTCCCCGCTCCTTGTGCAGCTCCTGCTCCCCGCACCACCGCTGCTGCCTCGAAAAAAAGGAAAATGTATCTCATAAAGATAAAAAAGGATACTGCAATCATGCAATGAGTCCATTCATTCAAGGTACATTATCTTGTAAAACCTGCAGATAAGGGGGTAACCTTGGTTATTATGGATCAATTCAAAAATAGTGGATGTGGTTTATCACTAGGCGGCCTTGGGAGTCATTGATGAGAAAATGCGTGCCTTCCATTAAACCAGTCACTGGTCCCCCGGTGTTTTATGTTCTCCCATCGGAAGCCTCCGCCTGGCAGCCCTAAGGAGAGCCTGGTTTGTCACCGGAACTCCAGAAAATGCCTTCGCCCTGTGTGATTTAGCGCAGGGCAAAGGAGAGCATCGGAGCATGAAGTCCTCCGATGCTCAAATCAGGCAGGCTGCCTGGGTGAAAATGGGGCTATGTCCACCACTGAACCCGGACAACCCCTTTAAGTGCACAGCGAACGGCGTAAAAACATGGCAGAATTACTGGGTTTTCTATTTCATCCCGCAAATAATTTTTTTTCCATTTTCAAGATTTGTTAAACTTTCCATGCATAAAATGACCCCTCATATGAGAACAGAAAATTTAAAAAGTTGTGGGTCTTGGAGAGGAAATACATGAAAACACACACACACACACAAACAAAAAAAAATTGGCCCGATGCTTAAAGAAGAACTTCAGCAAAAATTTGTATTCTCTTACTTGTTAGAAAGGTACATGTTGTAATCTGTAGTGAATATAATGTCTGGATCTGTGAGTTATCTCCTCCCTTCTGCTTCTCAGCTATGTCATGTGATCAGCAATCAGACTTTTCAAATAACACAGCTTCTTAGGTGTGGACAGGAAATCAGTTTCTCTATGTATTCCTATGGGAGCTACGGTCTTCATAGGAATGAATAGAAAAGTAACTGACTTCTTGTCCTGTGTCAGTTGGAGATCAGAGAGTTGGTCACATGACACAGCTGAGGATCAGAAGGGAGGTTATAACTCACAAATACAGTCACTGATAAGAAGATTACATTCACTACAAAATACACCATGCACCTTTCTAACAGGTCATAGAATAAAACATTTTGCGGGAGTTCTTCTTTAAATTCCATATTTTCTATAAAAGGCAAAAAAAACCTTTGTACTCATTAATAAGATTATGCGAGTCTCACTATTTATGGATATGATAAGCACTGTTCCTTTTTACAGCTGATCATGCCACCAATCGATACGAAGAAACATGTCAATAAATCATTAGAAATTAATCTTTTTTTTCCTGGAATTATGCAGATGAGGTGATTTTGTGTCAAAGTGTTCAACTACATTCACCGCTATTTATTCACCTTCAGGAGAAGAACAAGTCATACAAAAGGATAGACTATGTATACCATCCCCAGGAGAGAAAGGAATACAACCTGAGGGGTGCTAAAGATGCTGCACTGTAAGCTACCACGTAGAAAGTCATATTTAAAGCAGGCAGAATGGCTCTCACATGATTCCTAGCATGTTTAAAGAATAACTGTCTCTTCAATTTATTTTGATAAGTCAGTACAAATGTTGATAAGAAACTCTGTAATATCTTATCACAGAAATGCCTCTTTCACCACTTATCAATCACATTCTCTCCTCCCCCTCCTTGACTGTTCATTCCTTCCTAATCCACCTGTCTTTACAGAGGCAGTGATAAAATCAGGTTACCAGTTTCACTGAGAGATCAGGTTACAGCAGAATCTCCTCTTCACCATATGTCCTGTGTATGGCAGCTAGACTCTGCCCACTCTGGACAGGAGTTCAGGGAAAACTGACACTATATAAAGTATGAAAGGTAGGGCGTATGATATACAGAAATAGTGTAGAACACATCTTAAGGGTGGGTACACGTCACGTTTTCCCATCCCTTTAATGTATACAAAAAATGTATACATTAAATGGATGCCTCAGACTGATGCCACACAGAGGCATACAGTCACCATAGAGTTCCATTGTCTAAAAATAAAAATAAAATAAACTTTTTTTTTTACCGGACTGTGCAGGATACAAGAACATGGTGTGCTGTCTTTTTGTATCCTTATACGTCAAACGGAGGCATACTGTATAACATGATGTGAACCCACCCTAAAAGACCCGTTTCGGGTAAGCGTGCATAACCATGATGTGTGAGAGTGGCCTAACATGTACTGTACCCCCTGTACTGTATTTTAATAACAGCTTCCATTTCATAAGTGTCTGCCCTCCTCCCCTCTAGCATTCACAGCATATTCTCCTTCCATTATACCCCAGCAGTACAAGCAGATACTCCTCCAATAGATAAAACAGGACTGTTATTTTCCTGTCCACCAGCAGTCACAGCAGTGAACCACCAATTACGGCACTGACTTTCCTCTAGCATAGCACCGCTTTCTCCCTCCATCAAGCAATTACTGTATTGTCTCTCTTTCCCACAATTCGGGGGGGATACTATATCTCCTTTTGAAGAGTGCCTTAATCGCTCCTCTGGAATTCTGGGAAGAGGGTATGCAAAAGAGCTGTTAACAAGCTCTGCTTCTGATGCCACCAGATGTAAGGCAGCTATCCTAGAAGTCAATGTTCGATCTTTTAAATAGGCCTTCAGACATGACTTGGAAAATAATTAAGCCAGCATCTCATCTGCAGACACCTGTTTTCGCGATGGCATCAGAGGCAGAGCTTGCTAAGAGCCAGAAGCGTAACTACCATAGTGGCAGACCATGTGACTGCTATGGCGCCCAGGGCAAAAGGGGGGCCCAGTGGGGATGATCTCCTATTCTACTGGGGGTGAAAACTTGGTCAGGACACTACCCTCTAAAGAAACAACTTTTAGCAAATTAAGCAGTGAAAAAAATGGCCCATGGATCACTGAAAGGGGTTTAGACGGAAACCCTTCTGTCCTGTGTGGGGGGCCTGGTTTGATCCTTGCTAGGGGGCCCTTACTTCTCTATGTACGCCACTGCTAAGAGCTCATGCATACCCTCTTTCCCTCAAGTAACACATTACAGCAATGCATGACCCTCTTCCCCTAGGGTCACAACAGTTCTGCCTCACGCCCCTTCAAACAGGTAATCACATCAGGACTTCCCTTCTTTCTGTAGAAATTACAACTCTGCCTCCTCACCACACACTTTAAGTATGACAGAACAAAGCCTACCCCTTTGGTAACATCAATTACAAAAGTATACAATATCACCTATTAAAGCCATCCAAAACTGTGACTGGTGCCATAACAATATGGTGGACCATCCCCACAATGAACAAGGTCCGAATCCCTAGATAACAAAATAATGGATGAGTTGTAACTGGTGCAATAAACTCTATATGTAGAATGATCAAATAATACATTCATATGCTGATAAAATGTGTATAAAAGGCAAAGATAACAAAATGGTCCTCCAAAAAAATTGCCAAAAATAGTCAGTGCCAAACATTAAAGTGGACCTGTCAGCTGAACCCTATTAAATCAGTATGAAAGGGGACCTTTCACAAAAAAAAAATGTGTAATCGTTATATTACCTTTTAGGGGACCTGCCCCTGAAGTCTTCACCATATATTTTTTTTTTAAATGACCCCCCGTTCGGCCGCCTTTGTTCCCGATATGTTCTGCGCCTCATATGCAAAAGAGGCGCAGAAAGTTATAGTAGGCGTCTCCTCGGATGTTCTGGTGGGCGTGCCTGGGCGTTTCTCCTCTCCCCCTGGCTGCGAGCGCATCCAATAGCAGCGCTCGGCTCTTAGCCAGGGAGAAGGAGCTCAAGTTCTCGCGAGAACTTGAGCTTGCTGAGTCCCGGAACCCGCGCCATATTGGATTCCCCAGCGCAGAAGAGGAGCGTAGCGGAGAAGACAGTACAGGAGCAGGTAACCTCACACCTGTACGGAAAAAAAATTCAGGTTTGGACAGCAAGGTTGCTTTAAAGGGGTTCTTCAGACCTGTACCTAAAAAGTCTCTTTTAGGTAACCTACCAACAGAAGACATTTTGAGTGGTACTTATCCTTCCGTCGCTCTGCCGATTCTCCTGGCTGGGATCATTTGACTGCCCGACTGGCTGCGGGCTCTTCCTCTGACATTGTGACCAGATGTGCTCCTATGTCTTCCAGTTCAGCTACCTTACAATATGCAGCTGAACAGGAAGAAAGAGGAGAACATCCGGATGAAATATCAGAGGAAATTCCCAAAGCTGGGATCGTGGAATTCAGGGAGCAATGAAAGGATAAGTGCTGCTCAAAGTGTCTTCTCCGCACAGGCTGGCTGAATAGGACATTTTAGGCTCAGAGAACCTCGTAAACGGGGTATTCCGGTAAATTAACTGAATTTTTGAAAAACTGTATTAAGGCTGCAAGCTGTGACCCAAGCAGAACCCACCTACAGTATAACCAGAGCTACAATTTACCTTGCAATCCATTTGTCTACCTCCTGTGTGAGTCTGCAACACACAGAGTATCAAGGCGCCTGATCTTCCCTCAAAAAACTACAATCCCCACAATCCCTAGCTTTCCTGCTGTGAGTGTTGATGTTTAGTGATTGGCTGCCTAATATACAGTCCAGTCACGCCCCCTCTACTCAGTAATCAGCAGTACACTAACACGCCCTTTGTTTCACAAGACATTTAGCTAGAGAATTGATAGCAACGCACTGAGCATGTTCGACCTAACAAAGGCTCAGAACTACAGGTCGACGCCGTGGTAATTTTTTGAGTTAACACAGTGGGAAAAAGAGGAAGAAAATTACTTTTATAACTAATGAATGGTAAACAGGTGAAGTTTACATTATATTAGGTCATTATTGATGATGACTTAGTCTAAGGCTACTTTCACACTACAATATTTTCGTTTTTCGTTTGTGAGATACGTCGTGGGCTCTCACAAGCCGTCCAAAACGAATCAGTTTTGACATACATGCAATGCATTCTGAATGGAAAAGGATCCGCTCAGAATGCATCAGTTTGCCTTCGTTCAGTCTCCATTCCGCTCTGGAGGCTGTCTGCAGCGTTTTGCTGTCCGCCTGACTTACATTGTGTGCCAGGACGGATCCTTTTTCTCTGACACAATCTGGCACAATAGAAAACGGAACCATCCCCCATTGACTTTCAATGGTGTTCAAGAATGATCCGTCATGGCTATAGAAGACATATTACAACCGGATGCGTATTATATTATTGTAATATATTTTCCCCATGGGGAAAAAGCAGTCATAAGTCCCATTCTTCTGACTACCAGTAGCAGCAGAGAATTATAAACTTCTCAAATATTAACATTTTGGCCAAGATTTCCTTCCCCCAAGAAGTGAAAATACAGTGTCCTTTGAAATTCCTCCACATTGAAATCCCGCCAGAATAAAGCACGAGGAACGCTACACTCCGACCGGTGACTACATCCGCAACTGGAAGTGACATCACCGGCTTCAAGCCGCGCCGCACCAAACTACCCAACACGTGCTTTGAGCGCGTGCAGTGAGGAGGACGCTCCTCACTTCCCCACCGATCTCAGGAGCATCAGAAGGAGTTCCATCCCACAAGGAAGGGTAACGTACCCAGTACCTTTAACAGAGTTATCTCATTTCTTACAGGTGACTCTGACTATGAACTGTTTATTATACTGTCACTTAAATCAGTAACTAGAGATACTCTCCACTTACCATAGCATCAATGTATTATTTTCAATCAAGGACTATACTGAATTCAATATAAAATCCGGGTGAATCATCCTGACAAACCCCTTGATGAACTTTCTGCAGACAATCCCTTTTTGATGAATTTCTTGATTAATTATCTGATGAATTTTCTATGAACTTTTTTATTAATCTTTTATGAATTTTTTGGGATGTTTTTTTTCTACTTTTTTGATGAATTTTATTGATGAATATCGCGACTATTCCTTTTCTTGATGAACTTTACCATTTTTACTGTATAAAATTTTCATCCTTTGGAGGAACTATTTCCACCCAATACTAAGATTGTGCACATCTACATTTCACAAATACCAAATACTGGTGTATATACACTTATAATCTTCATTTTATTTTATTTTATTTCATTTTTAGCCTATTGAATTTAATAAATAATATCCATATACCCCTTATGTTTGTGAGTGCCGTCCATTTATCCATGTATTCCCATCTGGGACATGGATAACATATCGCCAGGATATGCCATCAATATCAAATAGGAGCAGGTCCCACCTCTGGGCCCCACTCCTATCTCTGCATTGCGGCCACCCTCTATTCACAGCTATGGGAGTTCCGGAAAAAAAATAATCCACGCACTGGCTCTCCTATTATAGCAGTGAATAGGGGGGTGGCCGTGCATTCGCGATGCGCTCTCTATTTACTGCTATGGGACTCACAAAAATAGCTAAGTATCCTTACTCATCTATTTTTGGAACTTTCTTAGCAGTGAATGGAGGGCACACCACGCAGGTGCGGTGTGCTGTGCTTTATGGAGATCACAGCGTGTCTCAGAGGTGGGACCTGTACCCATCTAATAATGATGATATATTCTAGCAATGTCTGAGATTGGAATACCCCTTTAAGGTGACACGCAAACGTCACAGATGCGACATTTGCCCAAGTACACTTCTGCCCAATGCTGTAAAGAATATTGCCTCGTCCTATATAAGTGCCTGGGATTAGGTTTCGCATTATTGTACAGGTATTGCAAGCACCACACTAGCCTGTCCTTTGTTCTACTCTTTTCAGTTCTCATACTCCCAGCTTACGTTACAAACTTGTGACACAAGCCAAGACTTCACTTTTCACAAGGCAATTAACATTTTTGTAAAGTGTTTCAGTTAATCTATAAAAAAGCGGCTTTCCTTACCATTCTTCATTTCTTTTCATTTGTATGAAAGTTCACCAGCTCCAGTCAAATGGCCTTCATCAGCTGTATTCACAGATAATGCAAAGCGGGGTGTTTGCAATTCATCCACATAAAGTAAAGCTGCGTTCACACTTGCACTTACCTAATCTGGCACTTGGATCTGGCCTAGCCGGGCACTACCATTCACCTCTGGACCCCATTGACTATAATGGGATCCGGACAGTTTCCGGCATAAGTGCTGGGTTTTAGCTGGACAAAAAATCCAGCATGCACGACTGTCCGTCTGAAAACCGGCATTTCTGCCATACACCGGCTGCATCCCCGCAGGATCCCATTATTGTTAATCGATTCCAGCAGGCCGGAAAAGCCTGGAAGATTAGGTAAATGCAAGTGTGAACCTACCCTAAGCGCTACAGACTATACAGGATAATTCCAGTTCCCCTCAGCCCCCCTCCCTCCTGTTTCAGAGTAACCCCAGAACAATAGAGCTCCATTCATTGCGTAGTGGATGGGGCTGGTAACTGCAGTGCTGCTCCCATTTACTTGGGAGTAGTTCTGCAGTTACCAGCCCCAGTCCACTACACAATCGATAGAGCTCTGTGGTCCCAGAGCTGACTTCAGACAGCGGAGCAACTCTGAAACAGTGGGAGTGTGGGGTGTCGGACCCCTGCTGATCAGATACTGATGACCTATCAGGAAAAGCCATCTATATAAAAATTTTGGAATGCCTCTTTAAAGTGTACCTGAGTTTAAAAAAGAAAAGAAAAAAAGTTTGCATAATGACTGTGCTTCTTTGTACAATCATAACTGTGAAGGTGCAGTTATGTTTAGGCTTTCCTAATGTTTTAGCTGCACAGCTAGATGCATTTCACACAGAAGCAAGGGGTGTCCCCCTTCTGCTGGCATTGTCCTGCTGTGACATCCTTTCCCTTACTTTCCACTATGTTTGTTTTCGGCTCTGGAGCTCACAGAACAGATAAGGACTGGAGGCATAAATCACACTTAGGGCTCATGTATGACGGATCTGCAAAAAACTGAAGACATACGGAAATATCACTTCTGTATTTTGCGGACATATGGAACGAATGCGGAAGCAGCACAGAATAGACTTTAGGAATTTTGCGGAATAACAGATATGCTAAATACGGACAGTAAAACGGATACAGTCAGGTGAATAGGCCCTGATATTGTAATCACTTACATATATCATCATTACATTCACACGTAGAAAGTTTAATTTGATTCCAACAAATTCTTCTTGATTCTTTTTTTTTTGTCGATGGGTGTATACAGTTTTTTAATATACAGCTCGATAATTAATGAAAGTCCTATTGTTTCCAGCAACGCAAACACCATTCATATGAATCTCTGATAAAAGAAAGAATGCCTTAGGGGTTTCCTCAACCAAACTAATATTTCCGCCACTCTTTCTTCCTTCAACTACCTACAGAAACAATTCCCCACCAGGAAGAGAGGCAACAGCCATCAAATGTATACAATAAAATGCAAGTTTATTGAAAAAAATTACAAGTATAAGACAGAGCTGTAAAAAATCCTGGGGACAACATGGAATCTTGGAACGCGTACCCATAAAATTCCTGTACCAAGTACATCACATCACTACATTACCCGCAAAAAGGTGGAATGACATGTGCCGTGGCAAAAAGGGTAATCATATAGTTTACCAATTAATAATAACCAGTGGGAGGGGGACCAAAATCATAGACCCTATTATGAAACTATACCAAGTCCCAATATATAAATCAATGTAAACACAACTGTGGTATCACTATCCAAAAGGTATTGCCCACCCATGAACATGATGAGGGAACGTGGATCAAGGGGAGCAAAAGAACACCTCGAAGGTCATCGCCGTGAAATGCACATCAAGGTGTTCTTTAGCTCCCTTGGATCCACTTGCCCTCATCATGTCCATGGGTGGGTAACCGCTTTCGGATAGTGATGCGGTGGTTGATTTATATTTTGCGTATACCCTGGTTACTATGTTTGTAGGCATTTGTTTGTGTCTTTCTTCCTGCAGATCATAGTTACATCACAGCAGTAAACAAATGCACCGTTATCACTTCTTCTGTCATTTTTACCAATTTCTTATAAGGTTTAGTGGAGATAGCTTACAATTTTCAGGAATTTAACACATTAGCAAGAGATATGATAACTTCCTTGAAAAGAGGCATTGATTTATCTTCACTTGTGGATTAGGAGTATTGATTTTCATAGTCAGGCTATGTGACCTTAGCAATCTTATATGATATGAACTGTAAAAGCATGCTACATTTAAATCAATTCGTATGATGCAATGCTGTGTAATGGTACGGAGTGGTACAGCTTTCACCCCTACAAATAAAAGAGGGCAAAAAAGTGGTCAACCACAAAGGAAGAACTAGTGCCATAAAGAGAGTGGGTCTCCTCTATAGGACGGATTTGGCATTTCACAAGATCTTCCAACACAATTATTTCAGCTTTTTATACAATCACCACTGGCAAGAAGTATGATCTCACTGGGAGGTGGACGTTGTCTCATGGATGGTCTGGTACGGAGGAGCCGCTGTGCTAGTGTAAGGCCCTGCACCTTACAGGGGTCGTACCCTCACTGATCCATCATGATTTCTCTTTTCTGAAACCTCATGCACATGACCATATTTGTTTTCTGCGAACTGGATGCGAACCCATTCATTTTAATGGTGGCCACAAAAAAATGCAGACAGTATACCGTGTTCTGCCCATCCGCCCCGCAAAAACATAAAACATGTTCTATTCTTATGGATTTTGCACACAAGTATCGGCACTTTGATGAAAATTGCGGGATGCACAAGGCTAGCATCCGTATTTGTGGTTTGCAGACCACAAAATACATAAAGTCGTGTGCATGAGGTCTAAGGGTAAAAAAAAAAAAAAAAAACTTTGAAGGGGTTCCCCATGAATAAAAAAAAAATTGGTAATCACTGGTCTACTACTTCCCTTTGGTTCCAAATTCAAAATGCTGCCATAGCTGCCAGTTTGCAACACAAGAGCATTTCCTCTTTGGCTACATCCATATGCAGCGTTAACTTTCATCACCATGCACTGCAAAGGGTGGAATCCACAGTGAAAATTCCCAGAATTAAAGGGGTTGTCCAGCCTATACCAAGTGATGACCTATCCACAGGAGGCTAGACAACCCCTTTAACACGCTAATTTGACATCTGTACCACAAATATCTGTTAAAATCTCATCAACTTTGTTGTTACTGTAACATGCTGTGCAATTTTTGCCTGGAAAATCTGCAAATGTGAACATAGCTTTTCGAAGATTTAACACCAAACAGATCCGTAGATTAGATGACTGCAGGAACTAGTGAGAGGATTCCATTACTTACAGGCCATGATTCCTTACATCCATAGTGCTCTGTTTCTCAGTGGGATGAGGGAATAAACCGCTACAGAGTCCTCTGTTGGCAGCTTATCTGCCCTGTGAATAAAGGATCTAACATGCCCAATCTTTCTTTCTCCTGACATCTGCTGCTGGGGGTGGGGGGCGAGTCGAGACCATACTCATTGGACGGCCTGGATGAAACAGGCCAACTCACCTACCTTCATTTAATGTGTGTTGCCACCTTACAGATTAGGCCTCCCTAATGTTTGAGCTGCACAGCTAGATGCATTTCACACAGAAGCAAGGGGTGTTCCCCTTCTGCTGGCATTGTACTGCTGTGACATCCTTTCCCTTACTTTCCACTATGTTTGTTTTTGGGTCTGGAGCTCTCAGAACAGATAAGGAGGCAAAAATCGCACTTAGGGCTTATGCATTAAGGATCTACAAAAAACCGAAGACATACGGAAATATCACTTCTGTATTTTGCGGACATACAGAACGGATGCGGAAGCAACATGGAACAGAATTTAGAATTTTTGTGGAATAATGGATATGCTAAATACGGACAGTAAAACGGATACAGTCGTGTGAATAGGCCCTAATATTGTAATCACTTACATATATCATTACATTCACACGTAGAAAGTTTAATTTGATTCCAACTATTTCTTCTTGGTCCATAAGTTTTTTTGTCGATGAGTGTATACAGTTGTATAATATACAGCTCAATAATTAATGAAAGTCCTATTGTTTCCAGCAACGCAGACACCATTCATATAAATCTCTGATAAAAGCAAGAATGCCTTAGGGGTTTCCTCAACCAAACTAATATTTCCGCCACTCTTTCTTCCTTCTACTACCTACAGAAACAATTCCCCACCAGGAAGAGAGGCAACAGCAATGTATACAATAAAATGCAAATAATTCCAAGTATAAGACAGAGCTAAAGATAGATAAAATCCTGAGGACAACACGTGCTGGAGCATCACAGCTCCGCCAACTGTGTAGTGGAGGGGGTTTATTATCATGGCGCTGCTGCCTTTGAACTTAATGCTAATAATGGCCAATCCTCAGGGGGCTAGACAACCCCTTTAACGCGCTAATTTGACATCTGTAAGGCAAATATCTGTTAAAATCTCATCAACTTTGTTGTTACTGTAACATGCTGTGGAATTTTTGCCTGGAAAATCTGCAAATGTGAACATAGCTTTTCTAAGATTTAGCAGCAAACAGATCTGTAGATTAGATGACTGCAGGAACTAGTGAGAGGATTCCATTACCTACAGGCCATGATTCCTTACATCCATAGCGCTCTGTCTCTCAGTGGAGTGAGGGAATAAACCGCTACAGAGACCTCTGTTGGCAGCTTATCTGCCATCTAACATGCCCAATCTTTCTTTCCCCTGACATCTGCCGCTGGGGGGGTCAAGATCATCCCCATAAACATTGGACGGCCCGGATGAAACAGGCCAACTCACCTACCTTCATTTAATGTGTATTGCCACCTTACAGAGTAAGTACACTTTACAAAACCTTTTGATAGGTCATAGTGACATATCAAAAATTTGGATCGATGGGGATCTGAGTGCTAAAACCAACGCCAATCCTTAAAACAAACAGTTAGAAGCGGTGAAAACCCCCTCACTAGAAGGCTTTTGAGGCCATCTACAGCAGCGAGGAGCGACAGCTTCTAACTCCTTATTTTAGTGATCGGTGGGGTCTCAGCGCTTGGACTCCTACCAATCAAAACCTTTCATACAGCACTATGACATTTCAAACGTATTTGTAAAGTGTAGCTTTTCTTTAGGTCAGTTTACTGCAAAAAAAAAAAAAAAAGATTTTTATCTGAGCTTCCGGTTCAAAGATTAAAACACATCCTCTCCCATTCATAAAGCTAGCTCCAGAGTTACGGAAATATTGCATTACTATGCTGTTTATGGAGTTTCCATTCACTGCTCTGGAAATAACGGAAACAGCGGGCGCCAGCTGCTCAGGTTTCCGAAATTCTGGCCACCCGTGGCCGGCACTTGATGCGAGTTATTCCCATCTTGTCCATGAAAGGCCAGATGGGACAACCCCTTTAATAAATGCTTTCATTCAGAAACAAGACTTATAAAATGACTCAACCTTGTATGTAGCTGTAAAATCTTCCAGTTAGAGTAAATAATAAAAACTTTCAGCTGGAAGCTATCACACCTACAGTGGGCAGAGGAATACATGCTCTCCATTATTTTAAAATAGGGAATAGATACCACAGCCCCCCCCTCCCCCCCATCATCCAGGAGATTCTGTAGAAGTTAAAGGGAGACTTGTTATCAGTTTCGACCATACTAAACTGTTGCCAGCAGCAGGTAGAGGCTGTGGAGAGCCGGACAAACTTACCTTTTGTGGAGTTTTTCCTCAACAGGAGTAGTAGAAGTATGAGGTTTTATTCTGCCAGATTCTACTCCAGTATGTTCCCAGCTGTTTCACAGCGCCTCCCCTCTAAGTGACAGCTGTAGCATCCAACCAGGAGACCACTACAGCTGTCACTCCGAAGAGCGGGCGAGGGACTGTGAAGAAACTCAATACAGAGAGAACTTTACAGTGAGGCCCCAACCTGGGCACTTGCTGGAGAACAAAACTTCATATTCTCACTACTTCTCATAATAAAAAATCCACAAAAAGTATGTTTGTGTTGTCTCTGCAGCCGCTACCTACTACTGGCAGCGTTTAGTATAGTCAGGACTGCTGACAGACTCTTTTTAAGCATCAAACTCTACAGTAGTGTTTTACATGGTACTCTTTTACACCGTACCATTTTTATGGTTTATTAAAACGGTGCTTGACATGTCACATTTTAGACCCATTAAATGACAACTGTGCCAATATGGTTTACAATAAATGGACCATAAGTACCTGCACTTATTTCCCTATAAAGTGCCTACCGCACACGAGCCATAGAAACCTGACACACACACAGTAATCTCGCTCTACTTATGTTGGCACCTACGTCAGTACTAATAAATGGACCAGGGGGCAGGCTCTCATGTATCCAAGACAACTTAGATTGTGGGCCCCACTGGGGACAGTGCGATGCTAATGTCTGTAAAGTGCTGCGGAATATAGTAGCGCTATATAAGTGCATAAAATAAATACATAAATTTGGTGTGGACGTTTTTTTTGCTCCTTTAAGAAGACCCGTATCCTGTCAGTATCTGATAGTGTCACAACTTTCCTGTGTGGTTTCTGCTTATCTGTACTTTGCATTATTCTGTTAACGATAGCAATGGTGATTATATAGCAACTGTGACCAGTAGTTAGAATATCAGTCCAACAATAAAAGAACATTATAACGCACATTCTGGTAACCTACTACATAAGAGACTCATTAAACTTTCTCACTGCGTTTCAAGGGAAAAAGTGGTCTAGTGAGTCCCAATAAGGCTCTATGTTCATTGGCCATTTTGCTGGAGACGTAGAAAAAGATGTTAAAAGAACACAATAGACTCAAATAGAGTTGAGAGAAGCGAGCTTCTGATGCTTCATCCGAAGTCGCGTCGTTCAAAACTTCGGAATACTGTACGGAGATTCGTCTGTGTACAGTATTAGAATGTATGGGCTCTGATGGGCCAAAGTCAGTTATTCGCGAAGTTATGTGTGACTTTGGGAGTTGAAAACCACTTTAAGACTTGGCTTCGGTTCGAGGTACTAGTCTGAACCGAAAACAAGTTCCGACTTCGCGGATAACTAACTTCAGCTCATCGGAGCCCATACATTCTAATACTGTATGGAGACGGATCTCCGTACAGTATTATTTTGAAGTTTTGAACAAAGCGACTTGAGCGAAGCGAGCTTCAGATGCTTCATCTAAACACCAGACTCAATATTTGCACTAACCTCCATGAGCTGTGGGGCTGAATGATTTAACGTCCACCTGTACAGGCAGCCATGTTTAGATAGGATATGTACATAGATCTAATATTTTCACTTTACCTTACCCATACCTCCTTTTATAATTTGATCATTTTTCCTGTATCAATGTAGATGACTTCAATGATTTTCAAAGGAATTTCTACAAACGCGTACTAAGAGTTAAGGACTTGCGTAATAAGAAAATAATCTCAAGGAATAGGCTGCCACCTTGTGGTGAACAGAATGCACTGAGGATAAAGGTCATTCTACTGGCAGAGTAGTTCTTTTTATTTTATTTAGAACCTAACCCAGGGAATTAAAAGAGCTTCCTTCTTACATATTTTTTTTATAGTGTGTGGTTTTTTTTTCCTTTTTGGCCTTTGTTAAACAAACAAAAACAAAACAAAACACATTCTATGAATGTGATGTGTATTTTTTAAAGTGTTTTTTTTTCCGAGTGGCCTTCTTTATTTTTATAGATTTAGATTTATTTTTTCCATGTATTTTTCGTGCATTTTCCCAAGGTCAGTCTGCTTGGTGAATAATATGGTGGGGCAGCACTGTGTGAGAGGTGCAGATCAGTAAGGTGAAGACGCTGGCCCAGATTTCCTAATCCTGTAGATGGGGTTCGCTTAGACCTGCGCTGGATTCATCACAGGGGCTCAGGCTGGATGGTAACTGCGGTGCAGGGATGGACACTTCTCTCTGACTCTGTACCAACTATTGGTTGGCTTACTTTCAGACAGAACTTTACGCCAGAATTGTGGCATAATTTTGGCACAAAATTGTGCATTGTAGGCCCTGCCCCCTTTCCCATGAAGCCCCACCCATTTCCCACTAAGTCACACCCCTTGACAAGAATTCGGAAAAAAGCGTAGAAGCCCTAGATGTGCCAAACTGTGCCTTTTTGCGCCACTTCTTAGGCAGATTTTTTGGCACATATACATTAGTAAATTGGGTCATTGTAATAAACTGCTAAGCAGGTCATACACATTAGATTAATCTTGGCCGGAACTTGCTGACCATCTAATGTGTAGGGGGCCTCCTGATGGCAGATGTCGCCTATCTTTCCAAGAGCAAAAGGATCGGGAAGTGTAAATCCAACTGCCTGATCCATGTGCTTCTTGAGAGACAGGCTACTGCCAAGCATGCATGTATATGGAGGAATCGGGAGAATCAGCTGATCGCGCATATGAATGACTGCTATCTCATGTATGGCTGAACTTCGAGTATTCAGGGAAGCAATTATGGCTGAAACGATTACTCGAATTAATTGAGTAACTTGACACAAAAAAATCCTCGATGCAAATTCTTTGCCTCGATGATTCGTTTGCGCCATGTGACCACCGAGCGTGAGTGAAGGCCACACCGCACTGCACTGTCCTTCTGACGTACAGTTGTGTTCAAAATTATTCAACCCCCAATGCTGTAAAGGGTTTTAGGGAATTTAGTGTACAATTGTAATTGTGTTCAGAATGAAATCTTACAAGAACCAAATGCAACTAAAATGACATCAATTGTTTTTGTAATACAGTATTAAATGTTTTTTTTGTGATTTCTTTATTGACACAATTATTCAACCCCTTAACCACTTGAAGACCACAGGTTTATACCCCCCTAGTGACCAGGCCCTTTTTTACAATTCTGCACTACACTACTTTCACCGTTTATTGCTCGGCCATACAACTTACCACCCAAATGAATTTTACCTCCTTTTCTTCTCACTAATAGAGCTTTCATTTGGTGGTATTTCATTCTTGCTGACATTTTTACTTTTTTTGACGAAATTTTTGCAAAAAAATTACATTTTTCGCTTTCTGTTGTAAAAATTTTCAAATAACACTACATTTCAATTTAAATTTTTATCTAAATTTATTGTTCTACATGTCTTTGATAAAAAAATGCAATAAGTGTATATTTATTGGTTTGGGTAAAAGTTATAGCGTTTACAAACTATGGTGCAAAAAAGTGAGTTTCCGCACTTTGATTTTCTGAGCACCTGTCATGTTTCCTGAGGTACTACAATGCCCAGACAGTAGAAACACCCCATAAATGACCCCATTTCGGAAAGTAGACACCCTAAGGTATTCGCTAAGGGGCATAGTGAGTTCATGGCATTTTTTATTTTTTGTCACAAGTTAGCGGAAATGGAATTTTTTTTTTCTTCAAAAAATGTCATTTTCCGCTAAGGGCTCTTTCACACTAGCGTTGTTTCTTTCCGTCCTAGAGTTCCGTCCTCGGGGCTCTAGGACGGAAAGAAACTGATCAGGAGTATCCCCATGCATCCTAAATGGAGAGAAATCCGTTCAGGATGCATCAGCGCTGGCAGGCTGTAGTTTCAGTTGTCCCGGTTACGATCGCATGCACGTGCGGCGTGTTCATGCGAAATCTCGGGTCTCACGAGATGACGCCGATAGGCGTGAGTGAGACCTGAGAGCGCCCATCGGCGTTAGCGTGGCGGCAAGTGGTTAAAGACTACCACTGTTAAGAACAGAGGTTCATTCAAGTGTTCTCGATCAGGTATTGAAAACCCCTGTGGATGTCAAGGAGCAGCAATCAAGCATAATAAGCACCAATTAGGCAGATTTAAAATGACTGTGATACTCAGCTCCTTCTAGACATTTACTGGTGTGTTTACAGACATGGTGAAGTCAAGAGAATGGTCCAGGAAGACAAGAGAAGAGGTGATTTCTCTTCACAGGAAGGGCAATGGCTATAAGAAGATTGCAAAGATGTTAAACATACCAAGAGACACCATAGGAAGCATCATTCGCAAATTCAAGGCAAAGGGCACTGTTGAAACGCTACCTGGTCGTGGCAGAAAGAAGATGCTGACTTCGACTGCTGTGCGCTACCTGAAGCGCAACGTGGAGAAAAGTCCCCGTGTGACTGCTGAGGAACTGAAAAAAGATTTGTCAGATGCGGGTACTGAAGTTTCAGCTCAGACAATAAGGCGCACACTGCGTAATGAAGGCCTCCATGCCAGAACTCCCAGGCGCACCCCCTTGCTGTCTCCAAAGAATAAGAAGAGTCGACTGCAGTATGCCAAAAGTCATGTGGACAAACCACAAAAGTTCTGGGATAGTGTTCTGTGGACTGATGAAACAGAATTAGAACTGTTTGGGCCCATGGATCAACGCTATGTTTGGAGGAGGAAGAACAAGGCCTATGAAGAAAAGAACACCTTGCCTACTGTGAAGCATGGCGGGGGGTCAATCATGCTTTGGGGCTGTTTTGCTTCTACAGGTACAGGGAAGCTTCAGCATGTGCAAGGTACCATGAATTCTCTTCAGTACCAGGAGATATTGGATGAAAATGTGATGCAGTCCGTCACAAACCTGAGGCTTGGGAGACATTGGACCTTTCAACAGGACAATGATCCCAAGCATACCTCCAAGTCCACTAGAGAATGGTTGCAGATTAAAGGCTGGAACATTTTGAAGTGGCCATCGCAGTCACCAGACTTAAATCCGATTGAGAACCTCTGGTGGGACTTAAAGAAAGCAGATGCAGCGCGCAAGCTTAAGAATGTGACTGAACTAGAGGCTTTTGCCCATGAAGAATGGGCGAAGATACCCGTAGATCGCTGCAAGACACTTTTGTCAAGCTATGCTTCACGTTTAAAAGCTGTTATAACTGGAAAAGGATGTTGTACTAAGTACTAAGATTGAATGTCACTTGGGGGTTGAATAAAACTGATAATGATGTGAGCACAGAAAAGACATTTGTGGTTATTTCATTATAAATGTTATGTTATATTTGTCTGACTTACAAGGGCCTCTTTGATTTAATTGTAAACAAGATGACTGAAATGATCAAAATCAATGTCAAACTGGCCAAAACACTCAATTTCACTGGGGGTTGAATAATTTTGAACACAACTGTACACACATCATCAGGACACAGTGCAAGTACGTGCACTATGACCTGACACTGTGTGACATCAGGACCTGGGGAGCGCGAGAAGAAGAGGATGGAAGATCTGTGGAGTGTCAGCAGCGCCCCTACAGGAAAGGTAAGTATTTGATTTCGCTAGCGCTGCGGCAGAGCACTGATGTCTAGGAGGAGGAGTGGGGGAACTGATGGCACTGGGGGAGGAACTAATGGCACTGGGGGGGCTGATGGTGCTGAGGACTGATGGCAGGGGGGAGGGGACTGTGATGGCATGGGGAGGCTGATCAGTTTATTTTTATAGAAAACGTTCTTTTGAGTTGTTTTTTCTTATTAGAGTACTCGATTAATTGTTGGATTAATCTGTAGAATACTTGATTACTAAAATAATCGATAGCTGCAGCCCTAGAAGCAATGCAAAATAATCTGCAAGAATCAACTGAAGAAATCTAAATGTACTTTTTTTTTTCTTACACAGTAATACAATTAATTATCCATAAATATTAACAAGAGATTGTCAAAATGTCAAAGTTCCTGCACGTCATTTGTTCCGTGAATAAAATTGATCTACAAGTTCAAAGTCCCTCAAGAATCACTTTTCATGTGCCTACACGAAGATAGTATGATACTTTATGGGATGAAAAAGGTCATCACGTTATTGTATGTGCTGTTACAAATGCAGTGATACCAATTATGTAAGCTTTTTTTATTATTACTTTATGTAAACACCGGAATTTGTAAATAAAAAAATAGGTGATTTTTAGTTTTTCATTACTTTTACTTTTCCAAGCAGTTTTTTTTATTAACCACTTAAGGACCACAGGTTTATACCCCCCTAGTGACCAGGCCCTTTTTTACAAATCATAGAAGCAATATGTACTCGCACTCCGTGTATCCGTTACAGGTGCACGTGAAGGTTGTAGAAACTGTATAGGCTAGGTTCACGGCACACTGTTTTGTATTCAAGTAATCACATTTTATTAGTATTTTTCAGTATTCAATATAAATTAATACAAAGACATCGTAAGTCTATGGTCACAATAATGTAGTATTGTCTCAGACTTCTTCTGGTAAAACTTGCTCAGCAGGATCAGTAATGTACACTTGTGATGGGGCCCTGATAGCCAGGGCCCCATCAGAATCTTATTAGATCTCCTAGCATGGCTTTGATAAGACCAAACGTCCAGGACCAGTACTATAATTATTGGCCTTATACTTATCAGTTATAGCCTGGATGTATACAAAATGTTATGGTGCAACACTGAAATATACAAATAAATGTGACGCAGTGACTCTGAGCTTCCATGGAAGCAGGTGATTGGATCATGTGACCCAGTGACGCCACGGAAGAGTCCTTCACCCCTTCCCGACTGAAAACATTGTAGCAGGAGACCGTAACCGGCTGCTACGCGATCAAATGGAGGGGTAAGTTTATGTTTTTATTATTTTTAACCTCTAGTGCCCTTTTCTACTTTGCATTCTCTATTGAGAATGCACTACTTTCTTTATAACTATGTTATAAGGAAAATAATAAAGATCGGGTACGCATCTCGATCGCTCTAGCAACCATGCGCGAAAATGCACGTATCTGCACTTGCTTACAATCTCCCGCAGCCACTCACTTCTATGGGGCCTGCTGCGTGAAAACGCAGAAACTGAGCATGCTGCATTTTCACGCAACGCAGAAGTGATGCGTGAAAATCACCGCCATGTGCACAGCCTCATAGAAATGAATGGGTCGGATTCAGCGCGGGTGCAATGCGTCCACCTCACGCATTGCACCGCGGGCTGAAAACTCGCCCGTGTGAAAGAGGCCTAGCAGGTACTATCGAATTTCCGGCCCTTTGCGATTTAGGCTGCAAAGTGTCACCATTGGTATCGCCGTACTCAGGAGAAGTAGGGCAATGTGTTTTGGGGTGTATTTTACATATACCCATGCTTGGTGAGAAATATCTCTGTAAATTGACAACTTTGTATAAAAATATATAAAAAGTTGTCATTTACAGAGATATTTCTCTCACCCAGCATGGGTATATGTAAAAATACACCCCAAAACACATTGCCCTACTTCTCCTGAGTACGGCGATACCACATGTGTGACACTTTTTGCAGCCAAGATGCGCAAAGGGGCCCAAATTCCAATGAGTACCTTTTAGGAGGGCATTTTTAGGCATTTGGATTCCAGACTTCTTCTCACGCTTTAGGACCCCTAAAATGCCAGGGCAGTATAAATACCCCACATGTGACCCCATTTTGGAAAGAAGACACCCCAAGGTATTCCGTGAGGGGCATGGCGAGTTCATAGAAGATTTTTTTTTGGCACAAGTTAGCGGAAATTGATTTTTTGTTTTTTCTCACAAAGTCTCCCTTTCCGCTAACTTGTGACAAAAAGTTCAATCTTTCATGGACTCAATATGCCCTCAGCGAATACCTTGGGGTGTCTTCTTTCCAAAATGGGGTCATTTGTGAGGTGTTTGTACTGCCCTGGCATTTGAGGGTCTCTGCAATCATTACACGTATGGCCAGCATTAGGAGTTTCTGCTATTCTCCTTATATTGAGCATACGGGTAATGAGATTTTTTTCCGTTCAGCCTCTGGGCTGAAAGAAAAATGAACGGCACAGATTTCTTCATTCGCATCGATCAATGTGGATGAAAAAATCTCTGCCAAAAATATGCAAAAAAAAAAAAAGAGGGAAAGGACATAGGAGTGCTTGCAAGTAAGGCCCCATTCACACGTCCGCAAAAATGTCCCTATCTATTCCGCAATTCTGCGGAATAGATGCGGACCGATTTAGTGTGAATGGTGCTGGCGGTGATAGGGAGAGCACACTATATGCTCTCCGCATCAGCATTTGCGGAGCTGCGGCCGCGAACTTCCGGGTTTCGGCCCCCAAACATCCGGCCGCAGCTCCGCAAAAGATAGAGCATGTCCTATTCTTGTCCGCAGCCTGCGGACAAGAATAGGAATCTCTATGGAGAGTGCCGGCATGGTGTGCTGCGGATCCGCAATTTGTGGGTCCGCAGCACACCACGGACGTGTGAATTGACCCTAAAGCTGCGATCGCTAATAAAGATCCAAAAAGCTCAAAAGTTATCTTTATAGCACCGCAGCGATTTTACGGTGTTTTTGCAGTGATCAGAAAAAAAAAATTCTGTCACTGAGGTGGGGCAGGCTGAACGCAAGTGTGTGCACAAGATCAGGCCCGATCGGGCGAACACTGCGTTTTTTGTAGAGCCTAAGGTGACCGTAATGTACTGATATAGATCTGACTGCGATCAGTCTTGATCACTTACAGATACTATATAGTACTAGTGCTGATTAGCGACAGCGATGACGCTAATCAGCGACTAATAAGTGACTGCGGTGCGGTGGGCTGGGCGCTAACTACCTAACAAGGAGCTAACTAACTGGCGGTGATAAGGGACCCTTAGGCCCCATTCACACGTCCGCAATTCTGTTCCACATTTTGCGGAACGGAATTGTGGACCCATTCATTTCTATGGGGACAGAAATGCGGATCCGCACTTCCGGAATTGCGGATCCGCACTTCCAGGTCCGCAAAAATATAGAACATGTCCTAAAAAGCATTTTCTATATAGTTCTGGCAATGTGCGGATCCGCAAAATGCGGAAAGCACATCGCCGATGTCCGTGTTTTGCGGATCCGCAAAACACATACGGAAGTCTGAATGGAGCCTTACAGGGGGGTGATCAATGATATGGGGGTGACCAGGGAGTTAATATGGGGTGATCAGGGGTTAATAAGTGACAGGGGGTGGGGGTTGGTGTGTGGTGATTGGTGCACTTACATAGCTGCCCGTGTCCTCTGGTGGTCCCAAGCAAAAGGGACCACCAGAGGAGCGGCCAGCAGGCATATCAGACGCTGTTTACAAAACAGCGTCTGATATGCGATTTCGATGCGATTTACTGACATCTACAGCCTGCTAGCGCATGATCAGCACTGGCAGGCTGTAGACTAAGTTCTAACCTGTCGGGCATGCGCGCGCGTTCACATGAAATCTCGGGTCTCGCGGGATGACGCCGATAGGCGTGATCGAGATCTGAGAGAACCACCTCTCGCACACCTTTCGGCGTTAGCGTAACGGGAGGTTGTTAATATGTTCCATCAGGGGACTTGAACATGTGATCCTCAGATCTCCCATATATTACCATGATATATTTCTGTATCACAGCAAATTGTGTCCTTTACTGTAAAAACTAACATAATGCCACTCTTGCCAGGCATGGGGTCCACTGTTAAGGCCTGGGGTTGCAGCACAGAAGTGGGGTAATGTCTATTGCAGGGATCGGCACTCCAGATGCTGTGAAACTATAACTCCCAGAATGCAAAATTACTCGGCTGTTCTCGTAACTCCCACACAAGTAAAAGGAGGATTCTGAGAGTTGTAGTTTCAGAACAGCTGGAGTGCCGGAGGTTGCTGATCCCTGGTCTATTGGGTGATGGCAGCCTAGAGATTTGTTTTCTAGGTGCATATGCCAAAATATATATATATATATTTTTTAAGAGGACCTCTCCCCGCTTCTGACATGCCTATTTAATAGCTTCATGTATTCCCCATGTAATAACAATTCTGGAGCATCCATTCTTATGGCTCTATGTTGTGCCATACCTTTATTATTTCAACTAAAAGTTATAAATGAATTGCTAGCAGTCTGCAGTAAGGGTACAGAGGGGTGGTAACCAGTTGGGGGTGTGTACCTGCAGAGTCTGACAATGGCAGCACTGATTGGATAGAGTCAGTCTGTACAGGTACACGCCCCCAACTGGTTACCCCCTCTGTACCATTATTGCAGACTGCTAGCAATTTTTTTATAACTTTTAGTAGAAATAATAAAGGAATGGCACAACATTGAGGAATAAGACTAGATGCTCCAGAATTGTTATTACATGGGGAATACATGAAGCTATTAAAACAGGCATATCCGAGAGCAGACACTTGCTTTGGCTTCAAGCGGTGTATGTCCCCACACATACAGTTCTCCCGGCATAAGCCACTGTGTGAATGGCTCGAAGGCTGGAAGAGACCACTGGTTTGTCCGATTTGAAACGACAAAGGATTTTACAGGAGATTATTGTTCCATTTTTTATTTTATCACATTTCCTACTGTGATACTGTGTCCAGTGACAAGTCTGCTATGGGGCCCAGCTTTTCCTAGCTACACCCCTGGACAAGTGAGGGTCCCAACTCTGGGATCTGTTCCTATCTCCAGAATAGGGTCCCAGAAATGAAGGAGAAGACACCGCAAATGCACAGCCACCTCTCTATTCTCCACTATGGGACTGGCGATAATAGCCAAGCCAGCGCTCAGCTATTTTCAGAAGAGGGAGGTCACAGATGCCTGGTGTGCTCTCCAGATGATGTCGAGGAGAGAAGGATAGGGTGAAATGAACATTTTCCCCGATCCTTCCTGGGAGGTAAGCCACCAGTGTCTGGGAGCGTCTTTCTCCCCTCTCTGCATTGAATACACATACACATTCGGCTGAGCTGAACCCATATGTGTAAGAGGGAGCTGTGAGGGAGTCGTTCAGCTGACACCTACTGAATGTGAATGGCGGCCTTTAATTACACATATACTCCACGCTTTGTACCTGCCAGTAATGGCATAATTGGCGATTTGGATAAACAGCACAAATACATAAGGAAGCCAAGATAAACTATATCAGCGGCTCGAAGGTGTGAAGCTGAACAGAACGAAGGAGATAAGAAAAGAACAGTCAAAACTAATTAGGTGATCTGACCGGGATTAGGAAGGAGGTGAAAACCTGCGGTAAGATAAGATTCAGCTGCTGGAAACGTGAACGTACCTTTTACTTTCAGAAACCGCAGTGTCCAAGTGCTGGAAGATATGCTGGAACAGGTTACAGCTAGAGCGGCTGTTGATATCATATCCATAGCCCCGCTTCCAATACTGTTTCAGGTCATTGAGGTATTCCAGGGCCTACAGGGTAGTGAAGAGAGAGACCAAAGCTCGAAATCAATGTCAAAATGTACACGGGCCGACTCCATTTTTAGGAAGCTGCCTCGCATTTCAATGGTAAGTGACCCGCTCTACAGTTGTGAACAGCAAAGGTCCCACTGGCAGGACTCCGACCAATCAGTAATCTATTGAAACCCTCTTTAACCATTCAATGCCCCCCAATGCCTGGCCGCTCATACAGATGATACTTCTCCGCTCCCCAGCACCCGCGCCACTCCTGATCACCACGACGGGGACGAACCTCCCTAGTATCGCAGGTGATGTTAGGGAGGCTCGTCTCCATCGCAGGCTGCTATTGGCTGCTCCTCCCGTCGCCAAATGTTTTGATCCGCACGACTGGGAGATGCAACGGCCGCCGTGTGGAGATCAGGAGTGATGTGAGTGCCGGGGAGCGGGGTAAGTATAACCTATATGGGGTCCCTGGCATTGGGGGGCATGTTTTATACCATTGGATAACCCCTTTAATGACTAGACCAGTTTAAGCCTTTAAGTAACCCTCTGGCTTTACATATAAGTTTAACATGGGAAATGCATAGTGAAGGTACCCGGTGGCCTCCTGGTGTCATGGATCCGCTGATTTCTGGTCCCCTCTGCTTTTACCAAAGTGGCTGCCCACTTTTCTGACTACCCTGAGACCCTCCCCCCTGCTGTCAGATGGACCAGTGTTGACCAGCACCCACCAGCAGGATGGAGGGTGTCAGAATGATGCAGCACACTGTCCATAGGGTAGATGGAGAAGTGGGCGGCCATCTTAAATGAATAGAGTGGGGACCAAGGATTGACAGATCCGCAGTACAATGACTCACAGGGGGCCGGTACATGCTCAGTTTCAGTGATCCATCCTATGCTGTTGTGGCAGCTTTAAAGGGGTATTGCAGTTTTATGCTGATGACCTATCTGTAGGTCATCAATATTAGTGATGAGCGGGAGGTGCCATATTCGATTTCGCGATATTTCGATTGAATATTCGTCATATAATTGTCGAAATCGAATATTCGTCATTATTCTATTTATCGCGAATAATATGTGATTTAATTATTCGCGTATTGCGAATTTAACTTTGAACGGGGTATAAAGGCAACTTTACTATTGGTTGGCTATCTAGAATTAACAAATATACAGAATATAGCACTATATTCGTTATCTTCACTAATTCTAGCAAGCCAATAGGAAAGTTGACTGTACCCAGCTCTAAGTTAGATGCGCAATGCGAAAATATTACTTTTACCTATTTTTTTTTCCATTAAATAGAATACTGACTCATTATTCTATTTATTGCCAAAAATAGGCAAAGTAATATTTTCGCATTGCACATCTAACTTAGAGCTGGGTACAGTCAACTTTCCTATTGGCTTGCTAGAATTAGCGAATATAGAGAATATAGCGCTATATTCGTATTCGTCATATTCGTTAATTCTACCCAGCCAAACAATAGTAAAGTAAGTTGCATATACCCTGCTCTAAGTTAGATGCACAATGCGACTAATATTACTTAATATTCTCGCATTGCGCATCCAACTTAGAGCTGTGTATAGGCAAGTTTACTTGTATTGCTAGAATTAGCGAAGATAACGAATACGAATATAGCGCTATATTCTCTATCTTTGTTAATTCTAGCAAGCCAACCAATAGGAAAGTTATACCCCGTTCAAAGTTTCATTCACATAATGTAATATTCACGTACTGCGAATGACACTTTGAACGGGCTATGACTTTCCTATTGGTTGTTGACTTGCTAGAATTAACGAAGATAGAGAACATAGCGCTATATTCTCTGTCTTCATTAACGGTATCTTATTCTTGGGTTCTGATTGGAAAAAAAATGGAAAAACCAACAACAAAAAAAACGAATATTCGTTTTTACGAATATATAGCACTATATTCTAAATATTCGCTAATTAGCGAAATGTCAATATTCGTAAAAAAATTCGCTATTCAAATATTCGCGCTCAACACTAATCAATATCAGATCGTCAGTCGTCCAACACCCCCGCCAATCAGCTGTTTAGAGTATGCAAGCGCTCCTTCCTCTTCATTACACTGCTGGTCGTCTCAGAAGCACAGTGTAATTACAAGTACCCTCTCCATTCACTCTCCATTCACTTGTAATTACACTATGCCGCTGCTGCAAGGGAGATGATGTGTAGTGTAATGAAGAGGAAGCAGCGTTCACATGGAGCACCGCCTGCTCTTCAAACGGCTGATCGCTAGGGGTGCCGGGTGTGGGACCACTGCAGATCAGATATTCATGACCCATCCTGAGCATGGCCATCAATATAAAACCCCTGCACAACCCCTTTAACATATGCATAAATGGCTGCCATAGAGCCCAGCACTATTCTATGCATATAATACAATGCAACACCGTCTATAGTAGCTGCCCTTAAACGTACTTTGGCATCCTCTTCATCAAACAGCCTGCACCATGGAGAGTTGGCATCATTGTTGATGGCCAGTTCAAACGAGCAGGTAAAAAAGGCCACTTGTATTAAATCTGCAGTGGAGAAAGAGAGAGATTTAATACTGTGAGAGTTCAGCAAAAAGCAAAGTCAGGGCCAACTGGAAGTGTATATGAGAGAAAGCAGTCCTGAGACCTACTTTGGGCAAGTGCTTTTCGCTAGAACCTTGACTAAAAGCTAATTAGTGCCAGCGATCGGTTGTATTCTGCATCAAGTGCTTAAAGGGGTTGCTCACCCCTAGGGACGTTTTCTGCAGATTCCCACAGCCTGGTCACACCCACGGTGGGAATCATACTTAACTGATCCCCGCTGCTGGTTTCAGCTCTGTCTATCCCCGTCGGGTGCCACATGTCTCCCCGCGTCAATATGCGGTTTGGCACAGGTCACTGCAGTGACTGACAGCAGCGGTGACGTGTCACCTATACGTCATGTCACTGGGTCACGTGATGCATGGATGACGTGTCACTAGTAAAGGTAGTCATTGCCTGCAGTGGCCATAGGACCTGCATCAGACCGGATGTTGACGTGGGAAGACCCGAGACCTGCTGTCCCAAGGGGGAGTGATAAAGCCGGAACCCAGTGGCGGGGATCAGGCAAGTATAATTAACAATGTGCATGGGCCATGTTTGCATAAAAGGTCGCCAGGGGTGAATAACCCCTTTCATTTCCCTCTGCAGGGGGAAATGGAGACGATGAACAGGTCCCAATGATTCAATTGACTGTCCAGAGTGACAGACACTCTATACAGTTACCCTCTGCACCCACCTGAATAACAGGAGTCAACCAGTTCCCCCCTTTCTGGGGAGAGGCAACCATCCAACCCCCAAGCAAGCATCCTGCATGTAGTATCTTAGGACATTGGGCATCGGACGTCTGCCTCAGCAACTTCAGCCCCTGGCGCACAGCAGGAACTTTCCACATCCTATGTCACATCGGGTGGGAGAGAGGGGCTGGACAACCCCTTTAAAAAGGACTTGTAACCTCTTCTCACATGTCTGTTTTAGTACCTACTTGCAGTTCCCATGTAATAACTATTCTAGAGCATCTTTTCTTATGACTGCTTGTTACACTATTCCTTAATTATTCCTGCTAGAAGTTATGAACAAATTACTAGTATTTTGCAATGAAGGTCCTGCTGGGTGTTACCAGTTGGGGGTGTCTCCCTGCTCAGTCTGAGACTGGCAGCACTGACTGGACACCAGCTGACCACTGGTAACACCCTGTTGGACCCTTACTGCAGACTGCTGCCAATTCATTCATAAACTTCTAGTGGGAGTAATAGAGCAATGGCACAACATACAGTCATAAGAATAGATGCCCCAGAATTGTTATTACATGGGGAATGCAAGTAGTCACTACAGAAAACTCAGGGGAGGCGACAGGTCCTGGTTTAAACCCCATAAATTGTCCCCTAACATAGGACAGTAATGCGTCCATTCGCCCTGGTATTCGAGCGGCCGTACCTGCACTCAGCTCATGCTCTGGAACGCTGAGGAGGTCCGATATTTTGTGCAGCACTCTCTTCATTTCTGGTCCTTTCTTAAACTTGTCCACTTCGTGCATTGCTGAGTCATTATCTTCTACTTGGGCCACAAACTTCTCACAGTGATCAAAGAAACGCATTAAAGAGTCATTGACCACGGGGTTTCTGCACGCCGCACCTGCTCAAAGACACAGAGACATTTCACTGCACTGAATACCACTAAAATGCGCCATCACTTTATGATCCAAACTTTGGGGCCCAAAATGATCCTGAGAATGAAAGGAAACGTAGAGCAATGTAGTGCTGATTCCTTTCCCCTGCACAGCGACACTCCTGACCACCTGGCTGTGCAGGGAACTGCAGCTGGCACCATGAACTGCCCAGTGGGTAGCTGGGGCACAGCTGGTCTGAGGGAAGCGCTGAACCATTCTTATCTCATTTTCAGCAACTTTGGGGCCCCAGGCGTTAGTTCTCCACCTATCATAGAGCGACGACGTATAGAAAAACCTTTTAATTACCGACAGAGACTTAAAGGGGTTGTGTCGTCTCCGACATCGGTAGTATATCACTAGTATACTAGTGCTACCAAAGTTGGATAGGTGCAAGTCCCACCTATCTCCAGAACAGGGCGCCCAAAGTAAAGGAGAGCGCACCCGCACCCTGGAAAAAGTCTATGGTGTACCAATCTGCCTTAGATTTTTCCTGCCATTCATCAGCGCAGGGCGCGCTATGAACAGCACATCTTTAGGGTGCATTCACACGACCGTATGTATTTTGCTGTCCGCAAAAAATACGGATGACGTCTGTGTGACGTCCATGTTCCATCAGTTGTTTTTCTGCTGACCTATTGTGACAATGCCTATTCTCGTCCACAAAACGGACAAGAATAGGACATGTTCTATCATTTTTTTTCTGGACTGAGGAACGGACATATGGATGTGGACAGCATTGAAATGCAGATCGGATGCGGACCAAAAATATGGTCGTGTGAATGGGGCCTAAAGATGCAGATCCAGTTGAAAGCAGTGGCAGAAAAGAGAGTCTTTGGCTCCCTTCCTCGCCACTTACTGTGTAGCTCCGGGCAGCTTTAGGCATGTGGCCTACCAGATGTCTGGAGGCTGAGCTCCCAGGAATAAAATGGAGATGTAAACTTGGGAACTGCCTGCACAGCAATTTCTTGAAGGGCTTTTCCCAATAGAGGGAACACAAACTTATTTTTTTCCGTGTCCTTCCCGTTTTTTTTTTGCGGCCAGTATGCGGAACCATTTACTTCATTGTGGCCGCAAAAAACGGAAATAACTCCGTGTGCATTCCTTGTCTGTATGCCCGTTCCACATAAATATAGAACATGTCCTATTATTGTCCGCATCACGGACAAGGATAGGGCAGTTCTTTTATGGTCATTCTGTTCCTTTGCGGAATGCATACACCCTGTATCCGTGTTTTGTGGATCTGCAATTTGTGGACCACAAAGCATCCAACGGTCGTGTGCATGAGCCCTTAAAGGGGTTGTCTCATTTCAGACAATGGGGGCATATCGCTAGGATCGGGAACGGGGCCCCGCAAGGTGGTGGCTGGAGGACTCCGTTCCGGCCACCACCAAGTGCACTCCCGATAGAAGTGAATGGGAGCGCACAGCGCGTGACCGGCCACCGCTCCCATTAACTTCTATGGGCCCGGCCCAGCACTCAGCTATTTTCAGCAGCCCCATAGAAATATAGGTTCTCAATATAGGTGTGGGACCCGCATCTATAAGACAATGGGGGCATATTCTAGCGATATGCCCCCATCATCTGTGAAATGACAACTCCTTTAATGGTATGGTGTTTGAGGACTCATGAGGACAAAAAGGCTTGGTCATACATGGCTGTGAGAGCAATGGCGATTTCACTTACTTTCCAGTGTATCTTCAGTTGGCAGAGGAAGTCTGAGGTAAGTGTGTGCCAGCCCGCTGATAAAAGCTTTTGTGCTGTCAACACATCGATGCTTAGAGCTGGTGGTAAAAGACATTTTACATTTATGGAACTTGTCCGACGTGAACAGGGAAGGAAAGAGAGAGGCCAGTCTATAAGCCAGGTTCTTCATGTCCTCCTCTCCTTTCTTCACCAGTTGTCCATCCATCCAGTCCTCGTACCACATGTTCCAGCTCTTCAGCTCCTTTACCAGATCACAGTTGCTTGTACTTTCTTGAATTAGGCTGTACATTTTCTTCAGCTTCTTTATTTGCTTTTTGGTAGGGTATCGTGTCCCATGCCTGATCACGGAGACTATTTGGAGAGGGGTGCAGGAATTTGGCAGTAGGTCATGCTTCCTTGTAACCAACAGAGGATTTGACACGAGGAAGGGATTGACTTCTTCGTATCTGGTCTTAGTTCCAAAATAAGAAGCTAACTTTGGTGACTCTGTGATAATGGAGTCATGCCCGCCAGCGCTACAGAACCAAGTAACGGAGATGAGAAGGATCTGGGCGGCTTTGGGGGCACCCTTTCTATATGTGTAGTATATAGGAAGCATGGTAAAATAATGGTGCCTCTGAGGAACACTGGACAGGGAAGCAGAGATAGTCTGTAGCTAGCTAAGCCTTCAGAGCTGTAGTGAAGGAACTGTCGCTCATCTCATCCATGGAAAGTCCTACAAGTGATAACATCAAGAGGACATCAGGGAGCACCATTCAGCTCTCAACACAATTTAAAATCTTAAAACCCTTTAAAAAACAACAACCTAATACAAGGCAACAAACGTATATGGAAAACAAGTCCCTTAGCTTGATCAACACATAAACTAGGGCAGTGATGGGCAAAGTGCGGCTCTCCAGCTGTTGCTAAACTACAACTCCCACCATGCCCTGCAGTAGGCTGATAGCTATAGACAGGCTTTGTATGCTGGGAGTTGTAGTTCTGCAACAGCTGGAGAGCCGCACGTTGCCCATCACTGAACTAGGGGATCAGCAGCAATCGAGGTCCTGCCATGTTGAGGGGTCTTAAAAAAAGCACAAGAAAGGTGGACAACCCCTTTAAAGGGTTTTCCCATGAACGTGTCCCTTTTTAATTAGCCCCACAAGTGTATGGTACCTAATTAAGAAAAATCATACTAACTTCTCGCTCCTGCTTTGGTCTTGTGCCCTGGCTTCTTCTTTTAGTCCCCGGCTTGTTTATATCCGGACAGGATGGGGTTATGTGCACCGCTGCAATCAATTACCGGACTCAGCGGTGACGTGTCCCAGCTGTGAGGTGCCGCTCGCATGCAGCAGCCTTACGTGACCCGTTTGTCCATTGACTGAAAGTAAACAAGCTGGGGACCGGCAGCAAATTTATAAAAATATCCATTTATAAAGTTATTGATGTTGATAAATATCTCACATTTTCTAACATGCCTAGGGATGGAGTGAAACTGCGCAAAAATGTTATGTATAGTGTTGAGCGAACTTGTGTTTTAAGTTCTGCGTCCAAGGTTTAGGTTTTCGAAGAATCTTGTTGTGGATTCCAAATTCCGTTATGGTCCGTGGTAGCGGAATCGATAACGGGATTCTTCGATTACCCGAACCCTGGACGCAGAACTTAAAACACAAGTTCGCTCAACCCTAGTTATGTATTTTAGAAAGTCACAATTCATAAATGTGTGAAAATCCTGGACGCTGATGAATAGCCCCACACGAATAAGCCGCCTATAAGAATGAGTGTATAGGTCACCACCAATCCATACAAAGAGAGAAATATAGGCAGGACAAAATAACCTAAAGGATTCTTCAGAGATTTTTTAACTGATGGCCTATCCTCTGGATAGGTCATCATTATATGATCGGTGGGGGTCTGTCCACCAAGACCCCCACCAATCTGCTGTTTGAGAAGTCAGTAGCCGGCACATGACCTAGGTGGAGCTCAGCTCCATTGAAGTGAATGGGCCTGATCTGCAATGCCAAGCACAGCCGCTGTACAATGTACAGCGCTGTGCTCGGTGAGCTACTGTGAGCGCCGGTGCCTTCTCAAACAGCTGATCAGCGGGGGTCCTGGGTGTCGGACCCCCACCGATCAGATACTAATGACCTATACAGAGGATAGGCCATCTGTTAGAAAATCTCGGAAAAAACCCTTTAAAAGGACGCTGTTAATGAATTATAGATACAGTAGATCTATGTAAAACCAAATAAAAAGATCAGCACATACAGACTAGCGATGAGAGGACCTTTCAAGATTCTGTTCATTTTTTAGGAAATTCGGGATGAATTTCAAACCATTAGAGTCAATACGCTCATCCTTAATACAGACCAAAGAAAGTAAGTGGGACAGACTGGCTGCAGTATTCAGTATACGAGACTATACAAATGCAAAGCAAACAAGAATAGAACAAGAAGAAAAACTTACTGTGCTCGGTCCAAGAGACATGGTCCATGTGTCGGCTGCATCTCCTGTACCGACTGAAACTCACCTGAATCGACCTGACTACATCACAATGACTTATGATACAGCCGGTTCCTATCTCATCGCAGGTCTATTGTACTGTACTCCCATCATCATTGAGCACAGTACAATAGACCCCACATCAGATAGGAACTCATTGTTATCGTAAATCACTATGATCCAGTCAGTCCAAGTTAAGGGACCGTGTTTCATGGACCGAGCAAGGTCACGTTAGGTAGGGATCGGTGAGGTAGGTGATCTTTATTTTTTAACCCATTCTGCCCCTTATAATTGGGCAACCCCTTAGACAGGAACTGTGGTCCTACAACAGTTGATTATTTATATATTTATATTCTACATTCACAGGCAACTTTTTAGTTTTGTTTGCACTGCTGTTTTATCCCAAGCCTTGTCAATGTGAAGAAATCCAAAGAGCCATTGCTTTCTCCCTCTAAAGATAAAAAAAGATAAAAATCCACACTAACACAATACCAACAGTACAGTAGGATTCATAGCAAAATAATGCTCAATGACAGGGGCAGTTAAAAGAATAACTCACCAAACACACCTCACATACCATGTGCTCAGTTCTGCCCCTACATAATATGAATACCTGTAATCACCCGGTCAATAATAACTATTTATAGGATAAACCCCATTAATAAACAACCACTCACCGCCGCGATCCTTCTGCTTCTCTGACAGCTCTGCAACTTTCTATGGAGAGCGGACGGACATGCGCACAGAGAGCAATGCCGCAGCATCACGCACTGAGCATGCGCGGTTACGAGCTGAGCGCTTACGTACGTCTGCCTACAGCCCTCAGCGTACATGCGCGCCCTCTGAGCGTGGGAACCTTTTCATCTTGCTTTGTTTCCGTACGGACGGGCTTCACTGGTAGACACGGTGGTGCAAGGATGAATTAGGGTCGGAGGGAACGATGGAGTATGATTTTTGCTTTGAGGATTCCGTGTTTTCGGAAACCCGAGAGCGAACAAGTCAGAGAGGGCTGTCATATAGGGCCAAGCAATGCGAGCCTCAGGTAATGGCTGTGGTCAGTGCGTCCGCCTGTGACTACGTGTATTAATAATAATAGTAACTTATTATCTGCACGCGTAATATCTGTTTATATATTTATTATAATTATTTATGTATTTGTTACATTTATTTTTGATTGTTATTTTGTTTTTCCCTTCTTTCTCAGTGGTTTAATGAAGATGTGACTAATGAACACTTGGTAGAGGTGCAGACCCTACTGAAATTCAGAGCGGATTTATTATACAGGCAGGGGGACTTTGAGGTATGGAAAAAAAAAGTTTATTTTAATAAAATCCGTCATTTTAAAGGGGTTCTCTGTATTTTGCTGAAAAGCCTGAAGTATTCTGACCGTCTGAGGAAAGATGGTTTCGTCAGTACTAGGATTGGGCGAACTTGTATTTTAACTTCTGCGTCCAAAGTTCGGGTTATCTTAGAATCCCGTTATGGATTCGCTACCACGGACCATAACGGAATTTGGAATCCAAATTCGCGCAACTTTCCTTCACTGCTCTACTTCCTCATTCTCCTCCACACAGAGCACAGGAGCTCCGCCCCTCATGTCACATGATCATTATACCAGGCCCTTTACCACCTCTTATCCAATCCAGTATTGAGCCACGCCCCCTGCACTGATCACATGACGGTGACGTCACCCCAGGTCCTTAGTGTTGTCCAAGGTTCGGGTTCATCGAAAAATCCCCTTATGGATTCAAAATTCCATTATGGTCCGTAGTAGCGGAATCCATAACTGGATTCTTCGATAACCCGAGCTTTGGACGCCGAACTTAAAATACAAGTTCGCTCAACCATAGTCAGTACTAACCCCAACGTCGGGCTGATGATGCTGCAGTCTACACTGCGCACAGATGTCCTGCAAAGACTTGGGAACACATCTGGTCTATTTCAGGTTAAAGAGGTCCTGTCACCAGGATCAACCCTATTAAACCAGGCATGTAGCCTGGTGGGGTTGATGTAACCGAGTAAAATGACACCTTTCTTTTATTTTGTAGATGCTGATGTTTTGGAGAAATTGACACTTGTTTTTATGCAAATGGCCCATTGGAGCACCAAGAGGCAGGCTTATGTGGTTTTAGCACCGCTCCAGCGACGCCCTCGGTGCTCCAAACACGCCCCCTCCCCTAGGATTGACAGCAGTAGACTTCAGGTCTAGTGCTGACTAGGGTTGTTTCGGGTATCGAACTTTCGATACCCGATCGATACTTTCCTCTGGTATCGCACTCGATACCAGGAAAAGTATTTTATCGATACTGGGCTGCACTACTGCACAGCCCAGTATAGGAGAGCATGGCTGCGCCGCTCTCAGCGCGGCCATGTTCTCCTCGGCAGCACAGGGAGAAGGAGGCAGTCTCTCCCTCCCCCTGTGCTGCCGCTTCAACCAATAGAGGGAGAGGGGGCGGAGCGGGGGCGGGAGGAGGGGCGGAGCTGGGGGACGGGAGCACTGGCCAGCCTAATAACGTTCTTATATATCTGCAGGCAGAAGACACAGCCTGCCAGCACCTGCCTGTGACCCAGCACTGCAATCAGAGGCAATTAACCCCTCAGGTGCGGCACCTGAGGGGTTAATAGCCTCTGATCGCAGCGCCGGTCACAGGCAGGTGCTGGCAGGCTGTGTCTTCTGCCTGCATTTATATAAGAAACTACTCGGCATTGCTGGCCAGTGCTCCGCCCCCCTCCCTAGTATTAAAACATTGGTGGGCAGTGTGCCCCCCTCCCCTCCCTAGTATTAAAACATTGGTGGGCAGTGTGCCCCCCAGTATTAAAACATTGGTGGGCAGTGGGCAGTGTGCCCCCCTTCCCCCAGTAATAAAATCATTGGTGGCAGTGGCCACAGGGTCCCCTCACCTCCTCCTCATTGGTGGCAGTGGCAGTGATCGGAGCCCCAGCACTGTAATGCTGGGGCTCCGATCGGTTACCATGGTAACCAGGACGCTTCTGAAGTCCTGGCTGCCTTGGTCTGCTCCCTGCTGCTGTGTGCACAGAGCACAGGGCAGCAGGGAGAGGGTTAAGTCCTATTCACCCTGATAGAGCTCTATCAGGGTGAATAGGATGAGAAGATCCCAGGTTCTAGCCCCTAAGGGGAAATAGTTAATAAATAAACTGTAAAAGAAAAAAAAAAAAGTTAAAGTACACCAAAATATGAATTATAAATCACCCCCTTTCCCAATTTAATACAATATATAAACAATACATAAATAAAATATTACATATCGCCGCGTCTCAAAAGTCCAAACTATTAAAAAATCCACTTTTATGCGGTGAACGCCGTAAAAGAAAAAAAAAGAAAAAATGCACGATTCGCCATTTTCTTTTAGTCGTCTTGTCCCCACAAAAAAGTAGGATAGGACTGTTGTATTATGAGCCGGCGGTTTCATAAAATGTGGAATGCACGCGGATTTTTTTGGCGTTTTTATTTTTTTCGCGTGGTATCGAATGGTATCGAGTATCGCAATACTTTTTTATGGTATCGATACTGAATCAAAATTTTGGTACCGAAACAACTCTAGTGCTGACTGCGCACTGGTTTGCTAGCACCATGAACACCAGGTCTTCTGCTGCTTGCGAAGCAGCGAAGATGATTAGTGCGCAACTGCCGTGGAGGTGCCATCACCTAGCAACCATCAGTGAAAAACGCATTGCCTCCGGATGCCTTCCATTTTTTACTGAAGCTCCACTTACTTCTATATTTTGAGTTTTTCACGCAGCTCTGGTTCCATAGAAGATGCTGTGATTTTTTTCCTGATCGCAGAAATGATGGCTGAAAAACATGTGCACAGAACTATTGAAATGAATGGGTCAGGATGCTATGCGTTTGTCTGACGGAAAAGTCGCTCATGTTAAAGAGGCCTAAAGCTTCCCCCTCCCCCCTCCCGCATCTATTCCTTGTTCACCTCTCTACATAGGGGTTGTGCCAAGTTTTGAAGTTATCCCCTGTCCACAGGATAGGACTGTGATGGCTAACCTCTGGCACTCCAGCTGTGGTAAAACTACGACTCCCATGGTGCCTCCTTGCTTGGCTGGTCTCAGAACTTCATAGACATGAATGAAGCATGCTGGGAGTCGTAGTTTCACCACAGCTTGAGTGGCGGAGGTTAGCCATCACTGGAATAGGGGATAACTCACTGACTGATGGTGGTACAACTGCAGGGACCCATACCAGTCCTGAAAAGTTCCCCCTGTGATGAAGCGTCGGGTCGCGCATGCGAGTCCAGTGCTCGGGTATTTCCGGCAGTCCCATAGGAAAAGAATGGAGCAGCAGGGTGCTTGCTCGACCTGCTGCTCCATCGGATCGGTGGATCTGTGGCTAGTGGATAATGTCAAAACTTGGAATAATCCCTTTTCTGACCAGGAGCGGTTCAGGCTCCCATGGTGCCTAAGGTATGGGTTTTAGATTGCACCCTTTAAAACTGTTCTCACTTTCCTGAAATTCAGCACTTCCTACATAATAATTAGCAAATTCTCATTTGTAGAGTATAATACAAGTGCGAGTCTATGCCTAAGTCTGATGTAGGCAATATTTTTCACTGGGCTGACTTCATTATAGATGGATAGGCTCACTTTCCAGGAATACAAGGACTTAGTTCTGTATCTGAAGTTAAAGGGATATTTCCATCACATATTAACAGCCTATGTGTAATTATTCTATGTATTATTTTATTTTTTTCAAAAAAGGATGCATGGTTTTCTGAATATAATTTTTTAAGTCACTATTCTACTCCCTGTCCTGGTTTTTTATCTTCCTCCTTAGGATTGTCAGCACGGCAAGCAACCTCCCTTGACTTTCTCAGTTAGACCATTCACTGCAGCCATAGAGGATGAGTGACTCAATCAGAGCATCGTACATTTCACTGATCAGTCCCATGCCTTTCTGTGGATAGCTGTCATATTGTTATCCAAATTCTACACCTACTATAATCACGAGGATTACCCTTCAGATAACATCTTCTCACAGCAGCAGTAAACTGACCATGAATTGCCTATCTCTATCAGAGTTTTATCTCTGTGCTGACTACATTTTTTATTTAGTTTTTGAAGATAGTACAGCGGAAATGAAAAGCGGGCAAAAATTGTAAACGCCAAAATACTTTGTGCAATTGTTCAAAACATTTTTTGTTAGCCACTTAAAAATCCCCTTCTTTTAAGAAAAAATAATGATCACTTTTACTTCTCTTTTAGAAAGCATTTAATGAGTACAGCGACTGCTATGCGCTTATCTCTCCGGCAAACAGTGCGATGAGAAGAGATGTCCAGGAAAGCCAGGCACGCTGTTTAACACGACTGGGGAGGCATAAAGAAGCTTTGGAGATAGCTGAAGATCTGGTAATATATCCAGAAACATTATAGCTCTTGGGGGGGGGGGGGGGGGGTATTGTTTCTCCTTGCAGGGATGCTAGTTGGTGTAGGGAGTTTGCTCTTTGGGGGAAAGTATGCAAATTATCCAAGAGGAAGGAAATTCTCTAGTGCCACCTATAGGTTGCTAAACTGTAAGTGAACGTCCGACCATTAAAGATCCTTGAAAGATGGCTTGGGATATTGCCCAAACCAGAGCCTTCTCCAAAGAAAGAGCTACCCATCAGTAGACAGCTGTTCCAGAGATCTTACCCTTGTCAGTACACAGCAGGGCACTGGTTGGCTGGAGAGCTAATTTCAGAATGATTATAGCAGGCATCCTCAAACTGCGGCCCCCCAGCTGTTGCAAAACTACAACTCCCAGCATGCCCGAACAGCCTACAGGTATCAGCCTACAGCAGGGCATTGTGGGAGTTGTAGTTTTACAACTGCTGGAGGGCCGCAGTTTGAGGATGCCTGGATTTTAGGAACGCATCAGTGGCAAATACCCTTGGACTCCAGTGTCAGTGTGAGTTTAGAAAAATGACTGAGTTAGTTCAAGTAACCCAGCATTTTAATCAGGCTATCTGTCCTCTGTTTATTCTGCTCTCAGATAGGGCACATAATACTAGTAACAGATTCCCTTTAAACTGTACCTCCAGTTATAAAAGTTTTCATAAATGAATAGTACAGGTGAATATAAGAAACTTTGTAATATATCTTATTAAAGAATTATCCTTTCTCCTGGCCTTCTCGGGTTGCTTTTCCCAAATAGAACCCCTCTCCAGCCTCACACACGCACATCTATGGTGAGAGGAGGGGAGATCTGGAGGCTGCTCCCAGCTCGTAAGTTATTATGCCACTCTGAACCATAGTGGACCCTTATCCTACTAGATATAGTAGCGTCAAAAGTGCTAAGTCTAGCAGAGCTGAAAAACTGTAGCTTGTGTGTCTCTCATGCAGCGGCCTCCTTCCTCTTCTCTCTGCATGTCAACTTTAAAAGCAGGAAAGAGAAAAGCAGTCTGATAACAGCAGACAGAAGCCTTTTTCTTTAATTAGATATAGTACAAAGTTTCTTATATTCACGTGCACTATTCATTTATGAAGTGTTGTTTTGTAATTAGAGGTGAGCTTTAAATAGAGGGGCCTGATGTTATACAATCCATTTAAAGGAAATTTCCGAGATTTTACTACTGATGACCTATCCTCGGGATCAGTATCTGATCAGCGGGGGTCTTACACCCGGGACCCTCGCCGATCAGCTGTTTGAGAAGGCACCGGCACTCCTGTGAGCGCTGCTGCCTTCTTAAAACTTTTCCAAGGCCAGTGACGTCACGTGGCCTAGGCACAGCTCAGCCCCATTGAATTGAATGGGGCTGAGCTACAATACCAAGTACAACCGCTATACAATGTACAGCGCTGTGCTTGGTGAGCACGAGGAAGGTCAGTGCCTTCTCAAACAGCTGATCAGCAGGGGTCCCGGGTGTCAGACCCCCACTGATCAGATACTGGTCAGTAGTAGTAAAATCTTTGGAAACCCTTTTAACTGTGAAGTGGTTGAGTATGTATCCCTTGTGGGGTGTAGCTGGTACCAGGTCTCCGATAACAGTGTAACTGCCATTACTGGATGTATTTAGAAGAGTTTTTAATTATTTTTCTCTGTAGACAAAAGGAGTCAGTAACACTGATCATCTGACTGGCGCCTTCCAGCTTCAAGCAACTATTCACAACCATTTGGGAAATCACCAAGAAGAATTGTCTTGTCTGCAGCAGCTGATTTCTCTGCATCCATTCAATCCACACTTCTGGATACGCCTGGCTGAATCTTACATGAGTCCCTTCCTCACTGTCGCAGAATGCAAGGATCCATCACAGAGATCCAGTAGATTCAGCGTATGCTCTCCGAGATCACTCGGAACACAACAGTGTATAAGTGACATTGCTAGAGCCGTAGACTCTACTGCATCCGGAGAGGATAGCTTAGTACTTGGATACTGTAATGAAGGCGACTCTTCATCACTGACAGTCTGCACAGACGGGGCGCAGCTGTGGACGTGGTCTTGTGCCTCTTACATTAGAGCAAGGTATATCGGGAAACTGCAGAATTTACAATCTCTTAGAGAGGACCCATCGCCTCTCCTGACATGTCTGTTTTAGTAACTTCTTGTCTATTCTTATGACTCTGTTTTGTCGTTCCTCTATTATTCCTACTAGAAGTTAACTGTCCAGTGGGCAGCCCTATTCAGTGATTGACAGTCGTCCTTGCACAGATCCGCATACAGAAATAGCTGTCAGGGCCGCCCACTGGACTCCTAATCCGGAGTAGGAGTGGAAATATGAAATAAATAAAATACTGAATCTTTTCTTATAAAATGATATATCAATTTGCTCAGCTCTTTCTGCTCTCTTCTATCTAAGTGCATGTTCAGTGTAACTTGTTATCTTTAAAGGCCTTAAATTATTAGTTAAAGAGACTTTCCAAGACCCCAGAAAGTGAGCTGATGGCCGGGAAGGTTATTATAAAAAATAAAGGAATGAGACTTTCTTACCTGCTCAAACCCCTGCCATTTTTCTTTACAAATGATAACCTTTCTGGCCGTCGGCTCATTTTTTGGGCTCTCTGAAAACCCCATAAGAGCATTTATGTTTTGTCCAGAAACTGAGCCGGTCCTTTACTGTCTATCTGCCTGTCTTATGGAGAAGCTCACTGTTGGTATTTTACAGGCTTCTCCTACAGTTCATACAGCCCCAACACGCATCATTTGTGTTGGAAAATAATTTGAAGACACAGGAGCAAATAGAAAAGCAATTGGAGAAGGCTGGATTATTAGAAGAACACAAAATATTCCTGATGGAGGTAAGGTCATACGACGACGGGTCCATTGCATCATGTAACTTTCTCAGAAAATACCACTAGGTAAAGATTGGTCGAAGCCAGTGATCGGTAACAACCAGCCAAGTTGCCGCTTTTGAAGGGTTGTCCCATCTGAACAATGCCTTCAGCTATCGCCACTGGGCAAAGTTGCAGGAAGCTGAACTCTTCTATAGCAGCTTTCAAGCAGATTGTGACATTTTGGGTTGCCCTAACCCTGGGTTCAGACCTGAGCGTTCTTGAAACGCGCGTTTATGCGTAAAAAAGCTCACTTGTTTATGCGTCGGGCGTTTTACAGCGCGTTCAAACGCGCTGTAAAACGCTCAAGTGAGAACCAGGGCCATAGGAAAGCATTGGTTTTCATGTGTTGAGCGTTTTACAGCGCGTTTCAACGGCTGTAAAACGCTCAGGTGTGAACTTAGGGTAATAGGGTTGTATTCTGATGGGACAACCACCTTGATTTTCAAATCCCTTTGAAAAATATGAGCTGAAGTCTCTGCTGTCTGCCATGTTACTTACACCACAGATCCAAACTGCTGAATAAATTGATAACCAACAAGCTGAGTCGTATAAAGATTTTTTTTAAATTTTGCCCGCACTTATTAGGGGGTTTGGGTAATATGTTAAAAAATGTATATACTAAGTGGAAGGGTTAATCCTGCTGATTAAAGTGATACCTGTCTTGTAAAAATCAGTTGCGGCATGAAGAGTGATAACTTAAAGGGAATGTGTCCTTAGAAAATGACCTATTGTTTAAATCATGTTTTTATGTTAAACATATTTTTACAGAATTTTTGATGTTTTAAATTTTCCATATCCATTTCTATAATTAAACAAAAACCATACATTTTTCCAGTTTTCGCTTTTGGCCACTAAGGCTAATAATAGGGGCCACTTGGTCTGTACAGATCGCTTTACCGCAGTTATCTGCTTATCTGTCATTCTAATCCCGCCTGTACTGATATCACCTCTGTGTACAGATAAGACAGCCTACAGCAGGGCATGGTGGAAGTTGTAGTTTTACAACAGCTGGAGAGCTGCAGGTTGGCCAGCCCTGCAGTAGGTGATTGTCAAATGTTATCTATTCTTTCCTTGTACAATGTCACAGAGCATGCCTAGAAAACTTTCCCATAGAAACTTTGTAATATATCTTATTACCGAATTATCCTTCCCATAGAAGTCAATGAGGTCCCCTCTTGACCATTGTGTCTATGGCCCATGGGGCTGCAGCAAAGCAATTTTCTTAATGCTTTCTAAATGCTGTTTACAGCTCAGGCAAGATGGCCGCTCCCATAATCATGTTCATGAAATACAATTTAGAAATATGAAACCGGAAAAGAGAACCAGATTAGAGAAAAAGGATGTGTGTTGCCATCTGGTTTTAATTAGCAGATACAATTTTTGGTGACACGTTTCCTTTAAAAAAATATTTTTAGGGCTCTTTCACACTTGCGTTCCGAGGATCCGTCAGACCGCAAGTCACCTGAAAGTATTTGAAGACTGATGAGGATCCTGATCAGTCTTCGATATGCTTTCAGGTTACCATGGCAGCCAGGACGCTACTGAAGTCCTGGCTGCCATGGTAAGTACTTCGCAGCAGTGTACTTACCATGGTAACTGATCGGAGCCCCAGCTTACACTGGGGTCCCGATCGGAACTGCCGCTGCGCATGCGCAGAGCTAAACGTCGGATCTGGCGATGCACCGAAACGACATTTATCTTAATGCCGGATCCGGATGAATGCACTTTAATGTACATTAATTCCGGATCCGTCGTTGCGGCATGTCTTCCGGATTTTTGGACGGAGACAAATCCGCCGCATGCTACGGTTTTGTCAACGTCCAAAAAACGTTCACATACTGAACGGAAGACATCCTGATGCATCCTGAACGGATTTCTCTCCATTCAGGATGCATTAGGATTATCCTGATCAGCATCTTTCCGTCCTAGAGCCCCGAGGACGGAAAGCAAAAACGCAGATGTGAAAGGGGCCTTAATGATGTCATTAGTAACAATTGTACTTTACTGTTTAATTAAAATCTTTTTTTGTATAATCCTTAGGCCATGGGTGAGGATCTTTTAGCAGAAAGAACGAAGGAGGAGGGACAGACAGACTCCAAAACTACCCAACCATTGACCTCCTATGTAATGCCTTCTGATGCAGAGTTCAGAGTCAGGTGGTTTCATAGACTTAACACTCTCGTAGCGGCCAAGGAGTGAAGACGATCGGCCCTCAAACAGCATCACTTACTGCCTGACAACAGGAACATATCTTGCGTGTTTTTTTGGACTGCCTTATGTCCATTCCATAGGCTTCAGTGACACCTTACAGAAGTATACCATATACATTGCCAAACATTGGAGGATGGTTGCAGAACTTACCTAATCACATAACCTCTAAATTGGGGAAGATGGATTGCTATGGCTGATTGCCATAATTCTGAAGCCACTGTATCCAGCGCGTTGCAGTGTTCCTGGAAAGGCTGTGTGATTCCAGCCACTCTATTTATCTACGTTTTTCACCTTCCTCATCAGCGGCCTAGACAATAAAATCTTCCCTGATGTACATTTTGAACATCCTTCATGCAGAGATGAGATCCTGTGCAAACTGTGAAAGAAGAGGGTCCTGTTAAAAGAGGGGGGGGGGGGGGGCGCCCTGGTTTCTAGATCTGTTAGAACGTAGGCTGATGTTTTAAAGGACTTGTTTAGTAAGTTATTTTTTTTCTCTGAGTTTGTGTACCGACATTTTTAATAAAACCAGTTACTTCCATTACAGAAGACTTCTGTCTGTTCAGAAATGTTGCAGCTGTTTTCTCCCAAGTCTTGTCCGTCATTGACCAGATGAATGTAAAACATGGAAGGAGGAGTTTGTCTTCCTATATACCAGAAGCTGGAAGCCGGAGGAACGTTCCAACCGCAGAATAGGAGGGCCTTGATCTTTCTTGACTGTTGTAGGTAGGCACCACGGCCTAGATATGGAAGTAAGGCGAGAGAAGACAGACAGGGATTAATGATAGGCAGAGAAATAAAGCAAAGAAGTCTATGTCCATACCTGTAAGTGGCCAAGTAACTGTTTTTCAAGATTGCATTTACCATTGCCAGTTACAATACAAAGGGAAGTCCTGGAGCAAAAGGTCTAAAAAAAAAAAAAATTACATACTATCCAAACAAAAAGAAAACCGCAGCCATCGTGAAGAAATAATGGTATTTTAATCACCCCAAGGTTGTCAATATCATTATTGCTGCACACTTTGGTACTGATTTGTGAGCATAAATCTGCACCAAAACTGCTAATAAATCTACACTATTAATCAAGGTTTTGGTGCATTTTATTGTCATTTAAAAATTTTTTATTTTTTTTGCAGCGGTTTTTGATGCAGACTTTCTGTTTGTTAGCAAGCCCACTGAAGTCTGTGGGGAAAACCACTCTACAGAAGGTGCAGAATTGAACAAACAATTGACCTGCAGTGGATTTTAAAATCCATACAACAGGTTAAATTTTCAAAAAATTTCAGTTTGTTAAATCTCATTCTCTTTGCTGGCACTGTATTACGCTGCGTTTTTTCCGAACAATGTATGAACATCCTCAGTAACTTGGACACATAAATCATACTTGTAGCAGAAGAACCAGTACTGTCCCTGCCGCTCCAATGCCACCGCTAAAGAAAGACCAGCAGAGGGCGACGGGATATTTAAGGCTGGGTTCACATCACATTTTTCCCATCCTTTTAATGTATACGTTAAACTGATGCCTCAGACTGATGCCATACAGTGGCATTCATTCACCATAGAGTTCCAATGTAAAAAAAACAAAAAAAAAACAAAAACTAAACGTTCTTTTATTTCATTACATTGCGGCTCTTTGTTCAATTCTTTAAAAGGGTTGTCCAGGATTAGATGAAATTTGCTGCTTCTGGAAACAGTGCCACACCTGTCCACAGGTCGTGTAGGGTATTGCAGCTCAGCTTTATTGAAATGAAGGTAGCTGAGCCGCGGTGGTGAGCGCGGTGATGTCAGCGCAGGTCCTGCTGAATGGAGATAGAAGGTTCTTCATTCAGCAGGACCTGCGCTTACGTCACTGTGCTCACCATGTAGTTAGCGCGATTACGTCACCAAAGGTCCTTTTGCAGGTCCTCAAAGAAGAAGAAAGATGATGATGCCCGGCTGTGCGATCAATTGGATGGGGCGAGTTAAATTATTATTTTTTAACCCCTTAAGCCACATTTAGGTCAGCATTCTGTACTAAGAATGCTATTATTTTCCTTTATAACCATAAGGGAAAATAATACAGTCTCTAGGACGGAAAGCTACTGATCAGAATTATCCCCATGCATCCTGAATGGAGAGAAATCCGTTCAGGATGCATCAGTTCAGTATGTCAACGTTTTTTGGACGTTGACAAAAGCGCAGCATGCTGCGGATTTGTCTCCGTCCAAAAATCCGGAAGACATGCCGCAACGCCGGATCCGGAATTAATGCCCATTGAAGGGCATTAGTCCGGATCCGGCCTTTAGCTAAACGTCGTTTCCGCGCATCGCCGGATCCGACGTTTAGCTTTTTGTCAATGGTTACTATGGCAGCCAGGACGCTAAAGTCCTGGTTGCCATAGTAGAAGTAGGGAGCGGCATACTTACATTCCGTTTGGCTCCCGGGACGCGCCAGGATGACGTCAGGGCGCCCCAGTGCATAGATCACGTGATCGCATGGATCACGTGATCCATGCGCGCGGGCGCTCTGGCGTCATTCAGAGCGCCCGGGAGCCGCACGGAATGTAAGTATGCCGCTCCCCCGCTCCCCACTGCTACTATGGCAACCAGGACGCTAGTAGCGTCCTGGCTGCCATAGTAACACTGAAAGCATTTTGAAGACTGATCAGTCTTCAAATGCTTTCAGTTCACTTGCGTTGTGCCGGATCCGGCGTGCATTCCGGCGACGGAAGTGCACGCCGGATCCTAACAACGCAAGTGTGAAAGAGGCCTAAATGAATCCGGATTCAGTGCGGTCGCAATGCATTCACGTCACGCTTTGCACCCGCACGGAATTCTCACCCATGTGAAAGGGGCCTTAGGCTACGTTCACACGACGACATTTGTCACGCGGCAATTTTTATAATGGGAGTCTTGAATGGATTTTTTGCGACTGTCGCAGTCGCAGCATGTTGCATGTCGCAATGCGACACCATAGACTACCATTATAAAAATTGTAGCGCGACAATAGTGCGACTTTTTGTCGCGTGACAAATGTCGTCATGTAGCCTAAAGGTTCAGACTGCAGCAGATCAGCTGCTTGAACCCGTGATGCGACAGTAGGTGTGTCTCAGACTCCCTGTAGGCACTGTAGCTAAACAATAGTCACAATTCACATCAACCCAATGGAACTGAGCTAAAAGCAAGATCTGAGAAAAAGAAATATCAAATAATCCTCTCCTATAGGTCCTGACTTGCATAAGATTTTTGAGCACTCGACCGAAATGTTGCTCTATTTGTTAGGGTGAATTCACACACCGCAGATGCTTCTGCAACTCAAAATCAGTTCCATTCATCTGAATGGAGTTGTTTTTCCTGCAAACATACATTTAGGCAAGCCCGATTGAGTCCCTAAGATGTGACCAGGCAGATAATTCAGCTGCAGTGCATTTGCATGTCTGGTGCTGACTAGTAAGCAAATTACCAGTGCACTTGCTGTTTCTGACATAGTTCACACTGTATTACAGATTTCATCTGTATGCTGCAGAAACACGTGCCGTGGAAATTGACCAGCGGTGCAGATTATAAGTGCGTAGTATAAGCTGTGGCTGGTAATTTATTGTGCCTGGGCTGTGACATTGCCGCATGTGAATCCTTTAGGCAATCTAAACCAGGACTCTAGATAAGCCTTAGTAATGGCCGATAAGCTTCTGCTTAAGGTTAGGTTCACATCTGCGCTAAAGATAAATCAGTAGTTTGTTCCGGCAGAGGAACAGACTGCAGGAGTTACCATGTCTTGGCATAGCTGGGCACTGCCAGACTTCCATTGTCAGTAATAGGATCCAACGGGGATCTGCATGGCATTTGTATATTCTGTGTCTGTGTGGGCTTCCTCTGGGTACTGTAGTTTCTACCACACCTGAAAGACATAGGAATTTAAGGTGGACTTACAGGGTCCAATATTCAGGCAGAAAATCGGGAACGAATGTTCCTGTGAATGCTCCATCCTGAGAATCTGCCCATCTATAGGTCACCTGAAGAATGCGCAATCGGGTGATCCTGTCGTTCATACAGGCACCTAAATTATTGTTTCTGGGCAGCAGATCGTGCGGTCTAAACAGAGATCTGCTGCCCAAAAACAATGCAGCTGTATGAGGACGAGCTACCGCAATAGCGATCCCTCGTCCTGTGACTGTGAAGGGGATCGCTGCGTGTAAATGCAGCCCTTCAGCTCCACCGAACAAGCAGCCAACTCGGGAATGAACGCTTCCTTCCCGATAGTCGGCTTTAGTTTGGCGCGTGTAAACCCGCCTTTAGACTGAGCCCCACTGGGGACAGTGACTAATAATGATGTCTGTAAAGTGCTGTGGAATATATTGGCGCTATATAAACAAGAGAAATAATAAATGTTACACTGTTTCGGGTGGTATTGTGGGACTGTATGGTAACCATTATTTGGCGAGTGTATGACAGCATTATTTAGGCACTAAGGCTAGTTTCACATCTGCGGCAGAGAACAGCCTGCCGGAGGTCTCCGCATTGCCAGATATTACTGCCTTCCCTCTGGACCCCTTTGACTATAATGAGGTCTGGCAGGGATCTGGCTGCTACTAAGTGGTACTGTTATTTGTAACCTTTATGGTGGGATTGTGTTGGAGCTGTATATTGTTGGAGCTGTATAAGGTACTATTATTTGAGGAGTTTGTGGTGTAATAGACTCTGGGGCAAAATGTTTGCAGTTATTTAGTCAGAATAGGGTATGGTAGTAGTAGTAGTAGTAGTTTTGATGACATATATGGTACTATTATTTAGAAACGTTAGTGTGTCATTATTTGGAGACTGCTTCGCTGTGTGTATTGTCTCAGCTTTCTTGTTAAAGGAGAAAATTAAAATAATTTTGAGGTCTTATAACGTGATTATTTAGGGCTTGTATGGTAGAATTATTTTGACCAGTGTATGGCAGTATTATTTAGGCACTATGTTTATGTACTTCAGTATTATTTGGGCAGGGTGTGAGCTGGTGGTGGAGCACACCCACCTTAAGGTACTATTACACTAGCGTTATTCTTTTCCGTTATTCAGTTCCGTCCTCGGGGCTCAATAACGGGAAAAAAACTGATCAGTTTTATCCTAATGCATTCTGAATGGGAAGCAATCCGTTCAGTTTGCATCAGTTTGTCTTCAGTTCATTCCTTTCACGTTTTTTGGACGCAGATAAAAGCGCAGCATGTTGTATTTTTATCTCCGTCCAAAAAAGCGGAAACACTTGACGGAATGACGGATCCACCAGTAATTTCCATTGAAATGTATTAAGGGCGGATCCGTCACTGAAAATTCACGCATTAACGGATCCATTCCTCCACTCTGCGCATGCGCAGACCTTTAAAAATGGTATAATAATAAATAACGGATCTGTTTTTACGGATGACAACGGAAAGACGGATCCGTTATTTCAATACAATTGTCAAACGGATCTGCAAATGAATCCGTTTGCAAATGAAATCCGTTTTCAAACGTTTTAACGGATCCGTCGGGCAGTTCGTTGACAGAATCCTTCAACGCAAGTGTGAAAGTACCCTTAAGATGCAGCTCCAACGTGATATGTGAGGAGGGGATGTGCCAGCCCCGTACATTATATTTACTTTAAAGGGGTATTCCGATGGTTTGAACTTTGAACGATTAGATTGATGGGGGTCCTACCGCTGGGACCCCCATTGATCATGAGGACAGGGTCCTGTACACCCTGCTGCCCCCTGAAATGAACGGAGCAGCCAGTTACACATGCGCGTGGCAGCTCCATTTATTTCTAGGGGAGTTCCGGAGATAAGCCGACTATTGGCCACTCCATTCATTTCTGGGGGTACGGGGCCCTCGTTCTTGTGATTGTGGGACTCCCACCGATCTAATAGTTATCTGCTATCCACAACTGGAATACCCCTTTAATGGACTATAGTGGTAAGATCCGTCTTGAGATTCACCGCACATGGAGACGCTACACTGCTATAGAGAGATAACAGAGCAAGGGGGAAGTGCTGGCCCCTCTTTGATGTCACTGCTGATGCCAGGAGGAGGCAGAAGCTTGTATAGAAGGAATGGGGCAGTCATCTCTGCCAGTTTGGTATGGTAGTTGTGGGCACTATATGGTACCATTATTTGGAAACTTTCTTGTGTCATCATTTACGGCCTGTGTGGCGCTGTACATACTGGTGTCATGGTTTCTGTTTGCATGATGGTTTGGACAATGTATACTGTGATTCAAGGGCTTTAGGAGGTTAATTATTTAGGACAGTGTCTGGCAGTATTATTTTAGCACTGTGAAGATATATAGCAGTATTGTTTAAGCACTGTGGTTATGCAGAGATTGTGTGGCAGAACTATTTTGGCCACTGTGTGCTACTATTTCCATACAGCATATGGCACTATTATTTAGCCATTATTTGGGACACTGTATGGTATTATTATTTCGAGATGTTATGGTGTCATCATTTGGGGACTGCGCAGTTCTGTTTATACGGATGCCATTGGTTTTGTGTTGCTAAGAGCCATGATGGATATGACCGATTTGGACACTGCATGGTACTATTAATTAGGGACTACTATGCGAATATTTAGAGGAAATCTGTCGCATTACAGTCTGCTCTTCAGGCAGTGTGTTATAGGGAAGGAGGAGCTGAGCCGATTGTTTTATATATAGTAAAACTTGTCATTTATACATTTATATCGCTGCTCTTTCTTTCCATAAGGAGGCGGTCATTTACCCCGGATAACGGTGTATTCCGTGTGTGTCTCATCGCCGCAACAGATAGAACACGTCCTATTTTTGGCTGCATCTTGCAGATTGTGGATCCATTAAAATCATGGCCAATGCCTGTGTTAATCTTTGTGGATCAGCAGATTGTGGTCCGCAAAATGGGCACAGTCAAGTGAATGTATCCTAAGGGCTCATGCACACGACCGTATGTGTTTTGCGGTCCTCAAAATACGGATGACATACGTGTGCATTTTGTGGAACGGAACAGCTGGCCCTAATAGTACAGTCCAATCCTTGTCCGTAAGGCAGACAATAATTGGATGTTCTATTTTTTGGCGGAACGGACACTAAATGCACACGCAGCTATTTCCTTTTTTGCGGCCCCTGTTAAAGTGAATGGTTCTACATACAGGCTGAAAAAAAAAACGGAACAGACACGTACAAAATACGTTTGTGTGCATGAGCCCTAAATGTGTAATCGGTTCCAGCTGTCAATCACTGGTAGGACCTCCCACCTGACTCCTAAGCTCAGAACGAGCAGAGGTCTAAATTAAGACGTTACAAGTTTTGCTGAACCTTTTCTTACAAAACTATACATACTAATATTGTGATCGGTAAATTTGGGGCATGTAAGCCGCGACCCCCTATTTAGGCTCATATTACCCCCCACCCATTTTCCAGCCTGATTTTGCCTGAACTGTATGTAAAATTATGGACAGTCACTGCAAATTTAGGACAGTTGACAACTATACACTACCTAGCAATCTGCCTCTGCTCAGTTCCTCCTTCCTTTTATGGGACGGTTTTGACCCATGCTTAGCAGTGTGATTTGGGAATCTGGTACTACTGCAGGGATGTTGGGGGTTATCATTTACAGCACAGGCCACAGATGATGTGCAGGCAATGTCACTAGCATCAGATGCTGCTCCAGTCAGATGATCCGCTCCCTCCCACCATCTACGCAGCGCTGCACGTCCAGGCCTGACATTACACCACATCGCCGCTAGATGGTGTCAGACTTTTCCTGGCAGGAATCTTGCTGCACGGCGGCGCTGGTGTATCCATTACGGGAGTGCAGGTGAAGTCGCTGGCCGCTAGGTGGCGCCAGACTTTTCCAGGCTGGAATCTGTCTGCTCGGCTCTGCTCTTGCTGTCATCACGGAGTCTCCCAGTTTGATAGTAACGCTGTGAATTGTGGGCAGGAGCGATCACAGCCGCCCTCCACCCACACCCCGGGGAGCCCTGGACACTGATCCTCCAAGTGACCCGCCCCCCGCGGGGAGAGCCGGACCCCTGCAGCCATCTGTCTACCCGCTGGGCATCACCGGCCGCCGGTCCTCTGGAGCTGCTGGCACAAGTGAGTAACAGTGCACGGCTGCCCGTGTCCCAGACTGCAGGATGATGAGAGTAGTAGTGGTGGTGGTGGAGCAGGGCAGGCTGCTGGGGTGGCACACGGGGGTACATGCTAAGGTGGAGGGGGGCACACAGCAGTGCCAGGGAGGCTGAAGAAGTGCCCTCGGGTGTGAGGACAGTTTGGGGTGACCTGCCTGTGGGTGATGGACTGGCAGCAGTCCTGATTGTGATGGAGGTGCCAGTGCTGTGGGCATGAGAGCCACAAACCCACTGACCTGTCACCTGAAGGTTCCCTGTCACCTGCCATGGACTGCCAGGATGGAAACTTTTATCCTACTTGTCATCAGAATCAGGTAAGTCCTCTGACGTGGGTGACCAGTGGTGCCCCCGGACACTCATCTGTGTGCAGCAAGACCATGATGTGGGCCCCCGGCTGTTCACCCCATTACGTCTCTCTACTGTCCACCAGTAATAGTGAGGCAGGGACAGCCCCTTACATGCAGTCTAATAGCCCTTAGGTAGGTGGCCCCTGGGTGTTCACCCCATTACGTCTCTCTGTCCACCAGTAATAGTGAGGCATTGACAGCCCCTTATATCCAGTCTAATATCCCTTAGGTAGGTGGCCCCTGGGTGTTCACCCCATTACGTCTCTCTGTCCACCAGTTATAGTGAGGCATGGACAGCCCCTTATATCCAGTCTAATAGCCCTTAGGTAGGTGGCCCCTGGCTGTACACCCCATTATGTCTCTCTGTCCACCAGTAATAGTGAGGCATGGACAGCCCCTTACATCCAGTCTAATAGCCCTTAGGTAGGTGGCCCCTGGCTGTACACCCCATTACGTCTCTACTGTCCACCAGTAATAGTGAGGCAGGGACAGCCCCTTACATGCAGTCTAATAGCCCTTAGGTAGGTGGCCCCTGGGTGTTCACCCCATTACGTCTCTCTGTCCACCAGTAATAGTGAGGCATGGACAGCCCGTTATATCCAGTCTAATATCCCTTAGGTAGGTGGCCCCTGGGTGTTCACCCCATTACGTCTCTCTGTCCACCAGTTATAGTGAGGCATGGACAGCCCCTTACATACAGTCTAAAACCCCTTAGGTAGGTGGCCACTGGCTGTACATCCAATTACGTCTCTCTGTCCACCAGTAATAGTGAGGCGGGGACACACTTGTCCTTTCCCACCTGGTTCAGGGCAGGGTAATTCCTGGGGGTAAATCCTGGGGGTGACTCTTACAATTCAGAACTTGTATCCAGCAATGTAGGCCGCGTTCAGTCGCCGTCTATGATGATTATTTTCTGAGCCCTGTGAAGTGACATTGGCTTCTCTCGTCTACTGGATTTTGTCCATGAGGGATCTCTAGGATGTGGAGGTTGGTGATGTTGTGCGGTAGAAAACATGTAGTAGGTTTCTGGAAACAATGACGCCACTCGAAGACCGATCCAGAAGTAAGAATCTAAGTCCGGCACATTGCGTACCCAGGGAGGTGAAGCATAGGGCTCAGGATCTGTAGGTGGCCATACATATCAGGTGAATGTTAGCCGAACCTTCTGATTGCTGCCAGACTGGCCAACCGTCCGGTGTGTATGGGGGTGCCCCGATTCTCCGCAGACAGAAGATGCGGGGGAGTTGGGCTTGTCCAGTCATTTTGTTCTGAAGGGAGATAACCCTCTATCCGTTGTAAACACGTGTTTGCTCGGCTGAGCGTTCCTATGTCTGAGGGGTAGGGCCTACTTGAGGGTTGACTATTGATCAGATTTAATACTTTTAATTCGGCTGCTTCCAAAATAACAGAGTCCCATAATTGAACTGGGAAGATAAAATCGTACACAGCGCACCATAGGTAGTACTGCCAATAGGAATGACGCAATATGGAGGCTCTCCTTGAGCGCTTGTGCTAATTGGACACAACTGTAATGAAGGCAATGTTGTTGTATCTTCCTCAAAACCAAAGCTGGCCCAACGAGAAGGAGAAATGAGGATTTGGAGCCACGCGACCAGTGGAATTGACTGGAATCTGCCACCGGGATTCAAGATGAAAGCTTTATTGGTGACAACGCATTTCAGCACTGTACCAGTGCCATTATGGCATGATAAAGGCACTGGTTCATTGTCGAAACGCGTTGTCATCAATAAAGCGTTCATCTTAATGGCCTGATGAAGGCACTGGTTCAGTGCTGAACCGCATTGACACCAATAAAGCTTTCATGTGAAACCCCAGCAGCTAGATTCCGCTATATTCCACTGGCGGCACGGCTCCAACTCCACATTTTTCCTTCTCTTTGGATCATCCTAGATGAACTGTAAAGGCTCATGCACATTGTTGTAGTAGGGTATATTCACAGTCCGTAGATGTGTTGCACAAATTTCTGTATTTTTAAAGTGATGCTGTCTGTTTACACGTGAGCTCGTGTACAGTACGGTCTGTTTACATGTGGGCTCGTGTACAATACGGTCTGTTTACTTGTGGGCTCGTGTACGGCGCCGCCTGTTTACATGTGGGCTCGTGTACGGCGCCGCCTGTTTACATGTGGGCTCGTGTACGGTGCCGTCTGTTTACTTGTGGGCTCGTGTACAGTGCCGTCTGTTTACTTGTGGGCTCGTGTACGGTACAGTCTGTTTACATGTGGGCTCGTGTACAATACGGTCTGTTTACATGTGGGCTCGTGTACAATATGGTCTGTTTACATGTGGGCTCGTGTACGGTGCCGTCTGTTTACATGTGAGCTCCTGTACGGTGCCGTCTGTTTACATGTGGGCTCGTGTACGGTGCCGTCTGTTTACTTGTGGGCTCGTGTACCGGTACGGTCTGTTTACATGTGAGCTCCTGTACGGTGCCGTCTGTTTACATGTGGGCTCGTGTACGGTGCCGTCTGTTTACATGTGGGCTCGTGTACGGTGCCGTCTGTTTACATGTGGGCTCGTGTACGGTGCCGTCTGTTTACATGTGGGCTCGTGTACGGTGCCGTCTGTTTACATGTGAGCTCCTGTACGGTGCCGTCTGTTTACATGTGGGCTCGTGTACGGTGCCGTCTGTTTACATGTGAGCTCCTGTACGGTGCCGTCTGTTTACATGTGGGCTCGTGTACGGTGCCGTCTGTTTACTTGTGGGCTCGTGTACGGTACGGTCTGTTTACATGTGGGCTCGTGTACAATACGGTCTGTTTACTTGTGGGCTCGTGTACGGTGCCGCCTGTTTACATGTGGGCTCGTATACGGTGCCGTCTGTTTACATGTGGGCTCGTGTACGGCGCCGCCTGTTTACATGTGGGCTCTTGTACGGTGCCGTCTGTTTACATGTGAGCTCCTGTACGGTGCCGTCTGTTTACATGTGGGCTCGTGTACGGTGCCGTCTGTTTACATGTGAGCTCCTGTACGGTGCCGTCTGTTTACATGTGGGCTCGTGTACGGTGCCGTCTGTTTACATGTGAGCTCGTGTACGGTGCCGTCTGTTTACATGTGGGCTCGTGTACGGTGCCGTCTGTTTACATGTGATTTCGTGTACGGTGCCGCCTGTTTACATGTGAGCTCCTGTACAGCGCCGCCTGTTTACATGTGGGCTTGTGTTTCCAAATAAAACTGGAGAAATGAAAGCTGAGTTCTGATTGGTTGCTGTGAGCAGTAACTCCACTTTTTCACAACTGTTGTAATTGAGGGCTAGTGTGCCCCTGGATAAGGTATATGTATGTATATATAACCAGTCTATACACACCATTGCGTGACAGATTAGGTCTGGATGCATTCAGTGAAACTCGCACCATTTTGCAAGCAAGTTCAGTCATTTTTTTTCCGGCGGGTGCAATGCTTTTTGATGCGTTTTTTACTCGCGTGATAAAAAACGGAAGGTTTACAAACAACATCTCTTAGCAACCATCAGTGAAAAACGCATTGCATCCGCACTTGCAGTGAAAAACGCAGAATATAGAACATGCTGCATTTTTCACGCAACGCAGAATTGATGCGTGAAAAAAAAAACGCTCATGTACACAGACCCATTGAAATGAATGGGTCAGGATTCAGTGCGGGTGTTAAGCGTTCTCATCGCATTGCACCCGCGCGAAAACAAGCTTGTGTGAAAGGGGCCTAAAGGGCATCTGTCAGCAGGATAAACCTCTCGAGTAGGGTTTCTCAACTTCGGTCCTCGGGACCCACCTACCGGTCAGGATTTGAGACTATCCTACAGAATGAATACCTGTGGTAAGTCCTGATGCATCGACACTAATTATATCACCTGCTCAATACTAAGGAAATCCTGAAAACATGACCGCTAGGTGGGTCTCGAGGACCGGAGTTTAGAATCTCTGCTGTAGAGGATTGTTGATCCTGCTGCGTAAAATAATACCTCATTTATGATGTTTCCTTTACGCCAGGTATGGGCAAACTGCGGCTCTCCAGCTGTTGTAAAACTACAATTCCCACCATGCCCTGCTGTAGGCTGTAGGTTCTTTGCATGCTGGGAGTTGTAGTTTTGCAACAGCTGGAGAGCCGCAGTTTGCCAATCCCTGCCTTACGCTGTTCCAGAAATTAGGTAAATTAGGGCTTCTGTGCACCAAGAGGTGGGCCCGAACGCTCAGAGCACCAGCACTCCTATCCCCTGCTCCCCCATCCACTAGAATAGATTGTCAGTAATCTCATGCCTGCGCCAGTGCATCTGCCTCTTCTTCCATAGCAGCACAGATGCCTCCTGTGTATGTGCTGATGATGTCATCTGCCACCCAAGCAAAGCCATGTGTCTCCTGTTCCAGGAAGCAGGGACAGTAGTGCTAAGGGCTCATGCACGTGACCGTATTTTCTTTCCGCTTCCGTTCCGTTTTTTGTGCGGCCGGTATGCGGAACCTTCAATTATGCTGTAGAAAATATGGGAGTTACTCCATGTGCATTCCGTTTCCGTTTTTCCTCATGTCTGTTCCGCAAAAAAGTAGTACATGTCCTATTATTGTCCACAAAGCACGGTCCGCAAAAAATACGGAACACACACGGAACACATCTGTATGTCATCCGTATTTTGTGGATCCATACTGTAGAAACGCTATTCCCAGTCCATATTGCTCATGTGTTTGGTAATTAATAAGTTACTGTTTCCGTTTCCGATCCGCAAAAAACGGATCGCATACGGAAACCATACGGATATGTTTTGTGGAATAACGGAACGGAAGAGGACTTAAATCGGAGAAAAAAAAACCTCAGATGCGGAACAAGGGATCTGTGCAAAACGGACTGCAAAACAACAACGGTCGTGTGCATGAGGCCTAATAGTGTAGACTGCAGCGCTGGTGCGAGATTACTGTTCATGAAGGCGATTGGGGGGGGGGGGGCGGGGTTGGTTCTGAGCGCAAAGCAGTGAGGTCCAAGTTTAATATGCTCTAAAGAGGTCTTCCAGCAATATTAATTAGATTTGTAATGGCAAATTATTTTCTTCTTCAGATTACATTGTTTAGAGAATCTGTGCTTCCATTTCGGCCGCCATTTTTGGTGCAAGATTTGGGATTTGAGCACCGCCTGGGGTCTCCTCTCTGGCGGCATGTAGTGCCTTCATGGTCCTTTCAATCTCTATAGCACAGGGCCTCACCAGCCAAGCTGTGGGGGTACCTGAGCCTTGCTGGCAATGGGCATACAGGTCAATGGTTCCATGTCTAGTGCTGCCAGTGCCAGGTATTATGTGCCCCCAACCCTCCTCCTCCTTCTCACTGGTAACTTCAGGGAGAATGAGGGTAAATTCTGTGCCAGTGATGTGTAGCATATAGTGCTGTCAGGCAAATACTCAGTCAGCTGCCATCTAGTGCTTCCCCTCCGTGTATGTGCATGCTGGGCAGGGCATGCATGTGTTTTTCAGTGGGGAGAGGGGAGGATACCTCTGGCAGCTGCTTATCTCCAGTGAGAACAAAGGATTGGGCATGTTGAAATCCAGCTGCACGATCCTTCTTTATCCCGACACCTGCTGTCAGAAGTGAGTTGGCACAACCCCATAGCCATTAGAGGGTGGGCCGGTCCTGCCGAAACTGACAGGTTCAGACGAAGAGCGGAGGGCAGCACTAATGCTTGCTGGTGAAAAGACGTAAAAATGTATTCCATAGTCATCAATGCAGATGATGCAGCGTTTCACGAATTACGTTTACGTGCCGAAGCGTTGCATCACCAGGATTGCTGACTATGGAGTAAATGTTCCAGTTTTTTTCACTTTCAACCACGAGTGCTGCCCTCCTCTCTTTTTGGACCATTTTTGGGGACTGATTTGGGCTGTACCTCTTTTTGTTGACTTGGGGTGCTGGTCCTTCTTTCCCTTTTGCATAGGTTCAACCAATGTGTATGGCCATGTTAAAGGGGTTTGCTGAGACGTTTATACTGATGACTTATCCTCAGTATCGAATTGGTGGGGGTCCAATACCTGGGACCTCTCTGATCAGCTGTTTTCTTCTCCTCTGATCCTGCCGCCTTCTCCGTGCTCACTAAGTACAGCGCCGTACATCGTATAGTGGCTGTGCTTGGTATTGCAGCTCAGCCCCATTCGCTGAGCTGCTCCCAGGCCACGTGACCGACGAGTGTGTCGTCACACGGCCGAGGGAAAGCCGAGAGAAAGCCTCGGGGCCACTGCAGGAACCGGTGCCTTCTCAAACTGCTGATTGGCGGAGGTCCCCCACCGATCAGATACTGATGACCTATCCAAAGGATATAAAGATCTCAGAAAACCCACCTAAAATAAAATTCTGTGAATGTTAGTTTTTTGTCAGCATATTAATTCTGTTCAGGCAATAATTAGTTATCATTATAGAAATATATTATGTAATGTGCATTACGGGCAGTGGGCTGTAGCTCTCTTTCATTATTTTAGAATCTATTTTACGGATCTGCCTATATTAGGCAGATATTATATATTATATTATATATTTGCCTATATTATACTGGTATATCTATCTTTATTATATGTATTATATTAGTTGTAGTTCGATCTTTTCCGTAGATGATTGCAGGAGTGAGTACAGAGCGGTTCTATAATGTCACCCCCGTTACACAAAGCCGCCTGTATGTACAGCGTGTGTACAGTATGTGGCGGGTGAGTCCGGCCCTGAGACATGGACTGTTGTGTATTTACAGGCCGTCTTTCATGCTGCGCTCCGGTGCTTGTCAGATGCATTCATCCGGCCATCTCTGGGGAGGGATCCTGGTACTGTGGTGGAGTTGGCCGGCGTCCAGAGGAGGAGGAGAGCTCGGAGGATCTATATTACAGATTTGTTACAGGCGAGCACTATACAGACATCCTGATTTGGTCACTAAATGTGACGCCTGAGCTGACATATAGCATATAAGATGTGCACTGAGCAGTATTTGATGGTAACGTTACATATATATATATAGAGCACCATTTATGAGCAAAAAAAACAAAAAACATTTTAACCTTATCTCACACATCCCCTTTAGGCTTATATATATGTATGTATGTATATATACTTAAAGTGTGCGAGATAAGGGTAAAATGATCCGTTTTTATCTTATTTATTTTTTTGCTTGTAAATGGTGCCACTCATGTTCCTGCGGTTTCTGATATTATTGCTCGGCCCCTCTGCAATACCAGATATTCATAGTATTCAGTATATTGGGCAGGCTAGATGGGCCAAATGGTTCTTATCTGCCGACACATTCTATGTTTCTATATAAACAAGAAAGACGCTTAAAAAAAAAAAAGTAAGTAAAATTAAAAAACGGACCCCTTTTCTCTTTCCATACATCCCATTAAATAGTTAAAGAGGAGCTGGCATCTCTCCTGCCATGACTGCGTTTGGATCTGTGTGGCTTCCCCATGCAGTAGATCTTTTAACTACATGCTGTGCAGTTCTTCTATTATTCCTGCTAGAAGAGCAGTTGCAGTCTGCAATAAGGGCGCCTTCCCTCAGAAAATCTGCCACAACAAGACTTCCACCATGTTATCCTATGGCAAACTGATTCTGCAGTGAAAAACGGTGCGGAAAAATCTGCACCATACTTTACACCAAACAATCCACAGATTTTACCGGCAGAGGCATCCGCGTATGAAGGCACCCTAAAGGTCCAGCTGGGTATTACCCAGTATGACACTATCCAGTCCGTGCTGCTAGCGTCACACTGTGCAGGGACACATCCCCCACTGGTAACACCCAGTCGGACCTTTGTTGCAGTCTGCTGGCAATTCATTAACTTATAGTAGGAATAATATAGGAATGGCCCAACATAGTCCTCAAAATAGGTAGTCCAGAAGTAGTTACTATAACAGACATTTCAGTAGAAGTGACTGGTTGTTTTTAGAGGCGTATTCTCTTAAACATTTCTGGTATATCCACAGGGTCTACTAGTGAGGTCCCTCCTCTGGGACCCTCGTCTGCCAGGAATGTGGGGGTTCATCGAAGACCTCGGTTTACTACCTCTATAGTAACCCCTGCCGCTGCGATCCGTGGCAGTTAACCCCTCAGGTGCGGCACCTGAGGGGTTAATTGCCGCGGATCGCAGCGCGCTGTCACAGGCAGGGTGTCGGCAATGTGCTCCTGCTGCCTGCATTTGTCTATGAAACGTTACTCGTCATTGGCGGCCAGTGCGTCGCCCCCCCCATCTCCAGTATTAAAGACATTGGTGGCCAGTGCGCCCTCCCCTCTCCTCGTTGGCAGCGCGGCACAGGGGGAGGGAGAGACTGCTTCCTTCTCCCCGTGCTGCTGAGGGAACATGGCCGCGCTGAGAGCAGCGTAGCCACATTTTCTGATACTGGGCTATTCAGTAGTAGTATCGATACCGCGCTAAAAGTATCTAATGGGTATCGAAACTTCGATACTCGAAACAACACTAGATCTATCTGATATTGATAACCTGTCCTGAGCATAAGTCATCAAAATTAAAAAGCCCGGACAACCCCTTTAATTTCGTCCTCCAGATAAACACCTCCAAATGAAAGCTGTGCCCACAAGTAGCTGGTTGGGCGCAATGAAGTATTCAGAGACCGGGTAATTAAAGTTGTAGTCTCACCTGATCGGGCGAGCAAGGATGAAATGTCATCTGCTCACTTTCTTATCTGCTGCGGTCACAGTATCTTTACACATCACGGCTGGGTGTTTACGAGCTGTCAGGAGTTCAGAGATAAGGGCTACACATCCAGCCAGCGGATCAGAGAGTTCGGTGAGAAGCTCTGCAGATGGACTGAATCCTAACTCTGTTGAATGAAAACCGTTAAATTTTAAATTAAGACTAAATGCAAAATTGATTTATAGCCCACAATGAATAAAATGCAATCGTAAAAAAAAAAAATTGCCTTTAAATTCCCCTCGGTTCTGCATGTGCATTGTTCCACAGAACGGGTTTGGGTATTTACCGTTCTGTCATTTTCTGATATCCAGCTGATGATCGTTTATGATTTTCCCTTGAATTATGATGTGAAATGTAAAAAATGGCAACTTCAATATGAAAAAAAAAATAGAAAATGTGCAGAAAGACATTGTGTTATAGTACGTGTACCCTGTATGTACTGCGTGTGCAGATCTGAATGGAGGTCGCGAGTTCATGTCGCAGTAATCGTATTACTGAGCTCCGTTTCCAGGAAATATCATTTTCAGCTCTGCTTGTGCAAGAATTGCGTCTTTCAACCTAAACTGAATTATATGGAGGAAATAATAGCGGAGATAATAGGTTTGTGGACAGTGATTTCTTCAGGAGGGTATAGAAAGGGTTACGGATTAGTGCTGCCACGTGCCTGGTTATCTTCTGGTATGGCGGCTTCCATACAGCTCCAGTCACCAGAGCTGAAGTGTCCTTCAAGATGCGGACTGCTGGAGAAGGTGCTGCAGCCCATGACACACGTGCAGTCTTCTAATCCTGTTCCTACTGCATCTAGTAATCCTCGGGAACATGCTGTAAGAGTGCAGAACCACTGCGGTCCACGGGGCTATTCACATGGCGGTTTTTTAATGGACAGTGAATCAGCAGTCGTCAAAAAATAGGACATGTCCTGTGTATGACCGCTTTGACGGTCAGTCGGACCCCAATGAAGTCAATGGACCTGTTTTTAACAGAGGTTTAGACACCGTGCTCCTGTCTCAGAAGGGCAGGGGGACACGGAACCAAACATCCCACTGACTATAAGGCCTTATTCACACGTCTGTAGTGTTTTGCGGATCCACGAATCCGCGGATCTGCAAAACACGGACCTCGGCGATTTGCGTTCCGCACATCGCCGGCACGATATAGAAAATGCCTTTTCTTGTCCGCAGTTACCCGCAAGTGCGGATCCGCAATTGCGGACCCGGCCGGGACATCGTCTGTCCCCATTGAAATTAATGGGTCCGCAATTCTGTTCCGTAAAATGCGGAACAGAATTACGGACGTGTGAATGGGGCCTAATGGTGGTTTTTTGGCATGCCGGACTTTTCTCTCCGCTGTTTTTGACAGAATTTGCTATGGAAACTTCAGACGGAGCCTCCAGTTCGGATGTGAACAAGCCCTTAGATATTTCCCTTCAACGTGAGCAGTTGTAATGAGTAAGCATTCGCCTTTCACTCCCATCTACTTCATATCTCCAGGTCCAGTATCTCATATCCTCTAAATGACAATTCTGAAAGGATTTAGAAATTCTGCCCGGTTTTAAAGTAAAACGTCCTCCTCGGCTATTATCAGAGGAAGCGGTTATCGGGAGCCGGCCCATCCGCTCCACCTCCAATATAATTATAATGGCCTTTTAAACCGTATTAGGGATGGTTCTGTAAATCTCATTGATGTTCCCCTGGGGGAAGGATGGATGTAAGCGTGGGCTTTTAGGTGGAGGCCACTGTCTGCAGCGGTTCTGCCATTTCTTCTGATTGCAGACTGGATATGTTATCTTTGTCCCTTTCTTAAGGCTGTATTACAGCTGACGATGGAGGAGCGTTCATATAAACGGTCGTTAGCGATCATCTTGCAGTGTAATACTGCCGCCGATTACCCGATGCTGGAGCTCTGGCAGAGAAAGGAGAAGAGGATCATGGGTTTGGTTGGATACAGGAACAGGTTGGAAAGAAACCAGAGGGAAACGGGTCTGGGGAGTCCAGACTGAAAAAGCAAAAGCAGGGGGAAGATGTACGAGGCAAGCAACTACATGAATATATCTGTTAAAAACCATAGTAGTCTAGGAAAACCCCTTTAAGAACCCTCTGTGTGCCTCTATATAAAACACATAATACCGCCATGTGCCTGGCGCTTTCCTTTTTCGAACCAATTCTATTTTGGCTTAAACATGCAGGTGGAAGCTATGCTATAAGTCCTCAGGCTGCATTCACTGCTGCATTGTGTCTTCAGAGCTGTATGGAAGGAGGCCTGCAGGGTAATGATGGGTTTAGTAAGGTTGAGGTGCACATATGAAGTGTGAGCGCACTCTGCCATTAGGTGGGAGGATGGTGCCGGGTGAGCTGGCAGTAAATGAAACCAGTGCCTCCAAGAATCAGTGTAATTGCAAGATTTGCGCCAAATAGATCCACGTACACGTCAGTCTAAGAAAATAAAGGAGCGGTAACCTATAACTGGGATTTCCGTCTCCCCTAGACTGCGCTGTGTGCACTTACCGATGCTTGGATAAGCAGGCATGTACCCCCCTCGTGTTTGCTATGTGCACACTTACCCACCAGGGCAGTCCCCATCAGCTTATTAGTATTATCTCCTCGAATACCGTGCAATGCAGAGTCCCCTTATCTCTGTTTATCCCATACTGGCCAACAGAGGCTGGGACCACATCTGCGCTGTGAACTGCGACAGTCTGTTCCGGCAGAGCTGGATACCACCGCGCACTGCCGAGTCCCCATTCACTGTTTTGGGATCCGGTAGTAAAACGGCAGCTTTCCGGCATATATGCCGGCTTTCGGCCAGACAAAAAATGTTACATGTACCACTTTTTGTCTGGCTGAAACCCGAACCGAACCCGAGTTCGGGAAATGTTTTTTTACAGTACAAATTAATTTACGAAGTTATCATGCGAAGTCTCACGAGACTTTGCGAAGCAATAACTTTGGCTCATCGTAGCCAATACATTCTAATACTGTACAGAGCGCTCGCTCCGAATGTTTCATCCGAAGTCGATTCGCTCATCCCTAATCTTCACATTCAAAACACATACTGAACGCTTTAGCTCAGTGTTGTGAAGTAACTTGTCCTCCTGTGGGATTAGGACAGGTTTTGTGTGCACTAATAGGATGGCAGCCATTTTCTTTCTCCTAATCATTGCTCCACAGACATTATAACTAATGAGAGGTATTTGGAAATATATTTATCAGTAATATTGAAGTATTTTCAGTAATTGTATTTTCTTATTTCCCGGAGAACCCTCTGTAAAGAAGTATTCAAGTTGTATCCAATTTATTCCCTATCCACAGGATAAAGGATGACTATTAGATAGCTGGGGTCGACCGATGGAGCCACTACTGATCATGAGAATGGGTTCAGTGCTTGACTATTTCCAGCAGTTCCATAGGGATGAATGGAACCGCAGTGTGCCCGCTTCACCTGCCTCCCCATTCATATACGGGGCCTTCTGTGGTCTGGAGCTCCCTTTCTTTGGGGGGGGCTCAGCGATCAGACCCTCATTGATCTAATAACAATCCGCTAACCTGTGGATAGGGGATAACTTAATATAACCAGTATACCCATTTAAATAGCATGCAGGGTCTACGTAAGGCCTCATGCCCACGGCTGTATCCATTTTTGTACGGATTTGCAAAACACGGATACCGGCTGCGTGCATCCCACATTCTCCCTTCTGCAGATCCCGCAGTATGTTTCTAATGCCTATTCTTGTCCTCAAAACGGACAAGAATAGGACATGTTCTATGTTTTGTGAAGGGCCACGGAACGGACATACAGATGGGACAGCACACGGTGTGCTGCCGGCATCTTTTGCGGCCCCGTTGAAATGAATGGGTCCGCACCCGATCCGTAAAAAAAAGCAGACCGAAACCACGGTCGTGTGCATGAGGTCTTGAGTGGAGTGACGCTCCTTATATGCTCGGTATTGGCGGTCTGGAGTAACATGTAGCTCATGGCTTGGCGGGCGGTCCTCTAGTTTTTCTTTACATACAGCCTCTTTGCTTTTCCCTGTGTGTACTGCGTCTTAGCGGAAGGCTGAACTCCTATTGATTGCATTAAAAGCTGAGGAACCTTTTTCGAGGCAGATAGAGAAATTCTTGCAGCCGCTATCGATGTGTTGTGGTGTCTGACATTAGCAGCAAAGATTGGGTCGCAGAGAACTCTGCAGGCGGCGACTGGGAGGGAAATCACAAAATACTGGGTAATTGCTGGATTAATCATTTTGGCAAGTTGTCAGGAATCCCAGCGTTGTTCTGGCGGACTGGATTTAACAAAGACCCAATCATTTCGTATCCATTAGGTTTCCTCTTTGTGATGGAAATAGCCGTGCTCCCTTTCTGCTACTTTGTCAAATCACCGGATGTTTGGGTATATTACAGATTAGAGCATCTATTCTTGGAACTGTACTTTGGCTATTCCTCTGTTAATCCCCCTGGAAATGTAAGAATACGTTAACAACCTGCAATCACCATTCCTTTCCATGTTCTTCAGCACATCCAGCCTATGCACCGACCATACCTACGTTTATCTCAGTTCTGGCTCCACTTGCGCCACTGCAGCCAATCAGTGGCCTCAGTGGTGATGTGTCTCCAAGCAGTATGTCACTGCGGATATTGACAGATGGGAACTGTAAGTGCAGCGCTGTCATCCGGGAGCGTGGATCAGGCAATTTCTTCGCAGTTTCCACTAGTTTGGGGGATCCTTTCTGGCCACGGTCTGGAAAACCGCACATGAAAAATCCTTGGCTGCATTAACTGTGATGCCCAACATTGAAAACAATGGGAGGTGGCTTCAGTGCAGATGCCACACAGTTTTTGGCACAGAACCCGCGCTGATACCCGTGTCAAAAATACGGCATGTGAACATACTTTAAATGTTTCCGTTGGCCAAAGCTGCAGCCCCGTAATAATCTGTTTAATGTGCACACAGTCTGCCTCTCAATCTCTTTAAAGAGCAGGATCAACCCTATCATACCAGCCTTAATGCCTGGTATGACTGACCCTGCCTTCCCCCAATCCATTGCAGCAAGGGGTTCTTTAAAATATGCAAATGAGGGCTTAGGCGCACCAAGAGCGGGCTCTAGCCCTCGCGCAATGTATTGGGGGAGGGGGGGAGTGTTTTTAATCGGCAGGGTCGGCCCTACCAGGCATTAAGGCTGGTTTAATATGATTGATCCTGCTGACAGATAGCGTTTAAAGGTCTTGTCCCACAAAAAATATTCTAAATTTTTCAAACCAGCCCCTGAATCTGAATTTGAATAATTTTGTAATGAAGTAATGAAACATTTAGTATAGCCGCTGAGCTATTCACGGAAACTATCCGTACAGCGCCACCTGCTGTTTGCTCTTTTTCTAATTTCTCTGTCCTGCTCACTGAGATGGAAGGGCATGCTCAATGCCATCCTTCAACTGCCACCAAGTGCAGCAGGAAGGACACCCCCCTGAAATAAATCTAGCAGAGCAATTAATGAGGAGCTTTCTGGATCCATGTGAGGTACAGGGCTGGTTGTACCTTTGTTAGAGATTGTCATGTGCTATATGATCTCTTATTTTCATCTTTCTGCATTAATCACGGCATCGCCCCTTTAAGGACCTTCTTTCCTACTGCTGAAGTGTCACCTTGTGAGGTGCGCTTTCAGCATCAGCATCACTTTTTTTTTATAACCAAGATTGTACATAATCTGTCCTTTCATGTACATGTGGATGCACCGTTCTTCACGTGTGCTGCTCTTCACCACTACAGCGCCACCTTGTGGGTAAATTATCATGAAGGTTTTGTTTCAGGTTTTTCTTTTTTTCAGTATGCAGCATTTATCCCGTTGCTGACGTGAGCCTCATGAGATCCTGACGTTTTCTTATTCTCTTCCTGATAGTGTCTAGAGGAAAGGTGCCATAGATTGGCGGATTTTCTCTGGTGAGTGGAGGCGTTCTATGAAGGAGACCTGCTGGTTTACATATCGCCGTATTCTCCCTTTAGATCCCGGCTCTCTCCGAGGCTGCATTGTATTTCAGACTCGCAGTTATCAAGGCCCGCTGAGACTTTATCTGGATCCCCATGGGAACTCCTAGCAGTTCTTACCGTCATTCTCCTCTGCTATTGAAAAGCGGCATTTTCAGACTGACACGGCTCTTATCGCCTGGATAGAAAAAACGCGAATGTGCTGGATTTCACATATCCGGACGCCATCAGGCTGCACATCGGGATGATTTTCCTTTTAGAGAGTCCTGCGCTGGAGGACGTGAGATCACCTGACACTGTCAGCGACTTATCTGACGTTCTTTTCCTAGATTGCTCTGGCTGGAATTATTCTGGCACGCCCCCATAGATTGCTGGGACATAGGCTGTCCTAATTATAAGAAATAAGTGAAAAATAATAATTTCTTTTTGTGCCCTTCCGCAATGCAGTGGACCTATGGATTTGCTCATCCTGGGCCTCCTGTTTCACGAACAGATTGCATTTATGGAGTATATGGAGGGGACAGGAGAGATTTCACACGACGTAACATTTTTGTGTTATGCCATTCAGGGTTTATAGAAAGTTGCATTACATTAAAATTCTTGTGCTCATTAGATTGCGCAGCGTTTCTTGGGGTACTTTCACGTTGCTGGATTCCGGCAATCTATATGCAAATGTGTACCATTTGTAGACGGATCCGTATCCGGATCTGTCTCACAAATGCATTGCAATACCAGATCCGTCTCTCTAGTTGTCATCTGAAAAAACGGATCCGGTATTTATCTTTTTCACATTTTTTAAGGTATGTGCAGACCGGAAGAGCGGATCCGTCAATGCGGTAATTTTAATGCCGGATCCGGCACTAATACATTTCAATGGAAATTATTGCCGGATCCGGCATTCCGGCAAGTGTTCCAGAATTTTGGGTGGAGAAAATACCCCAGCATGCCAAAAAACGTAAGACAGACTGAACTGATGCATTCTGAACGGATTCCTCTCCATTCAAAATGCATTAGGATTAACCTGATCCGTTTTTTCCCCCCGTTATTAACCCCCCAGGACGGAACTCAATAACTGAAAAGAATAACGCTAGTGTGAAAGTACCCTTAGATTACACCCTCAGGTTACTTGTGCATGTCGTGACCCATCTGCAGGTTTAACTGAACGCCGTGATGTTCCAGCGAGAAACTCTGCATCTAAAACTCTTGACAACTGGTATTTGCGGTTTGAAGAGGTCGGGATCCACATCCAGATCGGCCTCATTCAATGGGACTAACGCTGGGTTCACGTCATGTTTTTGGCCTATGTTTTATGTATACCTGGGGGGGGGGGTGTGTGCAAAAGGGAAGTTTACTACGCTTTTATATATATATTAGATTGGACCTCTACGTTGATGGATGCCACTGGCGTCTGTTTTACCTATCTATTTTTTTAACGTGATGTGACCCCAGCCTACGCCATATGTTCTCAGGTGCATCTAGGGGACAATATCTGTGATATCCCGCATTATACAGAGCACTTTACAGCAACGCTCATTTTGCCTACAACACCCCCCCCCCCCCGCGCATGCGGCATAAAGTTTGTGCTTGGAGTTAAAGGTGTTATCCGGTAAAAAATTTTGATGACCTATACCGAGGATAGGTCATCGATATCAGACTGGTGGGGATCTGACACCCGGGACCCCCACCGATCAGCTATTAGAAGAGGTCGGGCGCTCAGAGCGAGCCACGGCCTCTTCCTAGAGCCCTGGAGAGTGCAGCGGCTCCCTGAAACAGCTGATCAGCGGGGGGTGGCGGGACTCGGGCCCCCGATGTGATCATGATAACCTATCCTGGGGATAGGTCATCCTTCTATATTACTGGACAATCCCTTTAAGGGTGCGTGTCCTACCTAAACAATGGGGCCCTAAAGTGAACAGGGAAGTCACTCCTCTCTACTCTGCATTCATTGCTATGGGACTTCTGTAAATACTTGAGCAAATGCGCTCGGCTGTTTTTGGAACTGCCATAGCCGTCAATGGAGGGTGACGGTTCATACATGACTTGCTCTCCAGTTACTTCAAGGCCCTGTTCTGGAGATAGAAGTTGGTCCCAGAGGTGAGACCCTCAGCTATCAGACTTTTATGGTATATTCTGTGTTGATAGGTCATAAATATGCGGGATGGGACAGTCCCTTTAAGTGTTTTTTTTTTTTCTCCCCTAACAAACTTTTGCCTGCTGCTGAAACTTTAATTATACCAGACAAAACTTTTAAAGCAGTTGTCCCATTGCAGATTGGGGATCGCTGGGGGTCTGATTGCTAAGGGCCCGCGTTCCCCCATTTGAATGGAGCGGAGGACATGTTCTTGCACTGCCACTCCCTTCAGCTCTTTGGGGCTGCCGGAGATAACTGAGCTCTTGTACTTGGCTATCTCCGGTAGTCCCATAGAGTTGCATGGATTGGTGGGCACGCATACATGTCTGCCTCTCCGTTCAAGCAGAGGAACGAGGGTGCCCGTTCTCATGATCAGTGGGCAGGGGTGCACCACCAATGAGGCCAGGTGAGGCGATCGCTTCAGGCAGCACCGGGGGGCAGCAGAAGGGCTATTGGCAATGAGCGCTTTCATTGTGGCAGAGGGGCTAGGTTAAGAAATTGGCATGGGGGGGAAGGGCCGTCTCAATTTTTGCCTCCGGCAGCAGAAAGGCTAGGTGGGGGCCCCAGTGGCTGGACCACTGCTGACCAGACATCTATCTACAGGACAGAGGATACGTTCTTGCAGGGCTCGACAAATCCCAGGCGCCAGGTCGCCATGGCGACCAGGAATTTGGTCCTGGCGCCTGGGTATTTGTCAGCCCGTTTTCTCAGGTGCCGGGCGCAGGGCCGACGCGGACTAGGAGCGCCGGCCCCCTCATGCTGCAGCCGCCCGAGCGCTCTATAGAGAGCCTCAGGCGGCTGCAGCACTGCCCGGGCTGGCGCTGTCCATGAGGGCGCACCGCCCGGGCACAGCATGAAGAGAGGAGCTGACAGGAGGGGAGCGTCAGCGCTCCCTCCTGTCAGTCCTCATTGTAGCGTGGCCGAAGCCGGTCCACGGTACAGGAGCATCTGTCTCCTGTACCGGACGGACTGACATGAAGTGCGCACACAGTGTGCACTTCCTGTCAGTCCGCCCGGGTACAGGAAACTAAAGCTCCTGTACCCGGGAGAAAGTGAATGACAAGGAGGGGAGGGGGAGGGAGAAAGTGAATGACAAGGAGGGGGAGAGGGAGAAAGTGAATGACAAGGAGGGGGGAGGGAGAAAGTGAATGACAAGGAGGGGGAGGAGGGAGAAAGTGAATGACAAGGAGGGGGAGGGAGAAAGTGAATGACAAGGAGGGGGAGGGAGAAAGTGAATGACAAGGAGGGGGAGGGAGAAAGTGAATGACAAGGAGGGGGAGGGAGAAAGTGAATGACAAGGAGGGGGAGGGAGAAAGTGAATGACAAGGAGGGGGAGGGAGAAAGTGAATGACAAGGAGGGGGGAGGGAGAAAGTGAATGACAAGGAGGGGGAGGGAGAAAGTGAATGACAAGGAGGGGGGAGGGAGGAAAGTGAATGACAAGGAGGGGGAGGGGGAAGGGAGAGGGAGAAAGTGAATGACAAGGAGGGGGAGGGAGAAAGTGAATGACAAGGAGGGGGGAGGGAGAAAGTGAATGACAAGGAGGGGGGAGGGAGAAAGTGAATGACAAGGAGGGGGGAGGGAGAAAGTGAATGACAAGGAGGGGGAGGAGAAAGTGAATGACAAGGAGGGGGAGGGAGAAAGTGAATGACAAGGAGGGGGAGGGAGAAAGTGAATGACAAGGAGGGGGGAGGGAGAAAGTGAATGACAAGGAGGGGGAGGGAGAAAGTGAATGACAAGGAGGGGGAGGGAGAAAGTGAATGACAAGGAGGGGGGAGGGAGAAAGTGAATGACAAGGAGGGGGAGGGAGAAAGTGAATGACAAGGAGGGGGGAGGGAGAAAGTGAATGACAAGGAGGGGGAGGGAGAAAGTGAATGACAAGGAGGGGGGAGGGAGAAAGTGAATGACAAGGAGGGGGGAGAAAGTGAATGACAAGGAGGGGGAGGGAGAAAGTGAATGACAAGGAGGGGGGGAGAAAGTGAATGACAAGGAGGGGGGGAGAAAGTGAATGACAAGGAGGAGGGGGAGAAAGTGAATGACAAGCGTGGGGGAGAGAAAGTGAATGACAAGGGGGGAGAAAGTGAATGACAAGAGGGGGGAGAGAAAGTGAATGACAAGAGGGGGGTGAGAGAAAGTGAATGACAAGGGGGAAAGTGAATGACAAGAGGGGGGTAGAGAAAGTGAATGACAAGGGGATTGACAAGACGGACCCCTCTGCCCTCTCCTCCGGACCCTGTGCCCTCCTCCGGACCCCTGTGCCCTCCCTCCATTATGGGGGCCCTATATACTCGCACATTATGGGGGGCACTATGGAAAACAGGGGTAGGAACACTATGGGGGCATCTACTGGGGGCCCTATGTACTGGCATGCATTATTGGGGGGCTCTATAGAGAAGTGGGGGGGGAGGAGCACTATGGGGGCATCTATTGGGAGCTTTATGACGCGGCTCCGCCTGGCTCCTAACTTTTTTAGCTGGCTCCTAGATTCAAAGGAAATTTGTCAAGCCCTGCGTTCTTGTAATGTGGGACCCTATTAAGTAAGATAAATGACATAGCTTGCTACAGATAGGCCCCTTTTCACATCTGCGTTTTTGCTTTCCGTCCTAGAGTTCCATCCTCGGGGCTCTAGGACGGAAAGATACTGATCAGGATTATCCCAATGCATTCTGAATGGATAGGAAACCGTTCAGGATGCATCAGGATGTCTTCAGTTCAGTATGTGAACGTTTTTTGGACGTTGACAAAACCGTAGCATGCTGCGGATTCGTCTCCGTCCAAAAATCCGGAAGACATGCCGTAACGCCGATCCGGAATTAATGCCCATTGAAGTGCATTAATCCGGATCGGGCATTCAGCTAAACGTCGTTTCGGTGCATCGCTGGACCCGACGTTTAGCTTTTGTGAATGGTTACCATGGCAGCAAGGACGCTAAAGTCCCGGCTGCCATGGTAAAGTGTAGTGGGGAGGCAGGGAGAAGATACTTACCGTCCGTGCGGCTCCTGAGTCCCGGGGTGCTCCACAATGACGTCAGAGCGCCCAATGAGCATGGATCACATGATCCATGCCGCGTAGGGCGCTCTGACATCATTGTGGAGCGCCCCGGGAGCTGCACGGACGGTAAGTATCTGCTCCCCCGCTCCCCACTACTTACTATGGCAACCAGGACTTTAGTAGCGTCCTGGCTGCCATGGTTACCTGAAAGCATATTGAAGACTGATCAGTCTTCAAATGCTTTCAGTTGTCTTGCGCTGTGCCGGATCCGGCGGGCATTTCCGGCGACGGAAGTGCACGACGGATCCACACAACGCAAGTGTGAAAGAGGTCTTAGCAGACACACCGTGAGCACATGATAAGACACTAGAATTATAAATGGCAGAAGGTATGTGGGGGCTATGTCACAGATTTAACCTCAGGTTCTGGTTCCATCTTCCATCATCTTGCTGTATACAGCACATTTATATCGTCCTGAAGCAGTGCAGACCATGCAGATTTGACAGGTTTAGAAGACCCACTACCGGGCGAAGCGCCTCTGTCTTGAAGTAAAGCGGCTCCTTTTATAGTAGTAGAGGGCCGAGCGCTCGGGATTTCAGCAGACACATGAGTAATTCGGTGAGAGTTATTGCACTTTCCCTGCGAGCCGCTTCTTCTGCGTACAGAAGCCAGCACTTTCACATGGAGATGCTGGGCTCTGGCCAAGGTGGGCGGCAGGACTTCATCTGGGACCATGTAGAGCCAGTGACAGTGACCTGTCTCATGACCTCTTCAGCACTGGTTCCACGGGTCTCCTCAGGCTTCCTGAGAGATTTGGCTTTTAGGTACAGCCATAGCCCTTACACACACTAGGGCTCTACCCTCAACTAGCTCACCAAGCCGTAGCCTCTCGCTTCCTCTGGCCTCCACAGCATACAATATAAAACTCCTAAAAAGACGGAAGAGCACAAAACATCAAAAAATGCTTACGCGTTTCAGGCTACACCAGCCCTTTTTGAAAGCAGGCTAGTGTAGCCTGAAACGCGTAAGCCATTTTTATAGCTTTGTACTCTTTTATCAGTACAGGATCTGGATTTACGACTTGCAGTGCTGGATTTCGTATCTTATAGCCCATAAGTAGTTTTGGTAACCTTTACAGTGCCTGTCGTAATATTCTCTATTCTAATGTGTCTGATTTATGTAGGAGGTGTGTTGCCCAGTGCGGCATGAAGACACAACGGCCCTGATTTATCAAGGGGGACAATTTGACAATTGTCTGCTTGTGTAAAGGTAAGGGTCTGGGAGCCCAATTTATGAAAGTGGGGCATAGCACATGTTAAATTTAGCACAGGCAGACTATCAGACTAAGGCCTCATTCACCTGTCCGTGATACGCTGGTCAGTGATTTATCCGTGAACAATCAGTGTTTTGTCCGTGTTGACATTTTCAGCTGTCTGCGTGTCATCCGTGGTCCACGGACCGTGTATAGCGAAAAAACTAATTTTCATACCATCTCCTCTTAATGGTCCGTGAAAAACGAATAAAACATGGATGGCATCCGTGATACGTGTGTGTTTTTCACGGACCCATTGACTATAATGGGCGTGATGGATCCGTAAACGGACAGAATAGGGCATGCTTCCATGCTAAAACACTGATGTGTGAGTGCACACATTAAAATGAATGGGTACGTCTGCTGTCTGGGACGCAGTTGAGATCATTTTTCAAGACATTGCCCATGAAATGTAAGGCCAAAAACCGACGTGCTCCACAGGAACGCCCACAAACTGCTGCATTTCTGAAGGTTTCTTGGCAGGACCAAACATGTCGCAAAGTAAATCGCAGAGAAATCGCAACTCAATCCAGAATAAAGACCAAACCAGTTTGATAAATCTCCCCCAATGGGTTTTCCTAGAGAACCAGCCCTTTGCCGGTAGGGAGCAGTAGCTCTTCATCATACTGCTCCTCCGGCGAAGGTAGCTCCTTTCTAGAGACTGGAATATTGTATATAACCGTAATATACCTGGGTCAAGGTACTAAGACACAGGTGCGCCCCTATAGCTAGACCCCCCTCTGCCCATTTTTGGACCTTCTAGTCACTCGCAATAGAGAATTTTGACCAAAGATCCAAACATTTGATGGGAAGAATACTCTAGCGACATCCACTATAGCGCCTTTATTGGTTTTCCCCAGATCCTAAGGCTTGTTTTTTTTTTTGCGGACAGCACATTTACCCACATTTGTATTTTTTGCATATCTGTGGGACTGTCCAGCCAATTCTTCTCCACATTTCTATTGATGGGATTTAGAAAATGCGGGAATGCACATGGAAGGTATCTGTATCTTGCGTATCTGTTGTTTGAGGGACAAGATAGGGACGTGACCATGTGCATGAAGCCTAAATGACATAAAAATCTGCATTGTTAGGCAGAGGTGCAGGCCCTTTCTCCTACTGATCAATTTGGGTGTCAGTTTTCACTGTATGTCTAGCTTTATATTCATGGGAAAGGAAGCCCCTTGCAGGGGCGGCGCAGTGTAATTACAAGTACACACACCTTTCAAGTGAATGGAAGGAGCCGACGAGACTTCTGCGACGACGGGCAGTGTAATGAGGAGGAAGTAGCGCACGCATAGAGCTCCGCCTCCTCTTCAAACAACTGGGATGTCGGACCCCTGCCGATCAGATATTGATGGCCTATCCTGAGGATAGGCCATCAATATATACTGTCTGCACAACCCCTTTAGGCTGTGAATTGGTTGAGTACATTTCCATGGCCTGCTAGTCTAACGTTATATGGTAGAGCTCTGCTCTCAGGATTTCTCCTGCATGCATTTCTGAAATATGTTTTAGAAGAAAAGTGGAAATACGGAGTTTTTTTTTTTTTAGATGTATTTGCATGGGATAACCTGTAGGTGTCAGTGTTGATGCTCTTGTCTGTGAAATCCGGCACATTTGTAAGGCTACTTTCACACTAGCGTTTTTACTGGATCCGGTTCCGTTACTGATAATACAACCATCTGCATCCGTTATGAACGGATCCGGTTGTATTATCTTTAACATCGCCATACCCGTTTTCTATTGTCAGATTGTGTCAGAGAAAAGTTTTGCTCCACATCCCAGCACGGAAAGCAAACTACAGCATGCTGCGGTGTGCTCTCCGGTATGAGAACGGAACGGAATACATTTTGGAACATTCCGTTCAGTTCCGTTTTGTCCCTATTGACAATGAATGGGGACAAAACTGAAGCGTTTTTTTTCCCGATATTGAGACCCTATGACGGATCTCAATACCGGAAAATATTAACGCTAGTGTGAAAGTAGCCTAAGGCATTTATTGGTATCGGAGGACAAATTGCAGAATGTTTAATTCTCTCCACATACGAATTTTCAGGGATCTCAAGTCTCCTGGACGTTCAGGGAGTCTCCCGGTATTAGATAGCTGCTCCCTGACGCCCGCATGTGAAACAATATATCCCGGAAAGGTTTACGCGCAGTAAACCTTTCCGGCAACCTGTAGCAGTGTCCCCTTCTTGGCCGTTCCTCTGACTCCTCGAGAAGTCCGACTGGTGACGTCACGTCCTATGACTTGCCAGTCGGAGCTCTAGCCCACCGGCAGGTACTGCGCATGCGCCAGCCTTACTCGAACTACTGCGGCTGCGCAGCATCACATGCCACTGTCAGAAGCCTCGATTCCCCTCATTGCGCCGTCACCCAGGCATAGTAGAAAGTTCTTTTTGGTCATACATTATATAATGTTTCACTATGTTTTGTTCACGTTATACTGCATCAGTACAGTAACCTTGTTATATGTTATGTTCTGCATATGTTTGGAAAATGTAATAAAAAGTTCGTAAAAAAAAAAAAAAAAAAAAAACCTCCCTGAAAGGAGAAGTTCACCTCCCTGCTCCCTGAAATGAGTTTTCGCAGCTTGGGATGTCTGGATTTTAGGGCATATACAGCTATAGTCACACATGCATAGGAGTGGCTACAAATGAGGGGTGAGTATCAGTCTGTCCGTTATGTCTCTTCTAACTTATGGATCTGCTTCTGGCTTTGAGTAAAAATTAAAAACTGCAGATATGAATCCGACCTTAGAGATCAGACCTGACGCTGGTGGTATAGCTGACCTGAGAAAGTGCTGGTCCTGAGGATCTCCTGCGGGTGGCACTGTGACCTGGACCATGAGATGGTACATTACGTGCAGCTTCCAGGATACACACACGCTATGTGCTCTCATTATTCTCTGTTACCGTGCAGATGAATATTAAATATATCCGTTTTTCCACAGTTTTCGTTTATTTTCCCACACATAGACAGGCGTGTGTATGTATGTTCACGTACTCGTGTGAATATCAGCATCAAACAGATAACTCTGTCTCATATTTTAGGCACATACAGTAACCTACCTGAATGAGTGTAAGAGGAACCCCGAGTGCCCAAAGGAAACCTAGGAGAACATATAGACTCCATGCAAATGTTGTCCTTGGTTGGATTTAGACTCGAGACCCCAGCGAGGCAAAGCACCAGTCCTGAGCCACCTATTGCCTATAATATATATATCATATTTTTCGCCCTATAAGACGCACCTGCCCATGAGACACACCTAGGTTTTAGGAGAAAAATAAGAAAAAAATATTTTTCATTAGACTTCAGACCCCCAATGTTTATAAGACCCCCAATCAGACCTCAGATCAGACTCCCAATGTGAAAAAGACCCCCATTATGATTTCAGATCAGACCCCCATTCAGATCTCAGATCAGACCCCCATGTTAATCAGACTTCATAGCCGGCAAAAAAAAAATCAATGCTGCTGCCGCTTCTGGGTTCTTCCTGGTCTTCCCGCTGTGACCGTGACAGGAAGTCGCACAGCGTGAGGTCACAGAGCGCCGATGTCCTCACACTGTGCACAGGTCACTTCACAGCGTGCAGAGCCCTGCAGGAGAAGACCAGGAAGCGGTGAGTGCAGAGCCAGCACAAGGAGCGCTGCATTCACCGCTCCCTGGTCCTCCGGTTCTAATGAGCGAGCCCATAATGGAAGCAGTCATTAGTATTCGCCCCATAAGACCCAGCGACAGCGTCTCAGCTTTGTACCAGTACAGACCCCGGGGGCCTCTCTATAGTGGGGCTGCCATTAATAATCAACTATCTTTGAATCTGCTCCTTCCCTGGCTGAGCTGAGATCGTATCTCTGGGTAACATGGCTTTGAGGCATTTGTATATATTTCATATTACAAACGGGCTTTGAAGCGCGTCTGCAGTTCCTCATACTGAATGTTTGTATTTCCTAATTAATTCAAGTTAATTTTTCCCTTGGTGCTTGTATATTTGAACACTGCTCAGTGCCAAGATAAGGGATCCTGTATGTTTGTACAATAGGTGGTAAATGCAGTGTTTGACAGGCATCGCTTGCCTCTCCTCTGTACCCGGTGTCCCAAGTGAGACTGATCTCTATTCAGAGATGCTGCACAATCTCATGTATTATTCACATTTTACTCTATAAAGGAGTTATCCCATCTACCAACATTATTGCAATGATTTAGATTTTTTTTTTTAACCTGTAAATGACCTAGAAATTAAAGGGGTATTCCAGTTTGCATCAACACCCTTTAAAATCGTCATTTATGAAGGTAGCTGTCATTTTGTGATGTATTTCTGTTACCTTTATTGCTCCTTTCGTCCGTTTTGGGCTGTGGTCATATGACTATGTCCCTACGGCTCTTTCTTATTGCCTGTGTGGTTCTGTCCATGGGCGGGGCAGTGATAGGGGAGTGTCTATGTAAATAGCCTGGTGGGCGGAGCTATAAACTAGTTAGAAGGAGCAATGCATCATGGGTTTGGCTGGATACAGCAACAGGAACTTTTGCCTACAGGATAGAAAGAAATCCGAGGGACTTGTCTACACGATGGAAACGGGTCAGACGAGTCCAAATTGGGGAAAAATAAAAAGCATGGAGAAGATGTACATGAGGTAAGCCGCTACATGAGCATATCCGGTAAAAACCACATTAATCCCTAAAAACCCCTTTAAGGTTATTTTTTATATCCTGTGTGAAGTATTATTATGCAGTGCTCCTCGGGTTATGACCATTGGAAGTTGGAAATATTGTAACCTGAGACCATACTCTATGGGAAACTAGCATCTAGTTCTAAAGACTCTCAAATGTCACCGCAAAATAAGAAAAAATGTGGGATTTCAAAATTAATTAGATAAGTAATAAAGATAAATCAAGTACTTACATATAACAGAAAAAGCTGCTGGACGCTACTGTATAATTCACTTTCTGTGGTGAGGACAGGAGCTTCTTCAGGAGATCATGGATGGTACCGAGTGTACCAGGAAGGTGGAGCCCGAAGGGTGAACTTGATGGACGTGTCTTTCTTTTTTTTCAGCCTATGTAAGCATGGAACGAAAGGATCCAACTGCGCCATACTTACCAACATTTCAGTTGGTAAAATGGGGGCATATAAGCCCTGCCCCTGGGAAGGCCCAGTCCCCTCCTGGGAACACCCATTTAAGGGCTCATGGACACGACCGTTCCGCAAAACATGGATCCACAAAAAATACAGATGACGTCCGTGTGCATTCCGTATTTTGCAGAACAGAACAGCTGGCCCCTAATAGAACAGTCCTATCCTTGTCTGTAATACGGACAATAATAGGACATGTTCTATATTTTTGCGGAACAGACATACGGAAATGGAACGCACACGGGTTTTTTGTGGACCCGTTGAAATGAATTGTTCTGCATATGATCCACAAAAACAAACGGAACGCACATGGAAAGAAAGTACGTTCGTGTGGAAAGAAAGTACGTCTTGGAAAATCAGGGCCAGCCCATCAAATTCGGGACAGTTGCAGGCTATGCTACACCGATCCTTCTCTCCACCGATATCTGCTATCTGGGAGAGTTATAAGGCTCCCATACACATGAGACAATCCGCTGGTCGTCACCCATCTAATGTGTATGGTCAGCTGACTCTAGGTAAAGTTTTCCTATAATGCGACCAATAACGATCATACTGATCTGTGGTATCAAAATGTTTAGATGTGGTCTCGTTCTTGAATCTTTAGGCCCAGGCTACACAGCAACCGAAATATGTCCAAAGCCATTGGGGCGTCATTTATCAAAACTGGTGTAAAGTAGAACTGGCTTAGTTGCCCACAGCAGCCAATCAGATTCCTCCTTTCATTTTTCAGAGCTCCCTTGGAAAATGACACGTGGCATCTGATTGGTTGCTATGGGCAGCTAAGCCAGTTTTCCTTTACACTAGATTTGATAAATCTCCCGCTTATTCTTTATTATCTTAATACATCACGGAAAAAAAACCTCTTGGTTCTCCTCTCCGGCACTATGACATTTTCTAGGGAAAGTAGAGCATTCTGTGTCATGTAGTAAGCACTATGGGGGAGATTTATCAAAACACGTTTTTGTTCGTGCAGCACAGTGAGATATTTAGATACTTTGCTCGCCTTGTTTTATAGTGAAGGTGCGTCTGTTACTTGCTAGGTGTTAGGCTACATTTACACGTCCGTGTGTGTTTTGCGGATCCATCGCCGGTACTCTCATAGAAAATGCCTTTTCTTGTCCGCAATTGCGGCAAGAATAGGACATGTTCTATATTTTTCGGGAACACGATTGCAGACCCGGAAGTGCGGATCCGCAATTGCGGACCTGGGCGGGACATCGTCTGTCCCCATTGAAATTAATGGGTCCACAATTCCGTTCCCCAAAATGCGGAACAGAATTACGGACGTGTGAATGGAGCCAAATTTCTCTGTAGTACTCTTTGCTCCATTTTCTAAGGGTACTTTCACACTAGCGTTTTGGATTCCGTTTGTGAGATCCGTTTCAGGGCTCTCACAAGCGGTCCAAAACGGATCAGTTAAGCCCCAATGCATTCTGAATGGATAAGGATCCGTTCAGAATGCATCAGTTTGGCTCAGTTCTGCCTCTATTCCGTTTTGGAGGCGGACACCAAAACGCAGCATGCAGCATTTTGGTGTCCATCTGAAGAGGCGGAGCCTAACGGATCCGTTTTTTTTTACAATGTAAGTCAATGGTGACGGATCCGTTGTCAGTGACACAATATGGTGCATTTGAAAACGGATCCGTTCCCCATTGACTTTCAATGTAAGTCAAAACGGATCCGTTTTGGACTTTGTCATTTTTCTTTAAAGCTAATGCAAACGGATCCGTTCTGAACGGATACAAACGTTTGCATTATATTTGCGGATCCGTCTGTACAAATAAACAGACGGATCCGCACCAACGCTAGTGTGAAAGTACCCTAAGTAACCGGTGTTTCGGTGTAACATGCCATATGGGCTAGGTTCAAACTTTCTGCCGGAGCTCATTGTATCCGGCATAGCTGGAACGGCCCGGAGCACTGCTAGGCCATATTGACTATATTAGGGCCTAAAGAGGAACTGGCTTGTTTCCGGCATTAATGCCATGATTTGGCAGACAAAAAACGGCCCCTGCGGCGTTTCTTGTCCAGCTGATGCCACCACTAAATAAGCCAGACCCCAGCCGTCTGTTGGAACAGCCTGCCGGAAGGTTTTAACGCTAGTGTGAAACTAGCCTCAGTTTTCTCTAATTATAACTCGTCAGGAACCCCTGAATCATCGCCCAATTTTTCCAACCACCATCCTAATCTCGGATCTCTTTAGACGCGCCAATAAAATAAACCTACTATTACAGCCAGCCGCCTCTGTTCCATTAAGATACAGCACTGTCATTTCTTTCTTCCTCAGCACTGTTGAGTCGTGGGAGCGAGACTTGGGTGACGGCCAAAATAATTTCCCAAACGGCGACAGAAGCGTCAGTACAAAAAGGAGATAATATCTCATCCGTGCATTAGATCCCTGGAGATAGTCAGCATTGTTACTTTTCGTAAGCAGCCGCTTCTGATTTTCGGAAAGAGAAAGGATATCCAGCTAATTTTATACCCACAGGTAGCTGGTTGGGATTGGGCAGACGCAATGAAATATTCAGAGACCTTGTAATTAAAGTTGTAGTCTCACCTGATCGGGCGAGGAAGGATGAAATGTCATCTGCTCACTTTCTTATCTGACCCGGTCACCGGGATGTTTTTACAAATCACAGCTGGTGCCCATACAGGTAGCGGTAGCCTTTCACATAATCAGGAACCCCTATTTTAAAGCAAATGACTTCCGTTTTCCAAGCAGTTTTTTGACCAAGCAGCTGGTACAAAGTGAATACACGTTCCACATGTTTCACTTGTAGAAGACGCCCCGGCCAAAAGCTGACCACTCACGTCCGCGTGATGCTGCGTGCTGCGTGGTAGTGGATGAATTTTTGTGCCCATCCTTATTTTTACTTCGGGCTTATCCAGATGGCACAACCTGTAGGGCGGCTCATGGAGTCCCTGCAGCTATATATCCTAGAGCCATAGACTCTAGTGACTCTGGACTGTGGCATTTGATGGAGCATGCCACCATTTTTTAAAAATAGAGCCTGTGTTGGTCCCATGTTCATATGTGTCCGCATTGCTGAGCAAAATGATGTTTTAATATGAGCCTCTAGGAGCAACAGGGGCGTTGCTGTTACTCCTAGAGGCTCTGCTCTCTCTGCATCTGTCACACCCCCTGCACTTTGATTGACAGGGCCAGACAGTGCAAACGTCATCACATCTACATGTATTTACAGACATGGCAGAGTGCGCCAAAAACTACATTTTACGTCAATTTTCCAGATGACCACTGCAAGAACATTTATTTTGTGGTATACTTTTTTTTTTTTTAACTGTAGAGCCCTACAGCGTACATCTATAGGGTGTGACATACTTCGGAGGTATACGTGGGGAAATAGTTTGCATACCTCCAAGGATAATCTTTCTTAATATGTTTATCATGTATTGTGTATACCTGGTGTTGATAACTGACATGCCTGTCCACTGAATCTCTCCCTTTGTCAGACCCTTAAAGGGGTATTCCAGTTTGGCAATTTTTAGCATTAGTTGACAGGAAACAACACATTATCGCTTAGGGTACTTTCACACTAGCGTTTGTGCGGATCCGTTTGTTTATTTGTACAGACGGATCCGCACCTCTAATGCAAACGTTTGTATCCGTTCAGAACGGATCCGTTTGCATTAGCTTTAAAGAAAAATGACAAAGTCCAAAACGGATCCGTTTTGACTTACATTGAAAGTCAATGGGGAACGGATCCGTTTTCAAATGCACCATATTGTGTCACTGACAACGGATCCGTCCCCATTGACTTACATTGTAAAAAAAAAACGGATCCGTTAGGCTCCGCCTCTTCAGACGGACACCAAAATGCTGCATGCTGTGTTTTGGTGTCCACCTCCAAAACGGAATAGAGGCGGAACGGAGCCTAACTGATGCATTCTGAACGGATCCTTATCTATTCAGAATGCATTGGGGCTTAACTGATCACAAATGATGTGCTGGATGTTTGTGCAAGATCCCATAGAAAACTATGAACTGAACCAGATAGCTGGTCAAATGTGTAGGGGGCCTAATAGTGATTGTTTATCTGTAATGTCCGTTTTCCTACACTCCGTTGTGGTCACATGACATTTTTTGCTGTGCTGGTTCCCTATCCTGATGACATCACTACATCTGAGGCGTGTTGTTTTCCTATCCTGATGACATCACTACATCTGTTGTGTGTTTTTTCCCTGTCCTGATGTCATCACTACATCTGAGGCATGTTTTTTCCCTGTCCTGATGACATCACTACATCTGAGGCGTGTTAGTTTCCTATCCTAGTGACATCACTACATCTGAGGTGTGTTGTTTTCCTATTCTGATGACATCACTACATCTGTTGTGCGTTTTTTCCCTGTCCTGATGTCATCTATACATCTGAGGCGTGTTTGTTCCCTGTCCTGGTGATATCACTACATCTGAGACGTGGTGGTTTCCTATCCTGGTGACATCACTACATCTGAGGGGTGTTGGTTCCCTATCCTGATGACATCACTACATCTGAGGGGTGTTGGTTTCCTATCCTGGTGACATCACTACATCTGAGGGGTGTTGGTTCCCTATCCTGATGACATCACTACATCTGAGGGGTGTTGGTTTCCTATCCTGGTGACATCACTACATCTGAGGGGTGTTGGTTCTCTATCCTGATGACATCACTACATCTGAGGGGTGTTGGTTCCCTATCCTGATGACATCACTACATCTGAGGTGTGTTGGTTCCCTATCCTGGTGACATCACTACATCTGAGGGGTGTTGATTCCCTATCCTGATGACATCACTACATCTGAGGGGTGTTGGTTCCCTATCCTGATGACATCACTACATCTGAAGCGTGTTGGTTCCCCATCCTGATGACATCACTACATCTGAGGCGTGTTGGTTCCCTATCCTGATGACATCACTACATCTGAAGCGTGTTGGTTCCCTATCCTGATGACATCACTACATCTGAGGCGTGGCAAGGCTTGTTAGGCTTTGCCTTGTTAACACATCATCATTGACCTTGCCTCTAAGATCCATGTTCTGTTCATTCTCCTGGACCCTGCTCTGTAGCTGTGATGTCAGCAGTGATGCCATATATTAGGGGTGGGGTTCTTCAAGAAGTGCTTCAAGCAGGCTTGGATCTGTAATGTTCGAGCTGGGAGTAGGAAAGGCAGAGACCTGATGCTCCAGACTCTCCCCGTCACTCTTGAGGCGGGATGTAAACACAGGGCATGGGTCCCAGATTGTAATCACTCAGAACTTCATTATCATGCACATGACCGTGATTTGGGTCCGCATCCGAGCCGCATTTTTTTCTGGTTGGATGCGGACCCATTCACTTAAAAGGGGCCACAAAAGATGCGGACAGCAATCTGTGTGCTGTCCGCATCTGCACGTCCGTTCCGTACCGTGGACAAGGATAGGATTGCTCTACTGAGGGCCGGACGTTCCGTGAAATGCAAAATGCACACAGCTGGCATCCGTGTTTTGCAGATCCGCAATTTGCGGACCACAAGACGGACATGGTCTTATGCATGAGGCCTTATATAATGCAGTAAGGTTGAAGGCAGGTGTATTTTTATTTTTTTGTGTAAGTGGTAAACCACTTGAATAGAATGAAATGTTTCTAGTAAGTAAGGGGGTCATATATTAACTTGAAATACACCTATATTAGGCGCATTTCAGGCACAGATTGCGGCGCAATGGTTAGTAGTGCCGCAATATGCGACTTTCCCCCGCTCACCCCACGTCGAAAAAAGGTTTTTCCAGAGGTGCTTGATACTGAACAGCGCCATCCAATGGATAAATTATCACAGTGCAGAGACAGAACCGTTTGGCATGAAGGTATATTCCGCATGCAATATCTGTCATGTTTCAGAGTCCGTACTGTTTGTGGCTATGACGTATGTGACAAGTGCCATGTGGGTAACGCTCGTTCCCGATAATACACATAATAGGACCTGCATTTTAATTTCTCAGCATTAAACTAAGATTATCTTTTGAGCGACCCAGCTGAGAAACCTCCACAAAGAGCCTTTTGTTCCTGAACTTTTCAACTCTCGCTTAAAGCCAATATCAATAGTAAATACCTACAAGGAAGTCTCTGTAATTAGCTTTACATATCGAGCACCAAAGTCCGGCTCTGGCACACGGCAGGTGGCGAGGCACTTCAGGAGGCATCAGCTGTCTCAGTCCATGTGCCTGCTTATCAGATCCATTAGGGTGAGCCCACACGTAGCAGGCGGCAGCTGCGGTTTTATTTGCAAGTCGTGGCGGTTTTCAAACTTGGCAGATAGACTGCGTTCAAAGGGGTCGTGCTGTGATTTATGTTAATGACCTATAGTCAGGATAGGTCATCAATATCTAATCAATATCCGCCGTTTTTTTTTGTTTTGTTTTTTAAACGCAATGAAATTCATGCGGGTTTACAAACATTTTTTGGGGGTTGGCGTTTTTTTATCCTTTTTTTTTCCTTTGGAGAAGTCTAAGGGAAAACACCTGAAAAATCTTCATACCCAGCAGAGGTCGCACTACGTTTATTCCAGAAGAGTAAAAATACTCCTCTGACCATTTTTGAGGAGTATTTTTACCCGAGGAGGAGTACGAAAGTTGCAGTAAGGCCTCATGCACACAAACGTATTTTGATTCCGTGTCTGTTCCGTTTTTTTTTGCGGATAGACTGCAGACCCATACATTTCAATGGGTCCGCAAAAAATGCAGACAGCACACCGTGTGCTATCCTCATCCGTATGTCTGTTCCATGGCCCCGCAAAAAAAATATAATGTGTCTTATTCTTGTCCGTTTTAGGCATTGTTACAATGGATCCGCAAAAAGAAACGGATGGCATACGGATGTCATCCGTTTTTTTTTTTTGCGGATCCGCAAATTGCGGACCACAAAACACATACGGTCATGTGCATGTAGTCTTATTCAGATACATAATATGTAGGCCTACACTTGTTCACAGACCTGACAGAAAAGCCTTTTATGCAGGAGTTTTTTGTCTGGTAAAAAGACAGGCTCGTGAATGGAAACTGAACGGACTCCTTCATAGTCAGCGGAGTCTGTTCAGCTTCTTCCCTGTCAGTTAGGCTGGGTTCACATCACATTTAGGCTACATGCACACGACCGTTGGTGTTTTGCGGTCCGCAAATCGCGGATCCGCAAAACACGGAAGCTGATCCGTGTTCCGTTCCGCATTTTGCGGAACGGAACACGGCCCATTATAGAAATGCCTATTCTTGTCCGCAAAACGGACAAGAATAGGACATGCTATATTTTTTTTGCGGGGGCACGGAACGGAGTGTGCTGTCCGCATCTTTTGCGGCCCCATTGAAATGAATGGGTCCGCGGCCGAGCCGGGAAATATGCGGCTTGGACGCGGACCCGAACAACGGTCGTGTGCATGGGGCCTTAAGGTAACAAAAAAGTTCCATTGTAAAAAAAAAAAGATATGTTAGCCTACATGTTTTTTTTGCTAAATCTTGCAGGATGGATGAAAAAACGTGGTACACTACTCTTTCCCATCCTGCAGAACTCTTAACTTTTTTTTTTTTTTCAATGGAAATCCATGGTGATGGTTGCCACAGTACGGCATCTGTCTGAGCGTCTGTTAATGTATACGGTTTTTGTGTATGTTGAATGTATGACAAAATCCCTGCCTTACGTGCCCGATCCAGCACTTGTGCTATTTGTGTTGCTCTGCTCATCTAACGGAGCAGGACAGCAGAAATAAATAGTGGTGGTGTGAACGTGGTCTAAGAGGTGGGTATTTATGCGAGGGAACCATTACTGGTCTAAATAACAGCAATTATAGCGAAGTGATAAAGTCTGGTCCAATATAGCAGAATTAACCCCGTACTTTACCACTTGGCTATAATGGCCTTCTGTGCATTCACTACACACTGCACTACATACATCAGTGTATGATGTATACATGTGTGTGATGTATGTGTGTGCAGTGTATGATGTATGTGCAGTGTATGATGTATACATGTGTGTGATGTATGTGTGTGCAGTGTATGATGTATACATGTGTGTGATGTATGTGTGTGCAGTGTATGATGTATACATGTGTGTGATGTATGTGTGTGCAGTGTATGATGTATACATGTGTGTGATGTATGTGTGTGCAGTGTATGATGTATACATGTGTGTGATGTATGTGGTGCAGTGTATGATGTATGTGCAGTGTATAATGTATACATGTGTGTGATGTATGTGATGCAGTGTATGATGTATACATGTGTGTGATGTATGTGATGCAGTGTATGATGTATACATGTGTGTGATGTATGTGGTGCAGTGTATGATGTATACATGTGCAGTGTATGATGTATACATGTGTGTGATGTATGTGATGCAGTGTATGATGTATACATGTGTGTGATGTATGTGATGCAGTGTATAATGTATACATGTGTGTGATGTATGTGATGCAGTGTATGATGTATACATGTGTGTGATGTATGTGGTGTAGTGTATGATGTATGTGCAGTGTATGATGTATACATGTGTGTGATGTATGTGGTGTAGTGTATGATGTATGTGCAGTGTATGATGTATACATGTGTGTGATGTATGTGATGCAGTGTATGATGTATACATGTGTGTGTGATGTATGTGATGCAGTGTATGATGTATACTGTATGGAGCTATGCTGTTGGTCATTTCAGGCACAGGCAGTATCGCTGCGCTGCCGTTCACAGTGTGGCCTGCGCTGCTGAATGTCAGGTAAAAGTCTAAGGCGTATTGGTATGCCTTCGACTTTTTCCAGGGAGTAAATGGCCTGAACAGGTAGCAGTGACGCTTGTACAGGAGTTATTGCAACCTCTGATACCCAGAGAAGTCAATTTCAGCACAGAAATAAAACGCGGGAGAATACTGCACACAATCCGCAACGTGGGCAGGTAGCCTTAGGATGGCATTACTGATGATTGGTGACAAATCATGGCGTGCTCCATCTAAGGGCTCATGTACATGACCGTATCTTTGGTTCACATCGGATCTGCATTTTTTGCACCATGTGCTGTCCGTATCCGTATGTCCATTCCGCGGTCCTGCAAAAAAAGACAGAATGCGTCCTATTCTTATGTTTTTTTGGGACAGGATAGGACATTTCTACAAGATTTGTGGACCGCGAAACGGATACAGTCGTGTGCATGAGCCCTAATGCCGTATTCTGCAGGCATATTCTCCAAGGAGCAATACTCACCCCTGATACAGAGATCCTGTGCATGCAGAGATTTGTTAAAGAGGGTTACCGGTCTCTAAAATTTGTGTTAGGCCTCAGGCACACGACCGTATGTATTTTGCAGGCTGCAAAGAACGGATCGGCAAAAAATTTACGGACGACGCCCATGTGCATTCCGTGTTTTGCGGAACGGAACAGCTGGCCCCTAATAGAACAGTCCTATCCTTGTCCGTAATGCAGACAATAATAGGGCATGTTCTATTTTTTTGCAGAACAGAAATACGGACATACAGAAACGGAATGCACACGGATAACCTTCCTTTTTTTTTTTTGCGGACCCATTGCAATGAATGTTCCCACATGCGGTCCGCAAAAAAAACCGGAACAGACACGGAAAGAAAATACGTCCGTGTGCACGAGGCCTTATATTCGGTATTGGCATTCCGTTTGGTAACCACATGGACACGGTCTAGATCTGTGCTTCTGCAATGTTCATTGATTACCTAAACTGATGCATTGTGACAAGCCCAGCAGCTGTGAGAGGAAGAGGAGGGTATTCAGCTTCTGAAATGAACAATGTTTGATTCTGTTCACTGACAGCAAGCAGAAATCCTGATAGGGTGAGGAAGTTAATCTTGGTGTAACTAAATGGCATAATTTATGTGCATAAAATGGTTAAAGATCGGAAAATGTTCAGTGTGACAGACGTGAGAATCTAGGGGACATCTGGACGGCGGCCGGCATGTACTCACAGCAGCGTAGCTGCGCTTGTATGTCGTCTGGTAATACAGAAATGATTATTTTGCTCTTGTATGATCTAGAAATGACGGTGACTGTTTCTATTGATGATTGTACTGAAAGACTTCCGTTTCATGTCTGTCATGGCGTTGTCCCTGCCGCAGTGCAGTTGTAGTAGATGCTATTTCCATAGACTTGACTGTTGGATTTCTGATGTTTGGTGACAATTCATGACATGCCCCAGCTCATGAATTATGCAGGTATTTTACCCCCGGAGAAGTACTCACCCCTTATATGGGATCCCATGGTAAAAATGGTTGCTGATCCCCCAAAATAATGTCTTATTAAGGACAAAAAATTGGTAAAAATGAATGTTTAAATTCAGCACCGTTCAGGCAATTTGGGTCGCCCACTTTCCCCCTGTACTGCAGAAGATTATTATAGTATTAAATGAGTCGGAAATCTGGGGCATTCATTTAAAATAAAATAAACAGTGTAGTCAAATATTTGGGGTGTAAAAACCTATTAGTCAGCCCGTCTTTATTCTTTAATGAAATTCCTTTTGTTTGTAAACCGGGATAAAAGAGTTGAGATGTCTAGGTCAGTGTTTCCCAACCAGTGTGCCTCCAGCTGTTGCAAAACTACAACTCCCAGCATGCCCGGGCAGCCTTTTGCTGTGCAGGCATGCTGGGAGTTGTAGTTTTGCAACAGCTGGAGGCACACTAGTTGGGAAACACTGGTCTAGGTAACCAAAACTCTGACATACACAACAACATATAAGACTGTGTCGGGACGCACCCACTCAATTGATTCAAACATTTCCAGGAGGAATAAAAGAGGACCCGTACAATGCAAGGTTTTAAGTAGCAAAGTTTCTGAATTTTTATTTCATGGGGAATACAAAGAGTTACCATATTTTTTGCACTATAAGACACACCTGACCATAAGACGCACCTAGGAAAATAAAATAAAAATATTTTTCATTAGACAAAAAATAAATAAAACAACTTTACCTCTCCGGCTCTGGATGGCGCTGCTACTACCACACTGGTCATCCTTATGCGCTGACATGGCACAGCGTCAGGTTACAGTACGCACTTACATGCACTACGTCCTGACACTGCACACTCTCAGGACACAACACAGCACGGCAAGCAGAAGAAGACCAAGGAGCGGTGAGTAATACCAGCGCCAGCAGCGCCACACTCACTGCAACTACTGTACTAATGAGTATTTCCATAATGGAAGAGCGTATTAGTATTTGTAGGACTCATTGCTATTTCTCTCCCAGTTTGGGGAGATAGAAGTATGTCTTATAAAACAAAAAATACGGTGCTTGTCATCATTTTTTTAATTTGAAATCCAGTACTTTTTTTTGTTTCTGTTCGTCTCCAGGATTCCAGCACACTGTTTTATTTTTTAGTTGGCCGCTCCGTTCTCCCACTGCAGCCTCTGTTCCATTTTGGTGCACAATATGTGAATCTGCCGTAAAGTTGCAGGGGAGGGAGACCTCATCTCTCCCAAGTGGGCGTTACCTTCTCCCTAGCTGACCCTGTCCAATCAATGTGGACCACTTTATAGTGATGCAAAATACATGTTGTTCTTGTGATATTACCTAATGTCCCAAGATCAGCCAGTGTCATCAATGTCGTCAGCTCTGGATAGACTCATGGCCGATCTTACAAGAGTATCGGGAAATCAGCATGTCTTCTGCATCACTGTGAAACATGTGCATTGATTGGAAAGCATCACAATGAGGGAGATGGCAACGCCCCCTGAGGAGAGATGAGGTCTCCTACTCCCTGTACCTCTACTGCAGGTTTACGTATTGGGCGCCAAAACGAGGGACTGGTTAGAGAAAAATCTGGAATCTGGAGACCAACAGGAACAACAAAAAGTATTAGATTTCAAATGAAAAAAAGTTGACAGGTCCTCTTTAAACACGCAGGAGAACTGACGGGATCTCTTAGATATCCCTAGGAGCAGTGTTTGGATAGCATGCTGGCGATCGGTCTTTGCTGGAGACTATCAAAAGACAAGGGGTTAAATTATATTCACTGTGTTTTCCTGCTCCAACACTGAAAATTGGCTGAAGGATAAAAGGATTCCATTGTGGGAAAATAAGTCCAGTTGTTTCCTAGGATACAGGAACAATATTCTCAGCTTTGGAAATCACCAGCATTCACTGATGCCTTAAGTTGTAGAAACTTCAAAGAGTCAAAGCTATTTATTTCAGAGAGTCTTAATTAGGCCCTGCCCTAGGTGATAGGTCAGGCTTTAAATTCCCTGATATGCTGTTCTTATCAGAATAGCGCCTGTTTAGCAGCTGAATTCATCTGGAATTGCTGAAGAATTACCTATTTTTGCAATAGGAACTTGTCAGCAGAACACTGCATTTTACACGTGTAGTTACCTGGTAGCAGAAGGCTGTGTTTTACTTGTGTACTTTTGTTTTAACTTGAATTTGATAATTTGAGAATAAATAGGCTTAAACAGGCTAAGTGATAAAAATATATCATAATCAATCACCTGGTCTACACAAGACATTATGGTGGGGAATTCCTGATGCCATGTCGTAGCACATGGCTGACACGCCAAGGTGATACAAGAAAGAGTTACCTACAACATCCTACCTTGATGATGTTCTCAGTGGCGTTCCAGTTATTTGTCTTTGTACAAAACGGTGTATATCTTTCAGCCCCTTCTACTAAGGATGTCCAGCATGCAGCACGCATGTCTCTGAGATAATCACTCATGAATGCAGCTTTTTCAGCACAATGGGGTGTTTGTATATGTTATCTAACTATCCCTAACTCACTACATTACAAGGAATATCATTACAAAGAATATAAAAGGTAATATAATAATTAAAGAGGACAGAATCAATCAGTGCGTACTTATGTAAATTACCCTTCCGACACAAGTTGTTATCCCTTGTGTTTGTTAGAAGTCTATGGAAAGGGGAGGGATAGGAGGAGGAATGAGCTGCTGGAGGGAGACAGAAGCAGAGATACGCATTCCCATGCTGGATTATGGGCTACACTGCTTATTAGTGCAGTACGCCTTCAACGCTGCAGCTTGTTAGGGTGTGCTGCAGAGAGATAAAGAAGAGGACATCCTGCTCCCCTATGTTTGCCATGTATGGGACACATCTCATCTCAAGAAAATCCAGCAAATAGAGATAGAGCCTGCAAAGGGAACGAAATACTGATAAATGAAGAATAAAAGTGACATCATTGAACTGGTAATTTCTGGACCGGTTAGTCCTGTTAAACAGAAGGAATGAGAACGTCGGTATGGAAGCAAATGTAAATGTATGTTAAAGGTGGCTAATTTAATTGGATCCTACTTCCAGAACGCTGCTATTCCCAGTGTAATTAAGGACCTGGTTAATAAATCATCTTCCCAATTAGATTTAATGTTGTCTTTTATGCCATGTAAATTTTATTATTGAGACAATGTCTCGCTAGGGCCTCTTCACAGCTTAATTTTCTCCCCATAGCCGGTCATTCAGTTGACTGATAAACCTTCTATCGGGCTTCATCATCACAGGTCGCTTTCCACTGCAGGCTTGTTTGTCCGGTATTTGTAGAGCATGATCCCTTCCGGGATACATATGTGTTGTCATGTATCATGTTGTTCCTTACACCTCTTTAACATTTGAGTAAAAGTGGACATGTGCTGTCTGTGTTCTCCACACGTATCCGTTGATTTTAATGTCCACCCAATTAATACCGGACAGAAATAAATAACGAAAATACTGACCCACAAAGCGTGGAGTCACTGATAACACCAAAAGATTGAACCACAATTCTCACAAAATGGAAATTGAAAAAGTTTTATGAACAACACATAATGAATACATACATGATAAAAGGAGGCAGCACAAAGGTGGAGCACACGGATGAGGAGAAAGACCCAAGAGTGGGTTGAGAGGTCAGCACGCCAAAAACAGGGAAAAAGTACAAAAATAAGAACCACCAAGACGCGGAAGAAGCCAGGTAACTGGCGAAACAGCGTCGGGAAGGAGGCGGCTGAGAGATCGACACGCCATTCAGGGTATAACTATTTTCCAACCACCAATCTTTTGCCTTTGTATTTGTCTCTGTTGCAGTATCTGCCCGGGGTTTACTGTTCATGGGCGTCTTGGTGGTTCTTATTTTTGTACTTTTTCCCTGTTTTTGGTGTGCTGACCTTTCAGCCCCCTCTTGGGTCTTTCTCCTCATCCTTGTGCTCCACCTTTGTGCTGCCTCCTTTTATCATGTATGTATTCATTATGTGTTGTTAATAAAGCTTTTTCGATTTCCATTTTGTGAGAATTGTGGTTCAATTTTTTTGGTGTTTTGGTGATTTTAATGTGTAAACATATAAACCGTGGAACAGTAGAAAAACAGGATGAGGACTACACATGTCCATTAAAGTGGGTACGTGAAAACCACTTACTGAACATGGACTCATGTTGTTTTGTCTGTGGTTTTCACTGACCATTGTTAGAAGATGTTTTTGAAATTCCTTTTTCAGCCTAGCAGTACACATGGAAAACATACAGAAGGCAAAAGGGGACACATGGACCAACGATGGACTATTCAGGGACACCTTCATGGATGAAACGCTGACCGTTTTGTCACAGATATAATCACGGACGCGTATGAGAAGGGAAGCCTACGTTTGATGAATGCTTTGCTCACAAAAAGTATTCTAAATTTTTCAAACTAGCAGCTGAATCTGAATATTTTTGTAATTGGATATAATTAAACATTTAGTGTAGCCATTGAGGTATTCAATTAATATCTGTATATCGCCACCTGCTGTTTGATCTCTTCCTTATTTTTCTGTCCACCTCTCTGAGGTGGTCACACATGCTCAGTTCCATCCTTCAACTGCCACAAGCTGTGACAGTTACAGGACACGCCCCTTGAGCTGTGATAAGGAGAGAGCTGCAGCGGAAAGGATAGGTCCCCCCGATCAGCCAGCTTGAAATAAATATAGCAGAGCAACTGGATCTCTAAATGATGGGTATTCTGAATCCTTGTGAGGTACAGGGCCGGTTCTCGATTTGTTAGAAAGAGATGTTGTATCATTTTCAATTTTTTTTACATTAATCATGGAATAACCCCTTTAAACGAGTATAGGATTTATCTTTTTTGAAGATTTTACACCCAAATGTTGGCTCGTTTCCTTAGATTCCTAATGTCTGAATGTATGTGGAGAAGCTGAGCGACAACCCTGTGTTGGTGCTGTAATGGCATCAATGTTAGTTGTTACCCCACTGTCCTAGAAATGGGCATCACTAAGGGAAGGCACAATTCTGTATATTTATTTCATATGTACTTAGGTGGAAAGAGGGATAATCTTTAAAGGGGTTGCCTCGGCCTTAAAGGGGTTTTCTGGGTATTAAATATTGATGTCCTACAGTATCTTCAGGATAGGTCATCAATATCTAATTGTGAAAGGGGGGTGGTGATCTGACCGCCAGCACCCCCCACTGTTCAGCTGCTTCTTCCTCAGCCTGTGATCAGTCACATGGGCTTCGAGCAGCTCAGTCCCTTTCGAGTGAATGGGAGGGAGCTGCAGTACCAAGCACAGCCACTATACGATGTACAGCGCTGTGATTTGCCAGGATCTACACCCTTACCAATCAGATATTGATGACTAGGGATGAGCAAATCGTACAGTATTAGAATGTATTGGCTCCGATGAGCCGAAGTTATTGATTTCCGAAGTCTCGTGAGACTTCACGTAATAACTTCATAAATTAATTTGTACTGTAAAAAAACATTTCCCGGACTCGGGTTCGGTTCCAAGTCTTGCAAGGATTCACGAAGCAATAACTTTTGCTCATCGGAGTCAATACATTCTAATACTGTACGGAGCTCCTGCTCAGTACAGTATTGGAACAAAGTTTTATGCGAATCGACTTCAGATGTTTCATCCGAAGTTGATTCGCTCATTCCTATTGATGACCCATCCCGACGATAGGGAAGTCCAGGAAACCTTCTCTAGAGCTTTTGTTGCTTGTTTACTATGTTTCTGATTTGTGAGAAAAAATCTCTGAAAGTAAGATCAAAATTACTTTGTATGAGGCCCCTTGCACACGATCGTATGCCCTTCTGTGAGCGGGCCATATGTCCCGGAGCGGCATACATTGTGCGCACAGCATCATAGGTTACTATGATGCTGTGCGCATCAGGCCATCCGCGGGACTGTTGTCCCGCATTCATAATGAGTGCAGAACAATAGTCCCTCGGGCGGCGCGATGCGCACAGCATCAAAGTAACCTATGATGCTGTGCGCTCCCGTGCACACGATTGATGCTGCTCCGGGACATATGGCCCGCTCATGGATCGTATGTCCCGTATGTCTGTTCACACTGATGTATACCTCTGATGAAAGGCTGCGACATATGCTGCTATATAGGCATATAGTGGCATAGATTGCCAATACCTCCTATTGTAAAATAAATCCTTACGGTAAATATACATTTTTTTACTAGATATCTGCATAGAATAGTGTAATCTACTATGATGCTCTATATGACAGATGAAGAAGGAATGCCGATACACACCGGCCTTGTGAATACCAGGAGGGCATCCTCTGGCGTAACCGAATGTAGTTAGAACTGCAGCCTTATTGATACGGGGTCAGGTTAAAGGGATTTTCCAGGAGTACAGTATTGATGGCCTATCCTCGGGATAGGTCATCAGTATCTGATTGGTGGGGGTCCAACGCCCAGGACCCCATTGATCAGTTGTTTGAAATGCAGAGGCACTGGCACTATCGCTGAGTCCTTCTCCAGCTTTCCCTAGGCCAGTGACGACACAATCATCGGTCACGTGGCCTAGGAGCAGCTCAACCCCATAGAAGTGAAGGGGGTCTGAGCTGTGATACCAAGCAGACTGTGCTTGGTGAGCACGGAGAAGGCTGCAACACTCACAGGAGCACTGTTGCCTTCTGAAACAGCTAATCGGTGGGGATTCCGGGTGTGGGACCCCCAGCGATCAGATACTGATGAGCTATCCTGGGTGTAGGTCATCAGTTATAAAGCTTCGGAGAACCCCTTCAATGTCCCATGTGGCCATACCCTAACAGGGTGCTGACGAAAAGCTTAGATGTAAAAACCGGCTTCTGTTTTATAGAAAATGGAGCAAATGCATGTCAGCAGGTAGGGCAGACTCCATACAGATAACGTGCCGTGGATTGCTGTTTAGTACCTCTTGGTAATGCGTTCTGAAATATATTTTAGGACAGTCTCGTAGCATTTCCCACTTCCACATTGTAGGCAATAACACGGTTCAGTCCATTTCTATTAAAAAAAAAATAGTATATGTGACAGCTTCATCCCATTGTATACTCGGGGGGTGACTGCTTATATCTCTATGGCTTCCAACAATAGCGGCTCACATAGATTTATTGGTTTCTGAAATTGGATGGAGACCTGGCTTGACCTCTATCTGCTTCCAGAGATTGATACCTGAGCTGTTCTCAGTGCTCTGTTTCCAAGAAATAACCCTTCCATTTGTGTCCAAGCCGAACATACGCAGCTTGTGCTATTCTCCGAGGACAATGTCAGCTCCAATGCTAGGTATACACGCTTCCCACATATTAGTGCGGTAATATTTCCTGTCTGACTGCAGGCGGTATTGCCATAGTGAAGCTCTTATGCAGTATATAGATCTTATTCTGCTGGTCATGATTCATTTAATGGCTTCTGTTCCGTCGTGCGTGTGACTGAAGCCCAGCAGCTCTCCGCATTTATAGAACCCAGTAATGGATGCCAAGGGATTGTCACCTCCATGCATAGTGCTGTACTCTCAATGAGAAGCTCGGGAGGGGTCCGTGCCAAGGGGGGTCATCTGGATTTCTATGGATGAAGTGCTGCATGTATTCAGAGTATGTGTTCATTTACATCTACGTCTGGATAAGGTCGGAATACATATTGGGGGGCGTTCTCGACGCCGGTCTTGATTTGTCCTGTGAGATGGGCCACAATTAAGAGGCGCCAGTCGAGCCGCACTTGGGCCAGAACTGAAATCCACAACAGCTAGGTGCGGGAGTAGATTTCTCCAGCCCACAACCTGCCCGCTTTTTGGAAAAGTGGCGAGAGTGTCAGAAAAAGTTAAAAAGTTGCAAACCGGCACTGGTGACAATTGTTTGACTTTCTTATGCCATAAAAATTCTCCCTCGTTTTCCTTGCTCAGTGTTTTCTTCTGCTGTTTGGGGGAGAGGGGGGTGTACACGCAGTTAGGCCACATCCAAACATAGCGAAAATGCTGCAGATTTTCTTCCAGAGTTGTAGCTGCAGTGTATTACAGTAGCAGCAAAGTGGATGAGATTTAAAGCATGCCGATTTTGCCATGGATTTGCAGCAGAATGTGCTTGTATAGATTATCCCTTAAAATGACCCTACAAAAAATAATAATAATAATTGCCCCTTTTTCCCAGAGGGAAGGTGCTTATCTCACCTCAAAAGTTATATCTGACCCACACTATTCTGGAGATCTAAGGTTGCCTGATGGCAGTTCCTCCACCCACGATCACCAACCTACCCTTCTATTTTCATGAAGAGTTGTACCCTACATACTAACTAGCATGTGGTTCTGTAAGGTAGGGTGAGCAGCAGAGACCCTACTTTTGGAAAGCCTACAGGTACGCCCGTTGTTTCCACTGCTCATGTAGTATTAACATATTCTGCAGCGCTGCACAGAAATCGTCATCTCATCATCCCTGGTCCCCAGTGGAGCTCATTTAAGCCCCTATTGCACGATAATCAGGCCAATTATCACCGGAACGCTCGTACCCGATAATTACCTCTTATAATGGAGCAGTCAATCAGCCGATGAACGGGCAAACGCTTGTTGGTCGCTGATGGGATAAAAGATGCCTGACTATCAGAAGCACATCTCCCCGTGTAATCGGAGTGTGCTGCCAGTCATCTCTAGAAGAGAATGAGGGAGACACGGCTGCGGTAGCCATCGTTCCTCTCGCATTCAGTTTACATCAGTGCAAATGAGCGCTGATGGATGTTTTACCTCCCACCGTACATCGGGTAGTGTAATACCACCCTTAGTAAATTCCTTATGTCAAGCACACAAGGGCCAACTAACCTATCTAGGAGGACATGCAGTTCCCTTGCCAATGTTGCCCATGGTCAGATTGAACTCCCAGGTTGTCTGGGATCTGTATTACTAGCTCCATGTGAACAGAAAGCAGATGCCACATCTAAAAAGAGAATTAGCTGCTTCTCTCCTGTCCTGCTCTGACATTTATACACTAGCAACTCTCTCGAGGGTTTTCATTGCCATACCTACACCCCAGCCTCCCCGATCATACGTGTGCTCTGCTGGTACACATATGTTCTGCTCGCTCTACCGTCTGCCGCTGGTCTCTTGTGCTTTATGGATCTCGGTGGATCTCAGCTAATTGACAGCTTTCCACATCTACAAGGTGATCCTGCTCGGTCCCTGTGGGTTTCAGTTGTAAGTGTAATTGGATTTCAGTCCCTTAGTGAGGACTCTACTGAACTTTGAGTAAACCACCAGGGAGTCATGTATTACTGTATCATCCGTGGTTACCGTGCTGTGAGTGTTGGCAGACTTTCCTGTACAGTGATTCAATAGAGCTCTGTCAGATCATCCTGATGGGGCGTTTGAATATGACCAGTTGGTTAATGGCCATTTCTCCCAATACAAAAAAAAATAAGTGCGTCCACAGAATATGTATTTGTCTAAAGCGCCACATTCCCCTCTCCCATAGTGCTGCCTTCCTCCTGACAACTCAGGCGGACAGCCCATCCTTCTAAAAAGCGCCTCCAGCAGACTATTATCCTCTAGTATTTGCTCTGCGCTTATGTATTGTAGGAACAAATGTGCATCTGTTACCAGTGCCTGTCCGGCTACTTGTCAGTGGAACAAAACCAGTAAAGAGGTTCACAGAGAAATAACCACCTGGATCCCTTCATGAGAAAGCGGGACACTGCCTGCCGTCAAAGTGTTTTATCACATAGTAGCAGCTATTATTTATTTATTTAGTGTATCTATTTTTATTTATTTATGGTATTTTTTTATTTTTTTTTTACATAACACAGGTGAATAATTTTCAGGATATCATTTTTTGAAGTCACTCCATGTTCTCTACTTCCTGTCCCAGCTCTTTAACTTACTCCATCCAGAGAGGAAGGGAGATGAGTGACTCAACTAGAGCATAACGCATTACACAAGTGCACTGGGGTCATTTTTACCTAAGGGTACTTTCTCATTAGCGGCAGGGGAGTCCATCAGGCTGTTCCGGCGGGTAAACAGCCTGTCGGATCCGTCCTACCGCTAGTTCACGTGTGCCCCCGGACTGCCGCTCCGTCCCCATTGACTAAAATGTGGGCGTAGTTCTGGCAGCAGCGCACAGCGAGAGGCCGCAGGACTACGTTTACGACATGCAGTACTTTTAGTCTGGCGGCCTCTCGCCGTGCGCTGCCACCGGAACTCTGCCCACGCCTCCATTATAGTCAATGGGGACGGAGCGGCAGTCCGGGGGCACACGTGAACTAGGACGGATCCGACAGGCTGTTTCCCCCAACGGGACAGCCTGACGGACTCCCTTGCCGCTAGTGTGAAAATAGCCTAAGCCTATCGAGAGAACAAAAGAGCTGTCCTTCTATTACTCAATGCTACGCCTACAATAATCATGACGATTACTCTGCAGATAGCATCTTCCCCTCACCGCAGCTGTAAACGGACAGTGGGATACCTATCTATATACAGTAGATGTTTTAGCTGTGTGCTGACCACTACAGAATGGCAATATTTTGCAGGTGATTTTTAATGGTACAGTACTGCCGTAATGAAAAAAATTCTTAAAAAAATTGTTTTCGATGAAAATTGGGTTAAAAATACTCCATTCTGATAGATGTGACCCTTTAATTAAAAAGATTTATAGTTATGATTTGAAGGGCCACAGCATAAATGCGTGCATCTGCCAGATGCCTGTAAGGCACTGGTAAGGATTATTAAGGTTATTGGTACCCAGTATTGTTATTCTGCGGGCACAGACTATTTTTGGGAATGGCTGTCTCTACAGATCCATCTCCCCAGATTTATTGAAAACCAATATTACTAACACATGGGGTCCAATCCCATGCATATTTCAATTCCGACACATATTTTAATACGACCCACAGCAGAGATCCGAGGCTTAAGGGTGTTATACAACTGCAGATTTTTGGGAGATGATCACTAACGATCATTTGTAGTAACGCTCTTTAGCGATCATCATCTGGCAGTGTAATACTGCCGCCAATTGCGCGATGAACGAGCACTGGGCAATCCAAACCTTTTGATAGGTTAAAAAATCCACGTTTGCAGACGACAGATCATGGTGTCCAATCACGATCTGATGCCGGCAAACAATGATTCAGTATAGGGAAGAGCGAAGGCATAGTGATCGTTCTTCCCTATACTGAGGAGGAGATCGGTGCATGTAATAGCGGCGGTCTCCTCCGCTAGCGAGTAGACGATTGCCGGGAAGGAACACTTCCTTCCCGACAATCGTGTGTAAAATCGTGCTTTCTAATGCAGCCTTTATATATGGATTTCTGCTGTGAGTGTGCAGCAGATCCATTTAAGGAGTAGCCCTATTGTCATTCATGGCGAGCTAATCCTTGGCTTTTTTTCATGCAGAGAAAGCAGCTCTACTTATTTCCATGGTGAATATTTTTCAGCAATAGTGCCAGAAATCAGACATTTTCCATTGTATGTAAATGAGGTTGTGGAAACTCCATTGACATATATACAAGATTCGGATTGTCATCAAATTTGCAAATCCGTGGCAAGCCCGACACTGGACAGTGGACCTTTGGTCCCATTTTGTTTTCAAGGGCCTCTATCTTAATTTCCGGGGTCCACCAGCACTTTGCAACCCTGCATTGCTTTAATTGTAGGCCTCGCTACAAAACATAGTACCTTCAATACAGAAATCCTGTCTGGCTTGTGTAATATTCTCCTTTCAATAAAATGTTAACAATCCTGGCTTAGTGCCTGACTTACCTGAAGAGGCCTGATCGAGCTACGTCTCGTTGAGGACCTGCGTCTTCCAATAATCCCGAAATCCACCTGGGCTCGTCATGTCGGCTCACGCTTTCTTAGATTACTATTACATACTGCCATTCCAATAATACAGGCTGAGATGAGGCAGGCTCGTGAATACAGTATGTCTCTTTTTTCTTTGGATGTGAATGGAGAAGAACTTGCAATCTCGGTCACCACTAACTGGGCAATCATGATCCATTTGGTAGATTGTGTTCCATTTTAAACCATGATCGATGTTGTCTGTATCATCCCCTCTGAGCAAGAAAAGTGGCACTAAAAAGTTGCAAACTGTGATGCACGCTGCTGCCGCGCAACATTTTACAACTGTTTGAGGGCTTTATTCATTGCTCGCCACATTGAAAACAGGCAAGCAGTGAGTAAAGCCCACATTTCGTAAGTGGGAAACTGGAGGTGGTTAGCTCTGGAGTAGGCAGTCTGTCATATTCGTTTAATTCTACTCCGGGAAACTGGCCTAAATTATAGATCTACGCCAACTCCCTTGCTCGTCTAGGTGAATGATTTGTCGCAAAGATGCGCCACAAATAATAAGAGGCATTATCTATAAAACCCTGTACTCCAGAATTCTGACTTCAGAGAGTATCGAAATAGGGCTTTTGACGTCACTTGCGCAAATTTTTTGTGATCACTGGATCCAGTGGAAAACTGGTTAGCTCTGTTAAGAGTGTCACTCAGTAGGAGGGTGGTGTTGGAAACTGGAGTAGCATTTCTAGACAAAAGTATGTACAACGGTAGTTTTGGTCCGCATTGGATCCGCATTTTTTGTGGTTTGGAAGCGAACACATTAATTTCAATGGGGCCGCAAAAGATGCAGACCGCACACCGTGTTTGTTCATTCCGCAGTCTCAGAAAAAAATAGAACATGTCCCATTCTCGTCCGTTTTGTCGACAAGAATAGGCTTTTGAAACATACTGCAGAACCTCTGGAAGGGAAGATGTGGGATGCACACAGCCAGTATCCATGTTTTGCAGATCACAGATTTATGGATGCGGCCGTGTGTATGAGGCCTTAACCCCTTTGCTACCAGCGCTGTTCATGGTTTTACATGGGGCGAGCTAAAGCCGATTGTCGGGAAGGAAGCGTTCCTTCCCGACAGTCTAAGGGCTCATCCCCACGACCTCATGTATTTTGCAGTCCACAAAAAATACGGATGATGTCTGTGTGCATTCCGCATTTTGCAGAACGGAACATCTGCCCCTAAGAGAACAGTACTATCCAGGGCTGGGACAGGGTCCACCACCAACAGAGGCTGAGCTGCCCAAGTGTGCCCCCCCCCCCTCCAACTTGTGGATGACACTGCTATGGAGGATCTGTGATGGATGACACTGTTATTGGGGAATCTGTGGAAGACACATACGTGTCATCCACAGATTCCCCCATAACAGGGTCTGTGTAGGAATGACCCCCAATACAAGGGGTAAGGCTGTGGGGTTGTATCTGCTCTTTGATGACAGCGCCAGCGGGCCCGTGCAGTAACTGTATTCTACTACACTCTCCACACTGTATATAATCTTAACTATATAACTGTAGTCATTTACTACAGTTATATAGTTAATAAGATTATATCCAGTGAGTGGGGGGGGGGGAGTCTGGGGGGAGGATGGGGGGTGTAGTTGAATACAGTCACTGCACGGGCCCTGCTGTCATTATGAAATAGCATATCAAAAAAGTTGAAATGGTCGGCACTGCTTTGTGTTCGCGGCGGTGCACGTGTCAGCGGGCGGGCGGACGTCCCAGGCTGCTACAGGAAATAGAAATGACCGGCACTCGCTTGTAGTTTTTCAAATGCTGTTTAATGTCACATATTGTTAATCATAGTCTATGATTAACAATATGTGACATTAAACAGCATTTGAAAACTACAAGCGAGTGCCGGTCCTTTCTATTTCCTATGAAATAGCATATGTGACCCCCACCTCTTTTATTGGTGGTCATTCAGTAAATTAACCCTGTTTTTTTGGGGGGGGGTTTATTTAGTGAATGACCACCCAAATCCCAAATTGTGGTGACCCAATACATGGGAGTTGCATCTGCAGAGCTTTTGTATAATGCCACCCCACACTGTAGTGTCCCCCACACAGTAATGTCCGCCACACTGCCCCCACACAGTAATGTCCGCCACACTGCCCCCCACACAGTAATGTCCGCCACACTGCCCCCCACACAGTAATGTCCGCCACACTGCCCCCTACACAGTAATGTCCCCCACACCCCCCTCAACCACACAGCAGTGTCCCCACATAGTAATTTGTCATGCTCTCCCCCTCTTGTCATTCTCCCCTCCTCTTGTCATAATCGCCTCTCCTTGTCATGCTCTTTCTGCCCCCTGTCATTCTCCCCCATCTTTTCATGCTCTTTATACCCCCCCCATGTTGTCATGCTCTTTCTGCCCCCCCCCATGTTGTCATGCTCTTTCTTCTCCCCCCCCCATGTTGTCATGCTTTCTGCCCCCCTATGTTGTCATGCTCTTTCTTCCCCCCCCCCCATGTTGTCATGCTCTTTCTGCCCCCCCATGTTGTCATGCTTTCTGCCCCCCCATGTTGTCATGCTCCTTCTTCTCCCCCTCCTCTCCTCCTACCTCTGCTGTAGCGTGGCCGAGCTCTGCATGGTCTGCTCCTCCGCGGGTACAGGAGGAGGAGCTTTTGTCTCCTGTACCGAGCCGACTGACTTGAAGTGCAAACTGTGTGCGCACTTCCTGTCAGTCCGGCCGGGTACAGGAGACTGATGCTCTCTGTACCTGCGGACCGGACAGAGCTCGGTCACGCTACAATCAGGAAATGACAGGAGGGAGCGCTGAGCGGTTCCCCCTTGTCAGTCCCTCTCCCTCTGGCCAGCCCCTGCCTGCGCCCTGAGACTGGAGCGCCCTGAGGCTGGAGCCTCCCCAGCCTCTGCGTCGGCCCGGCCCTGGTACTATCCTTATCTATTTTATTTTTTTGCGGAAATATGGACATACGGAAACGGAATGCACACAGAGAATGGTTCTGCATACTGTTCGGTTCTGCTCATTCTGTGGGGATCAATCGTTGTATTTACATGCAGCGATCTCCTCCACAGTATGAGGACGAGGGATCACTATTGCGATCACTCGTCCTCATACAGCTATACGGTTTCTGGGCAGCAGATCTCTGTTAGACGGCACGATCTGCTGCTCAAAAACGATAACTTAGGTGCCTGCACTACTGACAGAATCACCCATCATCGGGTGATCGGCATAGACGGGCAGATTGTCTGGAACGAGCATTCGCAGGAATGTTTTTTACCAATAATCTGCCCAAATATCGGGCCATGTAAATCCACCTTTAGGATACATTCACGCCGTATGTTTTTCATGGCTATTTTTCTACCATTGTGGCATCCGTTTTCATGGCCTCAAACACCTCATCCACTTACTCGCGCACAACCAGTCATTTCTCACTTGATTGTGAAGGACCTGCCAAAGGACCTACGCTCAAGTGTGATGACATCATCTTGCGCTCCCATCATAATTGTGTCGTGATGTCATCATGCTTGAGCGCAGGTCCTTCAGAATCAAGAGACGAACGACCGCCTCTGTGCGTCCAAGTGGATGAGGTCATGTTTTTTTAACCCCTAAAAGGCCATATTTCATTAGTATACCCGTTTTTAACGTCCATTAGGCTACTTTCCCACTAGAGTTTTTGTTAGATCCGGCAGGGTTCAGCAAAAATGCTTCCGTTACTGATAATTCAATCATCTGCATCCGTTATGAACGGATCCGGTTGTATTATCTTTAACATGGCCAAGTCGGATCCGTCATGAACTCCATTGAAAGTCAATGCGGGACAGGTCCGTTTTCTATTGTGTCAGAGAAAACCCCCATTGACTTGCATTGTTGGTCATGACGGATCTGTTTTGCTCTGCATCCCAGGACGGAAAGCAAACGCAGCAAACCGCACGGAATGAATTTTGGAGCAATCTGTTCTGTTCTGTTCAATTTTATCCCCATTGACAATGAATGGGGACAAAACGGAAGCGTTTTTTTCCAGTATTGAGACCCTATGGATCTCAATACCGGAAAATATTAACACTAGTGTGAAAATAACCTTAGACACAGGTACATTTCTAAAGGTTAAACACGGCCCCGTTGATTTCTATGGGGTCCGTATTGTCGTGAAAACGGCAAGAAATACAACGTTTTCTATTATTTGACAGACGGTATTCACTGCTCGTTAAATTACCGCCCAACGGTCGTTTTAACTCTCGTGTGCATGTAACCTTAGTTGCCCCCAGCAGCCAATCAGATTGAGCTTTTAATTCTCCAAGTGAAAAATGAAAGGAGGAATCTGATTGGTTGCTATGAGTAACTACACCAGTTTTCCTTTATACCAGTTTTGATAAATCCCCTTCATGTGTCCTATTTGATAAATTTGGCGCAAAGTACCCCAACACAGACAGATATGGGTCTCTGATAAATTGCGCCCATAGCCCTTACTGGATTCCGGGTGTGATTGCTATAAGGCAATTTAATTTTCCTCCAGATTTTAATGATTAACACTTCCCCCGTGGGTGTCCTAGCCCTGATATAGTTATCTTCATGTTTTCCACAAGTAATGAAATTCTGAATTACCGCAGACTTCACCCTCCGGTCCTGTGTTCTCTTAAACGACTGTAATGGAAATGTTAACATTTAACTTTGCTGGGCTGGGTGTTATTCCACAACTTGAATACGAGACACATATGTTTCCAATATTTGTTTTGGCAACAGCAAGTCTTTCTTCTTTAGGGCGTGTTTCCACCGTCAGGTTTTTTAAATGCAGTTTTTGAAGGCAAAACCCAGAGTAGATTCAAGAAGAAGAAAAGACTCAGTTACTTCCCTCACATACGTCCTCCTTTTATGATCCGTTCTTGGCTTTGGCATCAAAAACTTTAAAAAAATACTTAAATTGGAAATCCAGCAGAATGGTTGGGCTAATATGAAACACGTCTTATAAAAGTTCTCTCCAGATTGTTAAAGCCATCTGTAATTTTGTGTCGCAGTAAATGTAGACAGGGAAAGCATCATCATGCCTGGCCCTGTCAATCATAGTGCAGGGGGCGGGGCAGTTACAGAGAGAGCAGAGGCTCCAGGAGTAATGGCAACGCCCCCGTCGCTCCTAGAGGCTAATTTGCATATATTAAAACATCATTATTCTCAGCAATGCGGACACATATGAACATGGGACCAACACAGAAGTCTTCAGCTGCCAGCGCCCATGTAAAAGGTCAGCTAGTGTCATAGGGAAAAAGCTGCTGACAGATGGGCTTTTAGAATAAGATCGAGTGGAAAAAAACCTCTCTTTACTTTAACCTCTTTCCTATTATTACAGGGGTGAAAATTGTCAATGTTAGGCTACATGCACACGACCGTTGCCTGCCTCCGCGTCCGCTCTTCCTTGAAATTTTGCGTCCGTCAAAAAAAACGGATGACGGACCGTTTTTTTTGACGGATCCGATTTTTATGGCAGATCCATTGTAAAAATGCCTATCCTTGTCCGCAAACGTGAAAAAAATAGGACATGCACTATTTTTTTGACGGAATGAAAACACGGATGACGGATGCGGAACAAAAACGGTTGACCATCCTCATTTTTTGACGGACCCATTGAAATGAATGGGGAAGCATCCTATCCGTGAAAAAAAACGGAACGGACACGGAAACAAACAACGGTCGTGTGCATGGGGCCTTAGGGAGAAAGGCCTAGGAAAATCAGTGGGACACAGTGCCTACTCATGAAAGAGAATGTATGGTCAGAAAATTACCTATTGACTTTTGATGGTATTTGTTTTTCATTTCACTTATCTATATTTTAAAATAATCCTAAAATCACGCATTTATCACTGGCCACTGAGACCCACAATAGGCTGACAATTCCTGCCCTGTAGATATCACCTTTTAGTAGTCATCTTATTATCATCACAGGCAGGATTAGGGTGGACAGATGCCATTTAAAGCCATAACTTTCTTTTCTATCAGTGAAGCTGTAGGAGGGCTTGTTTTTGTGGGATGGGTTTATTTTTCTATAATTTAGTTTTTTCGGGGTAAATATAGTTTATTGATTTAATTGGTGTGTATAAAAAAAAAAATGAAAACAGCAAAAAAAAAAATACATTTGTTGTCGTTTTTATTGGTACCAACTTGTAGTGCAAATAATGAATAATTTAGGATAGAACTACCATATTTTTTAGACTATAAAATGCAACTCGGATTTGGAGGTGGAAAATAAGAAAAAAATATTTTCCACCAGACCTTCATTCTTCATCAAACCTCAGATTAGACCCTCATAAGACCCCAATTCTTCATCAGACCTCAGATCAGACCCCCAAGCTCCATCAGCCTCAGATCAGAGCCCCATCAGTCTCAGATCAGCCTTGCATCAGACACTCCGGCTACCATTAGGCTCAGATCAGCCCCCCGTCAGATTTCATCAGCCTCAGATCAGATCCCCAGCCCCCATCAGCCTCAGATCAGATCCCCAGCCCCCATCAGACTCAGATCAGATCCCCAGCCCCCATCAGCCTCAGATCAGATCCCCAGCCCCCATCAGTCTCAGATCAGAAGCAGTCATTAACATTCAGACTATAGGACGCACTGACGCTTTTCCTCAATTTTTTATAGTCCGAAAGAAACGGTACTTGGGAACTACTGATCATTGGGGGGGGGGGGGGTTGGTTTTCGGACCCCTGCTGATTAGATATTTATGGCTCGGAAAGTCCTGACAATCCCTTTAAGCAGTTAAAGGTCCTATCGTTATATCACACTGCCTTTAGCAATCTGTAAGTACTTCTGTCAAGTTGTTAGAAATTATATTCAGCCATTTCTTAAAGGGATTGTTCCAGAGTGGAATCTTTCTCTGTTACATCATGCAAAATATAACGTTTTTTCTATTAGAATAATTAAAAAAATGCTCTGGATATTGCTGTTATTTACCTTCCCTATTATGTTCTTTTGATTGCCGCTAGGCGAGAACAGCAGGAGGCATGATAACAAGTATGGAACAGCGATATCTAGACACAGTTATCATTTTTAAATGATTCCAGATTAAAATGTGTTAATTGCCTTGGAAATATTTAATTTGCTTACTTGCAACTTTCCTTGCTTGTATTCCTCCTAAAATAATAATTTCTTAGAACTTTGCCTTGTCTGATTCTGCTGTTATCCCTCCTACAAATATACCGGTAGGAATACATTGTCATCTAGGTGTTACCATTCTCCAATTTAATAGGACACTGTCAGCGCTGATTGGACACAGTAAGAGAGTATGTTATGTATGGATCTGCAGCAGATTTCGCCCCTTACGTTGCATGGCTTTGAAGTAAACAGGACTGTGTTGTTTCCTGCAGCTGCTGCGTTCTGAGGATCGTGGAGGGGGCACGGTTGAAGCCACAGGATGAGAAAGTGATGATTGAATGCTTTGAGGCCTGTCATGAGTACAGTAACACATAAGCTATTGCCACTTATATGTACTGGTAGAGGCACCCCATAATAACGGTATCATTTCACAGTATAGGAGTTCACTTGGGGATTCGAGCTGTTATCTTGACATTAGCTTCATTTGAAAAGGTCGCTGATCCGGCGATCACTGTGGGTCTGCCTTCCCTGACCTCCGGCAATCAGCTGTTATCTTTATGGGATTACCACTTTAGGATTATGTAATGCAAATAAGCAGAAGTCTTGCGCTAGGTTCACATTAGTGTTATAAAAAGAAAACAATCACAGATCCTAATCAGTTGCTATCAGACGGGAATGATATCCAGAGGGGAAAATATGAAAGACTTCACAGAACTAAAATTCTCAACCCTCTTAAAACATAACTTTTAATTCTAAACTATATATATATGAAGAAGGACGTATATAAGTGTGTATGTATGTATGTTCCGCGATCACTCAAAAACGCAACCATGTCCTGTGAGGTCACAGCTCTCTAGGACGTACCGTTCCTGACATATTCCCAAAAAATTACCTGCATTAGCCAATACAAGCTTGCAAGTCTTTCTCTTCATATCCCAACTGCCATATACACGGTCACATGTCCCTTATCAGCCAATAGACGCTCACAGGCCCTTAGTCTCCACATACACACAGTTTTACTCCAGGTTTCCATAACAACCCAGCCATTTTTCTTAACTGCTGTAGGTCAGCTTTAGGCTAGGGCTACACGACGACATGTGTCGCGCGACAATAAGTCGCACGACACATAGGGCACAACTACACTGCTACATGTGTCGTGCAACATTGATGTCGCACCAATGTCTTGCAACAATTTTTATATTGATAGTCTATGGTGTTGCACTGCGACGCGACAGTCGCAGAAAAATCCATCTTGGATAGATTTTTTGCAACTGTCATGTTGCAGTCATAGCATGTCACATGTCGCAGTGCGACACTATAGCCTATCATTATAAAAATTGTTGAGAAAAAATGTCTTGCGACACGTCATCGTGTAGCCCTAGCATTAAAGGGGCAGGGCCCTGTGGAGGTCACTGTTAAAGGGGCGGGCACTGTGGAGGTCACTGTTAAAGAGTCGTTCACTGTGGATGTTACTGTTAAGGGGGTAGGCCGCTGTAGAGGTCACTGTTAAGGGGGCAGGGGCCACTATTAAGGGGGCAACTGCTGTGGAGGTCACTGTAAAGGCAGCAGGGTACTGTGAGGTCACTGTTAAGGGGGTGGGCCCCTGAGGAGGTCACTTTCAAGGGAGTGGGGTGCTGTGAAACTCGCTGCTAAAGGGGCGGGCTGCTGTGAAGGTCAAAGTTAAGGGGATGGGCTGCTGTGGAAGACCCATTTTAAAGTGCCAGGGTACTGTGGGGGGTCAGTGTTAAGGGGTGGGGGGCGGTGGAGTTCACTGTTAAAGGGGCGGAGTGCTGTAAAGGTCACTGTTATGGGGAATACTGTTGATATTTTTAAACAACACACACAAACATTAAATGAAATAGATGAAATATACCCGTGCAAAGCCGGGTTCTTTTGCTAGTAAGATATAAAATTCTACTTTCAAGGAGTTATCCAACCCCTATAATGCCCCCCAAAATTACCGGGCGACTCATACAGGTTATACTTACCTTGCCCCCCGGCACCAGCGTTGCTCCTGATGCCTGTACAGCTGCCGCTGCATCTCCCCGTTTACTGGATGAAAACATCCGGCGGCTCAGCCACTAGCAGCTCGTAACAGGGACGAGCCTCCATAGCATCACCATGCAGCCCATGTTGGCGGATGCTTTGATCTGTGCGATGGGGAGATGTAGCGGTGGCCGTGCAGGTCTCAGGAGCGACACGGGCGGCGGGGAGCAAGGTAAGTATAACCTTTATGAGGGGTCCAGGCATTTTGGGGGGCACTATAGAGGTTGGATAACCCCTTTAAAGGGGTATTCCCATCACGCGGGTTCATACTTACCTGCTTGCCATCCACTTCTTGGTTTTGGCAGGGGGCGGGCTTCATCTTGATTGAAGTCTTCTCCCGACCGGGCCGCGAGCTGACTGAACGCGCACGCCGCCGCGCATGCGCAATGGTGACTTCTTTCTGGCAAGTATACTATTCTGGCCAGGAAGAAGTCATCATAGCGCATGCATCGGCGTGCGCGTTCAGGACTGTGTGCGGCCTGGCCATGAGAAAAGAAGAAGTCTTCTGCGCAAGCCTGGCCCCCGGGATTCCAGAGAAGAGAGGTGGCCGTAACCAGGGGAGACGGAAGACATCTATCAGGTAAGTATAGCTTAATTTTCTTGTAATAGGTGGGAATTAGTTAATTAAATATATTTAGAAAAATGATCACTGTTAAATCATTAACAGATTTAACAGTGATCATTGAGATGGGAATACCCCTTTAAGTCTAATGTTATGTCTTATTGGGATTCAATTTTAGGTTTTAAGGTAGTTGAGAACTTTTGTTCTGTGAAGTTTTTTACATTAGCGTTATGCCTGGTCCTGTAGTCTGTTCCTGCATAAATCCCAGCTGTCGGCTAGCAGTATTTGTCACCAGCACCATTTATGCTGGGAACCGACAGGATCACCATGGGATCCCATTACAGTCAGTGGGGATCCGGTGGTGCTCGGCCATATCCGGCAATGCCAAATACTTCTGTCGGATTTCATAACGCTACCGTGAGCATAGTCTAAATCAGACCTAGTACTGTACAATTAATAGAGAATGTAATAAATCTTCAGACGGCCTCTGGCCTTTACTTGACGGCACATAATCGATGCTCTCGGATGATTGTCTCTCTTACGTGAAGATACACAGCCTCCATATGAACACGGTATGATGTGATGACCAGCAGAAGGCACCATTGTCACGTACATACTAGGACTGACCAATATAAATAAATCCATTGGCAAGTCATGCAGAGATTTCTTAGAAATACTAGCAGACATTCTGCCCAGTTTTAGTTAAAACACTGTTTTTTTTTTCAAGAGGGGCCTGGATGTATTTCTGGAGTGTAATAATATTACAGGTTATAGCTACTAGAGAGGGGTCGTTGATCCAGGGAGTTATTCTGATTGCCTGATTGAAGTCGGGAAGGAATTTTTTTCTACCTCAGTTTTTTTTTTTTTTGCCTTACTCTGGATCAACTTGCAGGATAACAGGCCGAAATGGTTGGACAGATGTCTTTTTTCAGCCTCATAAACTATGTTACGGTACTTTTAGCATTTGGCAGGTGCTTTCTCCACTTTCCTGCGACATCTGATTTTGCTTTCAATATCTGCCCAGGCTTTGTAAATCTAACGTGGAGGGGATCTGGAAGTGCAGTTGAGGATACCTGCTGAATGGAGGTTTCAGTGAGGAATTAACATAATCCTCTATGTACATAGAAGTGTTTGCGTCATTCTGGGGGATCCTGTTGTGTGGTGTTGTCCATCTTGGTTTATTATGGCAGCGTGCTCTTAGGTTGGTTGGAACGACATGTTCTCGATTTCTATTGTTGGTTGGTTGGTCATCCTGTCCTGCTTTGCGGTTTAGCAGTTCAGATTCTTAGTAATAAACTCCAGATGTTAGCAGAGCCTAAAAGTGGCTTTGTATTCACTAAAGGCTGGGTGACATGACGGAAATCCAACAGACTCCATGATAGGAAATTAGGTCCACCTGGCTCCTGTTATGTCCCTCAGGTCCAGGATCTGGGGCTTTTGTTATAATGCTATAACGGAGCAGAACAAGGTAAATAAAGAGTGCAGATGTGAATACGACCTAAGGCATAAATGGAATTCAAGCTGTGACAGATCCATCACAAAGACATCAGTAGGGCCAGGCATTGATTATGATGGTGTCCTTTGGATTCCTTCATGGTGTCCACTATTTACTGGAAAAAAATATTGGGCATGCTGTGCTTTTTTCTGGCAAGCATGAGGGAATCTGCTATGGAAGCCTCCAGTCCAGATGTGAACAGAGCCTTATATAGACCCCCTTTATGGACCAACCATCAAGCAGAATGTTAAATGACCCCAGGTCTTGAAGAGTCTTGAAGAGTATCAGTCCTGCTCATACAATTACAGTAGGGCCAGACATTGTTTATGATAGCGTCCTTTAGATTCCTTCATGGTGTCCAAAATACCGCCACAGCAGAAGCAAATACCGCCCCAACAGAACCAAATACCACAGTGCAGCACAAAATACCACCTCAGCAGAACCAAATACCACAGTGCAGCACAAAATACCGCCACAGCAGAAGCAAATTCCGCCCCAACAGAACCAAATGCCACAGTGCAGCACAAAATACCACCTCAGCAGAACCAAATCCCACAGTGCTGCACAAAATACCACCACAGCAGAAGCAAATGCCACAGTGCAGCACAAAATACCACCCCAGCAGAAGCAAATACCGCCCCAACAGAACCAAATGCCACAGTGCAGCACAAAATACCACCTCAGCAGAACCAAATACCACAGTGCAGCACGAAATACTGCCCCAGCAGAAGCAAATACCATAGTGCAGCACAAAATACTGCCCCAGCAGAACCAAATCCCACAGTGCTGCACAAAATACCACCCCATCAGAACCAAATACCACAGTGCAGCACAAAATACTGCCATCCTCACCACAGTATTCAACTGTATCACTCTCCTGAGGACAGCTGAGTTCAGGTGCATAGGTACTAAGAGAATCAGATCATTATGTACCTGGCCAGCGGCCATGAGGAAGGCTCAGGTAGCCCCCTGGTCGTTGGCCCCCCTGGAAGTTTCCCTGTAGGGTCTATGGCCAGTCCGCCCCTGCTAACCCCATCTATAGAATTAGTGTATCTGGGTCACTGTTGAATTTATTGGTATTTTGTAGATTTTCACTATCAAGTGCCAGTGGGGGGTGTACTAGGGAGTACTCGTAGATTAGGCCATATAGTTTTAGTCCTTCCTGAAATTTTAAACCGTGTGAAAATCCTAAAGTGTAGGATTATGCAGAAATACAAAGAATGTAGAATAATAGCTTAGAATAGAACACAGACTAGTAGATATAAATAGATATAAAAAGCACATAGACAATAATATAATAAAAGAATCATTTGCTAGAATCATTTTACAATAAGACTGGCTAGTGAGGCCTACTGACAGAATCCTTCTACGAGAGTCACATCTGAATGACAGTCACTACATGTGTTTTACGTTAAAGGGTTGTAAAGTCGCCTTGTAAATGTTATTTTTATTAATTTAGATGTCATATTGTCAGCACATGGCGAGGGTACACCCACAAGCTTCTCTGGACTGCCAGCTTTGAATGGCTGCCAGTGACATGGTTTATTAAAGCATACGCGCTATTAGACAGCGGACTGCACGCAGGAGTCCTGATCAGGACTGGAAGCAGGTCTGAACAGTTCTCAACAGTGTTTCCTACTGTACTTGTACTACGTATCCCAATTCCCAGATTCATATTTAATTCTGGGTCCAAAGTGATAGGAAATGGTCAATGCCATAAAGGCAGCAATACACATTAGACAAAGTGCCCTCAAACCTGGCGATTACATTGGTACCTGCCGACCATCTTACATGTCCTGATTCTCTCCTCAAAACAGATTTCAGGAAAAGGAAGGATCGGGCAAGTTGGATTTCAGCATGCCTGGTCCTTTGTTCTCAAGATAATCCACCGCCAGAGGAGTGTCGCACTACGTTTTTTCCAGAAGAGTAAAAATACTCCTCTGACCATTTTTGAGGAGTATTTTTACCCGAGGAGGAGTACGAAAGTTACGGTAATTTAAATACATAATAAGTAGACCCACACTTGCTCACATCTACGTTTGAAGCCTCTGTTGCAGATTCTGTTGATAGACCAGACAGTAGGTGGAGGAGGTGAAAGGAGGAGGGGGGAGCGGGGTCACTAGTGGGGTGACAGGAGGAGGGGGGAGCAGGGTCACTAGTGGGGTGACAGGAGGAGGGAGAAGGGTCACTAGTGGGGAGGAACAGGGTTACTAGTGGGGTGACAGGAGGAGGGGGGAGCAGGGTTACTAGTGGGGTGACAGGAGGAGGGAAGAGCAGGGTAACTAGTGGGGAGGAGCAGGGTTACTAGTGGGGTGACAGGAGGAGGGGGTAGCAGGGTCACTAGTGGGGAGGAACAGGGTTACTACTGGGTTGACAGGAGGAGGGGGGACCAGGTTCACTAGTGGGGAGGAGCAGGGTTACTAGTGGGGTGACAGGAGGAGGGGGTAGCAGGGTCACTAGTGGGGTGACAGGAGGAGGGGGAAGTAGGGTCACTAGTGGGGTGACAGGAGGAGGGGGGACCAGGGTCACTAGTGGGGAGGAGCAGGGTTACTAGTGGGGTGACAGGAGGAGGGTGGAGCGGGTTCACTAGTGGGGTGACAGGGGGAGGGGGAGCTTGGTTACTAGTGGGGTGACAGGAGGAGGGGGTAGCAGGGTTACTAGTGGGGTGACAGGAGGAGGGTGGAGCGGGGTCACTAGTGGGGTGACAGAAGGAGGGGGAGCTTGGTTACTAGTGAGGTGACAGGAGGAGGGGGGAGCAGAGAACTGGGAGACTGAACAGAACCATGATTGGGGGAGGGGGGAATCACTTACTTGAAGACTGACAGGCCGGGCTTTTCACTGCCACAACATGGCCGGGGTGGGGGTTGTCACGGGCTCGGGGGCAGCTCTTCTCTCAGACCAGTCACATAAGTCCGCGGCTCCTTAGCTCTCCATTGGCCCTGTCATGTTTCCTAGGGTCCTTGGCAGCGCACCCCGCTCTCTTTTCTACAGCCACCCCCGGGAGCTGCCCCTCCTTCCAGCTTCCCCCGGCTTCCCTTGCCTGGCTCGATCTGTATGGCTCTGGCGTGCCAATACCCAACCAATAACAAAGCTCCTTGCTGTAAGGAACTTTGTTATTGGTTATTTCAGGCACAGGCAGCATCATGTTCTATTTTTTTGCGGTGTGGACTGGCCCAATTAAGTTGAATGGGTCTCGATCCCTCCCGGACGCTGCACGGACGTTGCCCATGTATTGGGGACCGCAAATTGTGGTCCCCAATGCAACGAACGGCCGCACAATGGCCGTGTGCATGAGGCCTGAGCCGAGCATGCTTGTGTGGGGGGTAGGTGATAGGAAAAGTTGATGTATGATACCTGAAAAGGGTTGTGTACCTTTAGGGGAAGAGGGGAAGTGGCAAACCCCCTCTTTGGCAGACCTGCAAAGGGAGTTTGAAGACACCCTAAATGTGCTTCCCTTTACAGGTCTGCAAAGGTATATAACCCCTGTAGGGCTATGTTCACACTTTGTGAGCAGTGTATGTCAGAGGTGTATGTCAGTAAGTAGGCATACAGGTGGGAGGTGAGTAGGTGTGCCTCATGTCTTTCGAGGCCATGATTGACACTTGGGCCAACTCATTCAGTCATCATAAAGTATACCGACCACCTATTGGATCTAGTGGACATGAAGCAAACCTCTCTGAATATTCAGCCTTGTTATGGCTCGCTGTTACCTCAATTTTTTTGTTGAATTTATGAAATGTATTTATTTTATTTATTAATTATACTCACTTATATAGCGCTGACATATTCTGCAGCGTCTTACAGACATCAGCATCACACTGTCCCCAATGGGGCTCACAATCTTAGTTCCCTATCAGGATGTCTTTGGAGCATGGGAGGAAACCGGAGAACCCGGAGGAACGCACACAAACACGGGGAGAACATACAAACTCCATGCAGATGTTGTCTTTGGCCAGATTCAACCTTGGACCCCAGCGCTGCAAGGAACCAGTACCAAATGATGCCATTGTTCACGTCTACCATGTGACGCTTGGTTGCGGAACCCCAAAAAGCTTTGATATGCACAAAAGATCTGAAACAAGAAAAGGTGGGGGAGATAGAGAAATGAGAAAATAGGAAGCCATTTTGAGGCGGTGTTTTTTATTTTTTATTTCCTGGAAAATTGTAAGGCATTCAGGAACTGTGGTTTGGATTTTCGTTTTATGTTCTGTATTGCCTGCGGTCATATGTTGGCTGTGACTCTTATGTATATGGAAAGTTCCTTTGCTGTGAGGATTAGCTTCTCGACGTCTTGCACGGTTTACATGAAGACTTTGCCAGTTTCCTAGCTGAGAATTTTTGATTTCTAGTTTGAATAACTGTGTGACGATCTCTCCATTGAAAATGACTGAAACTGTGGTCCAAATGACAAGGTATCACTGGAAAAGACGTAGGGTTGAGCGAACTTGTATTTTAAGTTCAGCGTCCAAAGCTCGGGTTGGGGTTATCGAATAATCCCGTTATGAATTCCGCTACCACGGACCATAATGGAATTTTTAATCCATCAGGGGATTCTTCAATGAACCCGAACCTTGGACAACACTAAGGACCTGGGGTGACGTCACCGTCATGTGATCAGTGCAGGGGGCGTGGCTCAGTACTGGATTGGATAAGAGGTGGTAAAGGGCCTGCTATAATGATCATGTGACATGAGGGGCGGAGCTCCTGTGCTCTGTGTGGAGGAGAAGGAGAAAGTAGAGCAGTGAAAGACGTTTTAAGTTCAGCGTTCGGGTTCATTGAAAAATCCCTTTATGGATTCCAAATTCCGTTATGGTCCGTGGTAGCGGAATCCATAACGGGATTCTTCGATAACCCGAACCCGAACTTTTGACGCTGAACTTAAAAGTGAAAGTGAAAGTAAAAACAGCTTTCTCTCCTGACTCGATCTCTAACGGCTATATCTTCTGATATAGTGGATATAATGCTGTGATTCTGGTATAGTTTGAAAGGTTGGTATGCCAGCTTTCAAACATGGTCAGGTTCTAGTGACTACCAATCTTAAAATATGAGCAGCTAAAGCAGCCCTCCCCTCTTCAGTCTGGTTTGCTTTGGGCACTTGCAGCAACAGAGTGGGGCACTTAGGAGTAGAGATGAGCGAACTTTAAAAAAAAGTCCGGTGTTCGGGTTGTGGTAAGTCACGCATCCCGTTATGGATTCCACTATAGCGGCATATGGAATCTATAAGGGGCGGCTGCCACCAACCCGAACTGTTGAACAGCCGAAGGACCTGGGGTGACGTCACCGTCATGTGATCAGTGCAGGGGGTGTGGTTCAGCACTGGATTTGACGGTGACGTCACCCCAGGTCCTTCGGCTGTCCTATCACTGACCTAGGAAGCCGCCGCAGCTCTCAACAGAGCGCCACAGCCCCTTTCAAACAGCTGATGGGTGGGGGAGCCAAGAGTCGGACCCCCACGGATCAGATAGTGATGTCTTATCACCTATTGACATTAGCGGTGAACCCTCGAGGTTGGCAATCTCTGTCTGTAACGTTCAAAGCAACCTGCTCTCCTCTGATGAGCATGACCTTAAGACTGGTGGGGGTCCCCGTAGCCATACCCTCATGGATCAATGTTTTGTTACCTTTTGATGATAACATATTATGGTCGGAAAACACCTCAAAAGGTATATTTCATGCCTTTGGCTATGCATTCACTTATTGTACTCTGTCAGGAACTATCATGGATGAGCACCTCTTCAGCACTGGCTCACATCTAGGTCTGCTGCATAAAGGAATGATAGAGAAGATGTATTCTAGGTGTAGTGTTTCACTCAGCACTTCATATCTGTCCTCATATATCTAATCAGATGAAAGTAATACACCTCAGGGTGTTCTTCTGAGAACACTGCCTGACTGGAAGCAGACTGAAGTTGTGCAATATAGGATGACCCTTGTTGACACCCCTGGTGCAGTTTTGGGTTGGGTCTTCTTGTGTTGTATTTTTCATGGTGCAAGTATAAGACTTTTCATGGTTAGACCACTCAGTATTTCAGATGGCTAAGGGTAGGTTCACACTTGCGTTATACAGATCCACCAGGCTGTTCCAGTGGAGAACATCTTGCAAGAGTTCACTGGATCCTGCCCAGCAGTAACAGCCTGCCAGATCTAACCCACGTGTGCACCTACCTTCCAGAGTCTTCTGAGACTTTACTACTGATGACTTATCCTCTGAATAGGTCATCGGTATCTGATAGGTGGGGGCCCGACACCCACGAACCCCACGATCAGCTGTTTGAGAAGGCACCGGCGCCTGTTGTAGCGCCACAGCTTAGGCTAAGCTGTTAGAGGGCCACAGCGGTACTGGGAGTCCGCTGGGGACTGAGTGGCAGAAATCTGGGGACGAGCCTTGGATTTCCAAATGAAGAGATGGACCGGCACTCCAAAATGCATTGCTTGGTGATTTTATTGGTCCCTCATTCCTTCAGTGACGCGCGTTTCGGCACGAAATGTGCCTTTGTCAAACAAATGAGTGTGCAGCAAAGTACAAACAAACTGAAACAAACAAGCGTTTAAATAGCCCGCCCTGGATCACATGACTGGGACGGCACGTTGTCAGGGAAACTGGGTAAACAATAATAGAAAAAACAAGATTTGTAGTCCATACTTGGAGTCGCGCTGTGGAATCATTTTAGTTACACTGTAGAGACATATTACCACAGATCAGACAAGCAGATTAAACAAACATATTGCCGCAAATTACACAGACATCAAAAGTTCTGAGAAATGTATATGAAAATATTCATAGGAAGCTATTAAATGCATAATCACGATTTAACCCCTTAGGTGTTAATGTCTGTAGACGGTGGATCCAATATGCCTCAACATCTCAGCCCGATTGCCTCCATGTCTAGGTAGTGTCACTTCTTCGAAGCTGTGAAACATTGTGTCTCTGCTGATGGAAGTGGTGCCGAATAGGTAACATCAAATTTTCGTTACGTGGTGGACTTGTGCTTACTGAAGCGATCATTCATACGCATAGTAGTCTCACCTACGTAACAAAGACCGCACGGATATTTCAGCAAATAAATAACAAATGCGACCAGGACATCTGGCGTGCTGGACTGCAGTGCCTGACTTGTCCTGCCATCGGTTTATCTACTTCAGCGATTCAAGCTCATCCGATTTCAGACAATCTTTTAATTGACTCTGAACTGAAAGCCCAAATACAGACCACTAAAAGGGCGAAATACGTCCGGGACGACCCATAGTGGCTGCATCTGGCTCCATGCTTTCTCCACCCGCAATATTTTTAGAGAAGGTTTTGACCCCACCTTAGGGACACCCAGCATTTTCTGGATGAGATCAGTGAAGTACATATTGATGACTGTATATTGGTAACCTTTGATGTGTGTAATCTTTACACATCTATTACACACACTAAGGGCTCATCAGCCGTTAAATCTCTACTGGATAGCAGTGATTATGGGCAAGATGCAAAAGATTTTTTTCTGCCCCTTTTAACCATAGTCCTGGAGCGTAATTATTTTATTTTTCAAGATACCTACTACCAACAGCGGTGCGGTACCGCGATGGGGTCCAATGCCGCTCCGCCATACGCAAATTGCTATATGGCACAGTTTGAACAAGAATATATATACCCAAATGTGGTTTGCCAACAGCATTGCATTTTTTGGAAACGTTTTATTGATGACGTGTTTTGAGTATGCCGGGGCGGCATTGAGACCCTACAGTACTTTAGAATATTTATCAATAGTGCACGATCTGAATTACAGTTCACTCTACATTGGGATCCACAGAGGATATCCTTTTTGGATACTCAGTATTAGTGGTTTTTGTCACTAACTCTTGACATTATGCTGTTCGACATTAGCTATGTGCTATATGTCAGACCAGCCTGATAATGTCCTTATTATAAATCGATGATATATAGTCCGAAAACTTACATTTATTATATGTAATTAGCCTCTAGCAGTTGCCTGCTCTAGCGGCCGTCTGACCTGCTGGCACGCCTCTTCACACTTTGACAGACAGGCAGCATCCTCCTGACTGCCTGCTCTGAAATCGCCAGCGCCGCCGCTCTGTATTCGGCGCAGGCGCGTGAGCAGAGGACGCTGGTGCCTGCTGTCCTCTGCTCACCGCGCCTGCGCCGAATACAGAGCTGGCGGCGCGGGCGCGCGATTCAGAACGAGACAGTGCAGGAGGATCGCTGCCCTGCACTGTCAATCAAAGTGTGAAGGGGCGTGCCAGCAGGTTGCCGGATGGAGCCGCTAGGAGCAGGGCAACGCCCCCCCTGCTCCTAGAGGCTAATTTACATATAATAAATGTAAGTTTTTCGGACTATATATACATCCGATTTTTATAATAAGGACATTATCAGGCTGGTCTGACATTAGCACATAGCTAATGTCAGACAGCTTATAATGTCAAAAGTTGGTGACAGAAACCCTTTAAGGGAATTGATGGCCGATGTGTGACTGATCTTTTTACTAAAAGTACAGACCGCAATAGTCTGTTAACATATGACAGCAATCATCCACCTGTTATCAAAAAATCCCTTCCATTTTCCCAATTTCAGAGGGTCAATAGAATTGTTATCGGCCCATTTACCCGTAGGGACCGCCTGGAGGAGATGACTCTTAAATTCAGACGGAGAGGATATCCCGCAGAGCTGTTACAGCAACAGAGGTCTGGGAGTGAAACACTGATAACACACAATGTGAAATCAACTGAGAAAAGACTTCCTTTTATTGTGAAATACCATCCGTGGATCAACCGGGTGAGATCAGTCATTAATAAACACTGGAGCATAGTCACAAAGTCTTATCCTGCAGTGGAAGAATTCAAAGATCCCCCTATGCTTTGTTATAAAAGAGCAGGCAACATAACAGACAGGATTATAAGTGCCGACATAGGCACTAATTAGAAGTCCAAGACAGATGGTTTTTTCCTCGGTTAGGCAAGGCACTTTTTCGTGTCTTAACTGTATTCACTGCTCCAGCATTATTAAGGGGCCATATATTTCTCACACACACACAGGAGAACAGATTCCAATAAAAGGACACTTTACACGTAACAGTACATTTGTTATTTATTTGCTGAAATGTCCGTTCGGTCTTTGTTACGTAGGTGAGACTACTATGCGTATGAAAGATCGCTTTAGTAAGCACAAGTCCACCACGTAACAAAAATTTGATGAGCCTTGGATTTCCGTCTCAGATTTCCAGTTTCACTTGCCGCGGATCTGCTTGTGGATTCGGCGCCACTCAATGGGGCTAATCGGCGAGTGGCCATGTGTCACAGTTTTCACCGGAAGAACTGACACATCAAATTTTTTTTTTTTCCTGCAACATGGATTTCAAATCCGTTGCAGCAAAATCCCTCAGCGTGTGAACAACCACATGGGTTTCCCAGTGAACTCAACGGGGGCATGGCCTGTGGGCGTATTTGACGTTGATCCACGTGAAAACTCTGCTGCACGGTCATACCCAATCACAGCAAAACTGTTAATTACTATACAATATGCAAAAAGAGCGTTTTCTTTTTATGGGTTGTTCAACTTTACTCAACCATTTCATCCCCTTCCACTTCCAGCCCCACCACTCCGATCCTCCCTGCCGAGCTTTGCTTGTTTGGTTGCAGCGATGACGTTTCCATATACTCAACTGACAGCCAGTCGATGGCCTCAGTGATCTCGCGCCACATGCTGTTGAAGCCATTGATTGGCTGCAGCAGTGTTTGGTGTATACACCTGCAACCAGGATGATGACGTTATGGCTGCAGCAGCAAGGAGTATTGGAGCAGTGGCAGGGGGTGAGTATACATTCTTTTATTAAAGGGGTTTTCTGAGACTTTTATACTGGATAGGTCATCAGTATTGTTGAGCGAACTTGTGTTTTAAGTTCTGCGTCCAAAGTTTGGGTTCGGGTTATCTAAGAATCCCGTTATGGATTCCGCTACTATGGACCATAACGGAATTTGGAATCAATAACGGGATTCTTTGATACCCCGAACTTTGTACGCAGAACTTAAAAACAAGGTCGCTCAACACTAGTCATCAGTTTTAAGATCGGTGGGGGTCTGACACCCGAGACCCCTGCCGATCAGCTGTTTGAGAAGGCACCGGAGCTTGCAGTAGTGCCACAGCCTTCTCTCGGCCCACTAAGCACAGCGCCGTACATTGTATACTGTCTCAGTCCCTTTCGCTTCAATGTGGCTGAGCTGTGCCCAGGCCACGTGATCGATGAACGTCTACGAGCGCAGCTGATCGGCAGGGGTCCTGGGTGTCGGACCCCCATTGATGAGATGCTGATGACTTATCCAGAGGAAAGGTCATCAGTATAAAAGTCTCAGAAACCCCATTAATTTCTGACAATTGCTGGCTTGGGGGACATTTTTGACTGTTTTTATTTCAGGGAAAGCTAGTCTTGTAAATCACGTTAAATGCTCAGTTGTTTTTGGCTGTAAAGATACCGAGATTTATTTTCTGTCTTGGTAAAGATAAATCAGGTGTGGACGGCCGTCTGCTGCCCTTTGGATAGGCTCAGGCAGCGCTCTCCACAAGGTTAGCTGAGGGTTGGGTTGTTGTGAAAAATAAATGAGGTGCTGTTAAATTATAGATGGGTCATAAATTGAAGCCTGTTATGGAAATGAGACCAAAAAGGATTTATTTCCTGCTTCCTTCAGCGAGCGGACACATCTCGACAGCTTGATGCATGGGCCTTGGAGGTAAGTATGTACATGGGGTCCCTGATGATCGTTTAACGCCACGGCCTGAACATTGCACAATATCACATAGTTAGTGTGTATTGGCCTGTTATGATCACAGGTGACTTTCTTTCCTGTTGTCACATAGGAGATCTCTTGTAGACCATCCTTCGTTGACGTTCTCACATCTTGTAGGTCTCAATGCATGATGTCCACCTTTGCAAACATTTCTTTTCTCCGTTCCATCTAGAATAAACATGAAGCAACTTTGCAATTGGTTTTGATTAAAAAGAAAATATATATATTTTGTTTTGTGTCTCCAGGGCTACAAACTACAAACCAAGTAGTCCTGCTCCCTTCCATCGGTCTCCGTCTTCTTGCTAACATTGGCCCAGTATGCAGGCGAGCTGCTGATATCCAGTCCATGGCTCCTTCATTTGGTTACACCTTCAAATATCACATACGAGTAACGAGCGATTGTTCACGCCCTCTCTGGATCTCATCTAAACAGAATTGTGACGGCGGAAACCAGTTTTTCTTCTCAAAACCTCTAACTTGTCTGTACATGACACCCATAGAAGTCTGTGGGACCATACTGAACCTCTGTAGGCCACCCAGTTTACACAGAAGCATAGAGATTTCAGTTCTTCTGATTCATATGGGTCAGGCCTTTGAGCTGACAGCCTCTGTCCCCCTGAACATAAAAAACCCCACTCACCTGTCTGCGGTCCCACCGCTGCTCCGATCCAGGCCTTGAGGAAGCAGGAAGCAGCTCGGTTCCACGACCGCTGAGACCAATCACAGGCCTAGGTGGTCACAGCAGCTTCAACGCTGCGTCAAAGCAGTGATGTACAGTTCAAACCGGTCTGACCACTGAGGACTGTGATTGGCTGCAGCGGTCACAGCACCAAGTGACTTTCTGGTCCTGTGGGGACCAGAATCGGCCAGCAATGGAGATAAGCCAATACCGGAAAAAAACTGATCAGTTTCGTCCCAGTGCATTCTGAATGGAGAACAATCCGTTCAGTATGCATCAGGGTGTCTTCAGTTCAGTCACTCTTACGGTGTTTGGCCGTAGAAAATACCACAGCATGCAGCTTTTTTTCCTCCAGCCAAAATTCCGGAACACTTGCCTGAATGCCGGATCCAGCATAAATTGAAATGTATTAGTGCCGGTATTAAGTGTTCCGGTAAAAAGGATGCGGATTTTCAGTCTGCGCATGTGTAGACCTTTAAAAATGTGAAAAAAAAAAATACCTGATCCGTATTTCCGGATGACGCCTGAAAGACGGATCAGGTATTTCAATGCATTTGTCAGACTGATCAGGATCCTGATTAGTCTGCAAATGCAACGGAACTGCCCGCCGGAATCCAACAACACAAGTGTGAAAGTACTCTTAGGCCTCATGCACACGACCGTATGTGTTTTGCGGTCCGCAAATTGTGGATCCACAAAAAACGGATGACGTTCCGTATGGCATTCATTTTTTTTTGCGGATCCATTGTAATAATGCCTATCCTTGTCTGCAAACTAGAAAAAAATAGGACATGCTCTTTTTTTTTGCGGAACGAAAAAACGGACATACGGAAACAGAATGCACACGGATTACCTTCCGTTTTTTTGCGGACCTATTGAAACAAATGGTTCCGCATAAAAAACGGTACGGACTCGGAAAGAAAATACGTTCGTGTGCATGAGGCCTTACGTTCTGCGCTCTTCAGGGAGTATTACCGCTGTCTTGGAGTGTATATAAGTAATGTGTTTTTTACAGCAGAAATTACTTATAAGGCGATTTCCTACCATTTGTGGTCCATGACGTGAATACTGGAAATGGCCATTAGACCCAGTGACGGCTGAGCTGCTGGTCTGCTCCTCACTGCTGACCTCTCTACTCTTCAGGTTTATTTCGTGAAGCCCCCCCCCCCACCCATTTATTTAATACGCTCATGAATTAACACTTTCACGACCAGGCCTGTTTTGTTTTTGTATTTTTCCTCCATAGCTCAGCTTTTTTCCATTGACCCAGCCGTACGAGGGCTTGTATTTTGAGGGACATGTTGCACTTTTTAATGTCGCTGTTTACAGTTCCGCATAATGTACTGCGATCCTGTAACCAGATATTTGTGGGGTAAAAAGAGGGGGTTCTGCCTTTGCTGTTTGGGCTTTGTTTTTATGGCGCTGACTGTGCGTTAAATGATATGCAATTGTATGTGAGCGAAGGATCGTATTGGGGATGAGGATGATGGCGCCATGATGGAGCACAATGGATACTGATCGACTTGATATATCAACAGTCGCCACCGTAGATCGGCAGAAATTCTGCCATTGTAAATGAGCCCGGATTTTACAATGTAAGGGCTCATGCACATGAACGTATTTTCTTTCTGCGTCCATTCCGTTTTTTCTGCGGACCTTATACGGAACCATTCATTTCAATGGGTCCGCAAAAAAAACGGAAGTTACTCCGTGTGCATTCCGTTTCCGTATTTCCGTTCCGCAAAAAAAGAGAACATGTCCTATTATTGTCCGCATTACAGACATGGATAGGACTGTTCTATTAGGGGCCAGCTGTTCCGTTCCGCAAAATACGTTTTTTGCGGACGGCAAAATACATACGGTCGTGTGCATGAGGCCTAAATCACATTTATCAGTGAACATGTCCCATCCGTTGTTTGGTGATAAGCCTCTGCCAGAGCCGTCTGACAGCAGCTGATTCCCTCCTCCCTACTGAAATACACATGCACACTCGGCCTGGCTGAGCATACCTGTTTATGATGAAATTACTGCTGTGATTACAGGTGTTTGACCAAGTTATCTTGTGTGCATTGTTCAGCTGCCTGTGATGTCTGTCTGTCTGTCTCTCCTAAAAGATGTTTAGTGACTACTATTGGCAGCCATTGTCTGCCGTTCCGGATCAGAACAGAGCTGGCCATTACATCATGAACCAGGAGGCTCAGTCCAGCGCCATATGTCCCACCTAGATTAAAGGGGTTGTCTCACTTCAGCAAATGGCAGCCTAATGCACTTACTAATGTACTGCGATTGTCCATATTGCTTCCTTTACTGGACTGATTCAGTAGAAATTAATTTCGGAAGTTATTACCCGAAGTCGCAAAGTAATAACTTCGGCTCATGAGAGCCAATACATTCTAATACTGAATAGTGCGCTCACTCCGTACAGTATTCTAACGAAGTTTTATGCGAATCGACTTTGGATGTTTCCGAAGTCGATTCGCTCATCCCTATTGATGAGCTATCCCAATAGAAAAAGCCCGGACAACCCCTTTAAAGAGTCTCCAAACAAAAATCTAAATAAAACGTGCGTTCCCATTGCTGAACCCCCTTTAAGGGCCTTGTTATTATGTACTTATTAGGTGTAATTATTACTGGAAACCAGTAATATCAGAGACTGAGGGTTTGTGTGAGCGCCAGGGCGTGGATGGCTGATGTGAGCATCTGGGAGCAGAGCATCAAGTGCACAGGCTGCCGAGGAGGACAAGGGCCACGTTTGTCATCTCAATATGCCAACTGCACGTTTGTGAGTCTTTCAACAGCACTTGCGCAAACACCGTTTCTCCGCCAGCCTCGCTGCGTTCCCAAAAAGGCGGCATAGTGGAGGTGGGGCCAGCACCCTCGCCACATTTATCATCTTCAATGGCGTAGAAGAGTGCTGAAATCTGCATCAGTCAGGGGCTGCCATAGATTTCAGTATAGGCGCACGGACTGCCGGATGCTGTGCCTAACGAGGCGTACTCCTTCCGACAGCGCCTGACTGGTCATCATAGTTCATCCTGTTAGTGCAGTTCTTTGCCTCCAGGTTTGTGTTGCCATGGCCAGTGTTAGGCCGAGTTCACACTTCACTACTGGTGTGGGCTTACAATAACCCTAAGTTCACACTTGCGCGTTTTACAGCGCATTCGAACGCGCTGTAAAACGCTCAACACATGCAAACCAATGTTTCCCTATGGGACTGGTTCACATTTTCGCGTTTTACAGCACGTTCGAACGCGCTGTAAAACGCCCTACGCATAAACAAGTACTTGAGCTTTTTTTGGGGCGTTTGTCGCGCGTTTTGTGATTAACACCACAGTAGTCAATCACAAGAACGCGCGTACGACGCGCGTTTCCTATTTGCAAAAACGCGCTGTAATACGCACGTTTCAAGAACGCTCAGGTCTGAACCCAGGGTAACTGATGGAAATAACTGGCCAGATAACTGAAGTGTGAACTTTCTTCTATCATTCTGTGTTGATAAAGCTGTTGTGAGGGAGCATCGACCATCCCGCTGTTCCAGATCTGCAGGAGTTCATAATCGACCCTGGTGAGATAGTCTGCAGCCTGTGGGGTCAAATCATTGCTTTTATTCAATATATTGATGCAGATCTCATTAGGCACATCACATAATGTCTGACGAGCACAAAGCTAAGCAAACGAGCAAAACCTTCCAGGATTCAATATCTATCTATCTATCTATCTATCTATCTATCTATCTATCTATCTATCTATCTATCTATCTAATCTCATATCTATCTATCTATCTATCTATCTATCTAATCTCATATCTATCTATCTATCTATCTCCTATCTATCTATCTATCTATCGATCTGTCTATCTAATCTCATATCTATCTATCTATCTATCTATCTATCTATCTATCTATCTATCTATCTATCTACTGTATCTAATCTCCTATCTATCTATCTATCTATCTATCTATCTATCTATCTATCTATCTATTGTATCTAATCTCCTATCTATCTATCTATCTATCTATCTATCTATCTATCTATCTATCTATCTATCTATCTATCTATCTATCTATCTACTGTATCTAATCTATCTATCTATCTATCTATCTATCTATCTATCTATCTATCTATCTATCTATCTATTATCTATCTATCTATCTATCTATTATCTATCTTTGTATCTCATTACAACAGGGCTTATTTCAACAGGTCTGCTATTTATTATGCTTTTTCAGAAACCGAAGAATCCATAAAAGCATGGAAATTCAGTTGAGATGTGTCCTAAGTATAAATACTCTATAATTACTCATCATCAGTTGCGTTGCTGGTTGACATTTCTCACTGAGCCAGTGACCTTGGGGACCAAGGGACCCAGCCCCGTGACCTTTGAATGCAGACGCCAGCTACATCCTTGCACAGTATTGCTTTAACCATGACTAATGTCGTCGTTATCAGTTGTCGATGTTCCTCTATGTTATCTAAAGCCAGAGACATGTCATAAGCCAGGCGGCTGCTCCTCGGCTATGGAAACCCCCAGAGCTGTATGGCTGGAATGGTTAGTGGTGGCCCGAGATGAGACCTGACCCTGCTGTACGTATGCTCCGTATCAGAGGTCACGCTGTACACGGATCTTCCTTCCTGTAAATCATTGGCGATGCTAGATGATGTGCGGGTCTCCACGTACGAGGAATTGTGCTCATTTAGACCTCATGCAGACGTATTTTTAGAACATAGGGGTTCATTTACTGTGTTAAAATATGCCTAAATCAGGCGTATTTCAGACGCAGATGGCGCAACGGATAGCTGTGCCGCGATCTGCGACTTTGCCCCCAATCTAAAATTGTGGACGTGATGCGTGTGGGGGCAGGCCGGCAGTCCTGTCTCATTCACCATTTTCTACACCTGTTTTAGACGTAGAAAATGGTCTAAATGTAAGACCGCTCAGAAGCCGTCTTACATTTAGAACTGGCGCTGGATGCGCCGAAGTTATGGAGCGCCTCTTCATAACTTCGGCGGACACACCGCCAGTTTAGGGCTCTATTAAGAGTGTCGTCTAAAATGCCAGTCTTAATAAGTGTGCCCAATAGTCTACCTTTATGTGGAATGGGGATCCGTGTGCTGTCAGTATCCGTATGTCTTATACTATATTGAAGTCAATAGGTCCGCCAAAAAATGCGAATGCAACACCTACAGCATCCATATTTTGTTGATCCACGATTTGCGGACTGCAAAACTGATACGGTCGTGTGCATGAGGCCTTACTGTGCACACTCAATAATATTTCTTTGAACTATAGAAGTAAGAGGACTTTCTGCAGCTCCATGATATATTGTATTACAGAATGCTCACTTGGCTTGTACACTACCATGGCCGTTACGTTCTCTGCTTACGTCCATCGTGACATTACTCCATTCTCACGCTGTAATTGATGTCTGTATTCTGTTTGTAGAGGAGATGATTGCAATGCGTTACCTATGATGGAATTTCTTAAAGGAGTTGTCCAGCTTTTGGGACATTTTTTGCCTGTCATCGCAGCATGTTGGACCTATTGAAAAAAATCTTACTCACCTAGTCTCCACCGCTCCCTTCAGTGGTCTTCCAATCCTGGCCTCTACACCATTGCAGTCAGTGACTTACCTTACAATTGTCTGCACCAAAAGAGGTATAATGCAGTGTTGGCTCAGCATGCATGTGGAACCTGCATTCCCTAAATTTAATGGAGACAAGTATGGGATCAGAGGAGGTAGTATTTAGTGTGGGTTCCTGTCCTAAAGAGATCTCCTTGTCGTTGGCGGCCAGGCACCAATGATGTATACAAAATGTATTTGCCAAGAATCTCACTTTTATAACGTAGCATTAGCATTTGCACATTTTCTATACTCATTATGGCACGATTGTATTTACTTGATTATTTGGGTTCGCAGGGTGTTGTTGCGTTGTGTTTGTTCTTGCCAGCGGCACACATGACCCCGTCTGTACTATAGTTTACAGGCTGGGGCCGAGAGACCGCTGAACAGAGCCAAGGAGCCGGAATGGTGGTGGGGAGCAGCAATACGCTGTAGGAGACGGGCAGAAAGCTGTACAACCCCTTTAATATACTAGTTATAGGTTCACATTTTACACTTTAGGCATCGTTTTCATACACACAAGGTTGACTTATCGTGTGCTTGTCCTGAGCCTCTGACTGTACTATAGCCAAGAACTGCATTCTGGAAGCAGCCGACAGACATGTTGAAGGATGCACATCTTTCAGCTTAGCGGGGTCATTTGAGACAGTTAGTTTTTTATTTTTTGCAATATTTTTACAAAATTATTTAAAGGGACTGGCACATATGTATCATCAATACATAGGATAAGTGATAAATGCATAATTGCTGTGCCGACCGCTAACCAAGAGTCCCTATTTCCCGCTGTGAGTGGCACGGCAGTGCGCATCCAGGACCAGCGATCCATTCTGTGGGACTGTTGAGGACAGCAGTCCCATAGAAATGAATGGAGCGGTGTTCACACATGTGTACTACCGCGGCATTCACACAGAGGACTCTAGGAGTCCCCTTCTTGTAGTCGTTGGGGTCCCAGCAGTTGGATCTTCAGCAGTCATACATTTATCACCTACCTATCTTGTAGAATATTTTACTACTTGGACCCATCTTGGTCATTAAGCATTATCCTTTTTTTTTGTAATCTCACTTTAAGGCCTCATGCACACAACCGTTTTTTTATGCTGTCCGCAAAAAGGGGTTCTGTTGTTCAGTGATCCGTGTCCGTTTTTGCCTTCCGTTGTGTTTCCGTGTGTCTTCCGTTTTTTTTAGCGGACATGACCCAAAAGATTTTACCAAAAGACAGGCTGACAATTTTTCCCAAGTGCCTGCCAAGGGATCCGCAAAAAAAATGGACACGGAACGCGGATGACACACGGATGACCATCCGCATTTTTTCACGGACCCATTGACTTAAATGGGTCCGTGAACCGCTTTTCACGGACAAGAATAGGACAGGTTATATTTTTTTGACGGACTGGAATCACGGACGCGGAGGACAAACGGTGCATTTGCCGAGGTTTCCACGGACCCATTGAAAACCAATGGGTCCGCAGAAAATCACGAAAAACGGAGCAACGGACACGGAATCAAACAACGGTCGTGTGCATGAGGTCTTAGGCTCGTGTTTTAGAGACGTTAGGGTAGGGCTCCTCCATGCTGTCTCCTTTTATCTACTAGTTCCCTAGCACGGATGTCAACTAAATTTCCCATTTTTTCTTACAGTTAACGCTGAAAGCAGAGCATTGTCTTCTCCTTCGTAAAAGGGAATGCGTCACCGAAATTTTTATCTGCCAGTTAGAAGCAGATAGCAACACATCTCCTTTTTTCTAATCTGTTTTTATTTTCTGATTACAATTTTTTTTTTACTCTATGTCATGAACATAATTTTGGGCGCGGCCATCTTGGCCGAGCTGTTCTGAACAGCATTTTAGAGAGCATTTAAAGAATTGCTTTACAGCCGCCACATGGTCCATAGGCACAATGGTCTAGGAGAGTTTTCTAGGCATGCTCTGTGACCTGTGCGGGTAGCGAGTAGATAAGCTCTGACAATTCTCTATTGCGAATGGTGGATCCTGTGTTATCTGTAATTCTAATCCTTCGTGTGATGATAAGTTAGATAACTGCAGTGAAGTGATCTGTACCAAGAAGAAGTGGCACTTGCTTGCTATTAGACTGTATGTTTAGTGTGAAAACTGCAGGATTTTATAGTTTTTGTTTAAATATAGGTTAGGGCTGCAGCTATCGATTATTTTAGTAAGTATTCTATCGATTAATCATCATTTTTATAAAGGAACATTTTCCTTTATAAAAACTCATCAACCCTCATATCACCAGTATACCCCAGTGCCACCAGTCTACTGTGCCATCAGTCCTCTGTGCCATCAGCTCCCCCCAGTGCCATCAGTCCTCTGTGCCATCAGCTCCCCCCTGTGCCATCAGTCCTCTGTGCCATCAGCTCCCCTGTGCCATCAGTCCTCTGTACCACCAGTCCCCTGTGCCATCAGTCCTCTGTGCCACCAGTCCCCTGTGCCATCAGTCCCCTGTGCCACATCGAAGATTTTGTTTTGTGTCGAGTTACTCGATTTACTCGAGTAATCGTTGCAGCCCTAATATAGGTATTGATACAGAAAATTAAAAATAATCACCATAATTTTTTTTCAAATACGTTTAACATAAAAACATGATTTAAAGGGAACCTGTCACCTGGATTTTGGGTATAGAGCTGAGGACATGGGTTGCTAGATGGCCGCTAGACCATCCGCAATATCCAGTCCCCATAGCTCTGTGTGCTTTTATTGTGTAAAAAAACAGATTTGATACATATGCAAATAAACCTGAGATGAGTCCTGTCCTTGAGATGAGTCACGGACACATCTCAGGATAATTTGCATATGTATCAAATCAGTTTTTTTTACACAATAAAAGCACACAGAGCTATGGGGACTGGATATTGTGGATGTACTAGCGGCCATCTATCAGTCCATGTCCCCAGCTCTATACCCAAAATCCCAGTGACAGGTTCCCTTTAAACAATAGGCCATTTTCTGATGGCACATTTCCTTTAAGGCCCTTTGCATATGTTGATTGATGCTCAGTCGCCAGGGAAGAAAGGATGTTTTATTGTAAAGATATTTTCACCAGCTCCGGATTTTTCGGTGAGCACAATTAAAACTATTTAGTGGCGGAGGTAACTACAACAAATAAGCGATTGACTCTTCCTTTGGGGCATACCCTTTGGAATGAAGAGAATTTGTCGCCGTGCCATATTTCTGCATACATTGCTGTTGGTGAATGGGGTCGGCATGCCTGGCATTTCTCCTTATGCTTACAAGTGATTAGCATTTGTAGGTCACTTCTGTGGGCTGCGAGCCTCGAGTACACACGCTGCTGTGATAATGATGCAGAAGGGAGTTTTGATGAGTGGTAAGTACCAATCAGTCCGCTAATGCACCAAACTCCTATTAACTCCCCAGGATGTTTCCATGCTGCCCCAGTCTAATCGCCACCATGGCCTCTTAATGAATGACCACCCCAGGACTCTTTAATGGGCCAAATTGAAGAAAATCAAAAAGCTTTTTATGCCATGCTTGTCTGCGCAGCTCCGAGTTATTTAAGAAGTGGTTTCATCTCACCGTGCCAAATGCTGTTTATAGCTGGCTACCGGCCGGCGTCATTATTGACAAGGTGGCCTTTATGACACCAGCTTGTTCTGAGGGCTATTTATTGCTGTGGGTTGTTGCTTTACATATTCCTTTTATATGCAGCCTATTATTAGTTACCAGAATAGTTTCCATTGGACTTAAAGTGCCTAAATAGTTCACTCCGGGCCTAGAAGAACTATATATATCACGGGTTTAATCTGGTTCACAGATGTTGGTCTTGTCCTACTGTAAACCTTTAAAAGCAGAGCTTCATCTGACTTTGGATTCTCTTGAACGGTCTTCCCTTTCAACACCGAAAGAGTTGGCACTACTATTACTGTGAACCAGAACGTTTTATGAAGGGCTTCATTGTACGAAACACTCAACATCCTCTTTCAAAGATTCAGACACAGAGAAAAGGTTTAGGTGGACATATGTCCTTCACATCTATGTCATGGCCACCAGTGTCGGACTGGGGTTCACTGGTGGGGCCCAGCCCCTAAATGAATAAAGTCTAACAGGTTTTGAAAGAAAGAGACCTTAGTGGTAAGTGATTAGCTCCAAATGAGATTTTTCTCCTAGACCTCTGGGGCCCACTATGGCTAAGAGAATGGGCCCACCGGAGAATCCCCTGGTTTTCTGGTGGGCCAGTCAGACCCTGATGACCGTGAGTCTGACATGAGAACATCACATCCTTAATTGCGTAAAGGGTTTTTAACAAGAAGCTACGAACTATACACTTGAAGGGGGGTAACTGTGTGGCAATCCAACCACCTGGACACCACCGATCGTAAGAAATGAGGTCCAACAATTGAATCAAGCGATAGTCGCACCACCTCTCTATTCACCTGTATAGGACTGCCAGACATAGCCAAGCACCATCTTCGGCATTCCCATTGATTTTCAACAGAGCCTTGGGGAGCGCTGACCGTGTGGGATACATTTTATAATTTAATAGTATGGACATTTCGGGATGCGGAGGTGCCAGTGATTATTATTTTTTATTTTTAAAATAAGAAAAGGGAGCTAATTTGAATATAATTTTTGTAAATTTTTAAAACCTTTTTCCCCCTTTTTTAAAGTCCCCTAGGGGACTTTACCATTTGATCATCTTATCACTTCTCCTGTAGATTGCAGTGGTAATTCATTGAGTCGCTATGTTCCTCTCACAGACAGAACTGCTTTTTTGCCATTACCACTTCAAAAAACAAACTCTCAAATGGCTATAGAATAATAAAGTTCTGACCAAAAAAATAAAACAGCCACCCGTTGTCTTATTTCGTACTCCTCATTATCTGAAAATACTCCTCAAAAATACTCTCCCGGAAAAAAATGCTTTGTAACCTCTGCTCACCAGTCCACGGTCCTGTGGTGCACATGCCACTGCCCCGCTTCTGGCTGCTTCCAGTCCTCGCAGGACTGCTGCAGCCAATCACTGATCTTAGCCGTTACAATACATCTGCTTATATGGTATGACCTATCGTTCATCGCAGATGTTACTGCTAAAGCCTGTTCTAGACCACAGCAGTCACGGGACCAATCCATTTCCTGGTCCTACGGGGACCATAAGTGACCAGGAATGGGGCAGTGGTGCTGCCATGGCACGACTGCTTTACAGGTGAGTGTAATTTCTTTTTTTATGGGGCATTAGTTAGGACCAAAGGGGTTTCCTGCTCCTAGGTCGGACAACCCATTTAAGTTAGAGCAAGTTTGATACATTTTTCTGAGCAACAATACAAATGTCTCTGTCCAACAAATGGATTGCTACCGCAGATAAGAAGATGATGGTGCCAGGTGCTGAATCATTGTCGGCGTTATCCTCTATGGTTCTGGCACGTTGCATTCACATAATACGTTCTTGCCCAGCGTAGCTGAGGTTTTCTGAGCCTTTCTGTAACTTTTATGAGTTGGCAGCAGGACAGTGTTGGTGATCTAGGTGTGTTCAGTGCAGAGTTGTAGAGCTCGTTTATTCCGGAAAGCTTTATAGCTTCATCTCTTTCATCACACAAAGGAATTTATCATCATATGTTATTACCGAGTTATTACCGCGCCGGCAGTGAACCGGTCCTGAAGTCAGATCCATTTCTCTTCTTTACATAGGAGAGCAGAAGACATTTGTTTTAGTGGCTTGCCAGCTTGTAATCCGTGATGCTGTCATCCCATTCTTTGATTCTTTTTTTTTTTTTGTATTCCTTTATATATCAAAAATAAAGTTGCTTTACACCATAGGATTCCATGGAGCGATATAAACAGGGTTAAAGTGGATAACCTCTCCTGACATGTCTGCGCACTGCGCTGTCAGACTTACCTGGGGGCCCAACACGCCTTTCGCTGCCTTCGCTGGGTTGGGCATGGCTGCTGGGTCTGCTCTGCCTCCCTATGCAGGTTGTGGCCTGCCTTTCAGTCAGCCTCACCTCCCCTGCACCCGTAGGACACGTGCATATGCCTTCCCCAGCTTTTAAAGGGAATCTGTCACCCCAATTTTGGACTATTATCTACAGGTCACTATTTTTTTTTTCCTACTGCCCCCGGTTTTTCCCACTGTCAGCGCTCAAAGCTTCACTGAAATACAAAGTCTGGACTGCTGTGCTTTTCTAAGATGGAGAGGAACTCATGTGCGGCTGACATCAGAGGAATGAGGGGCAATAGGAAAATAAAAAAAAAAGTATTCTGGACTCCATATCTGCTGTACTACGCATGTATTACGGGAGATAATAGTCCAAAATCAGGGTGACAGATTCCCTTTAAAGGGCCATCTTGTGTGTCCCAATCTTCACCAGCCAATGGCTGAGAAACTGTGGATATTTAAGGCACCTTCCCCAGTAGGAAGGTGCTTGAGAAATAAGATCCCTAGCTTGCTAGTTCCTTTCAAAGTCTGCCTGTGTACCGGCCTCTGCCTGTTTCCTGATTTCGCCGCCTGACCTGACCTGTGCCTGATTTACCATACTGACACGGTGCTACCTGCCCTGACCTTGGTTCTGTTCATGTGTTTGCACAAACTCTGCCCACCCTGACCATGGTCGGTAACCAACTACAAATTTGCCTGTCCTTTTGGTGCACCACACTGGTGTCTATTGACCCTCATGGGTCAACAGGCAACCACACAGAGGCCACTCCAAGCATCCGCTGAGGGGACATACATTACACAGTGTGCTGTCCATGCCTTTTGCAGCCCCATAGAAATGAATGGGTCCGCGACCTATCTGAAAAAACTGCGGATCGGATGCAGACATAAAATATGGTCTTGTGCATGAGGCCTAAAGGTGATGCCCCTAGAGGCTCCTGCTCAGTGGCTCATACTTGAATGGCATGGTAGCTTGGACCTGCACAGATTTTGATGGCCTGTTCTATAGATAGGTCTTCCATATCCCGTCCATTATTCACTGTCATAGAAGCAGATTATTTCTTACCGCTCCTTCCTTAAGGAAATCATGGCATGATAAAGCCGCTGTAAAAACTCTGCGGAAGGATCCTTGTAACTTTTATTATGCTTGTAACCTTTATTCCTTCCTCTCATTATATGATGCATTCTGCAGCAGTGTATTCACATACTCGGCCTCTTGATTGCTTGCATTATTTATGCATCCTCAATCAATAGTCCATACCATAAATAACATTTATTCCTAATTCTGCCCCTCTGACTATTTATACTGTTTCATTTTTTTTTTTTTTATATTGAAGATGCTGTTAGGATTTGTATGATAATATTAAAGGGCATCTGTCAGCAGATTTGTATCTATGCACCGGCTGACCTGTTTCATGTGCGCTTGGCAGCTGAAGACATCTGTGTTGGTCCCATGTTCATAGGTGCCCGCACTGCTGAGAAAAATGATGTTTTATTATATACAAATGAGCCTCTAAGAGCAACGGGGGCGTTACCATTACACCTAGAGGCTGTGCTCTCTCTGCACTTTGATTGACAGGGCCAGGTGTGATGACGTTTTAACGCCTGGTCCTGTGAATTAAAGTGCAGAGGCCACTCAGTTGCAGAGAGAGTAGAGCCTCTAGGTGTAATGGTAACGCCCCCGTTGCTCCTAGAGGCTCATTTGCATATAATAAAACATAATTTTTCTCAGCAATGCGGGCACATATGAACATGGGACCAACACAGATGTCTTTAGCTGCCAAGTGCACATGTAACAGATCAGCCAGTGTCATAGATACAAATTGGCTGACAGATCCCCTTTAAAGGGATCCTCAGGATAGCCCATCTCTAGCTAATCGGTGGGTGTCTGAGACCCCACACTGTTGCTGATCATCTGGTCTGTGTAGCTCTGTCAGTGGGAGTCAGCACCGTCGACATTGTAGTGGCGGGAGCTCGCTACTACTGCACTGCTCCCCTTGACTTCATCAACTAATGATGGGCTATCCTGAGGGTAGGCCATCACTTAAACTAACCCGGACAACCCCTTTAAGAAGTGACTATAGACTGAAAGGTCAGTGTGTTTTAAGGTTAGAAGCTTTCAGTGCTGACTGAGCTCAAACACATTCTCTCATAGTCGTCATGTTTGTCACATGCAACAAAACCACAATCCTCGATTATAGTTACTCCCATAGTTCAGTAGTTGAGTGAAGGTCTCTGCGAGGAAACGCAGACATATGGTAGACGGCGCTGTCAGCAGCTTCAGCGCATCTAGTTTCAGTATTGTGTGGGAAAAAATGTTTTTTTACCCATCTTGTGTTCTTTTTGTTTGTTTATATGGATTTTATAAGGTTTCTCATCTGCTTATGACAGTGTGGACTGTTTTGAGCAACAATGTACATAACCTTTTGTACACTGAAACTATTCTAATTTTGTAATATACTTTATTTGATTATGTTACTGTCTTAGTGACTCAATGGGCACGTGAACTTCAGGTGTCTATAGCACCTTGGAACCTGTAGAGCCTTGCTATGCCAGGCTTCGATAGAGTGGAGTGAGCACATTGCTGCTCTTGCCGGTGCCCGCTCCCCCAGATGTGCTATGCCAGGGTTTGGTAGAGCGGAACCGGCACAGGCAGCAGCAGCAATGTGTATATCGCTCCCTGCGACCTCACACTGGAATCCGTACCCTGCTGACACGATCACCTGGACTTCAAGTGCGTATTAGGTCACTAAAACAAGAAAATAAAGTATATTACAAAAAGGAATTATGGCCCATTTAGAATAAAATGTTCTGAATTGTGCTTGTTAGGTACGAGCATCATTCAGAAAGCACTGATAAGAAAATGGGAAGCGTCAGCTCACCCGTCTGCTGTACATAAGATGCCGCGCCAGGATGAAATCCTGAAGATCCAAGAGATAAAGGCAATGAGTCCAGCAACAGGTACCTGCAGCTTTGCTCAGACTAAAGCCTCATACATACATCAGTGTTCAGTCAGTGATTTCCATCAGTGATTGTGAGGCAAAACCAGGATCGGAGGCTCCACAGACATAAGGTATCAGGGAAAGAACTGCTCCTGTTCTGTGTTTAGAGCCCCACCTGGTTTTGGCTCAAAATCACTGATGAAAATCACTAACAAAAAAAATGACGTGTGAATGAGGCTTAAGGCTAAGTTTACATCAGCGTTATAGGAGCAGGAGAATGGAAAGAACGGATTCGGCACATAGCTGAGCCGAACGGGAGCCAAATGTAGCCTACGGACCCCATAGACTATAATGGAGTTCGTTAGTTGTCCGCTCCGAAGATGATTTTGGAGCGGAGACAAAAGTCCTGCATGCACTATTTTTGTCTCCACTCCAAAATCATCTTCGGAGCGGACAACTAACAGACCCTATTATAGTCTATGGGGTCCGTAGGCTCCATTTGGCTCCCGTTCGGCTCAGCTATGTGCCGAATCCGTCCTTTCCGTTCTCCTGCTCCTATAACAAAGCAGGAGAACGGAAAGGCCGAACGCTGATGTGAAGTCAGCCTAAGGCCTCTTTAACACGAGCGTGACTGTCCGGATGTGTTCAGTGAAACTCGCACCATTTTGCAAGCAAGCTCAGTCAGTTTTGTCTGCAATTGCGTTCAGTTGTTCAGTTTTTTCCGAGCGGGTGCAATGCGTTAAAAAACTGAAGGTTTACAAATAGAGTTGAGCGAACTTGTATTTTAAGTTCGCGCGTCCAAAGTTCGGGTTGGGGTTATCGAAGAATCCCGTTATGGATTCCGCTACCACGGACCTTAATGGAATTTTGAATCCATAAGGGGATTCTTCGATGAACCCGAACCTTGGACAACACGAAGGACCTGGGGTGACGTCACCATCATGTGATCAGTGCAGGGGGTGTGGCTCAGTACTGGATTGGATAGTAGGTGGTAGCCTACCACCTACTATCCAATCCAGTACTGAGCCACGCCCCTTGCACTGATCACATGACGGTGACATCACCTCAGGTCCTTAGTGTTGTCCAAGGTTCACACGCGGCAGATTTTGTGACAGAGAATTCAGCGACTGAAAATCAGTCCCATTCATTTGAACGGGGCAGGAAGCACCTGGATTTCTGCAAACCCATTACGGTGAATGGAACTGATTTTAGTCGCGGAATTTTCTGTCACAAAATCTGCCGCGTGTGAAGGCGCCCTTAGATTTGTAGCCGACCACCGGTGGTGGAATATTCAGTACTTTATCTCACTTTGGAGCTGATGTCACCACAAAAAAATCCAAATCATTTTTTATGACATAGTTTATCTGGAAAAAAAACATTTGTTTCAAAAGACCTCTTTGAGAAGACCACTGCCTAATCCAGACCAGATTTCATGTGACAGATTTTAAAGGGAACTCGTCACCATGAAAATGCAGTGTAATCTGCAGGCAGCTATAGAGCAGCAGGAGCGGAGCAGAGTGATATATGGTTTTATGGGAAAACATCCAGTAAAACATATTTGATTCATTTAAATTCCCACTTATTCTGTTCCTTGAAGTCCAGGACACGGTCCTATAAGTGATTGACAGCTCTCTGTATACACAGTCATAGAGGGAAGGCTGTTCAGGGCCGGTGCAAGGATTTTTGCCGCCCCAGGCAAAAGAAAAGTTTGCGGCCCCCCCCCCCATGTGACCTCTTGTCATTCTCTTTGTCCCTCTTGTTATTCTCTCCCCCCCCCCCTTGTCATCCTCTTTGTCGCTCTTGTCATTCTCTCCCCCCTCTTGTCATTCTCTCTCCCCTTCTTCTTGTCATTCTCTCTCCCCTTCTTGTCATTCTCTCCCCCCTCTTGTCATTCTCCCCCCCCCCACCCCTCTTGTCATTCTCTCCCCCTCTTGTCATTCTCCCCCCCCACCCCTCTTGTCATTCTCTCCCCCCTCTTGTCATTCTCCCCCCCACCCCTCTTGTCATTCTCTTTGTCGCTCTTGTCATTCTCTTTGTCCCTCTTGTCATTCTCTCCCCCTCTTGTCAGTCTCTCCCCCCTCTTGTCATTCTCTTTGTCCCTCTTGTCATTCTCTTTGTCCCTCTTGTCATTCTCTTTCCCAAACCCCCCCCCCCCTTCCTACCTCTGGTATAGCGTGGCCGAGCCCTGTATGGTCCGCGAGTACAGGCGCTTTTTTTTCCTGTACCCGAGCGGACTGACAGGAAGTGCACACTGTGTGCTCCCTGTACCCACGGACCATACAGGGCTCGGCCACGCTACAATAAGGGAGTGACAGGAGGGAGCGCTGAGCGCTTCCCTCCTGTCAGTCCCTCTCTTCATACTGCGCCCGGGTGGTGCGTCCACATGGACGCGCCAGCCAGGGCTGCACCTCCATTCAAGTCAGTGGTTTTGCAAAAAAAAAAACGGAATGCATATGGAATGAATCTGTATGTCTTCCATATCCGTTTAGTTTTTGCTGAACCATCTATTGAAAATTTTATGCCCAGCCCAATTTTCTAATGTACTTACTGTTTAAACATTATTGTATGCTTCCGTTTTCATTTGCGATCCGCAAAAAACAGAATGGCAAAACGGAACAGAAGCGGAACGTAAACAGAAACACTACTGTAACAAAAAAACAGATCCGTTTAAAACGGACCGCAAAACCATATGGTCCTGTGCAAGAGGCCTAAGGCCTGTTACCGTTATGTAGGAGAGGACTCCACTGCATAACGGAAAAGGGACGGATCCGTTATGCAGCCCATAGACTTCTATTATGACGGAATGAATATCGTAATGCCTCTAAAGGCATTCCGTTCTGCATTCCATCATAGAATTGCCTTATGGTTCATGGTAACGGAATCCATAACGCAATTCTGCTTTTACCAGTAAACGAAGTGTGAACAAATTACATAACCTGAAATTCGCTCATCTCTACTGACATGAGATGTGTACTTTCTGTTCGTTTGTACCCAGAGTCGCTTCCTGTTGCTCAATATGAAGTGATAGGTTCAGCGGGAGCACTTCAGATATGACGAGATGATTGCACCAAAACCTTCCCTCTCAGTTTGCAAATATAAAAAAGAAAAAAATACATCGAAATGCACAAATATAGGCAATACGTAATATATAGTATAGTGCATAGTAAAGGCTGGTTCTCATGATTTCTGCACTTTTCACTCCATGTGTCTTATGTTGGCGAGGGCATTGTTTCAGTGTGCCATGCTACTTCTCATATTCTGCCCCGTCTGGGGTCACAGGATGGCGGTTGGGCTGAAAACGTTAAGAACTAGATCGCTTCATATTCTAGTCACATTGAAAGTATACGTGGCATCCTGCTGATTAGAGGGTGTGCCTCCCCCATATTCACACATACTAAGGCTAGACAGTCTGTTTGCGTTCATGGAAAATACTTTTAAAGTTTTTTTTTTGTTTGTTTGTTTTTTATCTTAAAGAGCATTTCTTAGCAGATTTGCTGGCTGACCTGTTACATGTGCGCTTGGCTGAGAATAATGATATTTTATTATATGCAAATGAGCCTCTAGGAGCAACGGGGGTGTTGTCATTACTCCTAGAGGCTCTGCTCTCTCTACAACTGCCGTGCCCCTTGCACTATGATTGATAGGGCCAGGTGTGATGACATTTACACTGTAGTTTGTGTCTCACTCAAAGTGTAGAGGGGGCGGTAGTTGCAGAGAGAGCAGAGCCTCTAGGAGTAATAGCAACGCTCCTAGAGGCTCATTTGCATATATTAAAACATCATTTTTCTCAGCGATGCGGGCACATATGAACACGGGACCAACACAGATGTCTTCAGCTGCCAAGTGCACATATAACAGGTCGGCCAGTTTTATAGGTACAAATCTGCTGACAGATGCCCTTTAAATGGGTATTCCAGGCTCCTGATATTGATTACCTATACTCAGATCCACCTACACCTCACACCCCCCTCAATAATCTGCCTATTAATAATAGCCGTGCTGGGTAACAGCAGCTCAGGTCACACTGAAGTGCGTGAAAGCTGACCTGAGCTGCAGTTACCGGCATGGTCACTACACTTTAAACAGAGCTGTGCTTCCGGCTCCACTCTTTGTGCTAGTTCTGCTTTCGTAGGCGGCAGCGTGTTTCATGGGGGTGCGTGGTGATGGATCCCCACCAATCAGATATTGGTGACCTATCCTGAGGAAAGATTAATAATACCAGGAGCCTGGAAAACCCCTTTAAATGTGTCCTTCAACTGGTCATAAAGAAGATTTTGCCCCAGTAAATGTTTCATATCGTATTTTTGCAGTGCGTGAAAACATTTTCAATAAAAAAAAATGTAAAAGCTGTGGTAATTTTTTGTAAAATATCCCCACTCCACAGATGGCATAGATTTACTGCCTGCTTATGCTAAATTGACGTCAGACAAATTTACTTAACCAAGTCAAAAGTGATCAATCGGATATTGAAAAGAGGCTAGACCCAGAAATGAAACAATTTTCACAAATATTAGGTAGCTCATAAAACTTAACTTTTATTCTGATCTGTATAAATAAGGCCCATTACAATAACAAATAACGCTAAAAAGAACACTACTCTCTGCCCGGAGTTATATTTCGAAACTGCAGAGGATAAACTGAGGACCCCTCAAGGGATAGCCATAAATACAAGATAGAGAGATAAAAGGGCAGAAGGACACACTGCTGGGTCTCTTGCCCTGTTAGTCCCTACTGCTACCTCTGTCAGATCTCACTAGATATCCCTGAAGAGTCCCTTAAATCAATTTATACTGCCCAGCTTCGTCAAATAGACGTAAAACGGGTCCTCAAACACCTCCAATGGCGCTAGTAGTCGCAAATTGCACCCTTCCTGAAAACAGCCATTGTTTACTGTCTCACCTGGTTTTCACATGAAGACACTCACACAAATGTTGCCGTCAGTTAAGAGTACAGAGAAACACCTGACCGTGCACCAATAACTGATAATTGTGCACTATAACATTCAGAACATGTCCAACCTGGTGTTCCCGTTTCAAATAGAGATCACACAGGCTGACATACGAATAAAGGGATGTATCGAGCACCTATTGATACTCAAAACAACGCCCCGAAGCGTTTCATCGGCATCTGCCAACTCATCAGGGGACTGGTATAATTTGTGGCCAATTAATGCCAAGATATTCTTATGACAATAATAGCCACTGCTGGGTCAGGATAATGAACGTGTCCTGAACCCAGGGTAATAAGTCAAGTGCAAAGTTGCATAGAAATGCTCACAATGGCAATCCACGTTTTATACTAGTCGAGTCACCAGCGATATACACGTGGATGATATTATGTATGAGCACAGTTCAGAAGAGTACTTCAATGATAACAGAAGACCGCTCAAAGAAGAGGATACTCATCTGAACATTATTGGTACATGTAGGTCAGAGAGATGTCGTGCGGATGTCCTCCATGGCGTCCTGCATGCGGCAGAGGCAGCTGGAGTGTACTGTGCTCATCCGCAGCGTTCACGCCCCCATTACGTCACGTGACCTTGTCACATGTAACATCACATGCTTAATACCCGGTCACTAGATCAGACAACTCCCGGAAGAGCTGGCGGTACGGCGGAGCTCTAATGATTATGCTGTCGCCCTAATGCTGATGTCACTGGTGGACGGATCGCTAGCGATGTGGTGGGAAGACCCAAAGGACCAAAGAGGGCATTCCCCACAACATTGCTCTAAGGCAGGCATCCTCAAACTGCGGCCCTCCAGCTGTTGTAAAACTACAACTCCCACAATGCCCTGCTGTAGGCTGATATCTGTAGGCTGTTCGGGTATGCTGGGAATTGTAGTTTTGCAACAGCTGGAGGGCCGCAGTTTAAAGATGCCTGCTCTAAGTTAAAGCACAAAGGATTTCCCTAATAAGCCCATATGGTTAGAGTCCATAGCGAAAAACAGAGTTTATATGGCATGTACAACATACTGCTATCATTATATTACCCCTGCAGGATTAAATACCGAAGAAAGGGGTATCTAAGTCAATAAAAAGAAAGAAAAAAGAAAAAGAAGCTAGCACAATCTATCAAGGAAAGCCATAGAAGGAAAATGATATAAATAAAGGGCATTATATCGATTTGCGGTTTTTGAATATCAAAAACATCAATATGAATTTTACATTTGATTTTAGACCCGAAGTTCTCCCATTTTTGGATATTGTAATCTCCAGGGGCCCGAAGGGTGTGATCCAGACACGACCATTCAGGAAGCCCACATCTACAAATTCTCTGCTATATTGGACCAGTCATCACCCACAGTCCCTAAAAAGAGGGATTCCAGTGGGGCAATACCGGAGAATCAGGAGGAATTGCTCCACAAGTGCAGATTTTAAACAACAGGCCAATGATTTAAGATAGAGATTTCGAAAAAGGGGCTATTAGGTCAGCCTTTAAGAGGGCATGTGAGATTACATCCGACACCGAAGAAAGGGATGACAATCTCATACGCCTCATAGGGACCTTTGATGGCGCATCTAAAGAAGTAAGGGATGTTCTAAGTAAATATTGGGGCATACTTCAATTAGACCCCGATATTAAGAATGTGATTGTGGAGAGGGTACAGGTCTTATACCGTAGAGGCTTGAGTCTACGTGATCGGTTGGTGCACAGCCACTTCAGTGACTGAGGAAGAAAAACTGGGACTTGGTTGTGCCGTCCGTTTTTATGCTATCGCTGTAGTGGCTGTGTTGCGTGTCCACATACCACCCAAGGACGCTCCTTTAGGAGAAATGTCACAGGTAAAGTATAGCAGATCAGGGACTTTATAAATTGCCGCACAAAGGGAGTAATCTATAAAGCCAACTGTGACTGCGGCCTAGAATATATAGGCAAAACCACCTGTGAGTTGTGGCGAAGGGTGGGTGAACACCTGGGTGATATGAGGAACAATAGAGACACACCCTTGGCCCAACATATCACCACTGCACACAATGGCGACTTGGTCAAGTTGAAATTCATAGGGATTGAAGTGGTTCCATGACCAATACGTGGAGGTGATTGGGACAAGAGGGTCCTGCAGAGAGAAACGTGGTGGATCTTTCAACTTAAAACTGTAGATCCTGATGGACTAAACGACCAAATGTTGTTTGGTGCCTTTATTGATCCATAAATACCTGAATGTACACACCTCATTACAAGCTGGTACCACTTTAGTCCCCAAACTCCAACATCTATGCCATGAGTATGGTCCCTTTGAGTTGACCATCAAGTCCATGGAGTGGCCAAATCGATATAATGCCCTTTATTTATAGCATTTTCCTTCTATGGCTTTCCTTGATAGATTGTGCTAGCTTCTTTTTCCTGATCTTTTGCAGGAGAATTTATTAACTTAGATACCTCTTTCTTTCGGTATTTAATCCTGCAGAGGTAATCTAATTATAGCAGTATGTTGCACATGCCATATAAACTCTGTTTTTCCCTATGGACTCTAACCATATGGGCTTATTAGGGAAATCTTTGTGCTATACCTTAGAGCAGGCATCCTCAAACTGCGGCCCTCCAGCTGTTGCAAACCTACAACTCCCAGCATTCCCAAACAGCCTACAGGTATCTACAGGTATCAGCCTACAGCAGGGCATTGTGGGAGTTGTAGTTTTACAACAGCTGGAGGGCCGCAGTTTGAGGATGCCTGCCTTAGAGCAATGTTGTGGGGAATGCCCTCTTTGGTCCTTTGGGTCTTCCCACCACATCGCTAGCGATCCGTCCACCAGTGACATCAGCATTAGGGCGACAGCATAATCATTAGAGCTCCGCCGTACCGCCAGCACTTCCGGGAGTCGTCTGATCACGTGACCGGGTGGTAAGCATGTGATGTTACATGTGACCGGGTCACGTGACGTAATGGCGGCGTGAACGCTGCGGATGAGCGCAGCGTTTTAAACAAGCCGGTAGTATACTCCAGCTGCATGCAGGACGCCATGGAGGACATCTGCACGACATCTCTCTGACCTACATGTACCAATAATGTTCAGATGAGTATCCTCTTGTTTGAGCGGTCTTCTGTTATCATTGAAGTACCGTTCTGAACTGTGCTCATACATAATATCATCCACGTGTATATCGCTGGTGACTCGACTAGTATAAAACGTGGATTGCCATTGTGAGCATTTCTATGCAACTTTGCACTTGACTTATTACCCTGGGTTCAGGACACGTTCATTATCCTGACCCAGCAGTGGCTATTATTGTCATACGAATATCTTGGCATTAATTGGCCACTAATTATACCAGTCCCCTGATGAGTTGGCAGATGCCGATGAAACGCTTCGGGGCGTTGTTTTGAGTATCAATAGGTGCTCGATACATCCCTTTATTCGTATGTCAGCCTGTGTGATCTCTATTTGAAACGGGAACACCAGGTTGGACATGTTCTGAATGTTATAGTGCACAATTATCAGTTATTGGTGCACGGTCAGGTGTTTCTCTGTACTCTTAACTGACGGCAACATTTGTGTGAGTGTCTTCATGTGAAAACCAGGTGAGACAGTAAACAATGGCTGTTTTCAGGAAGGGTGCAATTTGCGACTACTAGCGCCATTGGAGGTGTTTGAGGACCCGTTTTACGCCTATTTGACGAAGCTGGGCAGTATAAATTGATTTAAGGGACTCTTCAGGGATATCTAGTGAGATCTCACAGAGGTAGCAGTAGGGACTAACAGGGCAAGAGACCCAGCAGTGTGTCCTTCTGCCCTTTTATCTCTCTATCTTGTATTTATGGCTATCCCTGGAGGGGTCCTCAGTTCATCCTCTACGGTTTTGAAATATAACTCCGGCACAGAGTAGTGTTCTTTTTAGCGTTATTTGTTATTGTAATGGGCCTTTTTTATATAGATCAGAATAAAAGTTTTATGAGCTACCTAATATTTGTGAAAATAAATTGACATCAGCATTAAGAAATATACCAGAACCGCCTGTCGGAGTTCGCCGTATCCAGCATAGCCAGATAATGCCATGAACCGCCGGATTCTCCTTGACTATAATGGGCGATATGCGGCAGAAATTCCAGCTTTCAGCTGGACAAAAACTTGTGTGTGAAGGACCTTGTCCAGCGGGAAAGTACCTGGATCCCATTATAGTCAGTGGGGGGGTTCACGGCATTTTTTGGCTATGCCGGATACGGTGCACTTCGGCGGGCTGATGTGGACGCACCCTCACCCATATGTCCTCGCTGCACAGATCTCGCACGGTTTTGCGTTTAACTCTCTTTCACACATATTTGCATAAGTCGACATTAATAAGCTACAGAAGAACAGCCGGCAGCGGTTTGGTTTCACAGCTTCTGTTTTTTTTTTCTGTCAAGCACTAAGGACGTTGTGTCCTCTGAAAGTGATTAAAGTACAACCGAGGCTCTGAATAAATTTTGCGCTTGGAGTCCGGCTCAGTCAAGCTGAGGGATTATGGGACATTTCTTGCCGGATAGTTTGATCTCTTGAAGAGATTTTGCAGGAGGCCCCGATAGATTGCAGTCATTGTACTGATAGGAATGGCATGTTTTATTAAAAATCTGCCTCTCGTCCTAAAATGAAGTTTTTCTTGCTCTCGCACAATTCCATGTGCTGCGGCGCATTATTAATCGGTTGACATATGGCACTGTGTTAATTGTCCTCTTCCAGGTGCATGAATAAAATGTCAGTATTACAGTAAAGACTGATACTCTGGAATACCTAGAAAAAAGAGAGAACAAGGAGAATATTTCTCAGTATGGTAGGGCATATTGATATACTGTTCAGTGCCTGTAGACAATTGGGCACCAACCTGAATGGTCCAGTTGTTGGACCATATAATGTCCCTAAAGGGGGTTATCCCATGATTAGTGTAAAAAACGAGAATCAGACATCATATAGTACATGATAATCTCTTTCTAACAAAGCTAGGTCCAGCCCTGTACCTCACATGGATCCAGAGATCTCCACACTCACTGGCGCATTTGCTCTGCCAGATTTATTTCAAGCTGGCATCTCAGTGAGTGCCCTTTCTGCTGCAGTTCAGGGGGTGTCATCCTTTCTGCTGCAGTTCAGGGGGTGTCATCCTTTCTGCTGAAGTTTTCTCCCTAAGACAGCTCACGGTGTGTCCTTTCTACTTGCAACACTCTCTCTGCAACTGTCACAGCTTCTAACAGTGGATATGACTTGTGGCAGTTGAACGATGGAACTGAGCATGTGCGTCCACCTCAGCGATGTTACTGAGGTGGACAGAAAAATAAGGAAAAGAACAAGCAGCAAGTGGCACTACACAGATAAATTTGTTGAATAAGTTAGGCTACTTTCACACTAGCGTTTTTGCGGGATCAGGCAGGGTTCAGCACAACCGCTTCCGTTACTGATAATACAACCGTCTGCATCCGTTATGAACGGATCCGGTTGTATTATCTTTAACATACCCAAGACGGATCCGTCATGAACTCCATTGAAATTGAAAGAGGGACGGATCCGTTTTGTATTGAGTCAGAGTTAAACGGATTGTGGGTCATGACTGATCCGTCTTGCTCCGCATCCCATGACAGAAAGATAACCGCAGCTTGCCCTCCGGTCTGGGAACGCAACCAAACGGTACGGAATACATTCTGGAGCACTCCGTTCTGTTCAGTTACGTTTTGTCCCCATTGACAATGAATGGAGACAAAACTGGAGCCTTTTTCTCCCGTATTGAGACCCTATGACGGATCTCAATACCGGAAAATAGAAACGCTAGTGTGAAAGTAGCCCTAGAGACGATACTAAATTTTTTATTGAATGCAATTACAAAAGAATTCAGATCCAGGTGCTGGTTTGAAAACTGCAGAATATTTTTAATGGGCAACCCCAGGGTTGTCCACGGTTATTTTCCTAAAGGGTCTGCATGGTGTAACATAATAAAATAAGTGCTAATCGGCTTACTGATATCCCGCCACTCCTGTTCCAGGGCTTCCCGGTCCCCTGCTGCTGTCTACTTCCTGACCCCTCTGGACACACAGGAAGACACCTTCCAGCCAATCATTGGCCACAGCAGTGATCTGACTGGATCAGCAGTAATCAGGGGATCAGGAAGCATCAGCGCATGAGCAGCAGACTATTGGAAAATGTTATGCAAGTTTATGCAAATCTGCACCAAAATGCACGTTTGGAGGGTTTTGGTGGGTGTTTCGGACATGGCTTAAAGGAAATCTGTCGCAGGAGTCCTCTCCATTAGGTTAGCACAACAGTTTGGACTATGTATTCCAGTGCAGCTCTGAGCGCTGACGGTGGGAGAAAAGGGGGAAGTAGGAAAATAAGAAATGGATTGGACTCCTCGGCTTAGATCTGGTATAAGCTTAGGCCGGCTGTCTAGACCTGCGCCAGGTTTATCCCAGGGGCTCAGGCTGGATGATACTTCTGGTGCAGAGACATACACTTTTTTTGGCACAAAATGTTTTCTGTAGCTGGTCTCCCTGAGATCAGCTATTGTTGTGTTTGAGTGGTCTCCGAGGCATTGCTCCCGGTTAGCCAGAATCCTACTCCACACTGATGAGGGGCAACACCCCGAAACAGCTGTCTGTGGATGGATAACTGGCTTAGGTTTTCCCCGTCAGATCCTTAAAGCTTGTAAAAGAGCGGGATCTTGACATAGGGGCCACTTAATATGGTGGATTTGGTGATCTCTGTAATGGAGACACCCCTTTGCCCGGTTTTCCTTCCTTTGAAGGATATCTGGCTTTCTCTGTGTTGAAGACCCATATTTTGCATATTTCTGGGATGAAAGCCATGCAGACCAATTTGATGCGGTGTATGGTCTGAGCACTGACAGGCTAACCCCCACCCCTATCACCTCTCCAGCATTGCCGGCAGCACTCATATGTCTATTTTGAAAAGTCAACCTGTGAATATGACGCTGAGCACGTTCACTCAGCTTCTGTGGTCGACCATGACGAGGCCTGTTCTCGGCGAAACCTGTGTTGTTAAACCGCTGTATGGTCTTGGCCACCGTGCTGCAGCTTAGTTTCAGGGTGTTGGCGATCTTCTTAGAGCCTCGGCCATCTTTATGTGGAGCAACAATTCTTTTTTTCAGATCCTGAGAGAGTTCTTTTCCATGAGGTGCCACGTTGAACTTCCAGTGACCAGTATGAGAGCGATAACACCACATTTAAGATACCTTCTCCCCATTCACACCTGGGACTTTGTAACCCTAATGACTCCACCGGGGAGGGAAAATTGGTAATTGGGCACAATTTGGCCATTTTCACTTAGGGGTGTACTCACTTTTGTTGCCAGCGGTTTAGACATTAATGGCTGTGTGTGGAGTTATTTTGAGGACACACCAAATTTACATTGTAATACAAGCTGCACCCTGACTACCTTACATTGTATCAAAATGTCATATCTTCAATGTTGTCCCATGAAAAGATAGAATAAAATATTTACTAAAATGTGAGGGGTGCACTCACTTTTGTGAGATACTGTAAGACTATAGCAGCTGCAGGACTTCTCATGTTTTGCGAAGCACCTTGTCTATAATTATGTTTGCTACTTCTTTAGGAACGTTAGCATTTGATTATGTAGATGTTCCCCAAAATATTATCTGGATAGGACACATGGCTGAACTTTTAGTGATTTGCTCACTGACCAGGGCGCACATTTCTTTACATGTGATTATTGCTCTGTAATCTATCCCAGACTGATGTAGATTGCTGGTGATCACTGTATACAAGTTTATTCACTGTCTGCAAAACTATAAAAATGACTTACGATGTCCATGACCCTTAAAGGGGCCATCTTATGATTAATGTAAAATACAAAATCAGAGATCTCTTTCTAACAGTGACCTTTAACAGTGACACACATCGCATCAGTGGGGGCCGCACTGCAAGGTTTTGACATAGTTAGCCCATGTCAAAACTGATGAAAGGTCCTCTTTAAGGCTGTGTGCATGAGCCCTTATAGTAGGACAAGTGTGACTGCAATACGGGGCATTGAGGCAATACAAATTGGTTGCACATTACTGTAACAAGAACATTAGTGGGTAGAAAGGGATGCAAATGAGCTCTTAACAAGCTCTGCCACTAACACCACCAGATGTAAGGCAGCTATCCTATAAGTCAATGTTCCTCCCTTTAAATAGGCCTTGAGACATGACTCGGATATTAAATAAGCCAGCACCTCATCTGCAGACAGCTGTTTCGGGGTGATTGCCCCTTATCAGAGCAGGGAATACTGTCTTAACTGGGTGAGAGGCCTAAGTCAGGATTTGTGGAGTACTATCCAGGAGCACCGTTGCCTTCTCAAACAGCCGATCGTTGGGGGTCCCAAGTGTCAAACTCCCACCGATCAGACACTGAAAATTTTCGGAAAACCCCTTTAATCTTATCATTAGAGGTTAGGATCTACATTTATTGCAGATAAAACAGAATCCACCATTCACAGTAGGTGATGCACACAGGCCACCATACACTTTCTACAATATTTCGGAGTATGTCGGTAGGAATTTTTGTCCATTCATCCAAAATAGCATTTGCAAGCTCAGACACTGGTGTTGGAGGGAAGGACATGGCTTACTATCTATCTTCTAGTTCAGGGCTGGCCAACCTGTGGCTCTCCAGCTGTTGTAAAACTACAACTCCCACCATTCTCCGCTGTAAGCTGATAGCTGTAGGAAGACTGGGCATGCTGGGAGTTGTAGTTTTGCAACAGCTGGAGAGCCGCAGGTTTGCCAGCCCTGTTCTAGTTCATCCTAAAGGTTTGCGATACTGTTGAGGTCAGTGCTCTCAGCGGGCCAGTCACGTTCAGGCTTTATAAGCTTTGCTTTGCTGAAGCAAAGCCATTTTCCTTTACTGGAACTAAGCCCAGGCCATCCCCTGAAAAACCAACCCCATAGCATTATCCTTCCTCCACCAAACTTTACAGTTGGCACAATGCAGTCAGGGGGGTAATGTTCCCCTGGCATTCACCAAACCTAGACTTGTCCATCACAAAAGCGTGATTTGTCACTCCACAGAGCATCTTTCCATTGCTCCAGAGTCCAGTGCCAGCATGCATTTCACCATTGGCATTGTGCTTGGTGATGTAAGCCTTACATGTGTTTGGCCATGGAAACCATGCCGTAAAGCTCCCGGCAGTCCGTTTTTTTTTTTTGTGCTGATGTTAATGCCATGGAAGGTTTGGACTCTCACATGATCCACTTCATGGCTGAGTTTCTGTGGATCCTAAACACTTCCACTTTGTAATAATACCGCTCACAGGTCATCATGGAATATCTGGAAGGGACCAATTCTTTCACAAATGTTGGTAAAGGCAGTCTGCATGGCTAGGGGCTGGATTTTATACACCTGTAGCATTGGGACTGAAAGAAACACCTGCATTCAATGATTAAAAGGTGTGTCCCATACTTTTGTGCATATATAGTGTATGTATTACTATAATTGGAACTGCCCTTTAAAGCAGCTGCTTTTGCATCTGCGTTTTTCCCTAAAGACAAGCTGTGATGCTGTAAAGTCAGACTTTTCTTGGCCCATATTCACAGTTGACTTCAACTGAACTTCTCTTGTTCCTCTTAGCAATTATAAACCTCTTGTCTCACCAGCGCTGTGCCATGGTTAAAGGTTCATCTGTATCCCTCCTTAGATTACTACATAACTGTTATGCCTGTGCACTTGTTCAGTTTACAACCTTGTGGAATGGGTTAAGTTTTTACGAGTACAGCAGATGTCGTGGGGTATGATCTGTGGGTAGTGTGAGCGCTCATAGTAGGAATGTGTGTTGGCTGACTTACTGCTCTTTGATAGAAATAGCTGAGCATTTGGACAATTCTAACAATTTAGGTCGATGCCCCGTCTTCTCGAAAGGAATGGGAATGACGCTGCAACTTATGTACACAATAAACTTTCCACGCCTCCATGCCCATCTGTGTATGTATACATGCCTGTGTGCACCAATGCTGTACTCTGTGCCCATCTCTGCACTGGTAGCCCATTCCTATTTCAATGGGGCCGTAAAAAATGCGGACAGAACACCGTGTGCTGTCCGCATCCGTGGTTCCGTTTCGCACCCCTGCAAAAAAATAAAGCATGTCCTATTCTTGTCCGCAATTGCGGACAAGAATTGGCATTTTCTATATAATGCCAACCATGTGTGGTCTGCAAAATGCATCCGTGTTTTTTGGATGCGCAATTTGCGGACCGCAAAACACTTATGGTCTTGTGAATGTAGCCTTAGGGCACTTTCACACTAGCGTTAGTTTTCCGGTATTGAGTTCCATCCTAGGGGCTCAATACCAGAAAAAAACGCTTTAGTTTTGTCCCAGTGCATTCTGAATGGAGAGCAATCCGTTCACTATGCATCGGGATGTCTTCAGTTCAGTCACCTTTATTGTATTTTCTCCGGCCAACATTCCGGAACACTTGCCAAAAAAGTGAAATGAATTAATGCCATATCCGGTACCAAGTGTTCTGGGAAAACGTATGCGCAGACCTTTAAAAATGTGAAAAAGATAAATACCGGATCCATTTTCCCGGATGACACCGGAGAGAAGGATCCGGTATTTCAATGCATTTGTCAATCGGATCCGGAAACAAATGTTTTACGTTTGCATACGGATTTCCGGATCCGGCAGGCAGTTCCAGCAACGGAACTGCCTGCCGGATTCCTCTAACGCTAGTGTGAAAGTACCCTTAGAGTATATTTAATTGTATGGCTTTCACCCATAAAGCTTTCCACAGTGCCGCACCATCCTATTTTTCCTCTGTCTGTTATCCTACCCATGCGTTACATTCTGTCAGTGATCTAAGACTAACATCCAGCATAATGGAAATTTCCTATTCCCGAGATGTTTTTCTCGTGCCACACCAGTTCTCTGGAATGCGCTACCCTGGACAGTCAGATCAATGCCCAAGATACACAGTTTTTTTTATGTAGGCTTATCGCATTCAGTATTCATATTTTTTTTTTACTTCTACCACCTTTATGTTTTTTTTTCTCAGAACCCGATTTCTTCATTTAGCACTATTCCGAACACATCTTGCACCGTCATGCACTTCATATTTAGGCATTCATAGATAGTGGCCTACTAGTATGACTGGCTTGTTCAGATTTATGTTTGCTACCCAATTTTTTTAGATTAACGATGGCTGGACCCTTGTAGAAAACAAGCATTTTTTTTTACCTCTTGTGTCGCCTCTGTCTCCCCATAGAATGTAAGTTCTGGGGTGCTGCACACAAAAAGAGAGTGGAATGAAAAACAGTAAAAAAAGAGAAAAAAACAATTACCATATTTTCCTGCTCTATAAAACGCACCTAGGTTTTTAAAGAGGAAAATAAGAAAACATATATTTCATCAGACCTCAGATCAGACCCCCAATCTATATCAACCTCAAATCAGACCCCCAGTCATCAGACCTCAAATTAGACACCCAATCTTTATCAGAGAAAAGTTTTCCGGAGCAAAAAAATCAGTAGAAGTTCTCAGCAGGCATTTAGATAGTTTTGTTATACTTGAGACATAACAGATTTTTCAACGGAGCAGATATTTCTCTGACTGTTCCATCCATCTGACCAAGGTTTGCAGTAATCCATGTGTTTGCTGCCAAAACAACTTTACTCAGATGAATGGAACTGATTATTAGTCACCGAAATTTCAGCAACAGATGTGGCACATGTGATTATACCCTAAGCCGTAGATGTAATACACAAACCAGTTGGGGTCCTTCAAAGCCCTCTCTCCAATGTAACCAATGTGGTGCAGTTCTCACCTCCCTTTATTACATCCATAAGCCTTAAAGGGGTATTGTAATCGGGACATTTATGACATATCAGTAGGATGTACCCTAAATGTCTGATAGGTGTGGGTACTACCTTTGTGACCCGCAGCTATTCTGAGAACGGGGGCCCCATTTTGCGGTTGCTGAGAATAGAAAGGCGGCTGTGCATGCATGACTCTGTCTGTTCACTGCTATCAGAGATCGGAAAATAGTGCACACGCTCTGCTCTCTTTGGAACTCCCATAGAAGTAAATGGAGAGAGCTATGCACGTGTTCGCGAGGTATGCGCAGGTTCTAGAGGTGGCGTATTTTTGGTATATTACCACAGCTATCCTATACAAAAGCCAGAGGAGATGCTTTAATTCCCCTCAGTTCTATAAGATTCACCTGACCATAAGACGCACTTTACAAAACAAAAAAAAATATTTTTCATCAGACCTCAGAGCAGACCCTCAATCTTCATCAGATCTTAGATCAGATATAAAATAAATAAAATAACTTACCTCTCCTGCTCCAAGTGGCGCCAACATTTGGGAGATCCAGTGTTCTGTTTTTGCAGCGCTGCACTGTGACCTGACGTCACACAGTGTCAGGTCAAAGTGTGCACCCTTACGCACACTACGTCCTGACGCTCAGGACACAGCGCAGTGCCGGCAGAAGACCTGGGAGAAGTAAAGCCAGCACCAGGGGCACTATATTCACCGCTCCCCAGTCCTACTGTGTACTAATTACCGCATCCATAATGGAAGCGCTCATTAGTATTCACTTAATAAGACTCACTGCCATTTTCTCCCCACTTTTGAGGAGGGGGGAAAGGCCATCTTATAAAGCGAAAGATTAATTTTAATAAATATTGCCATTAAAACCATACAGAAGCTAGATCCACACTGATAAGTCTATAGGCAGCCTGCATACGCATTATACTGATATAAGTCACTTACAGTTGCTGTATTATATACATTTTTGACATCACTGTCCATAAGTATCAATACTGAAGGAGAATCTCAACATTTAAGGTGTGACCCCCAAGAACAACATGGAGAACAATGGGAGTACTCAACAATGACTTGGATGCCCCAGACACCTCCATGCGTGTTTTGCTTTCACTTCGTAGCCTCCATTTTTTGGCTGAACCTTTTATGGATAGCTTATTTCTAGTAATTGAACCGTCACCTGCTTCATTCACCCCAGAGGTTGGATGCTGCTGAGTAGATCGTTTTGTGAGCACAAAAAGCATTGCTGAACCGTGGCCGCACTGCCAAGACGAGTAGTCGCAAGGATTTCAGAGAAGAGAAACTGTATTGGACAACGCGCTTCTGGAACTGACTGGTGCCTTCTTCAGGTCCATTTCATAGGGAGTTGGCCAAAGTAAGGCCCAAGAATATCTCTTTAGATAAGTTGAATATGCGGTCACATAGGAGGCTTGGAGAGCCCGCTCTACAGGTGATTCATTCTTCTGAAGGGACGAGGCCCGGCACTGAGACAGCTCATTTATTCCGAGCCCCAGGAGAACTTGCTGTCTGGTTTTAAATATTTCCTTTGCTATTTCCATCGTGTATTTATTGTAGGACTAGACTTTTTACTTCAGAATAAGAAAGGACTTTACAAAATCTGGGGAGCCTGTCATTTATTATACACTCTCCTCGCATTCATTTTTCTAAGCGGGCTTGTCATTATGAAGAGAAAAGTCTGCAAAGAGAAAGTCCAGCTCTCGAGATCTCCAGATAAAATCACACTTTAACAAATTGCAATAAAAATACATCACGAGCATAGGCTGCATGGATGGTCACCGCAAAGTTTGGTCTAACGTGCTTCGAACTGATTAAGAACTTTCAGTTTAAAACACGTAGACCGACTTTGCGTTGACAATCCACGGGGTATGGGCTCATGATGTATTTTTAATGCAATTTATTAAAGTGTGATTTTATCTGGAGATCTCGAGTGCTGGATTTTCTCTTTGTAACGTTTGTGGCCTGCTCTGGGCGCTGTGCACGGACTTTCTCCAGATCTGGGAGGGTTAGCGGATCTGGCCTTTTTTTTCTTAGCTTTTTATTTTTTGAAGATAAAGGTCTGGTTAAGGCCTTGGAGGCAAATTGCGGATCCATAAACACACTCGGCCAGCAGCCCCATAGAAATGTCTATTCTTGTCCGCAATTGCGGGCAAGAGTAGGACATGCTCTACTTTTTTGCGGAGCTGCGGCCGTAAGATCGGCGGCGCGCTCCTCAAAAACTGATTCGGAGAGCACAGTGTGTGCTCTCCGCATCGTTCCGTGCCCCATTCACAGTCAATGGGTCCGCATGTATTCCGCAGAATTGCGGAATACATGCGGACATATATGCGGACGTGTGAATAAGGCCTAACTCTATATGCGGCATGAGTGTGGTGGATTTTCTGAAAATATGTATGTTCCTTAAAGTTATAGACATGTAGACATAGATATAGACATAGATTTATGATGCTAAAACATGCCTATATTACATTAGGTATTTCAGGTACAGATTGCGGCACAGCGGTTAGTTGCGCCACAATCTGCGACTTCCCTGCTGATGCCAGGTCTAAAAAGGTGGGTGGGGAAAAGAACGGGACGGTAGGCCGTCTCATTTACCATTTCCTACACCTGTTTTAGCTCGGAAGCTGGCTTACATTTAGAACTAGCAGAGGATCCGACTGGATTTGATCCAGTGCTGAGCCACGCCCCCTGCACTGATCACATGACGGTGACGTCAACCCAGGTCCTTCGGCTTTTCCAAAGTTCGGGTACGTGGAAGCCGCCCCTTATGGATCCCATATGCCGGGATAGTCCGCGGTAGTGGAATCCATAACGGGATGCAGCGACTACCCCAACCCAAACGCCGAACTTATTTTTGAAGTTCGCTCATCTCTAATTATGAGTATTTAGGACAAGGCTAAGTAGGGCTATCCATCTCCTTTCTTAGACCGTTCCTCTTATAATTGTATATTTTTTTTCCGTATCACTAGGTTTAATAACCGGTCTTGATTTCCTGTTCTGTACACCTCTGTATAGATAACACAGGATCCTCCATTCACAATAGGTGATATCACAGCTTATCTACTCCCTCCTCACCTCTGGATAGGTCACACAGCATGCCTAGAAAACCCTGCAATAGCAGTCAAAGGGTCAGCTCCTGCCTGATGTGTCTATAGCCCATGTCGCTACTCTCAGAGGATAGGAGCTCATAGGCTACTTTCACCTCACCAAAACAACAGGAATAAAAACTTTAGTCCCCAATTGCTATTCCTACTATGAGCGCCGCTGGTCTCCTGCGTATTGAGTCCAAATCACACCAAGGTCCAGTTAATAGTCATAAAGGTTGCGCAGCTCCAGATAGATACAGATCCGACCATAGTAGATAGACAACTGTCTCGGGAAAAGTCAATCACTGTTCTGTCAAGTGTGTACTCCACAGTGACTCTGGTCTGCACCTCCTATATTGGCCAAGAATAGTGAAGTACTGATAGCACTCCAGTGTTATTATACTTACAAGATTCCATAAAACATATCAAATTTAAGAATCGGTCTCCTTAAAAATTGGTTTCCCATCACTCGCCCGACCGGATTTCGCCTCCTCTCCGTCAGGGGCATATGTACCACCCTTCGGGGGTCTGTCTCCTATACCTTGACGGAAGTAACTCCTCCCTCTATTTACATGAACTACCTTTCATACTTTCATTTTAATTCATTCCATATCTTCTCATACATAATTGCATTCCCATATCTAATTCATATTGTATAGTCAAAGAAAAAATTTATATAAAATAAAACTTCCGTGTACAAATAGGAGTTCATACCCCAAAACATTTATATTTTCTCAAACTATTCAAATTCCCTGGTTCGGCTTCTTCAATCACAAGAGGTGTGAACACGGGTCACATATTTTATACAGGGTCCCACTTATTACCCAGCCAAACACAGATATAGTTATACATTTCCATTCTTAAATCGACACATGTAATTTATCCACAAATGGACTTCCACTATCACTTCTTATTCACATACATCGGATCTCATGCTTAGTTTCTAAATCTAACAGCAGTCAAGGTTCGGGAGTAACCCAAACATTCCAGCTGCTTTTGTGCAACTAGAGTATACACCAGCCTTTTGTATCTGCGTAATAGCAGTCTAGGCTTGGGAGTGACCCTAATAGTCTGGCTTTTCTGCACACTAGAGTGTAAGGCCTCCTGCACATGACTGTATTTTTTTTCGTTTCCGTTCCGTTTTTTTTTTTTGCGTTCCGTAACGTTGAATTTCATGCCTGATCCAGTTACTTCTGCTTTGCAACAAAACAGAACGGATGCACCCTGGTGAGTTTTGTCCCCATTGCCAATGACTGGGGACAAAACGGAACTGTTTTGGCCCGGTTTTGAGATCCTCTGCCGCATCTCAAAACCAGAAAGCCAAAACGCTGATGTGAAAGTAGCCTTAAAGAGGTCGTCGCACAAATAACATTCTATAATTTTCAAACCAGCACCTGGATCTGAATACTTTTGTAGTTGCATATACATAAAATTTTATTTTAGCCTTTACATTATTCATAGCATAACCCCTTTAAGATGGCAGGAACAAAGGAATAAACTAAACCTAAAGAGGCCAAAAGCAAAGGAGCGGCCAAGAAAAATAATTTTGCTGTATAAATACTTTCCAAGGCAAACCCAGTGGTAATTCTTGTTTTCCCTTGCGTTGATTGGGTTTTTTGGCTTCTTTCATACTGTCCCGGTGTGATCTCTACACGATCAGTCAGGACCACACAGCCACACTGTTTGTGTGCAGCGATGGAGGAGCCGGCAGCAGGGAGGTCATGGGAATTCTAGTTTCCTTTGCTCAGTGATTCTCTATGAGAGGCTCAGAACTGTGCGGCTTCAGATTATACGCCGTAGTCTCTAATTGTGACATCTGTTTTCTTTTCCGCCCTGTAATTGGACATGAATAACATGTCAGCCTCAGAGTGGGGAGTCTGCAGTGCCATAAGACCACAACATTAGGCCTCATTTATCAAAACTAACATCTGACCCGGCCGCCTGTAGCAACCAATCACAGGGCAGCTTTCAATTCTGCTAAGCCATTTCAAAAAAGTAATCTGAGCTCGGATTGGTTGCTTTGGACAATAAGGCCTAGGGTGCTAAACAGTTATGGGGCCCAACATTTTTTAGTTGTCAAATCAAAAAATATATAATTGATGTATTAAAAGGGTTAAACAGGAAATGATAATGATGACCTATTCTCAGAATAGGTCATCATTATTACATCAATGGGGATCCGAGTCCCGGTACCTCGCTCATCAGCTGTTAAAGGGAACCTCTGTGCTTACCAGAGCTCTGGTGAGCACGGCGGGCCCCCGACAGCTAACCAAGCACAGCGCCGTACATTGTATAGTGGCAGTGTTTGGTATTGCAACTCAGCCCCATTCACTTCAAAGGGCAACTAGTTCATGTGACTAATGTACAGCTGATTGGCAGGGGTCCCCGGAGTCATACCTCCGCTGATTTGATATTATTATTTCTAGGATAACCCCTTTCTTACGTGGATTGTTTTATCTGCCACTTTGACTTCCCAGAATGTATTCCGTATTCTAGGAAGGACACTCATTTGCTGTGGCTAGAGAAGAGTGGAAGGTGAACACTATCAGTCGCAGTTGTCAAAAGTGTCGATAATATGCTATGGATGCTATAATACTATAGTATCTGACTGTGCTGCTATATTACAGGTGCTATAACATCGGCTGTACTTCTATATGGCTGCTATATTACTGTTGTTGATAATGATCTGTTCTTACTGCATTAACATATTATACAATAAGTTGTCAAATTTCAATCCTGGTCGACCACTCCATTTGTACACAGTCTGTCTGACTATAGATTGATGGAGACCAAACTCTATAGAGATGGTCTTGTAAATTTTTCCAGCCTGATGAGCATCAACAACTCTTCTTTTGAGGTCCCAAGAAATCTCCTTTGTTCGTGCCATGGTACACGTCCACAAACTTGAAGATCAAATTTTGATAGAATCCTGTTCTTTAAATAAACAGGTCGCGCACTCACATTGATTGAAAACACCTGACGCTAATTTCGCCTTCCAGTTATCTGCTAGTCCTAAAGGTTCATGTACTTTAGCCACTCACACATGTGTGATATTGGATATGTATAATGTTGTAATGCGTGTGTGTACAGTATAATATCAGCAAGAACAATTAATGTGTTGTCTTTGAATCAATGGAATATATTAGGAATTCATGATCTCATTAGAAATAAGTTGTAAAACACTGATGCTAGCAGTGATATTTAGGGGCATTGGCTGGCTACAGAGATATCTCTAACGCTATGACGTGGTAAGTATACAGTAAATGCATGTTCTTTTCATTGGTTCAGTTTGGATTTTTCATTTGTTCACATTTTCTGATTGTAATTTTTTTTATTCTGCTTCCTGCATATGGGTATTGGCCAGCTATTTTGGCTGAGCTGCTGTTAACAGCATTCAGATATAGGCTTTACAGCAGCTTTGTGGACTTTATGGACCTGGCTCATTGGAGTGAATTAATCATAGACCAGCGTTTTATCCTACAATACCATAAACAGAGGTAAAACGTGCATTCTGCTGGTACGTGTATATTAGAGTGGGATAGGGAGCCCTATATATTTTGTGGAGAATGAGCTTGTCCCGGCCAGTGGCACCGCTCAATATTGGACTCGCTAGTTTGCGTTCAAATCCGCGATGTCACTGCACTAGACTACGGGTATCTAGGAGTGTCAAAAAAAGCATGAATTTTATCTGGAATTTACACTAACGTTTAATACAAGGATTGATGCTGTGAATGCACATTTTACCTCTGTTTATAGTATTGTAGGAAGTGTGAGAAGTGTGGGGTAAAGAGCAGTCAACATAATGATGAAAGGAGAAAAGAACAATAGAAAGATGGGGATAGATAGAAAGAAAGAGATAGAGGGTGAAGAGGTAAATGAATAAAGAGACAAGGAGAATAAGGTAGTGATAAGAAAAACAGTAAAACAGGATTTTTTGCAGCCCAGAAGGAAAGGAAATACAAAAGGGGAAGTAGAGGAGGGAAACTCATCAAAAAGAAGAAGTCATCATCAAATGAATCAATGAAACAATCAGGACAAAAAGTTTATAATTTGAGTAAATATACACTAAAGGAAGGAGAATTAAAAATACTAAAAAAAAATTTGAAGTTTGCGGCAAACTAATTTTTTAACAAAAATGAAAGAATTGATAATGATATTAAGAAGGAGGAGATTAACAATGACTATAAACATACTGACTTGAAATTTAAGTCTAGATATCACCCGATACAGGAGTACTCTCAGTCCTTTAACACATTTATGAACCCAGTAGTAAAAGATATACGGAAAGGTCCCAAAAAAATCCCCAAAATTACAAAATACGAGCAATATATCAAAAGTGGAGAGGGAAGCTGTGAAGGCGATGCAAAAGAATAATAACATCATTATACGTTCAGCGGACAAAGGTGGTGGCATCGTAATTATGAATAAAGGCATACAATTTATTGGGGGACCAAAAAACATATAGAATATTGAAGAAAGACCCAACAAAAACATATCAAAAAGAATTAAATGAATAAATGCAAAGGGGCAAAAAACAAGGTACCGTATATTAAATTAAAAGGAAGTGGAATTTGTAGAAATCAGACACCCGAGGATTGCGGCCTTCTACCATAATCCTAAAATCCATAAAAGCACAATAGAACCGCCTGGTGGACCGATTGTATCAGGCATTAAATCGAGGTATGTGGATTTCCACTTACAGCCTTGTGCCCAGATGATACCGACCTATTTGAAAGACACTAAGCACATTTTACAGATATTAAATGAATGGAAACCGCATTATATTATCGGTACACTTGATGGAAAATCACTCTATACTATAATAGAAAATGAGAAAGGATGTGAAGCTGCAAAATTCTTTTTAGAAAAACAGTGAGAATTACCTAGAGATCAAATAGATTTCATAGTGGAGTTTATATTGTTTATTTAAGAAAAAAATAATATTTTTGAGGATACATTTTATCTTCAGCAGTGGGGTACTGCGATGGGGACGGGATTCACACCGGGGTTCGCTAATTTATATGTGGGGAGGTGGGAACATGAAGTTATTTACCCCAAAGGTGAGCTCCGGGCGAATCTCGTCCTCTGGAAACGTTTTATAGACTATGTGGTTTTTATTTGGGGGGGAGGGGAAGCAGAATTGGTGAAATTTTTTAAAGAAAATGAATTTTATCTGGAATTTACACCAATGTTTAGTACAAGGGAGATACATTTTTTAGACTTAACTATTTATTTAGAGAAGGATAAAATATGTACAAGGTCATATAATAAACCCACAGATGTGAATAGTTTCATTTCACGAGACAGTTGTCATCTCCCCCAGTGGCTGGAAAATATGAAGAAAGAATAAAAAGAAACTGTACAAAAAGGGAGGATTATGAGAAAGAAGCAGAGGAATTGCAACATCAACTGAAGGCGATGTAATACTGCTCACAGCCTAGCTTCCACACAACCGCATAGCAGGACAACTAATGCAATGTGAATAAAGCAAGACTGCAAGCCGCATGCCTTTTGTGGTGCATGTGGTCCGCGCCGGCATCCTCCATTGTACGCAATTTTTGCTGGGGAACATGCTACAGTGTTTGGGGTCTGAGCAGTTCCCCCATATTGGCCACTATATTTCTGTGATTTTTGTTCCATATGTATTGAATGTGCCTTTATCTGGCATTTAACATTCTTTTGCACCTGGCAGCCTCCATCACACAGTCTGATATGGGTGTGGCTTGCAGTCTTGCTTTATTCACATTGCACTAGTTGTCCTGCTATGCGGTTGTATGGAAGCTTGGCTGTGAGCAGTTTTCCATCACCTTCAGACTGTGTTCACACCATAGTTAGCGTAGTGGTAGGACCCCATGCCATGCTGAGTGACCGAGACGTGGTGCATGAGGGGCTCCGATGTGTTCCTGACAGGAATATATTGGCAAACAGTCTCAGCTTTTAATATCTGCTTGTTTGACTAGCTAGTGTAGTCAGTGGCATATCTGTTTGGTGCATTGTTTTCTGTGATTTTAATATGGTGGCACCAACAAAAAATGCATAAATATACAGGTTAATAATCTGAAAATAAAGCAACCATTAAAAGTTTTTTTCCCATGTGGAACATGCGGGGTATGCAAAATGTTAAAAATTACTAAAAAATCTGAAAGAAATACACAAGTAAAAAATACAGATGGCTCATTTGTGTACGATATAAGAGACTATATCACATGTAATAGTCGAAGTGTTATTTAGGCCTCTTTCACACTTGCTTTCTGAGGATCCAGCAGGCACTTCCGTCCCGCCGGATCCGTCAGAACGGAAGTCGCCTGAAGCATTAGAAGACTGATCAGGATCCTGATCGGTCTTCGAAATGCTTTCAGTGTTACTATGGCAGCCGGGACGCTATTAAAGTCCTGGTTGCCATAGTAGTAGTGGGGAGCGGGGGAGCGGTATACTTACAGTCCGTGCGGCTCCCTGGGCGCTCCAAAATGACATCAGAGCGCCCCATGCGCATGGATCACGTGATCCATGTGATCACGTTATCCATGTGTGTGGGGCGCCCTGACGTCACTCTGGAGCGCCCCGGGAGCCGCACGGATGGTAAGTATACTGCTCCCCTGCTCTCCACTACACTTTACCATGGCAACCAGGACTTTAGCATCCTGGCTGCCATGGTAACCATTGAGAAAAAGCTAAACGTCGGATCCGGCGATGCGCCGAAATGACGTTTAGCTTAATGCCGGATCCGGATTAATGCTCTTCAATGGGCATTAATTCCGGATCCGGCGTTACGGCATGTCTTCCGGATTTTTGGACGGAGACCAATCTGCAGCATGCTGCGGTTTTGTCAACGTCCAAAAAACGTTCACGTACTGAACGGAAGACATCCTGATTCATCCTGAACGGATTGCTCTCCATTCAGGATGCATTAGGATAATCCTGATCAGTATCTTTCCGTCCTAGAGCCCCGAAGACGGAACTCTATGCCGGAAAGGAAAAACGCATATGTGAAAGGGGCCTTATTCATTAACTTGTCTAAATAATAAGATATATATATATGTATATAGGACGTACAAAAAGGTCATTAAATAAGAGAATGAGGAACATATTTATAATATTCATAGAAAATACGATGGCCATCCTTTATCCCGACCTTATAAGGAGAAACATGGGGGCTTAAGTGAGGGAACTCAATTTAGTGGAATAGAAATATTTAAGTGAGATAAAAGAGGAGTAGAGTTTATCAAAAAAATCCCCTAAAGTAGACACACGCTGGATTTTTTATATGAATACATTGGCACCAATAGGGTTAAACTCAGAGATTAATTAATTTGATTGAATTATTTGAATGAAGGAGAAAAGCATAACAGAGAACCAAGGGTTAAAAATGTAAAGGGACAAGAACCCTATATAAGGAATACTAGGAGAAACAGTCTACATCCCTGATGAAGGATAATGAGTATCCGAAACGCGTTGAAGCTTTTTTTGACACTCCTAGATACCCGTAGTCTAGTTCAGTGATGTCACGTAGCGCTCAGATTTGATCGCAAACTAGGAAGTCCTATATTGAGCAGTGCCACCAGCCAGGTTAAAGAGGACCTTTCACTGGTCCACAGTTTATTAGGCAAAGGTATGTACATGGAGAGCGGCACCCAGGGATGTCCCTGCACTTACTTGTATCCCTGGGTGCCGCTCCGTTCGTCCTCTGTAGCCCCCGGTACCGGCGCTCATGCTTCTCCAATTTTGCCTGGGGTGGAGACATCTTCTTTTGCCCTGGGCGCCTCCTTCTCCCAGGGCATATTCAGGAAATGAGCTGAGCGCTGCGATTGGCCAGCGCTCCAGCCCTGGGAGAAGGAGACGCCCAGGGCAGAAGAAGAAGTCTCCGCCCCAGGCAAAATTGGAGAAGCATGAGCGCCGGTAGCGGGGGCTACAGAGGACGAATGGAGCGGCACCCAGGGATACAAGTAAGTGCAGGGACATCCCTGGGTGCCGCTCTCCATGTACATAGCTTTGCCTAATAAACTGTGGACCAGTGAAAGGTCCTCTTTAGGCTCATTTTCCACAAAAAATATAGGGCTCCCTATCCCAGTCTAATATACAAGTACCATTATATTTATATAAAAGAGGATCGGTACGTGCAGAAAAGTGGCAGCAAAGTTCAAACAGGTACATATATATTTGGATTGATGCTGTGAATGCACATTTTACCTCTGTTTATGGTATTGTAGGAAGTGTGGGGTATTGTCGCGCGGAACCAGATTATTGATATTAGTTTTACTGTGTTTTGCAGCAGCGGCGGTACTGCTGCGGTACCGCAGCGTCAATGATAGGTCATAGAGGATAAAAACCCCAGTGTAATATAGTTTTTCAAGTACAGCATTTTATATTGGTCTATGATATTCTCTGGAGGATGCGCCTAATTTATGACAAGGCACACTCCGGCAATCTGTGCACCTAGACTGCAATCTGTGGCAGCTCCGAGCTGCCATAGATATAAGTCCTCTTTTATGCCAGAAAAAACACCAGGCCCACTGGCCAGCGTCTTTCCCATCCTTACAATGCCCCTTTTTCCGGAAACTGGTGAGGGCTTAGTAGAAACACTACTTGCACCTGGATTTAGAAGGAAAAAGTCATAAACATGAGGTTTGAAACTTTTTGTATGCCGTGGGGGGAAATGATAAATTCCCCCCATAGACCTCTATGGGAATGTTGTGGGCATTCTCTGTGACCTTTGCAGAGGTCATTGTGCAGGGAGGGAGAGGTGAGCTGTGATCATCACCTGTTGTGAATGGTAAATGCTGTGTTATCTATATATAGGTGGTTCCAGTGGTGTACTTAAAGAAGTAAGGGCCCCATAGCAAGGATCAAACCAGCCCCCCATCCCACCCACAGGACAGAAGGGTTTCTGCCTAAACCCTTTTGAATGACCCTTGGGCCTTTTTTCCACTGCTTTATTTGCTGAAAGGTTTTCCTTTAGAGCAGGGATACTAAATTCCTTTTGTAAAGGTCCACAGACCTGAGTCTGCTGTAGGATGAAGGTCCGAGCTGCAAAACAAAAAAATATATAAGGAGGGACAACACCATTGGCATGTAGCACTGCATTTTTATTTCTGCAATAATCCACACCTCCAAGCCCACCTAGTCTCCTTTCTACCGACCAAACAGTAGGAATTCCAGTGCCCCCTAACAATAATGATGCCCCTCAGACAGTATGATATCCCTTTAGTGCTCCACAGAGTATGGTACCCTGCACCCTCACAGCAGGGTGATCCCTTGGTGCCCCCACACATTAAGATGCTCCTTAGTGCCCTTGACATATTGCGATGCCTCCTTAGTTCCTACCCACAGAGTGTGAAGACCCTAAGTGCCCCCTCACAGTAGTAATGCCCTCTCTGTGCCCCTTTCACGGTATGCCCTGTGCCATTTCATAGTTATAATGCCTTCTTTGTGTCCCCTTCACAGTAATAATCCCCATTGTGCCCCCTTCATAGTAATAATCCCCATTGTGCTTCCTTCACGAAATAATGCCCCTTAATAGTAGTAATGCCTATTGTACCCCCTACAAAGTAATAATGCCCATTGTGCCCTCTTAATAGTAATATTGCCCATTGTGACCCCTTAATAGTAGTAATGCCCATTGTGCCCCCTTCACAGTAATAATGCCCTCTGTGCCCCCTCTATAGTAGAAATCCCCATTGTGCCCCTTAATAGTAGTAATTCCCTCTGTGCTAGTAATGACCATTGTGCCCCCATCACAGTAATAATGCCCTCTGTGCCCCCTCCATAGTAGAAATCCCCATTGTGCCCCCTTAATAGTAGTAATGCCCTCTGTGCTAGTAATGCCCATTGTGCCCCCTTCATAGTAGTAATGCCCTCTGTGCACTCTGCCCCCTTCAGAGTAGTAATGTCCTCTGTACACTGTGCCCCCTTCACATTAGCAATTCCCATTGTGCCATCTCTAGAGTAGAAATGCCCATTGTGCCCCCTTCACATTTGCAAATCCCATTGTGCCCCCATTGTGTCCCTTCCTGAAGCTCACAGTCCTCTCTCCCCTGCAGACACAGATCGCTCTGCAGCACTGTGTGGGCGGATCTTATGCAGATTTCTGGGCTGCAGGCTCCACCCACACAGGCCGGCAGCACGATCTGTGCTTGCAGGCTGAATGGTTGAGCAGGGAGTTTTCCTGCTTCACCATTCTGTGCACCGCCAGCCTGAGGAAGGGGAGGAATGCAGGGAGCTGAGCGGTGAGTGACAGGACATCAGCTCCCAGCGCTCCAGCACTGTGCACTTGCATCTGTATTGATTCTGACTCTGGCGCCCATTGAGAGTGGCACCTGGGGTGCACCACGACCCACTTAGCATGCCACGGCAAGGGTCCAGACAGCTGGCAACCGCGGTCCGCCAGTTGGGTACCCCTGGTTTAGAGGGTAGAGTCCTGACCAAGTTTTCACCTCCAGTAGAAGAGGAGATAATCCCAACTAAGACTGGCCCCCCTCTTGCCCTGGGCCCCATTATGGTTGCATGGTCTGCCACTATGGTAGTTACGCCCCTGGGGGGTTCCTGTCATTGTAACCCTGTCTGTGATGAAATGTCCAATGAAAGGCTCAGTGACCAGAATGAAAACTGCAAGCTTTCAGGATTATTAATTAATATAGAGAACATGGGAAAAATCCACCAAATACCTTTAAGAGGGTTTTCAGAGATTTTTATACTAATGCCCTATCCTGATGACCGATGAACATGTTGTCACTGGCCTAGGGAAAGCTGAGAAAAGGCTGTGTTACTCACCGATCAGTATAAAAATCTCGGAAAACGCCTTTAACATATAAACAAAAGGTCACATTCTCTATTAAGAGGATAGATGCTCCAGAATACTTATTACATGGGTAAGGCTACTTTCACACTAGCGTTTTTCCTGGATCCGGCAGGGTTCAGCAAAAACAATTCCGTTACTGATAATACAACCATCTGCATCCATTATGAACAGATCCGGTTGTATTATCTGCAACATAGCCAAGACGGATCCGTCATGAACTCCATTGAAAGTCAATGGGGGACAGTTCCGTTTTCTATTGTGTCAGAGAAAACAGATCCGTCCCCATTGACTTGCATTGGGGGCCATGCCGGATCCGTCTTGCTCCGCATCCCAGGACGGAAAGAATACCGCAGCATGTTGCGGTTTACTCTCCAGTATGGGAACGCAACTAAACGGAATGGAATGCATTTTGGAGCACTCCATTCTGTTCAGTTCAGTTTTGTCCCCATTGACAATGAACGGGGACAAAACTGAAGTGTTTTTTCCGGTATTGAGCCCCTATGACGGATCTCAATACCGGAAACTAAAACGCTTGTGTGAAAATAGCCTAATGCAAGAAGTTAGTAAAACTGTCATGTCAGGAGAGGTGTCAGGTCCTCTTTAAGCTTGGTTCCCCGAGAGGAAGTGCACAGGAAGCCTGCTCAGTAGAGGACACCATGGTGGTCACGACACATTATACATGGTTCCCCCTTTAAACAGGAATTCAAACAGTACGGAAAGAGTATGAAAACACTTGAGAGAGTTGTGTCATTCAATACAGTAGGCAGAAATGTGTATGTCTGCTAAGATGAACCGTGTGGAGTGTTCTGCAGGGAGTGGTCGTCCGGCCAACAGATAACATTCGCATTCCTGAAAAGCCCACTGACAGAACATAAATATGGATGTGAAGCTCTTCTGGGAGATGGTAATGCAGCCAAGCCCATGATTAGCACACATGAAATGTTACTCTAGGAACACGATCAACAGAACAAACTAGAGAATAGAAATGAAGAATTCCTTATTTCTCACTTGTTGCCATCTTGTTCAAAGTATTTTCAGGGCGGATTTGGTGGCGAAAAATGTAGAGGTCCATTCTTGGTGCAGTTACCGTGCAAAGCCGCAGCGGGAGCCTGCTTACGGTTAAGCTCCATGCAGTAGGGTTAACCCTAGTGCGGATCTACATGAAAACCCACGGCAGAACCCGTAGCCCAGCACAGCGGTTTCTGCCGTGGGATACGTGGAGGATTTTGTCGGGGACAAAGAAGCTTTAGCAGTGACCTGCTGTTCTTGCCCATGGATGGAAGCAATGGCCTGTAATGGCAGGCCTTTCAACACATTCCTTCAGTTGTGTAATGTTAGGTCAAACAACCCTTTTAACATGTACAAGCAACACAATGCAACAGTACTCTGCAAACAATATACAGCCTAATGCTAATTTCACTATGTAAAATGAATAAGATGTACATAGCAAATACGTTTTGATCCGAATCATTTGTCCCATCCACCATGGCAAGGTCACCTCTTTTGGACGGGAACCGACTTTATATAATACTTACTCACGTTGTCCTAACTGGCCTCAAATGAGTTCAGGGAGAGCAGCCTACAGCTATATTCTGCACTTGTTTAAATCAACCCGTGGGAAAGATGGGATTATTAGAAGTGCATGATCAAAATGGAGGCAACTACAATTCCAAATGCATATTCCATTAAAAGTCGTCCAGACCCAGTGATTTTGACGGTGATTTGTGTACAGGTTCCCGCGACAGATGGCAGGAGATCGGTGAGACTGGCAACACGTGGTTTGATCTGACAGGTTTTCTTGTGGATCAATAGGCGTCTGTGTTGTTTTTGGTAATGGCCACACCCCTTGCCTCAGGTGTTGCTAATGTGGTCATTTAACCTTCCTTATTTATAGTTACTTCTCCCACTATGCTGTTCGGTTTATAGCTTCAGTTTCAGTTGTGGATTGCTGTTGTGTGGATCTCGGCGGAGTTTAAGGTGCTTCCATTGCTCCTTTGAAGTTAAGTCTTTCCTTCTTTGTATTTTGCTTGAGTTCTGTGTGTTGCATTTCCCTGTCATTTGTATTAGGCCTTAGGGAGACTCCTGTTTGTCCTTCCTTTTGGAGGAACAGGTTGTCTCAGTTCTGACATTAGTACCAGGGTCATATAGGGTGAGTTAGGACATTAGGTATTCCCGTGTATGAACTCACCTACCTCTGGGGTCTGTTCATACTGGTAGTTAGTCAGGACTTTAATTAGGGTTTTACTAGCAGGTGTCCATCTCTTTTCCTTAATTTCCAGGCCTTATTCCCTCATCCCTTTCCCTCCTATGTTTGGTGTGGTGTTTCCGTCACACACCCGAACGTGACAACAGGGGAAGTGCTGACTTTTCCTCAAAAGGTGATGTCAGGAAAAGAAGGATCAGACATGTTGCATTTCAACACTTGATTCTTCTGTTCTCAAGAATAAGGAGATTAGCTGCCCAAAGAGGTGTCTCACCCCCCTTGGTTGAGCTAAGCATCTGTCTATATGTGGGAGTCCAAAACAATACCTGATGGCTGAACGAGCATTCAACCTATGGGTGTCTTTAGGTCTGCAGTGGCGGCAGTGTTGTTTGTCACAGAATAGTGATTTTTTTTAATTTTAGGAGGAAATGCTTTTTTAAGTGATGTGGTTGCATTAAATATTACTTACTTAATAACTTTTCTCTGTATTTAGCGCATTTTTCTTTTCTCTACAGTAAAATATGTTGACAACGAGCACAGTATGGATTTACAAAGAGCAAGGAGCAGGGCTTGAAATCATTTGAGGTAAGTTTTCATTATCTGTATGTGCATTTGCAGGACCTTAATCAGTGCCTGTTCACCATGAGAGCCATTCTTTTCTGAACATATTAAGGTAGCATTCAAGAATGGAATATGTAAGAGCGATCTCTAGAACTTGTGAATACTGTCACCTGGTTATACACAATGGGCACAGAGTACATGTGCTCACTGCAGTCCTGGCGCCATATAAAGTAGGGTTGCATCGGGTATCGAATTATACTGGGATTTGCCATTTACCGATTTTAGGCTGCGCTACTGCGCAGCCTAGTATCAGAGAACATGGAGCGCGCTGCTCTCAGCGCGCCCCATGTTCCCTAAGCAGCACAGGAGAGAAGGAGTCACTCTCTCCCTCCCCCCTGTGCCGCTGCCACCAATGAGGAGAGGGAGGGGCTGTGGCCACTGCACCACCAATGATGATAACTAAACCATAAATACAAAAACCGGAGACTAATCGCAGCTCCCTGTCATAGAGGTCGGGTGCCGGCTATGTGATTCTCCCGCCGGCACCCACCTCCTGTATTTGTATTAATGGTTTAAAAATAGTGGTGGCGCAGTGCACCCCCCACAACCCCCAAGTATTAAATCATTGGTGGCGCAGTGCGCCCCTCCCAACCCCCCCAGTATTAAATCATTGGTGGCGCAGTACTCCCCCAACTCCCCCAGTATTGGTGGCAGTGGCCACGGGGTCCCTCACCTCCTCCTCATAGATGGTGCAGTGGCAGTTCCGATCGAAGCCCCAGCAGTGTAATCCTGGGGCTCCGATTGGTTACCATGGCAGCCAGGACGCAACTGAAGGCCTGGCTGCCATGGTAAGCTCCCTGCTGCTGTGTGCACAAAGCCTAGGGCAGCAGGGAAAGTGTAAAGTCCTATTCACCCTAATAGAGCTCTATTAGGGTGAATAGGACAAGGGATCAAAAGATCATAGGTTCTATCCCTTAAAGGGAAAATAGTTATTAAATAAAAACAAAAAAAAGTAAAAAAAAAAAACACAGCAAAATATTAAGTATAAATCACCTCTTTCCCAATGTTACATATATAATATATAAACAATAAATAATTACATAATGCCACGTTCGAAAAGTCCAAACCAATAAAATATTTAAAAATATCTCCTATGCTGTGGGTGCCGGAACAGAAAAAAAAACTGCGCAATTCACAATTTTTAGTCACCTTGTCCCCCAAAAAGATAGGATAGGACTGTTTCCATTATGGGCCGGACATTCCATAAAATGCAGAATGCGCGCGGCTTTTTTTGGTGTTTTATTTTTTTCGCGTGGTATCGAGTATCGCAATACTTTTGTATGGTATCGAAATCGAATCAAAATTTTGGGATCTTGACAACCCTAATATAAAGATCATAACTATCCCAGAAAGCCAATATACAAAGGATCTGGATATGTCAAAGAAACTTGGAATTGCTAACATGCACATCTGCCCGCTATCAGGGATGTCATTGTATTACAGCGTGAAATTAGGGTGAAAACTATACTTATGCAATGAGGAAGAGCTTGTTTGCACGAAACGCGTAAGCGACAGTGGTTTTAATATTTTTCTACTATGTTCTGAGTCAATAAACTAATTTGTTTTTATCTGAGTGCTGGATCTGTCTACGTTTTTCCTGAATACTATGCCACCTACAGTTTACAGTATGGTCTTCAACTTGTAAGAATGATTTATATTACTGAAGTGCTGCGTCTTCTCTACATTGCTAAATATATATATATATATACATATATATATTATTCTGCAGCTTTAAACCTTTGCTATATAGACTGGGATAGGACAAGCAGAGGTTGTCCAGGGAGCAGAATTGATCAGGAAAGACCTCCAAGTGGAATAAGAAAAAGAAAAGAAAAGCCATACTCGCCTTCACCAATAGGCCTTTTCAGATGAGCGAGTTCCATACATTAGTCTCGCAGTGTGAGTATGCAGCAACTGCTGTCCTGACCTCCCAGCACTGATGGGATTCTGGAATGTATTACAGTAAGGCCTCTTGCACACGGGCGTCGTGTTTGACGCCCGGATAAGAGGCGGGTGCGTTGCGGGAATATGTGCGTTTTTCCCGCGCGGGTGCAAACGTTTGCAACACGTTTTGCACGCGCTTGAGAAAAAACGCCATGTTTGGTACCCAACCCGAAGCCGGACTTCATCACTGAAGTCCGGTTTCGGGTCTACTGGAGAATTGATTATTTCCCCTTATAACATGGTTATAAGGGGAAATAATAGCATTCTTAATAAACATAGCAATTCTTAATAAAGAATGCTCAGTAAAATGAAGAGGAAGGGGTTAAAAATAATAAAAGTAAACTTACCTTAGCCACTTGATCGCGTAGTCGCGATCTGTCCTCTCTTCCTGCAGCATCTATGAGCTACAGGACCTGTGATGACGTCACATCACATGGTCCAATCACATGGTCCATCTTACCATGGTGATGGACCATGTGATTGGACCATGTGATGTGACGTCATCACAGGTCCTTTAGATCATAGATGCTGCAGGGAAAGAGAGGACAGATCGCGACTACGCGATCAAGTGGCTAAGGTAAGTTAACTTTTATTATTTTTAACCCCTTCCTCTTCATTTTACTGAGCATTCTTTATTAAGAATGCTATTATTTACCCTTATAACCATGTTATAAGGGGAAATAATAGAGATTGGGTCCCGTTGCTAAGCAAGAATGCGGGAAAATCGCAACGCATCCGCACTTGGTTGCGGATGCTTGCGATTTTCCCGCAGCCCCATTCACTTCTATGGGGCCTGCGTTGCGTGAAAAACGCAGAATATAGAGCATGCTGCGATTTTCACGCAACGCAGAAGTGATGCGTGAAAATCACCGCTCATGTGCACAGCCCCATAGAAATGAATGGGTCCGCGGAAAACTCGCCCGTGTGAAAGGGGCCTAAGGGTCAGTTCACAAATCCGCAACTGCTTTGTGGTCCGCAAATTGCAGATCCGCAAAACACAGATACTGGCCGTGTGCGTTTCGCTTTTCGTGGAACGCACATGGCCGACACTATAATAGAAATGCCTTTTCTTGTCCGTGTGTGCGGACAAGAATAGGACATGCTCTATTTTTTGGCGGGGCCGCGGAACGCAAGTGCGGATGCAGACAGCACACAATGTGCTGTCCACATCTTTTGCGATCCCATTGAAAATGATTGGGTCCACACCCGTTCTGTAAAATTGCGGAACAGATGCGGAGTCATTATGCGGACGTGTGAATGAACCCTTATGGAATGTATTTGATAACACTGACAGCATTATGTCAGTGTTATACAGTTGTGTTCAAAATTATTCAACCCCCACTGAAATTGAGTGTTTTGGCCAGTTTGACATTGATTTTGATCATTTCAGTCATCTTGTTTACAATTAAATCAAAGAGGCACTTGTAAGTCAGACAAATATAACATAACATTTATAATGAAATAACCACAAATGTCTTTTCTGTGCTCACATCATTATCAGTTTTATTCAACCCCCAAGTGACATTCAATCTTAGTACTTAGTACAACATCCTTTTCCAGTTATAACAGCTTTTAAACGTGAAGCATAGCTTGACACAAGTGTCTTGCAGCGATCTACGGGTATCTTCGCCCATTCTTCATGGGCAAAAGCCTCCAGTTCAGTCACATTCTTAGGCTTGCGCGCTGCAACTGCTTTCTTTAAGTCCCACCAGAGGTTCTCAATCGGATTTAAGTCTGGTGACTGCGATGGCCACTTCAAAATGTTCCAGCCTTTAATCTGCAACCATGCTCTAGTGGACTTGGAGGTATGCTTGGGATCATTGTCCTGTTGAAAGGTCCAACGTCTCCCAAGCCTCAGGTTTGTGACGGACTGCATCACATTTTCATCCAATATCTCCTGGTACTGAAGAGAATTAATGGTACCTTGCACACGCTGAAGCTTCCCTGTACCTGTAGAAGCAAAACAGTCCCAAAGCATGATTGACCCCCCGCCATGCTTCACAGTAGGCAAGGTGTTCTTTTCTTCATAGGCCTTGTTCTTCCTCCTCCAAACATAGGGTTGATCCATGGGCCCAAACAGTTCTAATTTTGTTTCATCAGTCCACAGAACACAAATGTGGTTTGTCCACATGACTTTTGGCATACTGCAGTCGACTCTTCTTATTCTTTGGAGACAGTAAGGGGGTGCGCCTGGGAGTTCTGGCATGGAGGCCTTCATTACACAGTGTGCGCCTTATTGTCTGAGCTGAAACTTCAGTACCCGCATCCGACAAATCTTTTTTCAGTTCCTCAGCAGTCACATGGGGACTTTTTTCCACTTTGCGCTTCAGGTAACACACAGCAGTCGAAGTCAGCATCTTCTTTCTGCCACGACCAGGTAGCGTTTCAACAGTGCCCTTTGCCTTGAATTTGCGAATGATGCTTCCTATGGTGTCTCTTGGTATGTTTAACATCTTTGCAATCTTCTTATAGCCATTGCCCTTCCTGTGAAGAGAAATCACCTCTTCTCTTGTCTTCCTGGGCCATTCTCTTGACTTCACCATGTCTGTAAACACACCAGTAAATGTCTAGAAGGAGCCGAGTATCACAATCATTTTAAATCTGCCTAATTGGTGCTTATTATGCTTGATTGCTGCTCCTTGACATCCACAGGTGTTTTCAATACCTGATCGAAAACACTTGAATGAACCTCTGTTCTTAAGAGTGGTCGTCTTTAAGGGGTTGAATAATTGTGTCAATGAAGAAATCACAAAAAAAAACATTTAATATTGTATTACAAAAACAATTGATGTCATTTTAGTTGCATTTGGTTCTTTAAAAAGTCCTTGTAAGATTTCATTCTGAACACAATTACAAATGTACACTAAATTCCCTAAAACCCTTTACAGCATTGGGGGTTGAATAATTTTGAACACAACTGTATGATACATTCCAGAACTCTAAGGGTTACATAGCATCATACACTAATATAATGCTAGGTGACTCCGTCAGTCCTGGGAGGTCAGGACGGGAGCTGCCACATACTCACTCTACCATTCCGATGCAGGGAAAGGGGCATTACCCTGCCACTACTGTTCCAGTCACTGGTGTGTATTTCCTTGTCCTTTCTCCACAAGTAGAAAATGCCTGGGTATGCTCAACCAATCATTGGCTGCAGTGGTGATCCCCTCAGCAAGTGATCAGCTGAGAAGGCATCTCCAGGCATTTCCTTTATGTCAAGCTGGAACCGGAAAGCAGAGACCACCAATGAATGAGGGGTGGCTTATTTTATTTGCCTTTTATTGATTCCCCCCCCAAGGCTTTTCCCAATATGTTTTACCACCTGGACAGCCCCTTTAATGACAGCTCTACTGTACTGCTGAGCAATGGAGTGTTTCAGTCCACAGTCTCAAGGCCCAGTTATAGCGTTCATACAACGCCCATTACTGAGCGTTCAGTGATCCTGCTCTGGAAAATGATGTGGTCTGCCACTTTGTGGATGACTTGCTGTGGTTCCTGATTGCTTCCACTTTGCAATAATACCACTGACAGTTGATTGTGCAATATCTCTATACGCCCGAATTCAGTGAGCTCTTTAGGGCAACCTGCAATTCTTGTAAAACCAGACTGCATGGCTGGGTGCTGGATTTTATACACCTGTGGCAATGGCTCTGAATGAAACATCTGAATTCAACAAGAAGTGTGTCCCAGTACATTTGTCCATATAGTTTTTTTTTTTTTTTTTTACATAGTATGTCCCCCATGAGGTCGTAGAAGACCTCTAGGGGACATCCTACTCAATTTTTTTTTATTTTGCAATTTTCCACTGTAACTGGTGCATCCAGAGGAGCTGCGGTGGAAAACTGTTGTGATATTCGTTACTGGCAGGACTGATCTGAGACTTGTTAATGGTAGCAGCACTGCAGCGATGAGCCCAATCCAGTACAAAGTAGAAGGAGCTCATGGTTTCTAGGGCTGGAGCTACTGGCGAACAGCTGATAGGCCGGAGGTGTGGGGATAGGCCATCATTTGATAAAAGATAGATAAACACTTTCAATGTTGTAATATTAAAATATATTAAAAATTTATATTTAATAAAATATGGAAAAAATAAGATTCACAAGCCAACATATATGATGTAGTATAGTTTTTTCCTGCTTGCAGTCAGGGTTTTGACTTTTGCCGCTGGGGTTTTTTGACCTTTTCGAAGTTCAGTGTAATTTACAGTAGAGCCGCTTCTCCCTGTGACGTCTTTATAGCTGTGGTTTAGGGCAATAAGTCAATCATTTTCTTTGTATGAGGATAATAATATGCTGTGACTGCTTGTTGTGTTACATTGCCGCTTTCATTTCTTGGCCTCTACTGTTTTATGAGCGGCTGAGAGTTGTCTTATGGCCTTTTCGGTGTTTCTCGTCACGAGGCCTGGCTACTGCATTAGGTAATGAAGAATGGTTTCCCGTATGTAATGGCTCTTTTCATCAACTAATTGCAGAATCATTACCCTTATGCCAGTGGATTTAAGTGATGTTTATTTCTTGGCTTAGAAATCGTGACTGAACAAAGCCTGAAGATGGTTATTACAGCTGAGAGAGGCTTCTTCCAGGCCTCATTGCCCTCTATCAGTGCCGCTTTTGGTTTCACCTTAAAACCTCCGTATAAAAGGCTATGGTTGTTATATCACTAGAAACCGGTCTGTCTTAAACCCATTTTCATATTAGGTAATTCTTTGATAATAGGATGGTGGGGGTCCTCTGTTCAGGATCTGTGTCACACAGCTAATAAAAGGATCTCTAACTGACCTCTCCCCTACTGCACAGGCGACCCTTTTATTTGAATGTACACTATGTGATGCTTAAAGGGGTTATCCAAGGCTGGAAATGCCCCCCCCCCCCCATACGCCCGGCCCCTCACACTGATTCTACTTACCTGACTCCCCTCTTCCTGTGCCGCTCCTGGTCCCCGCACGGCCGCCGCTGCTTCTCCCTGTGCGCGGATAAAGACATCCGGTGTTGGGGGGGGGGGGGGGAGCAGCCAATGACAGGCGGTGACGGGGACAAGCCTCCCTAGCGTCACCCGCGATACTAGGGTGGCTCGTCCCTGTCATCGCCTGCCATTGGCTGTTTCACAAGCGGAGAAGCAGCGGCGGCCATGTGGGGACCAGGAGTGGAGCGGGGAGCCTGGTAAGTAGAATCAGTGTGAGGGGCCCAGGCGTATGGGGGGGGGGGGCATTTTCCAGCCTTTAATTTACCCTGTGGTGGTGGGAAAAAAACTTTTACTGCCAAGTTACCCCACAGAAAAGAGCAGATCCCAGCATCTGTCAGCAGATTTGTGCCCATGAAACTGCTGACAGATGCCCTTTGAAGAGGAGCTGTCACCTCTCCTGATGTGTCTGTTTCCGTAAATATTTGTAATCTCCATAATATACCAATTTTGGAGCCTCTATTCTTAAAATGCTGTGCTCTTCCTCTGTTATTCTTTCTAGAAATGTATAATTAATATGGCAGCTGGGTGTTACCAGCAGGGGCGTGTCCCTACTCAGTCTAATACTGTCCATTCAGTGCTGTCATTCCGTAGGGATACACCCCTTCGACAAGAGAAATGGTAACACCCCGTTGGACATGTATTTATTAATATTTGTAAAGGAATAACAGAGGAATGTCATAAGGCAGCATTATAAGAAAAGATGCTCCTGAATTATTTTGCAAAAAATGCAAATGCATTTATTAAAACAGACATAAGAAGACAGCTGACGGGTCCTGTATAAATGGGTTGTCTCACTTTGGCAAATGTCATTTAGAAGAAGTTAATACAAGGCACTTACTAATGTATTGGGATTGTCCATATTGCTTCCTTTGCTGGCTGGATTCATTCTTCCATCACATTATACACTGCTCGTTTCCATGGTTACGACCACCCTGCAATCCAGCAGTAGTGGTCTTGCTGTAGAAAAAAGCACCAGCCTATGTGCAGTGCCATGATCCCAGCCACCAGCGATTTCATCCATCCTGAGCCGGCGCCATCTTGGATTCCCATGGCGGGCATCGGAGCAGCGTGAATGCTCACCTAGATGGCACCGGGTCAGGATGGATGAAATCGCTCCAGTTCTCGCGAATCTCGCGAGAACTGGAGCTTCTTCTCCCTGGCTAAGAGCGGAGCGCACTGATTGGATGCGCTCCGTGCCAGGGAGAAGACAGACACTCCCGGGAGAACTTTTGCAGGTCCGCCTAGTTGAGCCGAATGGCTCATTAGCATAGAAGGCAGAAAATATTGCGGGGGCAGCGCAGACAAACGGGGGCACATAGTGAAAAAAGTCGAACTGAATAAGCACCACCGGGGGCCGGCAAGTAAGGGTATATCTTTATTTTAACTTGCATTTTCAGGTGAAAGGTCCTCTTTAATGCGTGAATATGTGTATTGGAGATATATTGCTCCTGCGGGGCCCTACATTTTGAGGATACAGCAGGTTTCACCTTTTTGGACTGTGAGAATACGCATTGAGACGGAGTCTGGGTGTGGACGGCTGGCTGGAATAGAAGCACGGTGCTGAATAGCACACGTTTATTGCTTTAAAATCTCCGTCTTTTAGATTTTCTTTCTAATACATGCATGTAGGTATGTCAGGGCTTTGAAATGCAGATTAGAATTTCACCCAGCCATTCTTCGTATTCATTTTCTGGGTAAAAGATTTTCATTCCTGAGATTTTTGCATATTATATGTAAGATGAAAAGAAGTTTTAAAGGGAACGCGTCAACTTTAGATTTTTCTGCCGGCTAAAACCAGATGGTGACACGCATCCTTCTTTTCTAATCTGTTTTTATTCTCTGATTGTAGATTATTTTTTTTTATTCTATTTTTCAGAACATGATTATGGGGGCGGCCATCTTGCCTGAGCTGTTCTTAAGATCTGCTTTACAGCGGCCACATGGGCCATAGACACAGTAAACTGGAGGGGACTCATTGGGGGACATTTATCAATAATAAAGTAATTTGTGCCAAAACAAATACTAACATTGCAAATCAAAAGTGAGAATTTGTTTCCCCCCATATATCAAAAGACGCACGCCACTTTTAAAATGTGACTTTTTAAAATATCAACTTGATTCTCCGCCTATTTCTCTCAATTGGCGACATTTTTACGCCAATAGCATTAAAATGCGACTTTTTTAAAACCGAAATGCGCCATTTCAGCCACCCTGCCAGACCACACTTGCGACTTTTGAAGCATATTTGAGACTTTTGAAGCATATTGGAGACTTTTGAAGCATACATAAAAAATGGAAGCCACCTTGACTCCAGTAGATGGGCCCACCACACGTTTGATCAAAAATGTGCTCATAGAACTTCCATTTTTCATCTATAATAGGTATAATACCACTTTAATCCAAAATAATTTCTAATCCTTAGTTCTGTTGTTTGCACGTGTAATGGAGTGCTGCCATACGTTTTTTGTTTGTTGGCGTGATCTTTGTTGGTCGAACTCCTAAGTTGGGTAATAATGATCTTGAATTTCCTTAATTTGTACATAAACTATCTGACTGTGGATTGATGGAGTCCAAACTCTGTAGAGATGGTTTTGTAAACTATTCCAGCCTGATGAGCATCAACAACTCTCCTTCTAAGATCCTCAGAAATCTCTTTTGTCCCTGACATAATACACTTCCACAAACCTGTGTTGTGAAGATCAGATTTTGATAGATCCCTGTTCTTTACATAAAACTGGTCGCCCAACCCACACTTGATTGTCATCCGATTGTTTGAAAACATCCAACTCTAAATTATCTGCTAATCCTGAAGGTTCACAAACATTTACCACTCAGACATGTGATATTGGATCACTTTCCTCAATAAATAAATGACCAATTCTAAAATTTTTGACTCATTTATTTGATTTGGTAATCATCATCCCCTTTCCGGATTCATGTTAAAATCTGATGTACTTTTGGGTCACAGAAATATAGAAATTGCTGAAGGGTCCACAAACTTTCAAGCACCACTGTACTATGTTTGCCATTAAAGAGGTTATGCTATGGTTAACGTAAAAAAAATGAACATCATATAGTACATGACAATCTCTTTCTAACAAAGCTAGATCCAGCCCTGTACCTCATGGGGATCCATGAGATCTTCAATTGATTGTTCTGCTACTAGTGTCCCTTCTGCTGCAGCTAGGGGGCGTGTCCATTCTGTTGCAACTCTTACCCCATGAAAACTCAGGAGGCAGTTGAAATATGAAACTGAGCACTTGCGGCCTTCTCAGTGAGCCGCACAAAGAAAAAGGAGAAAAAAAAACAGCAGGTGGCGCTATACAGATACATTTTATTGAATAGCTCAGTGGCTATACTAAATTTTTAATTACATGCAATTACAAAAGTATTCAGATCAAGGTGCTGGTTTGAAAACTGTAGATGTTTTTTTTCGTGGGACAACCCCTTTAAATGGTCAGTGGCCCAGACACATTTCTTGGACAGGGGCCCTTAACTGCCAGACTCTGCCATTGACCAATGAGAGCCCATCCATTCAGTTCACATAGACAGAGCTATTATACAGGTACCGAACCAGCAGATGGATAAGAACCCAAAATGTGCAGGTTAAAGATAACATTTCTGGCTCCACTACATCTAATAGACATCTATATCTGACTGCAGAGTGTTTTTCTTGCCATGACAGGTTTTCCTTAAAATTTTGATTCTATCAAACAGGTCACATCTCCTCTGATCATGTAGATGAACTGAAGCAGACTTTGTCTCTAGGACCGAGCTCATCATACGAGAAGTCACTACAATGGCTGCTGTAATATAGTTCTGTCACTGGCTGTATCCGAAGGACGCCGTCTTCCATCCAAAGTGCCAGACCTTGGGGGTGTGCAACATTTGTCAGTGAGCATCAAGCATATGCGCGCGGCTCCTTACTGAATTAATCCGATCCCTCTCGGCCAAGGAAACCGCCATCATCCTTGGCAGCCCAGAGTTATTCGCTCCCAGTTATAAATAATATAATAATACTGATAGTAAAGCTCAGATCTAGAGACCCTTTAAATGTGCCGTAAAGCAACACGTATGAATATTGTCATACCCTGTTAATGGAATATTCTCAGCTAATGAGGAAAGCATGAAAGCCTTGTGGGAAGAAAATCAAAAGCGTCTAAGAGCACATTTGGCGTGCACTTTTGCCTGTGGTTTGTAGAGCGCAGAGACGCGTTTTGTACCTGCGGCTGTCATAGACGAAGCCATTAGAGCTTATTTAGTGACTGCTGCCGGTCACAGTGAGAATTGCTCTTTGTTCCAAGATGACATCAGGGGACTGTTTACTTGGCTGCTGTTCACACTATAGATGCAATGAACACGACGCAGAATTCTTTGTACCATCTACTATTTAAAGGAGCTAGACGAGCAGCTTTCCATTGCCTCCATGCAGCATAGAATCACTCTACACAGGCAGAGGTTGCTGCCATAAGAGCCCTCTCGCGGCCTCTGATTAGCCAAGTGGGCTCTTGTCTACTTAATAATCAAGTGCCAAGATTTGTGCCCCCCCCCCCCCGATGAGAGGATTAGGATTTAAAGGAATTATCCCATGATTAATGTAAAAAATGAGAATCAGACGTCATATAGTACATTACAGTCTCTTTCTAACAAAGCTAGAACCAGCCCTGTACCTCACATGGATCCAGAGATCTCCACATTCATTGCTCCAATTGCTCTGCTAGATTTATTTCAAGCTGGCAGTTTAGGGGGCGTGCACTTTCTACTGCAGCCGGTGGCATTTGAAGGATAGAACTGATCGTGTGCTTCCGTCTCAGTGAGCAGGACAGATAAATTAGAAAAAGAGCAACCAGCAGGTGGCGCTATACAGATAGATTTTGATTGAATAATTCAGTGGCTCTAATGCATTTTTAATTACAATTTTAGAAGTATTCAGATCCAGGTGCTGGTTTGAAAACTGTAGAATATTTTTCATGGGACACCCCTTTGATAGAAGTCTAGATCAGGGGTGCACAACCTGCGGTCCTTGATAGCATTCTGTGCGGCCCCCAACCATCTGGTAACAGACATGTATGTCTGTGTCTTGTGGCTGCTCACATGTATTTTTCATGCATTTCTTCCATTAGATGGGAGTGCTGGAAGTGTAACTAGACATTAATGGTATATATTGTGCATTCAATATTCCATAAATACAGTATTTTAATTGTTAATTCCCCTTTAAATTTTATTTTTGGCCCTCGTCATTGGTTCAGTCTGGCAATGTGGCCCCCATCCAGAAAATGTTGTGCACCCCTGGTCTAGATGAAGATCACATTTTCAACCACTCTCCTGTCTGGATGGGACCTTTTCATCCTGATTGAGAACTCTGTTTTACATTGAGTTCACATGGCGCTCTATGGTGCTGGAGTTTTGTCATAGACTCCGCGTCATTGTTTTCAAATGCAGTGGAGTCTGCTGCTAGCATGTTCTAGAGCAGGAAGAGCTGAGCAGATTGGTCATTTTTTGGGGGAAAGTTCAATAAAACATGCACTTTTATATATCTCAGCTCTTTCTGAGCTCACTTGTGCCCGGGGCCATCTTATCAGTGATTGATAGCTTTTTCTGCGTAAGAGTGTATACAGAGATAGCTGTCAGTCACTGAAAATATGGCCCCTGTGTACAACTCAACACAGAAAACATAGAGATACAAATGTTTTACTGAAACTTTCCCCATGAAACTACATAACAATCTGCTCAGCTCCTCCTGCTCTATGACATGCTGCCCGCAGGTTTCACTGCCTCTCGTGATAACGGGTTCCCTTTAAGGCTCTACGGTACCTCTGCATGTCTCTGATTTATAAGGAGATGAATATATGAATCAGACAGACGAAAACATTGTGACAACTGATGCTGATTGGATACAAATAATCGTAAGAACGTTCCTTTGACTGATCGTTGACGCATGTAAACCGCTCCGATCAGCTGACAGAAAAGCGCCGCTCCCGAGCTCCTCGCCGGTCTGTTTACTTTGCAGTAGCCATGTGGGGACCTCAGAATGGGCACGGGTGCATGTCTGGGGTGTAACAATGTTGCAGTTATGTTTACTACATTTATGGAAAACTTAATTTATCCAGGAAGTTATTCTGATTGTTATATGAGGATTTGGGAAGGAATTTTTTGGCTAAGGGTAGGTTCACTTCTGCATCCGACAACTCCAATAGCCTGTTCCCGGCAGAGTCTGCGGTAGCTGGACACCGCCGGATACCCATTCACTATTATATTAAAAATGACGCTGCCTGCAAAATGGCATTCAGTGGTGTCCGGCTAAACCAGATACAGTAAGGCCCCAGTCACACTACTGTACTTTTGGTCTTCGCCTGATCCGCACTTTTTGCGGATTGGATACGGATCCATTCATTTCAATGGGACTGCAAAAAGCCATGTGCTGTCCGCATCCGTATGTCAGTTCTGCAGCCCCGCAAAAGAGATAGAACATGTCCTGTTCTTGTCAGTTTTATGGACAAGAATAGGCAATGTTACAATGGGTCCACAAAAAATAACGGATGCCACATGGATATCATCCTTATTTTGCGGATCCGCGTTTTGCTAACTGCAAAATTTATACAGTTTTGTATATCAAGAGCAGAAAAATACTTTCTATACTGCATGCTGTACAAAAGGCATTAGTGTACATTTTGATAAAAAGGCATAAGCCCACTCACCGCGCCAAGGTTGCCTCTTTGAGTGGGACCTACTCTGACAAAAAAGGCACAGCACAGTGCGGTGACAAAGCGGCGCTGCCCTAGTGGGCAGGAGTCAAACTGCATGTAAGTGGTAATTGACATGCAGTTCCTAATAGTAATGGACATGTTGTGTTAGACAACTGTTCACATGGTGCAGTACTGCGTGGTGGCCTTTGTTTTTGTGGCGCTGCGCTGGAGGGTTGGTGGGACCCAGTGCCATGGGTAGCATTGTCAGACAGCAGGGTTGCTGTTTGACTCCTGGGTCCTGTCGCCCACTTGGGCAGCGCCGCTTTGTCACCGCACTGTGCTGCGCCATTTTCAGAGTAGGTCCCACTCAAAGAGGCAACTTGGCATGGTGAGTGGGCTTGTGCCTTTTGATCAAAACGTACACTAATGCCTCTTGCACAGCATGCAGTATAGGGGGCTGTACACTTTAATATTACGCCGAGATAGCGAGTTTAATTAGATCAAAGCATAGCATTGTGGATGTGCGATCCAGCTCTGTGTCTCCCCTTGATATATTTATACAGTTGTGTGAATGCACCCTTACTCCTGTAGTCCTCTGCCGGAGCAGGCTACTGGAGCTGCTGAATGCAAATTTGAACCTACCCTAAGATGAGGAAATTCCTTTCTTTGAATGAATGGACTTACAGTCTTATTGCTATGATTGAGCCGCCTTAAAAAATGCTGGTTAACCTAATGTCCCTTTATTGCAATATTTACATATACACAGCTTATAGGTTAGGCCGGGTCTGGCTCTATTGCAGCTTGGAGTCAGCTAGAGCTGTTGAGCTGACTTCAGGGGAGGATAGACAACCTGTGCAGCTGCTTAGGGGTTCAGTAGCTAAAGGGGCCCACGGCCACTTAAAAGCATCCTTTTACTGCCTGTAAGGCTACTTTCACATCAGCGTTTTTCCTTTCTAGTATTCAGATAGGATCTCAATACCGGAGGAAAACGCTTCAGTTTTGTCCTCATTCATTGGTAATGGGGACAAAACTGAACGGAGTGCACCAGAACATTCCCATAGCAGACAGAAGGTGGACAGCAGGTGGCTCTATACTAATAGAATATGAGGTTTTGATTGAATATAACAGTGGCTATAATAAATTCTTATTTATTATAATACTCATTTATATAGCGGTGACATATTCTGCAGCGCTTTACATACATTATCATCACTTGTTGTCCCCAATTGGGCTCACAATTTAAGGGTACTTTCACACTAGCGGCAGGGGAGTCCGTCAGGCTGTTCCGGCGGGTGAACAGCCGGTCGGATCCGTTCTGCCGCTAGGTCACGTGTGTCCTCGGACTGCCGTCTTGTCCCCATTGATTATAATAGGGGCGGGGGCGAAGTGCAGCACGGCAGCGCACGGCGAGAGGCAGCCGGACTAAAAGTCCCTATCAGAATGCCTTTGCATTTTAAATTACATACAATTACAGAAGTATTCAGATCCAGGTGCCGGTTTAAAAAATGTAGAATATTTTTTGTGGGACAACCCCTTTAATGAAAGTCTAGATCAGGGATGCTCAACCTGCGGCCCTCCAGCTGTTGCAAAACTACAACTCCCAGCATGCCTGGACAGCCTACAGCTATTAGGGCATGCTGGGAATTGTAGTTTTGCAACAGCTGGAGGGCCGCAGGTTGAGCATGCCTAGTCTACATGAAGACCACATTTTCAGCCACTCCTGTCTGGATGGGACCTTTTCACCCTGATTAAAAACTCTGTTTTACCGCGAGTTTACATGGTGCTCTATGGTGCTGGAATTTTGTCTTAGACTCCGCATCATTGTTCCCATGCCGGACAGAGAAACGCTGCAATCAGCGTTTTTGAGTGCGTAATGGGATGCATAGGGGCATATAGCTAGGTTGAGCATGGGCGCCAGAAGCTTTGCCGATGTACGGTATATATTTAACGCGTTCACCTAACCTTAGTTTGATCATTACCTTGGAGAGTCAATTGATCTTTGATGAGCTATCGAAGACCAGGAGGCCTATTTACAGTGCCTTGCAAAAGTATTCACCCTCCCTTGTTTCGTGTTTTGGCACCTCACAACCTGGAATTAACATGGATTGTTTGAGGATTTGCATCATTTCATTTACAGAACATGCCCACAACTTTGAAGATGTTTTTTTTTTTTTTTATTGTGAAGCAAACAACAAATAGGACAAAATAACAGAAACTGTCAATGTGCATAACAATTCACCCCCTAAAGTCAATACTTTGTAGAGCCACCTTTTGCGACAATCACAGCTCCAAGTCGCTTTGGATAAGTCTCTATGAGCTCGCCACATCTTACCACTGGGATTTTTGCCCATTCCTCCTTGCTGCTCCAGCTCCTTCAGGTTGGATGGTTTGCGCTTGTGAACAGCAATCTTTAAGTCTGACCACAGATTTTCTATTGGATTGAGATCTGGGCTTTGACTCGGCCATTCCAACACATTTACATGTTTCCCCTTAAACCACTCAAGTGTTGCTTTAGCCGTGTGTTTGGGGTCATTGTACTGCTGGAAGGTGAACCTCCGTCCTAGCCTCAAATCATGCACAGAGTGGTACAGGTTTTGCTCAAGAATATCCCTGTATTTAGCACCATCCATCTTCCCCTCATCTCTGACCAGTTTCCCAGTCCCATCCCCCCCATGATGCTGCCATCACCATGTTTCACTGTGGGGATGGTGTTCTTTGGGTGATGTGTTGGGTTTTCACCAGACATAGCGTTTTCTTTGATGGATGAAAAGTAAAATTTTAGTCTCATCAGACCAGAGCACCTTCCTCCATACATTTTGGGAGTCTCCCACATGCTTTTTCGCAAACTCACAACGAGCCTTTTTGTTTTTTGCTGAAAGTAATGGCTTTCTTCTGGCCACTCTGCCATAAAGCCCAACTCTATGGAGCGTACGGCTTATTGTCGTCCTATGTACAGATCCTCCAGTCTCTGCTGTGGAACTCTGCAGCTCCTCCAGGGTTACCTTAGGTCTCGCTGCTGCCTCTCTGATGAATGCCCTCCTTGCCCGATCCGTGAGTTTTGGTGGGAGGCCGTCTCTTGGCAGGTTTGCTGTTGTGCCATGTTCTTTCCATTTGGTTATAATAGATTTGATGGTGCTCCTGGGGATCATCAAAGATTTGGATATCTTTTTATAACCTAACCCTGACTTGTACGTCTCAACAACATTGTCCCTTACTTGTTTGGAGAGTTCCTTAGCCTTCATGGCAGTGTTTGGTTAGTGATGCCTCTTGCTTAGGTGTTGCAGCCTCTGTGTTAGGTGTGAATATGTAATGACAGTTCATGTGACACTTAGATTGCACACAGGGGGACATTATTTCACTTATTATGTGACTTCTGAAGGTAATTGTTTGCACCAGAGCTTTTTATGGGCTTCCTAACAAAGGGGGTGAATACTTACGCACATGCCAATTTTCTGTTTTCTATTTTTAAACAATAGTTTTATTTATATATTTTTCTCATTTCACGTCACCAACTTAGACTATTGTGTTCTGATCCATCACATAGAAAACAGATTAACAAAACATTGAACTTAAGGTTGTAATGTAAAAAAACATGAAAAAAGTCAAGGGAGGTGAGTTCGTGCACTGGTACCCTCTGTTCTCTGCATGGGGCCCCTGTCTAGTCAATGTTAGGAAGCAGCATAATATCTGGACTAAGATCTTCTGTTGCTGTTTCAGTGCTATCGCGCTGCTAAAGCGTTTAGAGGCCGTGTCCTGCTGCATATGTTTTTGTTTGTTTTACGATGATTTGGGATCTCGGGGATGAGTAGCAGCACAGCACTGCGTGGATTCTTCTTGTTTTTTAAGCAAAGATCTCAAAGGGTTTCCTTACACAGACTTCAAAGGGTCTTATTAGGATTGTTTGTCTTAAATTTAATCTTTATTCCCACATGAGACTTATAGTTGAGGTCTTTTTGAAGTCTAGGAATAGCATTATGTGTGTACCAGAGGCAGGCTGGTAGTGACTGCATTCATTTAGAGATGTTTTTTTTCCATATGTTTGGTGTTTTTATGGTTTAGTGTTAAGCTTAGGGTCAGATATATATATCATATTGTGTGAAACTCCATAGCTTCCATCTGTGCCTATCTCTGAAACTCCGAAACATAGCTCCCTAGGCATCTGATGCAAAATTTTAAAGGCGAAAAGGTGAAAACTCACTGGAAAATGCACAGGAACCATTTGGTCAGCCTGATTTATGTCATGAACCTAGTACTTATCAGGTCCAGAGGGTGACAGAATATTGAAACTGGCATTGTTTTAGCTGTAGATCATAAATTTAGATTGGTCAAGCCAGGTGTTTCATATGCCAACCTTGATCTAGTTCTGCGCTGAAGTGAGATGAACCTACATTGTTAAAGGGGTTGTCAGGCTTTTCATATTGATGACCTATCCTCATGGACATACAGCGGAGAGCAGGAAGAGAGAAGGGAGACGGCACGTGAACACTACGCACACGTTCCCTTCATGCAGCTGATCGTGGGGGGGGGCCGGATGTCGAAAACCCGCCGATCTGATATTGATTACCTATCCTGAGGATAGGTTATCCATATTAAAATCCTGGAAAACCCCTTTAAAATGAAAAAATTCATCAGTTTCCACAGTGGCCACTAAAGGCGCCACTTCTTGGTCTGTACAGATCATTTTTCAACAGTCATCTCATTATTATCACAGACAGGAGTAAAATTACAGGTGTTACCTATATATAACTAAATACTATTCACAATAGATGATACTACAGCTTTTCTACTCCTTCTTTGTTCAGTGACCTCTGCACCGGTAACAGAACACGCCAATAAAAGTCTCCCATAGAAGTCAATGAGGTCCCCTCCAGTCTATTGTGCCTATGGCCCATGGTGGCTGCCGTAAATCTTCTCTCTAAAGGGGCAATTATCGGGAAGGAGCGTTTCTTGCGGCAATGCTATATCAAGATTTTATTTGCCTTTACAGGTGCTGCTTGGCATTGAGTGCTGCTGCTGAGCTACACTCTATTTTTTTCACTGGTATTGTAGCAAAAATAACTATGTGTAACCAGTCCCCAATGTAAACCTGCTGGATTAGCCCAATCACAATCTGCGTTCATTTCCTTCCCCATGCGAATGACAGGCACTGCCGGGAACCCAGCATGGGGTCATTTCCATAAGCAGTGCTGCCTTTTCTGGACACTTACCTGCGCAACAGTTTCACTCATAGTGACATTGTCTGCTCCTGAAGCGTTACTTCAGTAGTCCTCGTGTAATGTACAGATACACAGCGTGAGAACCTGTCTTTATAGGCGCCCTCTCCGCTTCTGAAACCACCTATTATTATACTTGATAGGCTTTATTTTCCACTTGCAAATAATTTTTTTTCCCTCGCTGCTGAAAATAGCGATCATCAGCCCTGCAATCACAGCCTTCCTGCCCCATTACAATTCCCATAAATAAGAGGAAAATGTGCAGGTGGCAGTATTTCCAAATATTTGGATGTCAGATTTATTTTAAGATTTCATATTAATGGGACAATATGTCAGATGTTCTAGAGCAGCAGTGTTCAGCATCAAACCCCTTGAAGGTAGAAAAACCACAGCTACTTTCTTATTGACATGCATAATGCACATACCCAGTGACCAAAGGTCTGAACATGCGCCAGCATCTGCTTTGTTGAGCCTCACATTTCAAAACCGTGGCTATTATTAAGGAATTTTTGGAAGGCTTTACTTTGAATTTGGAACATGACTGAGAAGATGATGAATTTAGGGCTTATTAGAAAGGCCTTTTTGCAAATCATAACTGCAAGCTGACTTAGATACTGAGGGGGTCATTTATTAAGACCGGCGTTTTAGACACCGGTCTTAATTAGCCCCTGCGTTGGCGGTGGATCCGCTGGCACCGGCCTCTAGATAACTTCGTCGGATCTACCGCCTCTTCTAAAACAGGCATAGACAATGGCCTGCCCCCTACTGGCCTGCCCCCTTTCTCGCCTATGCCACGCCAAGTTTTTTAGACCTAGCGTGAGCGGGGAAAAGTTGCAGATTCTGCGCCAGAAATATAGACGTATTTTTGTTAGTAAATAACGCCCTGAATGTTTGGTTATCTACATAGCAGATTAAGTTCAATGTGGATAATTGTAAAGTTATGCATCTGGGTAGTAATAATCTACATGTATCCCATGTCTTCGGAGGAGTGACACTGGGAGAGTCACTTGTAGAAAAGGATCTTTGTGTCCTTGTAGATCAGCGTACAATGTCAATCAGCTGCTTCTAAGGCTACCAGGTTATTGTCATGTATTTAACAAAGCATGGACTCGCGGGCAGGGATGTAATATTACCACTTTACAAAGCGTTGGTGCGGCCTCATCTGGAATATGCAGTTCAGTTCTGGGCACCAGTCCATAGAAAGGATGCCCTGGAGCTGCAAAAAGTACAAAGGTGAGCGACTAAACTGATAAGGGGCATGGAGGGTCTTAGTTGTGAAAGAATTAAACTTATTTCATCTTGAGAAGAGACGTCTAAGGGGGGACATGATTAACCTATATAAATATATAAATGGGCTGTACCAAAAATATGGTGAAAAGCTGTTCCATGTGAAATCCTCTCAAAAGACAAAGGGGCACAGCCTCCCACTGGAGAAGAAAAAGATCAGTCTCCAAAGGCATCAAACTTCTTTACTGTAAATCTGTGGAATAATCTACCTCAGGGCGTAGTCACGGCAGGAACAGTGGAAGATTAAATAACATTAATGCTTATGTAAATGTGGGGAAGTCTGGGTCTCACTCCGATATCCTAAAATTCACATCCCCACCTGTTCCTTGGTTGAAATTGATGGACCTATGTCTTTTTTTCAACTGTATTAACTATGTAACTCTGTAAGGTCTATCAACTTCCTGACGAAACAACATGAGTCCTCACTCCAGAGTCTACTCCGGCCGACTCTTGGCATTGTGTACAGTGTTTGGGCCCACCAGAGGAAATTATTCTTGAGACCTAACCCCTATATCCTCAATAAAGTTGAATAGATTTTGAATCAAAGAAATAGACCTGAATCACAACTGATTGGCTCCAAGGACAGCCAAATGTTTTGTTTTTTCTTTTTTTTCTCCTGGATCTTTGAGGTCCACCGAAGGATCCTCTGGTGGGCAAGTCCGACCTTGATTGTGTATGATGGTCTCAGGCTTGTGCGTGTGTACATCATACCATATTAAATATCATTGCCTCTTGGGCACATTTACATCCTGACTCCACTATGCCCTACATGTTATCTAACTAGAAATACAGGTTTATAGCCGCTTTCTCTGCTCAGATGTTCAAAAAAATTCTATTTATTGCCTTATTGTTATTGTGGTGGAATTTCCTCAGGTGAATTTGAGATTTTAAAAGGTGGTTTCACGATATGTCTGTGACTTATTTACACACACCGGTTGTTATGGAAACCTGGTGTAAAACTGTGTGTATGTAAGTCAAAGATTGAAGGAACTGCAAGCTTTTGTTGGCTAATACGGGTCATGTGAGTGTGCCATATTTGCTTTTTTGTGAATATCTCAAGAACAGTAGGTCCCAGAGAGCTGAAACCATACCATATTTTTCGCCAAATATAAGACTCACTCCTGCCCCCAAAGGGGGGGGGGGATGTCAGTGCGTCTTATGGTGTGAATACTAATTTCATTATAGAAGTGCTCATTGGTACAGGAGGACCTGGGAGCGGTGAATACATAGCTCCTTTTGCTGTCTGTACTCACCGTTTCCTGGTCTTCTTTTGCCGGCCCTTCGTGCTGTGCTGTTATCTGCGTCCAGCGTAAGGACGTAGACGTGCTCTGTGACCTCACACTGTGCCACATCGGGTCACAGCGCAGCAGAAGAGCGCTGGATCTTAAGAGTTGTGGCATCATGAACAGGAGACGTGAGTTGTTTTTTTTTGTCTGATCTGAGGTCTGATTAATGTTCAGGGTCTGATTGGTGTGGTCTAATTAGCATTAGGGGTCTGATCTGAGGTCTAATTGGGGGTCTAACTAACATTGGGGCGTCTGATCTGAGGTCTGCTTTGGGGTCTAATTAACATGGGGGGTCTGATCTGAGGTCTAATTGGGGGTCCAATTAACATTGGGGGGGGGTCTGATTTGAGGTCTGGTTGGGGGTCTAATTAACATGGGGGGGTCTGATCTGAGGTCTATTTGGGGGTCTTACTAACATGGGGGGGTCTGATCTGAGGTCTAATTGGGGTCTAATTAACATTGGTTGTCTGATTTGAGGTCTGATGGAAAAAAAAAATTCTTATTTTTCTCCTCTAAAACCTAGGTTCCGCTTCTGGGGGAAAAAAATACAGTATACTTACTTGTACTTACTTATATAGAGATAAGAGATTTTTGTTTCAATTGCTCCCACTTTTTAAGCTCCCTTCTTACTGTCAGTGAATAGAAATATGCTGAAAAATGAAAACCTGTCTTTTAGGCCCCTTGCACACGACAGTATTTTGCGGACCGTATACTGGCAGTTTTTTCAGTTCAGTATACTGACAGTATACTGAACCATTCACTTCAATGGGTCTGCAAAAAATACTGTAGTGTCTCTGTATGCCTTCCGTTTCCGTTTTTCCGTTTAAATATAGACCATGTCCTATTCTTGTCCGCAAATCATGTTCAGTGGCTCCATTCAAGTCAATGGGTCCGCAAAAAAAAAACGGAAAGCATACGGAAAGACATCCGTATGTCTTCCGTATCCGTTCCGTTTTTGCAGAACAATCTATTGAAAATTTTAAGACTAGCCCAATTTTTATTATGGAATTAATGTATACTGTATATGCCAAACGGAAAAACGGAACGCAACAACGGAACCGAAATGGAAACAAAACGGAAACAAAAAACGGAACCACGGATCCGTTATAAACGGACCGCAAAGCACTGAAAAAAAAAATACGTTCGTGTGCAAGAGGCCTTAGTAACATAGTTTATAAGTTCAGCCTGTTATCCTGCAAGTTGATCTTATCCATGAAACCTGAGGGCGTGACATGGTGTCCTGAGGAGTTTCATGGATAACATGAAGGGGGATGTATTAGCAAGTTTCTTTTAGCTGTTGGTTACTTTCCCTGGCAGAAGTGCAGTGTTAGCGAGGGTGTGAACCGCAGTCACACCTTCATGTGATTTATACTATGACACAATCACATGCATGAAATAGTGTTTGCGGTCTGTGTACATTGGGAACCAGCCAGAGAAAAGGAAACACTTACAAACTCTGGTAAAGGGCCATTTATACAGGCCGAGAATCCGCCATGAGCATTCATAGGAACACTTGTTAGCGATTATGTGGCAGTGTAAAGGTGCTGCCGATTACCTGATGAACAAGTGAAACGCTCATTCATTGGGTAATTGGATTGTTTGTGCAGGTGTAAAAGATACCCTCAATCAGGGCTGATCATGTTTGCTCTACTGCTCCAAATTAATAGTAACACAAGGGTTTTACGTGCACGGAAGAAAAAAACTGTGACACACACAATGGGGTCAAAGCAAAGTCTCAATTATTACAGCAAGTACAGCGTGTTATAAAGACATCAGAGGGGCATTCCCCCTGAGGCTCGTGGCATTGTTACATTGGCTAGAATATGAAAATATGAAAAGAGATAACACTTGGCATCTGCGCATTGTGCATTGTTTTACTAACTCTGATATGTGAACTATGTAAATATCTAGCTGTAAGCGCCATATTGTAATGGAGTCTTCACTAACAGCAGAAAAGCATATATGACGTAACAAGGAGGCGTGTTCTCTTCGGTAGGATGAAACCTTCATGCTCTGGAGAAGATAAGGTGTTGTCTGAGAGCTGGAGTATATGGGAGCTTTCAGACTTGCGTTTTTACTTTCCGGCGTAGAGATCCGTACTCGGGTCTCTACGCCGGAAATAAACTGATCAGGATTATCCCCATGCATTCTGTATGGAGAGAAATCCGTTCAGGATGCATCAGGATGTGTTCCGTTCAGTATTGTAACGTTTTAAGGACGTTGACAAAACCGCAGCATGCTGCGGATTTGTCTCTGTCCAAAAATCCGGAAGACTTGCTGTAACGCCGGATCCGGAATTAATGCCCATTGAAGTGCATTAATCCGGATCCAGAATTAAGCTAAACGTCGTTTCGGCGCATCACCGGATCCGACGTTTTGCTCTGCGCATATGCAGCAGCAGTTCCGATAGGGGCCCAGTGTAAGCTGGGGCACCGATCGGTTACCATGGCAGCCAGGACGCTACTGAAGTCCTGGCTGCCATGGTAAGTACTCCGCAGCAGTGTACTTACCCTCGCTGCGGCCCCCGGGCGCTCCTTCATGATGTCGCAGGTCCGGGGGGGACCTGTGACGTCATGAAGGAGTGGCCGCAGGTAAGTACACTGCTGCGGAGTGCCATGGCAGCCAGGACTTCAGTAGCGTCCTGGCTGCTATGGTAACCTAAAAGCATTTCGAAGACTGATCAGGATCCTGATCAGTCTTCAAATGCTTTCAAGCAACTTGCGTTCTGACGGATCTGAAAGCACCCTTATCTGAATCAAAGAATGATGGCCCCATCTCTATCACATGCACCTAAATCATTGTTTGCTGGCAGCAGATTGTGCTGTGTAAGCAACGAGTCTGTATGGGGACGAGCGATAGCTTTAGTGATCACCCCCCATACTGTGGAGGAGACCGCTGGAGACCAAGCAGGCAGTTGCCAGGAAGGAACATTTCATTCATTACAATCGCCTGCAAAATTGGCCAGTATAAAGGGCTTTTACCCGCTTTTCCAAGGTGGTGGAAAAAAGGGGCATGGCGTGGGCGGGGAAGAGGTCTAAAACGCAAGACTTAATAAACCCCAATAGTGTATTTTTCATACACTCCAATGCTAATGCATTGGGGTCTATGAGACAGGCAGTCTAATGATTGCTTGTTATAATTCCCTATAAGAACTATTTAAAAAAGTGTAAAAAAAATAAATGTTTTATAAAATATAAAAATTCAAATCACAAACCGTTAGGGCTCATGCACCCAAATGTATTTTGTTTCTGTGTCCATTCCGTTTTTTTGCGGCCCATATGAGGAACCATTCACCTTAATGGGGCCGAAAAAAAAAACGGAAATGTGTGGATTCTGTTTCCGTATGTGCATTTCACGAAAGAATAGAACATGTCCTATTTTTGTCCACATTACGGACAGGGATAGTATTGTTCTGTTAGGGGACAAATGTTCCGTTCCACAAAATACAGAATGCACTTGGACATCATCCGTATTTTGTGCAGATACGTGTTTTGCAGATCACAAAATACATACAGTCGTGTCCATGAGAAGGAGGTGCAGCACCGATTTAGTGTTGTGTCCCCTTTCTACTTGTACAGTCGCATTCCCAGCCACGGGACAACACTTGGCATCCGCCTGCAATAAAGAATTAGTTATTGGTGCTCTTGCACACAAGCAAATTGTCCATCCGGATGCGATGCGCATATAGAAGCAAGTACCGTGTATATTTTAGCCACAGTTGCGGCATTGCTTACTAAACGCATGTATGGAAAGGTGAATGGATGTTCATCCTGATCTGCCTGGATCGTGAATGTAGCCACAGTATTCTAGTTTATGGTCCCCCTTTGATAAACAGTGTAGAGAATTTTGCGCAGTTTGTTAGCATTTCTGCCTGAGAGTAGTATGCCAAGTTTTTCCTGAGTTTGGTATAGAATATTTCCACGAGAGAAGGCGATGAACCACACAGGTTGAGACCAGCTTATTTATACAAGAGGCATCGTGCTTGAAGATGAAATAGTGCGATTAATATCAGATTTTGATGTTGCTGGAGCTATTGCTGTATCTAGCAGGTTAGTTATGTGTTTGACTGGCGTTATACGTTTGGGCTACAGATATGGGGGCAGCTTCCTTTCTGGTGGGGTAAAAAACAAAACTAGGAACGGATTGATTGGAACATCAAGATTATTTATAAACCTGATTCTTGGTAAGATTTCCCACAGGCAAAACCTAGGGTTTGTGCTGTACAACATGATTGAGATTCCAGTAGTATTCATGGGTGTAGCAAAGTGAAGCAAACGTAATCGTGCAGCATAACATGCAGCAATGTGACTGCTGCCCATGTATCCGTATTCATACTGTTGGCACCTATAGACTAATGGGATCAAATCCAGTGCTGAGCCACGCCCCCTGCACTGATCACATGACGGTGACGTCACCCCAGGTCCTTCAGCTTTTCCAAAGTTCGGGTTCGTGGAAGCCACCCCTTATGGATTCCATATGCCGGGATAGTCCGCGGTAGTGGAATCCATAACGGGAATGCGGCGATTACCACAACCCAAACGCCGAACTATTTTTTAAAGTTCGCTCATCTCTAATTAGGAACAGATACTACTTTTCTTTTTTGGATCCACTCTTTGTTTGGGCTTCAAAAACTGCATCAGAAAAACTGAAACTCTAAGCACTTAAAAAAAGAAAACAAAAAGATCCCAGCCCCTCTTCCACCTCATCGCCTTTCCGTTGATTTGATTTTGTTTCATATTGCATTCAATCTTCTCGTGCCTCTCATTTCTCCTCATTGCCCTGTGTCTGGCTGTAAAACAACTGGCTGGAGGTCTAAGTCCTGCCTGCTCCTCAGCATGGTCATCAGCCAAAGATAGATCTAATCAGGAGGAGACTGACTCGCAGTATTTTTTCACTTTGGATTTTCTCCAGTGAGGGCAACTATATTTCTTGTTAACACTTATCATTGTCTTATAGGTATCCTGTTCCTTTTAGGGGGGTACTGTGGCTCAATTCTGTACATGTATCACCTATCCTCCCCAATCACTATAATGGGTGACCCTAGACTACTAATAAGAAGTTTGAATGTAGGACTAGTTTATAGATAACTTAAATAATAAAATAATTTGAGCAACCCTACAAAGGAACACTAAGCACAGAAAATGCACAAAAAAAATCTATCGTAGCCCTTCCTACTGTCATCTCCTCCTTCCCCTTGGTTCTATTTTCCTTATATGACACTTAAAACTGAGAAATATATAATGATGTCTTTCTATGTATTCCAGGAGTTTAGCCATGTCCTCCTCCTCTTCCTCATTCTCTTGTACTGTCATGTAAGACAACTGGTTGGAACAGGAACCTCCTCGCTGTGTCCAAAAAATTGGTTAAGCCCCACTCCTTTGATAAGTATCACCCCTTGGATAAGCCCCATATGCAACAGATCAGCAAGAGATTAAAGGCAAATTTACAGTGCCCAGTTTTCGGGAAGATTATCGGGAACAAACGGTTCTATCAGTGCTCGTTCCTGATCATCTTCCCGTATAAAGGTTCTGTAGATCAACCGATGAAGGAGCGAAACACTGGTTCATCGGGTGAAATCAACTTTGGTGCAGACACCTCCATCAGATTGTGCCGTGTAAACAGCGATCTGCTGCCCTGAAACCGTTTGCACCTCAACTAACGAACAGACAGTTGTCAAGAAGGAACACTTCCTTTCCGATAATTGTCTGCCAGTCGGCTCTGCGTAAATGCACCATAACCTCTGCAAGAAGTTTATGAGGCTCCATTCTCACAACCCTATTTTTGGTCTGCATCCGATCCGCATTTTTTGCAGATCGGATGTGGACCCATTCATTTAAAAAATGTGGACAGCATACCATATGCAGTCGGCATCTATACGTCCGTTCCGTATGTCCGTCAAAAAGATAGAACGTGTCCTAGTCTTGTCCCTTTTGCGGACAAGGATTGGCATTAGAGTTGAGCGAACTTGTATTTTAAGTTCAGCGTCCAAAGTTCGGGTTGGTGTTATCGGAGCATCCCGTTATGGATTCCGCTACCACGGACCATAACAGCATTTGGAATCCATAAGGGGATTCTTCAATGAACCCGAACCTTGGACAACACTAAGGACCTTGGGTGACATCACCGTCATGTGATCAGTGCAGGGGGCGGGGCTCAGTACTGGATTGGATAAGAGGTGGTAGGCTACTTATGCAGTTTTTGATGCAAAAACCAAGAGTGTAAAAAAGAAGATTGTGGCTGCGCTCACCTGTGTATACGCCACAATAGGAGTCACGGACAGAGCTGGGAACTTGTAAATCGCAAAAACAAGACAAGTATCCAGCTTCTAAGTAAAGTGGCGATCATCATTGCATAACACAGCGTCTACGCATTTTGGATCTTAGCGGTTCGATCCCTATTCATTTATATTAGTTGTGAATAAGGGTACTTTCACACTAGCGTTTTGGATTCCGTTTGTGAGATCCGTTTCAGGGCTCTCACAAACGGACCAAAACGGATCAGTTAAGCCCCAATGCATTCTGAATGGATAAGGATCCGTTCAGAATGCATCAGTTAGGCTCCGTTCCGCCTCTATTTCGTATTGGAGGCGGACACCAAAACGCAGCATGCAGCATTTTGGTGTCCGTCTGAAGAGGCGGAGCCTAACGGATCCGTTTTTTTTTACAATGTAAGTCAATGGGGACGGATCCGTTGTCAGTGACATAATATGGTGCATTTGAAAACGGATGCGTTCCCCATTGACTTTCAATGTAATTCAAAACGGATCCGTTTTGGACTTTGTCATTTTTCTTTAAAGCTAATGCAAACGGATCCGTTCTGAATGGATACAAACGTTTGCATTAGAGATGCGGATCCGTCTGTGCAAATAAACAGACCGATCCGCGCCAACGCTAGTGTGAAAGTACCCTAAGGGTTGAACCACTAAGATCCGAAATGCATTGACGCGGTGTTTGTACAATGGATTTTAACCTGCACTGATGAAATAAAGATTGCCACTTTACTAGGAAGCTGGATTCCATTCTTGTCTTTGCAAAAACCAAAAGTGGCTCCAGAAAAATTGAATCAGTACATTAAACTTTTTTTTTTTATGATCCACACCTAACTTTGGCTTCAAAAACAGTATAATTAATTGAGCATTCCTAGATGTAGTGTTCCTTCGAAACTTAAAGGTGATTAGTGTGATGAGCAGCACGATTAAAAAAAGGGAAATTTGTATCCTTCATGCGTTCACATTGACCTCTTGCTCCATATGAACACAGCTGCCGGATTTCTACAAAATATAGTATTTTTTTAAATAAAGGAATTCAAGGTTATTCAGCTGTGAGATTATTTCTAGCCGACATTCCGCTGGATTTTTTTAGTTAGTGGTGAACAGACAGTCCGTTTTCAATAGGAAAACCCTGCACTTTCTCACAGCCTTGTTGGCTCCAGCTTTACAGACCTCAAAATATTTAAGTTGCATTGTGATAAATATGGTTCTTTCTCACGTATTTTACACCAGGAGCCGCATGTTGATGTCTCTGCCAGGCTCCCCGGGCTCCTCCACCGCTCTCCTTTCCCAGATGTATTTTCTAAACTATTTTCGTTTCTTTCCCAGCTTTTCAATCTCTTTGGTAAAAAGCTTAGATAATATATATGCAATCTTTAAAGGGCACCTGTCACTTAAAAAAGTGACATGTCAGACGTGTTTATTGGTGGAGGTCCTCTGATGAGGCCCCACCGTCACTAAAAAAAATGGGGCAGAAACCCTGTGCCTGTTCTATTCAGATCGAATCTGCATAGATTTGCCCAATGCCCTTTATAACTTAAAGGGGTTTTCTCATCACAGACAATGGGGGCATATCACTAGGATATGCCCCCATTGTCTGATAGGTGCGGGTCCCACCTCTTGGACCCACACCTACGCAGAGAACAGAGCGGGGAGAGCTGTGAATAGGAGAGCACTGGCCCATAGAAATGAATGGAGGGTGACTGCCCTTACGCAGTACACCCTCCACCACCTTTCCCCGCTCTTGGTCCGTCCTAGCGATATGTCGCCATTGTCTGTGATGGGAAAACCCCCTTAATTCAGGTTACAGGTTAATTGAAGAGAATCACTGTGAATCACTTAGTTTCAATACTGTACTGAGCAAGCGCTCTGTACAGTACTAGAATGTATTGGCTCCGATGAGCCGAAGCTATTACTTCGGGTTCGGTTCCAAGGTTTTATACAGTAGAACTCAATTTATGTAGTTATTACTTAAAGTCTCGTGAAACTTCGCGAAGTAATAACTTCGGCTCATCGAACCCAATACATTCTAAAACTGTACGGAGCGCTCACTCCATACAGTATTGAAACCAAGTTTTACGTGAATCGACTTTGGATGTTTCATCCGAAGTCGATTCGCTCATCCCTAATCGTGGTGACAAACACAATTCTATTCATCTAGGACAGTGGTCAGCAAACTGCGGCTCTAGAGCCACATGTGGCTCTTTAGCCCCTTGATAATGGCTCTTCCAGGTGTGGGCTCACATGTACAGTGCGATCGCATTTTCGTTGCCTGCGGCAAAAATCGGCAGGAGGGAGAGGACCAGGAAGCGTTGAAGGCTCTGTACTCACCGCTTCCTGGTCCTCGGCTGTAGGCTGTACAGGGCTGCGCACAGCGTGAGGCACTCTGTGATGTCACGCTGTGCACGCCAGTTCACACCACAGCCGACAGCAGGAGGAACACAGAGCGAGGGTGGTGAGGAGCAGCAGCATCCAGGAGCAGGAGAGGTAAGTGCTTTTTTATTTTATAAAACTTGGAGCTGATCTGAGGCAATGGGGTGATGAGAATAATAATGGGGGATATGAGAGGTATCATGGATGATGAGAGGCATCATGGATAATAAAGGGGATGATGAGAATCATAATGGGGATATGAGAGGTATCATGGATGATGAGAGGCATCATGGATAATAAAGGGGATGATGAGAATCATAATGGGGGATATGAGAGGCATTATGGATGATGAGAGGCATCATTGATGATAATGGGGTTGATAAGAGGCATCATGGATGATAATGGGGATGATGAGAGGCATGGGGCTCTTATCTGTGGTCTGATTGAGGGTCATTTACTTTGGGGTCTGAGCTGACGTCTGATCTGAGGGAGGTCTTATTAACATTGGGGGTCTAATTAGTGGTTTGACCTTAGGTGTAATGAAAAATATTTTTTTTCATATTGTCCTCCTCTAAAACCTAGGTGCGTCTTATAGGGTGAAACGTTGTGGAGTGAAAGATGTAGTGTCGAGGATTGAGAAAGGTATGTTCAGATGGTTAGGAATACCCTTATTAAGTTAATAACAATGTACCTTCCTATATAGTTTACGTTTAAAAAATGTGGCTCTCAAATTAAATCGCTGTTTTGTTGATATTTGGCTCAGTTGACTAATACGTTTTCCCACCACTGGACTAGGATATACCATGCCTTTCTGATTGATGGGGATCTGATATCTGTGAACCCTGCCGATCTGTAGAATGAGGAGAAACCCTGAGAAGAGAAGAGGCCCTAGGGCTGTGGAAGTCCTGGTGAATGGATCCCCACTCATCATCTCATCTTTGTCATATTATGGACAAAAAAAAAAAACCTTTTAAAGGGGTTGCCCTGGAATACATAATTTCTAACCGGTGCCGGCAGTCTGCCTTCCCTGCCAAAAGCATACTTTCCTGCTTCCTGCCACTAGCTCACGCATCTTCATCTTCTGGCCCGGGGATTGTTTTCTTCGTCCCTGGGATAGTCACCTTCAGTGGTAAATTGTCCACAAGAAACACGTCACCACTGAAGCCAACGTTTGGATGAAGAAGATCGGATGACCATCCCCAGGAGAAAGAAAACAAACCCGGGCCAGAAGATGGAGATGCGGGCAAGTATGATCCTGTCAGAAGGGGAAGCAGGCTGCCGGCACCAGTTAATCTATTTCAGTACTGACTAGTCAACTGTCAGAAGGTCAGATAGATGCATTTAGTAGAATAAAGAAAGTAGGCATCACAGAAAAAAACACTAAAACCTAACTTTTATTGTTGATTTAATCTAAAAAAACACTTGATATCACTTCAGATCAATATATGTTATATAGGAGAGATGGGAAAAAATATGCCTAATCCTTTCCCTATTTCTATTTAGTCCCTGCCAAGGAATGGAATGGCTACCCCGATAGGGGCGATCCCGTGTGAGGAACCTCCTAGTCACCCTAACAGGTCCCTAACACAGAAAAGAGGCCCATCACCATAGTGTCAACCAATTGATGTCAAGTCTAGTCTAGTTATTTACACCTTACTAAAGTACACAAAGAAAAATAAAGCAATAACCAAAATAATGATGGATAATGTATAATAGCATACAATTGGATCCCACTAAGTTCCAACGCGTTTCACTGTGCCAATGGGCACCAGCTCATCAAGGGGCAACTAAAAGATGGAACAATATGCATGCTTATATAATAAGGTGTACTAATACATCCGATATATAAAGTGGCAAGCTGGCCTTTATTTGTATGCCACTCTGAATAAATCCAAAGATAGCCCCCCTCAAAAATAATTAGTAGTTAGGCACTGAGAATACAAATCACTACATCTTAGTATTCGGCCACTGGGGTCCGATACTTGCGCTTATGGAGCATGCCCATAAATAAATGGTGATTCTGTGCCTGGGGGGTTCCGGTGGCGGCCAGGAATATTGCGCTGTAGGTAATAGAAGCGCCGGTCCTGGGTGTGGAGCGGGGTCACACTTTTTTAAAGCGGAGCTGGGAGCAGGCATCGCGAGATTAGCGTATGTGAGATGGCAACAACTTTATTTACACTGACAATAATGAACAAACTAATATATTGGATACCCTAATCATCAAATTCCTTTTCTAAGGGGCAAAAAGCAATGCATATTATTTATATCATTATAATCAAATCAAGATAATTTAAAGAAAAAAATAAATAAAATATATATATATATATATATATATATATATACATATATACAGGGTGGGCCATTTATATGGATACACCTTAAGGGTCCATTCACACGTCCGTGTGTGTTTTGCGGATCCGCGGATCCGCAAAACACTGGACATCGGCGATGTGCGTTCCGCAATTTGCGGACCGCACATCGCCCGGCACTCTCATAGAAAATGCCTTTTCTTGTCCGCAGTTGCGGACAAGAATAGGACATGCTCTATTTTTTTCGGGAACGCAATTGCGGACCCGGAAGTGCGGATCCGCAATTGCGGACCCGGCCGGGACATCGTCTGTCCCCATTGAAACTAATGGGTCCGCAATTCCGTTCCGCAAAATGCGGAATGGAATTACGGACGTGTGAATGGACCCTAATAAAATGGGAATGGTTGGTGATTTTAACTTCCTGTTTGTGGCACATTAGTATATTTTAGGGGGGAAACTTTTCAAGATGAGTGGTGAACATGGTGGCCATTTTGAAGTCGGCCATTTTAAATCCAACTTTGTTTTTTTCAATAGGAAGAGGGTCATGTGACGCATCAAACTTATTGGGAATTTCACAAGAAAAACAATGGTGTGCTTCGTTTTAACATAACTTTATTCTTTCATGAGTTATTTACAAGTTTCTGAACACTTATAAAATGTGTTCAATGTGCTGCCCATTGTGTTGGATTGTCAATGCAACCCTCTTCTCCCACTCTTCACACACTGATAGCAACACCGCAGGAGAAATGCTAGTACAGGCTTCCAGTATCCGTAGTTTCAGGTGCTGCACATCTTGTATCTTCACAGCATAGACAATTACCTTCAGATGACCCCAAAGATAAAAGTCTAAGGGGGTCAGATCGGGAGACCTTGGGGGCCATTCAACTGGCCCACGACGACCAATCCACTTTCCAGGAAACTGTTCATCTAGGAATGCTCGGACCGGACACCCATAATGTGGTGGTGCACCATCTTGCTGGAAAAACTCAGGGAACGTGCCAGCTTCAGTGCATAAAGAGGGAAACACATCATCATGTAGCAATTTCGCATATCCAGTGGCCTTGAGGTTTCCATTGATGAAGAATGGCCCCACTATCTTTGTACCCCATATACTACACCATACCATCAACTTTTTTGTTCCAACAGTCTTGGAGGGATCTATCCAATGTAGTTCGTGTCAGACCAATAGCGGTGGTTTTGTTTGTTAACTTCACCATTCACATAAAAGTTTGCCTCATCACTGAACAAAATCTTCTGCGTAAACTGAGGGTCCTGTTCCAATTTTTGTTTTGCCCATTCTGCAAATTCAGTGCGCCGATCTGGGTCATCCTCGTTGAGATGCTGCAGTAGCTGGAGTTTGTAAGGGTGCCATTTGTGAGTAGCTAATATCCGCCAAAGGGATGTTCGACTAATGCCACTCTCCAGTGACATGCGGCGGGTGCTACGCTGTGGGCTCAATGAAGCTAGGACAGCCACTGATGTTTCTTCATTAGTGACAGATTTCATGCGTCCACATTTTGGCAAATCCAACACTGAACCAGTTTCACGAAACTTAGCAAGCAGTTTGCTAACTGTAGCATGGGAGATGGGTGGGCTTGTAGGTAGAGTTGTTTCGGTACCAAAATTTTGATTCGGTATCGATACCATAAAAAAGTATTGCGATACTCGATACCATTCGATACCACGCGAAAAAAATAAAAACGCCAAAAAAATCCGCGTGCATTCCACATTTTATGAAACCGCCGGCTCATAATACAACAGTCCTATCCTACTTTTTTGTGGGGACAAGACGACTAAAAGAAAATGGCGAATCGTGCATTTTTTCTTTTTCTTTTTTTTTCTTTTACGGCGTTCACCGCATAAAAGTGGATTTTTTAATAGTTTGGACTTTTGAGACGTGGCGATATGTAATATTTTATTTATGTATTGTTTATATATTTTATATGTAAAATTGGGAACGGGGGATTTATAATTAATATTTTGGTGTACTTTAACTTTTTTTTTTTTTTTTTACAGTTTATTTATTAACTATTTCCACCCTAGGGGCTAGAACCTGGGATATTCTCATCCTATTCACCCTAATAGAGCTCTATCAGGGTGAATAGGATCTCACCTCTCCCTGCTGCCCTGTGCACAGTGCACACAGCAGCAGGGAGCAGACTAAGGCAGCCAGGACTTCAGAAGCGTCCTGGTTACCATGGTAACCGATCGGAGCCCCAGCATTACAGTGCTGGGGCTCCGATCACTGCCACCAATGAGGAGGAGGTGAGGGGACCCTGTGGCCACTGCCACCAATGATTTTATTACTGGGGGAAGGGGGCACACTGCCCACTGCCCACCAATGTTTTAATACTGGGGGGCACACTGCCCACCAATGTTTTAATACTAGGGAGGGGCGGAGCACTGGCCAGCAATGCCGAGTAGTTTCTTATATAAATGCAGGCAGAAGGCACAGGCTGCCGGCACCTGCCTGTGAACGAGCGCTGCGATCAGAGGCTATTAACCCCTCAGGTGCCGCACCTGAGGGGTTAATTGCCTCTGATTGCAGTGCTGGGTCACAGGCAGGTGCTGGCAGGCTGTGTCTTCTGCCTGCATTTATATAAGAAACTACTCGGCATTGCTGGCCAGTGCTCCGTCCCCAGCTCCGCCCCTCCTCCCGCCCCCGCTCCGCCCCCTCTCCCTCTATTGGTTGAAGCGGCAGCACAGGGGGAGGGAGAGACTGCCTCCTTCTCCCTGTGCTGCCGAGAAGAACATGGCCGCGCTGAGAGCGGCGCAGCCATGCTCTCCTATACTGGGCTGTGCAGTAGTGCAGCCCAGTATCGATAAAATACTTTTCCTGGTATCGAGTGCGATACCAGAGAAAAGTATCGATCGGGTATCGAAAGTTCGATACCCGAAACAACCCTACTTGTAGGGTGTCTTGCATTGAAATCTGCTGCAATGCCCCGGTTACTTCGTTCACCAGACATCAACACAATTTCTATTCGCTCCTCACGTGTTAACCTCGGCGACATGTCAATGGCTGTAAACAAAGAGAAACTTGTAAATAACTCATGAAAGAATAAAGTTACGTTAAAACCAAGGACATCTTTGTTTTTCTTGTGAAATTCCCAATAAGTTTGATGTCACATGACCCTCTTGAAAAAACAAAAGTTGGATTTAAAATGGCCGACTTCAAAATGGCCGCAATAGTCACCACCCATCTTGAAAAGTTTCCCCCCTCCCATATACTAATGTGCCACAAATAGGAAGTTAATATCACCAACCATTCCCATTTTATTAAGGTGTATCCATATAAATGGCCCACCCTGTAAATATAGATATACATTTAAGAAACTCAATAATATATAGATAACCACATATGGACCCTCGGGGTAGAATATTATACATTACCCCATATTAAAGGAGAGGTATTACCAGACTATATGTGTATAACTCCTCTAGATATAGGGAGGGGGTAAGACACGACCCCATCCCTCAAACACAGGGAGAGGACACCAGTCAGAAATGTTGTATTCCCAGACACCCCCTTTAAGAGACATAATATGATTGAATCTTAGAACATATTCTAGGCTAATGTTGACCCTGACTAACCAGATCATACAAGCCAATTAACCAATGCACTTTGAAATTTACTGCTGACACCGGGAATCACACTGTCAAGGATGGCATACAGTTAGCAGGAACTGATAAATAACGACAGACTGGCTTGATCCCAAACTAAGGAAAATATAGGAGGACCCTATAAATCCCTAAGAACTCTTCCAAACTACTTAGCACATGTACAGGTCCCGGTGGTAGACAAATACATGCCCTCGTACCTATAACTAAATGACACCTGAATTCCCTATAGTAGTGAGGGGAATGGCCACCGGCTCCCTGCACAGAATACAGAGGGAGTCAGGGTCACCTAGAATCAAGCCAGCAAACAAAACACAAAGTAAACGGAATGCACTTATCTTAAAGCAAAACAACTGCAGCCTCCAGCAGCACACACTTCATCCAGGAAGTAATATAAACCGCAAGGAGAAGCAGTAAGGGAGAGAAAATAAAGCAAACCAATTAATCAAGATAAGAGGCAGCTGAGGTAGAGAAAGTAACTGAGCAAAGTGAAACTAAAACAAAGAACGTCATACACAAGACAGGGAGGAACCTCTGACCGACCGTCTCCCAGAACCGGCGGTGACACACACATACAGTATTTAATGCCGTTTTTGGAGAGAAACCTAGAAGTGGATCCAGAGGGAAGGCAAAGACAACAAACACGAGCACCATACGATAAGAATCCAAGCTTTATTCGTCCAGTTTAAAATCAGGACAGCAATCTCCATAGTATATACAAAGGACCACAAGTTCTAGAATGCAAAGATCGCATGGGTTGATGCATTTCAGGCCCGAACTGAGCCCTTACTCATATAATAATCAGGTAATGAATAAGGGCTCAGTTCGGGCCAGAAACGTGTCAACCGATGGGACCTTTGCATTCTAGGACTTGTGGTACTTTGAATATACTATGGAGATTGCTGGGCTTGATTTGATTTTAAACTTGACGAATAAAGCTTGGATTCTTATCTTATATCGCTGGATCTTCCTCGTGTGTTTGTTGGATTTCCTGGAAGATGCTGAGACGGGCAACAGGTGGGGTGAGCGTTATAAGGGAAGCACTTTTATGGATCCTGTTCTGGCTTTAGTATGAAGAACTGCATCAAAAACAGTATGTGTCTTAGTTTTAAGGTTGTTTTTTTTATTCAAGGTTATGGAAATTCTGGGGCTAGTTGGAATCAGCCCAACTACCCCCAACATCCCTCACTGGAGAGAAAAAATGAAAACATGCCTGATCCTTTGTTCCCCCTTAGAAATAAGTGTCGCCATTATGGTTTAGCGGCTGCTTTTCTTCTTCTTGAAATAAATACGCATGTTTGGCCTAACGTATCCGCATCTGGCAGTGCGGGATCCCACCGCAACTGCACGGACCTGCTAGGCTTTGTATTAGGCCTTGTATCACCTTTTATGCAGTATGTTTATGTGTCTGATGCTTGTATATGCACATGCACTTTATTTTGGATGTTAACTCTATGTGCTACCATCAGAAACTGTTGTGGATATGCGGATTATTGGTGATATTTATTGGTATTGCCTACAACTCCACTCTGTGCTGTGTTGTGTGTTTGGTCACTTTTTAAGACTGCCTTTACACGCGGCGGATTTTGTGGCAGAATATTCTGCTTGCTGAAAATCAGTTCCATTCACTTTAATGGAGCTTGCAGAAATCCGTGTGCTTGCTTCCCCATTCAAATGAATGGAACTGATTTTCAGTCGCAGAAATTTCTGCCACAAAATCTGCCGCGTGTGAAAGCTCCCTTTAATAAAGATGACATTTCTATTACAAATGGGAGCTGTGTCCGACCTTGTAGGCTTGCTTCTGAGCGATTCAGGTAGATCAGGGGTGCACAACCTACGGCCCAGGGGCCACGTGTGGCACTCCATACTACTGTGTGCGGCCCCCAAACATCTGGTAACAGACATGTATGTCTATATCTTGTGGCTGCTCACGTGTCTTTCATGTATTCTCTCATTAGATGAGGGTCCTGGAAGTGTAACCAGACATTTATAGTATATACTGTATACTGTGCAATATGCCATAAATACAGTATTTCAGTTTGTAATACCCCCCTTTACATTTTATTTTTGGCCCTTGGAATTGGTTCAGTCTGATAATGTGACCCCCGTCCACAGAAGGTTATGCCCCATAAGGTAGATATTAGGGCTGCACGATATGGTAATTTTGTGCGATTGCGATTAGGGCCCTAAAAATTGCGATAACGATATGCGATGCGATATTTTAAGGGAATTGTGCTAGAGGTCTATCTGATTGGATTTTCAAGGTAAAAGCACACACAGATGACTGATAATGTGAAATGTAGTTATGCTGAACTCAAGAACTGAAATGCACAGTGTTTTTCAAAATAAAATACATATTTTCATTACTGCAAAAGTACAAAATACAGAACTTGCCATTTTCCTAATATCCCTGCACAGAAGAGATAAATAAAATAGATATAAGAACAAGTGTTCATTAAAATACCGACTTGCCTCCAGCCCCTCCTCCCTCCCCGCACTGTAACTGATGTATCGCTGGCTGCGCTGTGCAGCATAGCGGCCGGAGATACAGTGTCAGTGTCACGTAGAAAGTCAACCATCGCTTTATAAGACGCACTGCCATTCCCCCCCACTTATGGGGGAAAAAAAGTGTGTCTTATAAAGCGAAAAATACAGTAATATAATTGCAGCATTTTTGGGTCAGCAAATTGCGATTGCGATATGGCGATTAATTGCGATAACGATTGCTTTTGCGATATATTGTGCAGGCCTAGTAGATATTGTGACAAATGGTTGGGTTATACAGCGTTAGCGCCTGCCTTCCGGCACATGCACTGACGGAGACCTCTGTCGGGTGTCATGCACTGGCATCTGTCACCCATAGGATCCCTGCAATAGTCCAGAAGATAATTAATTATCTTCAGGACTATCATACGTATTCATGGTCTAAATAGTCTGATTTTTCTTGTTCGGCGTCCTACATTATCAATCTCAGCGAATTGATTACCAATAGGATCCCATTTAAAAAAAAATAGAGTATTGATCCGGCGGTCCTTTCTATCTCAGGATACGGCTTATAATTTGTCTTTTTATTGCCATTCTGGTTTGTTGTACACGTTATCAAGACAGGCGTTCCCAAGCACCAGTCCTGATCCCCTTGCGCTGGAGTAAGAGGCAGGTGTCTGGCCCTCCTGCGAGCTGACGCAGACTTGAGCAATACCTTACGCCAGTTTCTAGGCCCTTTACAAAAGTGGCGAGAACCTCTAAATGCTGAAAATGATGGTGCAAAGATGGCGTGTGCAATAATTTGTGGCATAAAGACATTGATGAATGCCCCCCATTGTATTATAATGTACCGTATTTGAGGTTGGCCCTTCATCTATTCTCCTCGACTTTATATAGGTTTGTGGGAGATTTTTGTGTTGCTATACCATACTTGCAACTACATTCTGTTTTTGCAGAGCAGGTCCCTGTACCGCCACCTCTGTATTGGGTTTTTTAACTTTTTTTTTTAATGTTTTCAGATTATGACAGTCCATTTGTGTATATGATGAACTAATAAAGATTACATTGAGCATATTATTTCATGTGGATATACTTTATGCTTGTGATTGGTTAACTGTGTTTTATAGGTAGTCATTTAAAAAAAAAAAAACTACCGCACGGTATACTATACTTTTTTGTGGTGGCCCTCTGTATGGCAAAGTGCAGTCTGCTTTTCTTTCCTGTACAGTGGAGCCACTTCCAACAGGTGGTGCTAGCAAGATGGTTCCTTCTTGGGAGATGAGCCTCATTCACACGTCAGTGTTCCACGTACATGCGCTGTATGTGTTCTCCGCGGACAGCACACGTCCCCATTTATTTTAATGTGTGTATTTACACATCAGTGTTTTAGGACAGTCCGTGGGTCCGTTTATTTTAGCATAGATGCATGCTCTATTTTGTCCATGTTCGCAGATCCATCACGCCCATTATAGTCTATGGGTCCGTAAAAACCACGGATGCCATCTGTGTTTCACGAATCATTAGGAAGAGATACTTTGAAAATAATTTTTCAGCTGTTTAGTGTCACTGAAACACAAATGATACATGGACAGCAAAAAAATGGACCCACGGACCCATCACCTTTTCACGGATTTAAGCATGTAAGCAGACGTGTGAATGAGGCTTTACCTGTTTGCATATTTGTTTCCCATGGAGCATTGCCAATAAGTCTCCATACCATGGAACACTTCCAGTACGTCTCCATACAGGACTCGTCTCTTTAGGGAGATTGCCGCTTCCAAGGCATCGCATTGAGCAAACCAGAATCCTACTTCGTACTGATGAGGGGCAAGCAACCCGAAACAGCTGTCTACGGATGGATATATACCCTTGTCAAATCCCGAGGCTTGTTGGAAAGTCAGATTTTGACTCATAGGGGGCCACTTCCGATAGGTGGCGCTGGCGAGGTGGTTCTCTTTTCATGGGAGATACCTGAGTGCTGATTCATAGTGGCCAGGCGGAGGCCATAGGGACAATAGGTTGGCCTCTGTCTCATGAGTGGGGGTCTAGAGAAACATTAACTTATACGCGGGAGCGTTTTTCTCACATATACATTAGGCTAGGCGCACAGACACAATGTGCACTGAGCCTAACCTTTTTAACACCCATAACATAGGTATGTATAATCTGCATCTAGAACAGAGTATTGTTCTGAGTCTGGAAAAGATTTTTACCTTGGCTCTTATTAAGCAGTATGGAACCACAGCCACTTAGGTAAAATTAGGTCTCCCCCCCCCCCCAGTAGAGAATGGGATGTGAGCCATAGACACAGCGGTGTAATATATAATTTATATGAATGATCTGTTACATTTCAGAGTGATACAATATTGATAAGAGATGTGTTATGATGATGAATGAGTAGGTGTTGTCGCTGTTGCTTCTATTTTTTCTCTGCATTTAACAATATTTCACAGTTTATATTGAAACTATTAGTTTATATGTACAAATACCTTGGCTTTATTTTTATTGTACAGAGTTTGACTCTGTTCATATACATAGCTTTTTTTTCTGAATATTCTTAGTTGTTTTTGGAAACAGACAGTTTATCTCCACTCTCCTGTCAGACATCTTACTAAAAGTGTTGCTGTACTTTCACGCAAAGAAAATGGTGTTAATAGCAAATTTCTAAATTACTTCATTTGAAAAATCTGCCTGCGTCCACCTGAAAAAAGCTATGGCCACTAGAGGTGTTACCTATAAAGCCACGGCCACTAGGGGTCTCACTTCCACCTAATTTGCAGTCCACTTCCTGTTGTCAGGCAAGATCCGTCCCTAGTAGCAGAGACAAAGAAGATGGCAGAGAGTAAGTGGCAGGTGTCAGAGGTAGGTTAGGTCCCGAGCCTGATAAAAGAACAGCGTCTATACTGCTTCTGGAGATTACTACATCTTCTGTAAGTGGGATTTCCCCTCGTTGTCTGTTCTGTGAGCTCAGGAACTGAAAACAAACATAGTGGGAAGTACGAGAAAGAATGTTATAGCAGTACAGTGCAGGCAGATTCCACAGAAGGGAGAAGCCCTCTGCTTGTGAGAGAAATGCATCTAGCTGGGCAGCTGAAGAGGGGAATAAGTAGTCTGAAGAAGACATTAGGGACATCCAAAAAAGACCTGTTTCTTCACTGTTACAATTGTACAAAGAACTGTTATTAAGCCAATATGCAAACTTTTTTTTATTTTATTTTTTGAAAACTTAGGTACGTTTTAAATATAACCTTTGTTTTTTATTAAATTGAGTTCATGTAGTGTATGATGGTATTGTTCAATACCTCCTGGAATGACTCTGCTTGCAGTCATTTTATGGGAATCTTCTGTTCACTTCCAGGAGATGAATGTGACCTGGGAATGTGGTAACAGATGCATGCCTTGTTACAATACAGATATCAGACCTTTCCATTGTAATGCACTGTGCACCTGTGTCCATCATGTGAACAATGTTCATATTATTCGAATAAAACCACAGGTAGTATATGTATAACGCTTGGCCAAGGGCTGTACCGGGATTTTGATATTGATGGCCTGTCCTCAGCGTGGCCATCAATATCAGATCTGCAGAGCTCCGACACCCGCACCCCCACCGTTCAGCTGCTTAATTGTAGCTCTGGCACCAGAAGTCAATGCCAAGTACAAAGCTCTGTCCATTCATGTGAATACTGCAATATCCAGCTCTGTCCACCACACAATAGACACAGCTGTGTAGTTCCAGCACCAGCAATACAACTAAACATCAGATCAGCAGGAGTATGGGGTGTCAGACCCGTGTCGATCTGATATTGATGGCCTTTCCTGAAGATAGGCCATCAATATCAAAATCCTGAAAAGCCCTTTTAAAGAGGTTGTCTGTCTAATAAAAAAAAGGCAGATAGGTGTTAAAATAATAAGATACGTTATAACCCCCTCTGCTCCAGCACCACCACTCCAACCCTTTATTTACATGACTGCAGCAATGACGTTCCCATATATAACATGTGACCGCTGCAGCCGATCACTACGCTCAGCTTTATCATGTGTGGGGAGTCGCTCTGGTAGATAGCAGTGCGGGTGCAGTATAGAGGCAAAACAGGGAGTCCAGATAGTGCAATAAACAGTGTTTTATTCACACTTGCACAAAATAAAACAGTCTCTTGGTGTTAATTCACACACATAAGAAATCAAGCGGAAAAACAAGACAGTCCAAAACAGGCTCCAGTCACCTGGGAGGTTTTTAGATGCAGGTTCACACCTGGCTGTCAGTCCAGCCGTAAGACAGTCGCCGTCAGGCTTCCAGGTCGTCTGCACTCCTCCTTGCTGGGCTCTTGCTTCCAGCCCAGAGAACTTCCAAACACAAGTGAAACAGTCTAACAGCAGCTCCAGGACAATCACACCCTCCACACCCAGCTGCTGGCTGTGTTATAAAGGCCCTGGAAAACCCGGCCTGGACCGTGGGGAGTAGGCACCCACCCAACTCTTTGCCTACTCCCAGTAAGAGCCGGCCCGGATTGGCTTTGCAGCCAAACTAAATAGCAAGGTGTCAAGCAGCACTAGCTGCTGCTGACACACCAAAAATCCGGCTCTTACCTCACCGAGGCCAGGAACCTCGGTGACACGTACCTCCCGTCGACCACAGTACCTTGCACCTTACCACACATGCCATATACCACTGAGGCCACTTGTTGGCATGCATTGGCATGTCATTGCTGCAGCCAAGAAGATGACTGCAGCAGCTGGGAGAATCAGAGCGGCAGTGCATGACTAAAGGTTTTTTTTTATCTTAAAATCTTCCCTGACTTTCACCCTTTTAATCCTGAGCTCCTGACTTTCACCCTTTTAATCCTGAGTTGTTATATATGTCCTTTGGGTCTGATGACTGGCTGTAAGAGAAGGCCTGGGGATCCTAAGAGGAAGATAGGATTGGGTTATGACCTCTTCTGTCAGCTCTCTTCTAGCCTGCATAGCACAATGTGGTAAGTAGAGGCAAGAGAAAAGCTGATGCACCCATTGGGCTCAGAAACACTCCCAAGGAAAGTGGATGCACCCATTGGACCCAAAAACACTCCCAGGGAAAGTTGATGCACCCATTGGACCCAAAAACACTCCCAGGGAAAGTTGATGCACCCATTGGACCCAAAAAACTCCCAGGGAAAGTGGATGCACCCATTGGACCCCAAAAAAACTCCCAGGGAAAGCAGATGCAACCATTGGACCCCAAAAATTTCCCAAGGAAAGCGGATGCACCCGTTGGGCCGAAAAAACTCCCAGGGAAAGTGGATGCACCCATTGGACCCCAAAAAACTCCCAAGGAAAGCGGATGCACCCGTTGGGCCCAAAAAAAACTCCTAAGGAAAGTGGATGCACCCATTGGACCCGAAAAAACTTCCAAGGAAAGCGGGGGCACCCACTGGACCCAAAAAGACTCCCAAGGAAAGCAGATGCACCCATTGGGCCCAAAAAAACTCCCAGGGAAAGTGGATGCACCCATTGGACCTAAAAAACTCCCAAGGAAAGCAGATGCACCCATTGGGCCCAAAAAACTCCCAGGGAAAGTGGATGCACCCATTGGACCCCAAAAAACTCCCAAGGAAAGCGGATGCACCCGTTGGGCCCAAAAAAAACTCCCAAGGAAAGTGGATGCACCCATTGGACCCAAAAACACTCCCAGGGAAAGCGGATGCACCCATTGGACCTGAAAAAACTCCCAAGGAAAGCGGATGCACCCATTGGACCCGAAAAAACTTCCAAGGAAAGCGGGTGCACCCACTGGACCCAAAAAGACTCCCAAGGAAAGCAGATGCACCCATTGGGCCCAAAAAACTCCCAGGGAAAGTGGATGCACCCATTGGACCCAAAAAACTCCCAAGGAAAGCAGATGCACCCATTGGGCCCAAAAAAATCCCAGGGAAAGTGGATGCACCCATTGGACCCAAAAAACTCCCAAGGAAAGCAGATGCACCCATTGGGCCCAAAAAACTCCCAGGGAAAGTGGATGCACCCATTGGGCCCAGTTAACACCGAAACACTCCCAGTGACTGCCACTGACTAATGTCATGACACTGTCGATGCCCCAGTTTCAGTAGAAAACTGCAAACAGAAAAAAAGCTTATATCTCCCAGAAGTCTTCATATTCACATAAATATAACTTACCATGATTTTCTCTATGCTTCTCCCTTAATATTTTCATCTTTGTTTTTGCAATTCATTCAATAAATACTATCTGAAACAAAAAATATAAAATAAAATACAAATAAAAAATGAAAAAACTTCATGGACCGCAACATAACCTGTCGACATAAGTATCAAAACGACTTAAACTAAATGTAATACTTTATGTTAGTGTCAATTTGCAAATGAAAAACATAAAGAAGAAAACATTGGGAAGAAAAAAAAAGTATCAATCACCTAATAAACAAGAAAAGGGTTTGAAAACACGTTTAAAGGGTATTGAAAAAAACAGCTCTATTTGTCATGAAAAAAAAAACTGCTAATATGTTGTCAGCCCAAGAAAAAAAACCAAAAAACTAAATTTACCACAAATGTAGAATCATAAAAAATGGATAATTTAGACCAAAACACTTTGGTCACTAAGGGGTTTAACTGCAAGTAGAGATCTTGAAAACGGAGTTGTACAATGGCTGCATGTAGAGCGAGCACATCCCAGGGATGGACTGTCGTCAGTTATATTCTCCATGCCTGGGGTCATACAGCGGTTCATGCGGGTGACATGCATCTGCATTATAGAAAGTTCTTGTGCCCATGTCGTGTCTTTGATACGTCAGTATGTGGTTAGAGTTAAAGCGTGTAAAATAACGAATGCCGGAGACTTTTTATGTAACTCATGGGCCCACATTACTGTGATATTGGGGAAGTGTTGGTGCCAAAATTCTGGCGCACCTCCCTGTAGACACATTTATTATTCAGATGCTGCAAAAAGAATGACTTTTTTCCTTGACAGAGGCTTGGATATAGCCAAAACGTAGCAATTTTTTCACGTTTGCACATGTAAGCTTTTCCCAATAAAGGGATTATCACCGGACATGCTGCCTACGCTTTCGTTCTTTGGATTGTACATAAGGGATGTTCTATGGATCTAGGACTCCAGGTGGGCTGCTGCATTCCGTGAGACCAAAGAGATCTGGTGGGTGCTGCTCTACAATTTTGCACAGTGACTTTTTTTCCTGACATCCTCAACTTTTCATGGTTTTAAACTGGAATGTGCACATGGCCGGACACATTAATGAGGCTGAAACCTACAATTCCGGAGCATAATAGAGGCGCAGATTAGACCAGTTTAGGCCTCTTACACGCTGTCACCCTAAGTTCACACCTGAGCGTTTTACAGCGCGTTCAAACGCGCTGTAAAACGCTCAACACATGAAAACCAATGCATCCCTATGGCCCTGGTTCTCACTTGAGCGTTTTACAGCGCGTTTGAACGCACTGTAAAACGCCCGACGCATAAACAAGTACTTGAGCTTTTTTTGGGGCGTTTGTCATGCGTTTTCTGATTGACACCACAGTAGTCAATCACAAGAACGCGCGTACGAACGCGCGTTTCCTATTTGCAAAAACGCGCTGAAATACGCGCGACTAAAACGCGCGTTTCTAGAACGCTCAGGTCTGAACCCGGGGTCAGTGTTTGATCAGTGATTTCCATCAGTAGACTGAAGTGGTTTAGAGACGGCTCCACCGATCTGTGATTGGACTATGGTGCTCAATACTCAAATAGTGTAAGCTTCCAAACACCACAAAAAATAAAAGTGAGATATTAGAATCAGGGTATGGCACTCAACTTATCTGGAAATATGCAGACAGTAGGCACTATTCAAATATATGTAACATTTATTAAAACACATAATAGAACAGATATTGAAAAAAAAATAAAAATTTTATAAAAAAGTTTTTTGAAAAATAAAAAGAAAAATATAAAAACTAAAAAGTAATAAAAATGAAGTGAGTTCATGAAGAATCCATTAGCTCAATTGTACTAAAAGTCCATCTTGCAATAATTCGTTAATGTGTACAGACTTGGCTATGGAGCCACTCCAGATAGTTAAAACACTAGAGGATATGAAGTATGTCCGTACTTGGTTGGACCAATTCACCGTTAGTGTATTTTCAAATATTTGCTAGATAGGTGGTGGCGTCCCACCACAAATCTTACCTCCGTGGATTAGTCAGTGTCGGTACCAGTACTCACTTTCTTTGCGATAAGTCGGCTCAAATCGACGATTATTTGGAGACGATTCAGCATGGACACTTTGCTTTAAAACAGCAACCTTTCCCCGGCGTTGATTTGTAAGAGACCACTTAGCTTGTGATATCAAGCGGTATACTCTACCGTAAATAACGTCAAACCTTTAATTCGCCCGGAGGTCTGTTTGTCCTTTTAGACTCCGGGGATACGTATTTCTCCACTTCAAATAGCAGCGCTGCAAGGAGGTTTTAAGTAAGTGTAGTCACCAAACGCGTTTCGAGGTCTCAGTAATGCTGACCTCTTCCTCAGTGGTCTCCAAATAATCGTCGATTTGAGCCGGCTTATCGCAAAGAAAGTGAGTACTGGTACCGACACTGACTAATCCACGGAGGTAAGATTTGTGGTGGGACGCCACCACCTATCTAGCAAATATTTGAAAAATACACTAACGGTGAATTGGTCCAACCAAGTACGGACATACTTCATATCCTCTAGTGTTTTAACTATCTGGAGTGGCTCCATAGCCAAGTCTGTACACATTAACGAATTATTGCAAGATGGACTTTTTAGTACAATTGAGCTAATGGATTCTTCATGAACTCACTTCATTTTTTATTACTTTTTTAGTTTTTATATTTTTTTCTTTTTATTTTTCAAAAAACTTTTTTATAAATTTTTTTTTTTTTATGTTCTATTATGTGTTTTAATAAATGTTACATATATTTGAATAGTGACTACTGTCTGCATATTTCCAGATAAGTTGATTTCCATCAGTAATTATTAGGCAAAACAAGGAGTAATGGAACGATTTGCCCCCGTTTTGTGTTTTTGACCCGCTCCTGGTTTTGGCTCACACTCACTGACCAAACACTGCCGGTGTGAATACAGCCTAAAGTTTTTGGTGGGCAGAATTTCGGTGCTTTGGTATTGTCAGAGCATGCGGACACATTGTCAGCAGAAACTAAGCCAACAAATGGGTGGTATAAACTACGTTACATTATATACACATTTGCGTTGTAGCTCTCTGGAAGTCTGTTCCAGCAGAAGAGCAGAGTAACGGTATTGCCGTATGGGAGCAGAGTGCAGGAATGCTAAAAGGATGATGTGGACTTAGCCCTAGACCAGATTTAAAGGCATCTGTCAGCAGATCTGTACCCATGACACTGGATGACCTGTTACATGTGCACTTGGCAGCTGAAGACATCTGTGTTGGTCCCATGTTCACATGTGTCCGCATTACCGAGAAAAATAATTTTTTATTATTTGCAAATGAGCCTCTAGGAGCAACGGGGGCGTTACCGTTACACCTAGAGGCTCTGCTCTCTCTACAACTGCCACGCCCTCTGCACTGTGATTGCTAAAAGCAATGATGTTTTCGATGCCTGGCCTTGTCAAAGTGCAGAGAGAGCAGCAGTTGCAGAGAGAGCACAGCCTCTAGGTGTAATGGTAACGCCCCCGTTGCTCCTAGAGGCTCATTTGCATATAATAAAACATCATTTTTCTCAGCGATGCGGGCACATGTCTTCAGCTGCCTTCAGTTTTGGATAAACTACAATGTGATATTGGTACAGTAATAATTTTTCGCCGTTTTTCCACGTATCCTCATGTTAATGTATTCCTGTCTTCAGACATCCAGTATATTTTCTTATTCTATGGGAAGTAATAGGGTCACCTTCAGATCAAAGAGGATCCCAGCTTGGTTGAAATTCTCCTCCTGTGATGTCAGAGATTTTAGATTGTCAGAAACCCCCATTATCCTGTCACTTCATGGACCAATTATCGGATCAGTCGACATATCGCCCCTTATATACAAGAAGATTTAGATGGGGGGAAAAAACTGCATGGCGAGAACTGTACGGTTTCCATTCAAAGACACAAGGGCGGACTGTTTATGCAAAATAGAAAAACTGAAGCTGAAACCAAGTACAAAGTATCATTTTCCTAGACAAACAATAGGAGCCAAAGCGCGTTGTGAAAAAATAACTGTATTTCTCGTTCTCCTTGTTTATTGAATCTGCAGGACACAGACAGTAATGGCCTGAAGCCATTTGTCAGCATTGTAGTCGGCCTGAGACGTTTAAAGGCCATACATTATTTACCGTCTGTAGACAGAAATAGGTGATTAGTAAAATCATTGGGAATGATCAGCAGACACGTACATATTCGCTCCCACGTCTGCCCAGCCTGTAGATTTATCCTTCCTTCCTTCTGATTTTCTTATATAATAGACTGTCACAGTACAGAGATATACCGCTGCGGTAAGATTTGTCTGATGAGAATATATAAGCAGCGTATTGTACTCAATCCTCCTCCACTTGTCTCCTTTGTTAAAGGGATATTAAAGGGGTTGGCCACCTTTTGGGCCAACCTACGCCTCGCTGCCGAGTCCTGACTCCTTCTCCCCCCGGCCTTGTTTGCCTTGCTTGGGTCCCCTGCTGTCAATACCTGTTTGATGCCACTGCAGCCATATTCTAGCTGCAGCAGTGACCTGTTCCCCTGTAATGTCAACTGGTCACATGACGCAGGGGGGGCAGGTTACCACTGCAGCCAGCAATTGGCTGCAGCGGCGTCAAAGTGGATATTAACAGCAGGGATCTGAGTGAGTCAGCTGATGCCGAGGAGCAAAGGAGCTGGGAACAGGTAAGTATGATTCCCTTTGCCCATTCTGTTTTAGTTACGTTTTGCACAGCGTCCCAACTTTTTTGGAATTGGGGTTGTAGAGGACGCAGAATTTTCTGCATACAGGGCCCAACTTCTTTTCTTACTTGTAGTTATATCCACAGCTTTAAGTGGAGCGCGTGTCTTTCAGTTTTGCAGGACCATTCCAGTTTTGCTCACAAACGTTGTGTATTCTAATGCAACTTTGCTTGCATTTTAGCGGTGCCTTACTGCGAACGCATGGTTACGTCCACTGAATAATGAGGACACAGGGACTGTTCCCCATGACAACCCTAGTGGTAGTGCCAGCTGCTGCGATGGCAATTAACCCCTTAGATGCAGCAGTAAATAGGAACCACAGCATCTGGGTGGTTTGACAGAGGGAGGGGGCTAACCCTGGGTTCAGACCTGAGCGTTCCCAAAACGCTTACGCGCGTTTTTGACGCGCGTTTTTTTGCGCGTTTTTGCGCAACTGTGGTGTCAATCACAAAACGCGCGTCAAACGCCCCAAAAGAAGCTCAAGTACTTGTTTATGCGTTGGGCGTTTTACAGCGCGTTCAAACGCGCTGTAAAACGCTCAAGTGTGAACCACTCCTATAGGGATGCATTGGTTTTAATCTGTTGAGCGTTTTACAGCGCGTTTGAACGCGCTGTAAAACGCTCAGGTGTGAACCCAGGGTAACTCTGTTCCCATCAGCCACCCATGAACTTCACACGAGTGTATTCAGTGCAGGAAACACACTCCATGTGGCAGTTGTATTTCCCGGACTGAACGCCGCCCCTCCGAAGTGAACTTAATGATTCCTGATGCTGTAAGTTCCCGTCTCACCGCGGGTCTTGTACTCGCATCATGTGGTGACTACAGTGAGGTGGGAACTCGCAGAAACATAAGTCCTTATGATGCTGTCAGTTCACTTCAGAGGATCAGTGTCCAGTACAGGAAACGCTGCTTCCATGTGGAGCGTGTTTCCCCGACTGAATACGCTTGGGTCAAACTAGCCAAACATAGAGCACCGACGTTTGCCATGGCAGTCGGGGGGTCCTAACAAAGACCCTTAGGACTGCCACGGATGTGCCAAAGGTCTGGCCTTGTGTGTTGCCTGTCATATTGAGAAGATGCCACACTCAGAGGATTCTGCCATTTGAAAGAAAACTAAATGTGAAGGGAAACAGTTTAAGACAGTACTAAAAAACCGCAGTGTTTGTAGGGAGTTTTATAAACATGTGACATCTGGCAGCGGCATTAAAAAAAACTAAAAAAATCCTGCAACAAAGATTGGTTTGTGACCTTCAGCCGTATTAGGGAGCCTTCACACGCTGCAGATTATCTCGCAGAAAATTTCTGCGACTAAAATCAGTTCTTTTCATCTCAGTGGGGAAAATCCTTGTGATTGCTGCCAAAACAGAACCACTCAGATGAATGAAACGGATTTTCAGTCTCCGAAATTTTCTGCAACAAAATCTGCCACATGTGAAGGTGCCCCTAGGCGGTTGTCCGTGTAGTACTTTACAGCATGCGGATCAGGCCACATAATAGATATTTTCTAGTGCAGTATGGCGATGAGCCCCTCACAACTGTAATGTCAATGAAGGAACTGTCAGCTTGTTCCTATGCCGCATATTTAGATCCGTGCGACAGGGAATTTCAGCTTAGGGATCCGGAGCGAGGCGGGTGCTGGGGAGCAGGTAAGTATCATGTAAACGAGGGGCCCGGGCATTGGGGGGGGGATCTTTTAGACTTTGCAACATCCCTTTCATTTCCAGAGCATCTCCTATTAGTGAAAAACGGACCAAACACTGATGACGTCAATGGGCGAGTTTGGTCTGCACCACATGTATGTGTGCTGTCCGCATTTTATGAAAAACGGAAATGTGGATGAGGCCTGAATGTGTGAAAGGGGCCTAATTCAGTTTTTCTTTACACGTATTAAAAATGTATGCCGTCCTGATGGAAAATACTGAACCAATGGGGGTCATTTACTAAGAGCGTCACGCCACTTGTTTGCATACAAAAAACTGCAAGACCCCGTTTTGCGACTTTAACGCATGTCTGACAATATTTTGTCATACAGGCGTTATTACTCCGTCTTCGCCACTTGGGAGGGGTGTTTTGGGGGCTGCACCATCAGTAGTTTTTCACAACAGGCGCACACAGCAGGAGGATGCACCTAATATATGACGAGGTACGCATAAATTAGGCATATCCTCCGCAAGCGCAAAGGGAAACAAAGACCGTCGTAAAAAGCCAGTCTTTGTAAGGCCTCCTGCGTACGACTGTATCCGTTTTGGAAAACTGCAAATCCCCACAATACAATTGTGATCTATGTGCATCCCGCAATTTTCATGGAACCCACTGTGCTGTTGCGGATGCGGACAGCACATGAATGACATTCTTTTTTTTTTTTTTGCGGACCCATAGAAATGAATGGGTCTACGTGCAATCTGCAGAAAATGCGGATCGGACACGGACCAAAAATACAGTAGCCGTGTGTATGAGGCCTAAATGACCCTCACGGAACGCACTTGTAGACTGAAGTGATGGAACTTGCACGTAAAACCTTTCGTTTGTCACAGAACAGACCCGGACACATTCCGTGCCGCTCATTCTAATTGTCCACATCGGGGTGGGGACTTTGTGCATAGACTCCCCCCCCCCCCCCTTTGTACATACCATTAGATCTGGCCTGTGAGAGAATCCAGCTAAACAAGTTAGACAAGTTCTTCCATTTCGAGAAATCGATTTACATTCTAGAGGTTCGTCACGGGGCAATGTACGCGTTCACCGAAATAATCTGTGCAAGGTGGCATCATAAGAAAATCATCAGCCCCAATTCCCTAATTGCTTGATAAATAGCTATTGCGGTAATATAATATAATAATCATACGGGCAAGTCTGCAAGTTCACAAGAGAACAGAACAGCCTGTAGTCTGCTGACATATATACAATGCAGTTGTATTTCCCAAGAGCTGAAATCTTGCCCCGTTCTCTAGTGATGGAACTTGTGCCGTCTACTAGTTTTTGGAAACCTGGAGATCCACTACAATTCTGGCTTCTCTAATCCCCTACTATCGGCTCATATCAGAGGAACCTCTCTGGACAGCCACTCATTTTGCTGCCCAGAGTGATCCCCTTATTTATACATTTCTAGAAGTGATAACAGAGGAATGGAATAATGCAGAGTTATTAAAGAGGAGGGGAGTACAAATATTTGCAGAAACATATACGTGCCAGAAGGGAATTCTTCTTACACAGTTGTGTGTGCGTGACTGTGCTCGGATTTGTGCCATACCAAAGTGCTAAATGTGAACAAGGCTATGGTTATTTTAGAATCAAATTACGAGATACATAATTGCTACATGGCCTAAGACGCAGGACTGATTCACAAAACTGTGATCGGCCCTGGAAACACGGTCAGTGGGGGAGTGTGATCAAAACTGGTGTAAAGGAAAACTGGCTTAGTTTAGTTGCCCATAGCTACCAATCAGATTCCACCGTTCATTTTTAAGAGCTCCTTTAGAAAATAAAAGATGGAATCTGATTGGCTGCTAAGGACAAATAAACTAAGCCAGTTTTCCTTTACACCAGTTCTGATAAATCTCCCCAGTGTGTCGGCTGCATCTTCAGGACAAACCACGGCACCCCGACTCAAACTGACTACATCACAGTATTTTATGATACAGTCAGTTCCTATCTGAATTCGGGGCTATTGTACCATGCTGACATGATGATGTGAGTACAGTACAATGGACCCGCAATCTGATAGGAATCATCCAGTCAGTTCGGTCAGTCCAGGAGATACGGCTCATTGAGCAAGGTCGTGTGAATCAGTCCTGACACATAATTTTGGTCCTGGCTTTTTCAGGGCCAAAAAATGCCTCAAAAAAACTACATGATCAGTGTTTTTTTGTAGCATTTTTTAAGATGCTTTTGTCCTGACTGCCCCCCTTATGAGAATAAAAAAAAATGGCAACACAGCTTTTTATGAGAAAAAACAACTAGTAGTGAGAAGGGGAAAACCCAGATCCAGAGCATGTTACAATTTGAAAAAAATAATAATAAATGCTATTAACCCAAAAAGCACACCTCAAGGATGAAAAAAAACACAAGTATGAAAAATGCCTGTTTGTACTGCCCTTAATATTTCCTTTGGTTTCCCATGTAACATCTTCAACTGGTGTTTTATTTGCCCTAGCCTACATGCACACGGCAGTGGTTTTTTGCGGCCTCCGTTCCGTTTTTTTTGCGGATCCGATGGTTTCCCATTCGTTTCTGTTAAAAATGCGGATGCCTCTTCCGTTGCCTGTCCGCATCCGCATTTCACATCCGCAAAAAAATATGGCATGTCCTATTCTTGTCCGCAAAAAACGGTTTGCGGACCCATAGAAGTCAATGGGTCCGCAAAAAATGCGGATGACCAACGGAAGCCATCTGTTTGTCATCCGCATCCGTTTTTTTTTGCGGATGGTTGCTTGGAAACCAGGGCACTTGTACAGGTACTTTAAGAAACTGGTTCAAGCCTTCTGTTTTTTTTGCGGACCTGCAAAAAAAAACGGAAGACACACGGAAACACAACCTACAAAATTTGTGGACACACGGAACGGATGTGGAGGTGAAAAAAAAAAGGAAGACGGATCCGCGATTTGTGGACAGCAAAAAACAACTGTTGTTTTTCTCGGCTTCCGTTTCAGTTTTTTTTTGCGGATAGGAGAGGAACCCATTCTTTTCAAAGGGTCAGCAAAAAAATGCTGACAGTTCATCCGTTTGTGTTCCGTGTCAGTTTTCCGTATTTCCCTTCAGCAAAAAAAGTAATGCATGTCCTACTTTTTTTTCATTTGCGGACGAGGATAGGCATTTATTACAAGGGATCTGTGAAAATAAAGGAATCCTCCAAAAAAAACTGATGTGCATGTAGCCTTAAAGAAAAAACAGCAAAAAAAAATGACCAAAATCCCTTAAAAATGGCAAAATAAAGACATGTGTGACACCAGCCCTACTGAGTTTGTTTTCAATGTTTATGGCCTCCAGTTCCTCCGTTCCATATGCAGGACAAGTCTTAAAGGGGTTATGCCATGATGGATGTTAAAAACCCTGTGCCTCACATGCGGATCCAGACATCTCCCTATTCGTTGCATCAGTTGTTATGCTGCATTCTCTTCAGGCTGGCAACTCAGGGGTGTGTCCTTTCTCAGGGGGGCATGTCCTTTCTGCTGTAGCTTTTTACCTGTTACTGCCACAGCTTTGGTAATTGGTTATAATAGTAATATGTGTACAATGAGGCTTTATTACGATTGCGGGATACCCCTTTAAGCATACAGAGTTACGGGATGCTAAATCTTCCATTTCACACATTGACACAACCAGCCCGTGTTTGTAGTTTCGCAGTCGGCTTAGGACGCCTGCTCACACGTTGCAGAGAATCTCTGTGACCAAAAATCGCTGTTAGAAATTGCAAATTTTGGTGCAGATATGCTGGAGAAACGCACCTAGATCTGCACAGAAATTTGTGCGGATCTTCTGCACGTCGACCTGACCCCGTATACAGGTAGTCTACGGATACCTGCACATGGGTGCAGATTTCAAACCGAAATTTCACACAAATTATCGTGTGGCTTTCTGTGCACCAAAAACCGCATACGTTACTTTTTTGTTGTGGATTTGGTGCAGATCTGACCCTCGCCTTGCAAAGCTGTAATCTGTGCAAAAAAAAGGAAATGGCACAAACAATTGACAAGCTGCGGATTTCAAAACCTGCACGGCGGGCCAATTTCCACACGGGAAAAATCTCACACACATTGAGGATTACGTATGGATTTTCATATGGAAAAAACGCAGCATAATACAGTGGCAGCAATGTGTGCAGGTAGTCTTAGGGCTCATTCACACGGCCGTAGGGTCCGCAAACACGGATACCGGCCGGCACTATGATAGAAAATGCCTATTCTTGTCCGCAATTGTAGACAAGAATAGGACATGCTCTACCTTTTTTGCGGGGCCGCGGAACAGAACTATGGATGCGGACAGCGCGCGGTTTGCTGTCCGGATGCAGATCCATTCATATGGCCGTGTGAATGAGCCCTTAGGAGGATGATTGAGGACAATTACACAGAGCGATTTCCTCGATCCCATTTAAAAATATAAAGGATACAGCTACATGGCGATTATGGGCACGACACACGCTGCGCCCAAAAAATGTGTTGCTGTACCCTAACTTGCGGATTGCTTTTGAGCGAGCTGGAGTCAGAAGAATCATTGTAGCTGGAGTTATAGGTAAAGTATTTCTAATCTTCTCCGTTCACTGCGGTCACTTTGGGAGAAGCTGCTCATGATTCAGAAACGTAATTAGGAGGCAGAAAACCGTTTCTCTTATTGACGTCTCTGGCATTTAAAGCTGCAGTCTGCAATTGAATTTGTTACAGCTCCATCAGAAGCAGGACCCGGCTATTTATACCTCCAAGATGTCATCCCCCACCCCCAGTCCCAGGATAATTAATTGCTGATAATTGATTATCAAACGGCGTAAAACGTCCATGAAACCTGTCTGGATATTATTTTTTACTTTTACTGTGAAACTGAACTGCGTTATATAGGAAAAATGTATCAAATAATGTATATCTTGCACCCTGCTGTGCAGGGAGCTATAATAGGACGCCCCCGCTCCCATCTAAAGGGAGTCGCCCCCCCAACTCCGGATTAGGCTTCTTGGACACGAACGTATGGCATTTTCAGTGTTTTGTGGTCCATTTTCCGTTTTTTTGCTTCCGTTTCGGTTCCGTTTTTCCGTATGGCATATACAGTATACAGTAATTACATAGAAAAAATTGGGCTGAGCTTAAAATTTTCAATAGATTGTTCAGCAAAAACGGAACGGATACGGAAGACATACGGATGCCTTTCCGTATGCTTTCCTTTTTTTTGCGGACCCATTGACTTGAATGGAGCCACTGAACGTGATTTGCGGACAAGAATAGGACATGGTCTATTATTTAAACGGAACAGAAAAATGGAAACGGAAGGCATACGGAGACACTTCAGTATTTTTTGCAGACCCATTGAAGTGAATGGTTCAGTATACTGTCAGTATACTGAACTGAAAAAACTGCCAGTATACGGTCCGCAAAATACTGTCGTGTGCAAGAGGCCTAAAACTGATTTTTATCAAAAATGACAAGACAGGTTGGGGTAAAACTTGTATATCTTTAATTAGATTGTGGAGACGGATATGACGATATGAACAACTCACTATTGAAAATCTGGCTGACAGAATCCCTTTAAGGATAGTAGGTGGAGACATGACTGTTTTGCCTTATTCGCTGTCAGTGTTTGGTCAGTGACTTCCATCAGTGATTTTGAGCCAGGTGCGGCTCTAAACACAGAACAGGAGCAGATCATTCCCTTATACCTGATCTCCAGTGGAGGCTCCAATCCTGGTTTTGGCTCACACTGATGGAAATCACTGACCAAACACTGACGTGTGGATGAGGCTTAAGGGTCTATTTAATTCTGCAGTTTGCGGACCGCACATGGCTGGCCCTATGATAGAAACGCCTATACTTGTCTCTGATTGCGGACAAGAATAGGACAAGCTCTATCTTTTTTTGCAGGGCGGAGGAACGGAACAACGTCTGCATCTTCTGCGGCCCCACTGAAATGAATGGATGCGGACCCAGCACTACGGACTTGTGATTGGACTCTTATGTTGTGTGGACAGTGCGTCTCATATAGGTACGCCGTATTATTCTGGAGGTGAAATAGACCAACCTCTTACTGTGTACAGCAGCTGCTTCAGAGCAGGCCGGCCATCTGTCGGTACAGAGCTGCCAGTCAGGAATATGGTTTAGTTGTTAGGACATCCAGGATTAGACGGCTTAATCCCAGGCTGGGCGGCATTAGCTGATCCATATCCATATGTACTAACGCTTCCTGCCTGTGATCAGGCCCGGCCTTCACCTTGTAAAAACATCTAGTAATAGACGGCTGGAGAACACCTTGAAATGGCTTGGATTTCTGGCTGAATGGCTCCTGAAATGTGATCTAATCTCTGTTATTATAGATAATAGTTGGAGCTACTTTAACCGTGAGCACGCACAACTTTTGTATTGTGTGTTTAACCCTTTTCCCCGTATACACTTTGCAGCTTGGCGACTGGACAATTTTTTTTTTTTATTTATTGTCGCATTCTGAGGGCTCATGCATACAGCCGTGGCCGTCTCTGCGGTCCACAAAACACGGATACCAGCCGCGTGCCTTCCGCATTTTGCAGAACAGAATATCCAGCCCATAATAGAACTGTCCTGACCTTGTCCTCAATACAGGCAAGAATAAGGGGAAGGGGGGGGGGGGTGCACCAAACAGACATACGGATCTGCATCTTTTGTGGCCCCATTGAAGTGAAAGGGTCTGCATCTGACCGGCAAAAAATGCGGATTTGGATGCAGACAAAAATAATGGTCGTGTGCATGAGCCCTAAGAGCTATAACTATTTAAAAAATGTTTTCCTTCCATGTAGTTGTATGAGGGCTTGTTTTTTCCAGGACAATTTATAGTTTTTTTTATGGCACCATCTCGGGGTACACATATCTCACTGGTTACATTTTTTTACGCTAAAAATTTTCTCACGGGGGGGCTGGGAGATCAGCTGTTTGAAGACATCGCAGCTTTCCTGCGTGCGCTGCGTTCTCTTCACCGTGTACCTGCCCGCTGTCGGCGATTGGCGACACATTTACATGGCCAGATTGTCGGGAACGGCACCTGGGCTATAATGAAATTCTACCAATTAAATTCCCATGTACAGCTGTAATTACATTTCGCTTTCTACTCCTAAGCTAAAGCGCTCTGTCTGACTTACTGCTGCGATCTGTGATGACCTTCATGGACCAGAGCTCTCCACATTGGAGAGAATTGTGCTTAATCAGCTTGATCTCCGTCTTCTATTTGACCACACAGATGTCCCTCTGAGCAGTGGCAGATGCCGTTCTATAATGATTCCTAAAAGTCCAGGTGCCCAGTAGCCATACCTTGTTAAACACAGATATTTTAGAAAATGGCCATAGTCCACCCTTACCTTGGGCCAGCCATACAAGCCAGTATTGAAGCATAGTGCTGAAATTCAGATACTACAGTATGTGGAATTTGCCCCTCTGCCTGTAATGGACAATCATCATGATCAGCGTCGGACTACCATTGGACCCTATATTATCAATCAAGTCTCAGACATAGATCCTAGTGGCTAGTGATTGGCTCCAAATGCAGTTTTTCTCTTGTACATTTGTTTTTTTTGGCTTCATAGACTGGGCCCACCTGGAGGATCCTCTGTTGGGCCAGTCCAAGGATTGTCTCATCCAAGAGCAACTTCTCCCAACGATTTTTCCAGCATAAAGTCTCAAGCACACTACCATTGGTGTTTTGCGGTCTGCAAACCGCGGATCCGCAAAACGCAGAAGCTGCTCCGCGTTCCATTCTGCAATTTGCAGAACGGAACGCAGCCCATTATAGAAATGCCTATTCTTGTCCGCAAAACGGACAAGAATAGGACATGCTCTATTTTTTCGCGGGGGCACGGAACGGAGCAACGGATGTGGACAGCACACGGAGTGCTGTCCGCATCTTTTGCGGCCCCATTGAAGTGAATGGGTCCGCGCAGGAGCCGCAAGATATGCGGCTCAGATGCGGACCACAACAACGGCCGTGTGCATGAGGCCTAATGGAGCACCAAGAAAAATTGATAACTAAGTGGCTCAATGAACAAAACATTGAAATTTTGGGTCCATGGCAAGGAAACTCCCAAAATCTCAATACCTTTGAGAACCCTTGGTCAGTCCTCAAAAAGCGGCTGGACAACCAAAATATAGAAATGGTGATAGGCTTCACACGCTGATTCGGCAAGAATAAGCTGCCATCAGTCAGGATTTGGCCCAGACGCCGATATCCACCATCCCAGGGCGAATTGCAGAAGTCAACACTGGAAATATTGAGTCTTTGCATAAACTTGATGGATTCATCAATAAAAGTGAAAATACTTCTGAAATGCTTATAATTGTATTGTACCGTAGAGACATCTGACAAAAAGATCCAAAAACGAGGCAACAAACTTTGTGTTAACTAACATTTCTGTCAGTCTCCAAACATTTGGCCCTGACTGTATATTAGAAAATCAGCTCTTGGTAATGCAGTGTTTGTACCACTGTTGTGTCTGCCATTACAGCGCCCTTCTCTGTCTAGGAGAGCGGAGATCCATAATCAGCCAGTCTCTGCTCTCCCCGTATATCGCACATCACACACTGACTTCCTTAAAAGCAGCACTTTCGTTTCTGCATGTTATTGAGACAGACTGTGGGCTTTCCCTCGCTAGGTCTCCCACCTCTCAAATTACCACTCTAGGCCCCTTGTAATTCGCCAGAGCAATGGATACGCTTATAGATGGTGTCATTCTCAGGGGGAGTTGTAATCTGGTTGGTACGTATAGGTTTATTGCAGCTGTGTGCTTCTGGTGACTCGGTCAGGTCCTTATCTCTTGCCCTGTGAATCTTATTTGTTCGCTTCCGTTTTTTTTTTATCCTGTAGAAATATATTTTATTTATTATACTCAATTATATAGTACTTCGCTATATTCTGTAGCGCTTTACAGACATTAGCATCAATCTGTCCTCAATGGGGCTCACAATCTAAGTTCCCTGTCAGTATGTCTGGAGTGTGGGAGGAAACCGGAGAACCCGGAGGAAACCCACGCAAACACGGGGAGAACATACAAACTCCAAGCACTGAGCCACCATGCTGCCCATGTCCAGTCTTTGGAGTTCACACGGATGAGGAAAGCACACGGTGAAATGATTAAGGCTACATGCACACGAACGTATTTTGTTTCCGTGTCCGTTCCGTTTTTTTGTGGATAGGATACGGACCCATTAATTTCAATGGGTCTGCAAAAATGCTGACAGCACACCGTGTACTATTCGCATCTGTATGTCCGTTCCGTAGCCCCGCTAAAAAAAATAGAGCATGTCCTATTCTTTCTGTTTTGTGGAAAAGGATAGGCATTATTACAATGGATCTGCAAAAACAACGGATGGCTTCCATTTTTTTTTTTTTGGGTGGACCGCAAAACACATACGGTCGTGTGCCTGTAGCCCAAGACCGCACAAAATGCGGATCTGATGCAGACTGAACAAACAGTCAAGATACCTTAATACTGTGAATGAGTCTCTCTGTTAGAGGAATATGGCATTGTTCACACTGCTCCCAGGGTGACACTGGGTTCGGCCACAATATTGGGCTCAGCAGAACACAACCTGAATTTGGGCTGACTTTGGAGCCAGTCATTTGCCCCTAGGGCAGTGCTCTCCATCTGTAGCTTTCAAGCTGTTGCAAGACAGCAGGGACCAGCAGCGGGACCCCTGCACTAGGGTCCATATCTAACGAGTGGATTGACAAATAACCTATTAGATGGTATTGATGATATGTCCTGAGTGTGCAGTGACACCATCACTGATGGAGCGTAGGCCCTCGCACAAGAACCCTGCAGCCTGACGCTAATTGCTTGTTACTAGCAGTCCCGTCAATGATAATATATCGGGGAACTGGCGATGATGAAAATTCCTGCTATGTTATGTAAAGCGGCTCCACGCTGCATGTAGTCTATGAACATGGTAGACGCCTGGCTGGTGACATTTTCAGTTTCCTGCTGTAGGCCACTGCTCTCCAGTCCTCGGTGCTGTTCAACTGAGTATAGATATCTTGCTGTGTGCATGACTGCACCGATGGTATATCGCTAGGATATGCCATGAATGTCAGATAGGTGTGGGCACCGTACCTGTGCTCTGCATTCATTGCTATGGGCGTTCCGAAAATAGCTGAATGAGCGCACTCGCCTATTTTCGGAAGCCTCACTGGATGGAGAGTGCACTGCGCAAGCACGGCCACCTCTCCATTCACCGCTGTCGGACTGCTGCAAGTATATTTGGAACTTCCATAGCATTGAACAGAGGGCCGCACATGCCCGACTACTCTCCATTCACTTTGGGGGACCCATTCTGGAGAAAGGAGTAGGTCTGCATCTATCTGACACATCCTAGAAATATGCCATCAATGTCCCAGGTGGGAATATCCCTAAATATTTGTGGAAAACATGGGAGAGCTTTATCAAGACGGGTGCTTTCTGAGCCGGTTGTTATACCCTACACTGTCGGAAGATGCAGAACATTTATGACAAAGCGCAGGCCTTGTCCTAAATTCGGCGCATCCTCCAGCGGTCTGTGCGCCTAAGGAATCTCAGAGCTGCCGTAGATTTCTGGCTTGATTTGCATTTTAAAACCGGTGTAAATGAAGATAAATTTGTCGCTGCTGTTGGTCACGTCCCTTTCCCATCCGTGCTACGCCTCTCTTTTAAAAAGTGGCGAGGGTGGCGTAAAAAGAGGCACTTGAGACCCTTTTTACAGCATCGACTTCTTAAAGCCACTTTTCTGATGCAAGGGAGATGATCAATCTTATTTTTTTTAGACTTTTCAGCTTTTTTTTTTTTCTTTAACTATGCTATTGAAAATGAGAATATTGCATATATTGAATAATATAGTATATATTGTCCTTCTGTAGACAGTAATCTCAGAGATAGAAGTTATTAAGCAGGCATCCTCAAACTGTGGCCCTCCAGCTGTTGCAAAACTACAACTCCCAGCATGCCCAAACAGCCTACAGGTATCAGACTACAGCAGGGCATTGTGGGAGTTGTAGTTTTACAACAGCTGGAGGTCCGCAGTTTGAGGATGCCTGTTCTTAAGGGTAGCAAATTCGATCTCAGCTGGTAACTCTGCCGCCTGAGGGGAGGCATGGTGTAATCGAGTCACCACCCCTCGCTCCTCCCTGGTCTGATTGCTGGTCTGACGGAGTGTTACGTGAGACTCCCTGCCGTGCTAAAAGTCCAGACAGTCAGCAAGTTAAAGGGTTGTGCAGCAATATATGCTCAGGATAGGTCATCAATATCTGATCCACTCATTTACCAGAAAATAAAATGACATAGGACGTGTGATAGAAATTGCCTCCCTTTAAATTGTAGTTCCAGCTCAGGCTTACATATAATTTGAACCTAGGGCTCTCCTCACACAGACTATTTTCCTTGTGTAGAACAGACAGCCCCCGAATTGAACACTTAATCCATTAAAGGGGTCGTCTGCTTTTTACTATTGATGACCTATCCTCAGGATAGGCAATCAGTATCAGATCGTCAGAATTCCGAAACCCGGCACCTCCGCCGATCGCCTGAGAAGGGAGCATTCATACGGGCGCTGCCTTCTCTGCTCTGTTTACCTGCTCGCCGCAGCGGTGAGCAGGTGTAATTACAAGTACGGCGTCCCCATTCACCTCTATGGGACGGCTCTGTCTTTTTAAGTGAATACTACAGAGCTGTCCCATAGAGGTGAATGGGGACGCCATACTTGTAATTACACCTGCTCACCACTGCGATTGCTGAGGAGAGCGGAGAAGGCAGCGCTCGAGTGTTCCCTTCTCTTCAAACAGATGATGAGTGGGGGTGCCAGGAGTCAGACCCCCGCTGATCCGATACTGATGACCTATCAATAGTAAGAAGCTGACAACCCCTTAAAAGTCAATACGGCAATTCATATGAGCGATTTTCTACTCAGACCATCAGTCTGTACCGAGACCGAAGTGCGGCGTGCACCATCCTGCTCCTATTTACCTGCAAGTCTTTAAATCATATGAATGGGTCTGCGAGAAAACCGGATCACACACCAGCTGCGTGTAGTCCAGATAAGCTCATCCATGTTCACCTTCCAGGACATGGACGCATTTCTTGTCGTCCGTCTGAATAAGCCCATAGCTCTTAGTTACGTGCCCGCGTTTCTGGAGACATTGGGGGACATTTATCAATAATGGCATACTCTGTGCCAGAAAAATCCTTACATCATGAATCCAAAGTGGTGATTTGTTTTACCTCATTTATCAAAATGCGCACGGTATTTTTAAAGTGGGTCTTTTTGTAATTGTGGGATGATAATCCGTCATTTTATAAACCAATGCAACATTTTTTACCCTCATTTCGAAGATGCGTCTCCTTCAAGGCCGACATGCGACATTTAATCACTGTAATTGCGACTTTTTGAATAAAAGTCGCATCTATCTGATCTGCTGCGTGACCTTTTAACAGTTTACACTACCACAGAAGTAACCTTGATCTGCCGCTACATTTTGCGCCTTTTAAGCCGAACATAAGTGGATAAATGAGGTGTAAAATAAGCCAATTTGGTAGCCCCGCCCCGTTTGACACTTTTCTAGCGTGTTTCATTCTTTCTGGTGAAAAATAAGGAGAAAACAGTTGATATATTTGGCGCAAATCAAAACACCAATATTTTTGGTGCATTTTACCCCATAATTCTGGCGCTACATGATTAGTAAATGCCCCCCATTACCTATGTGATGCCGGATTTAGCTTTCTCCGGCGACCTCGTGTGATTCATGTCAGCACAGTGACGGCAATTTGCTTTGAAGTAGAACTTTATTGGATATTTGGTAAGCGATGCAGAGACACATCAGGTCTTGCGGTTAATTGTTCCCAGTGGGGGTCAGCAGCAACAATTGTGATTGTGACCTTTCGCCCCAAGTTGTGATTTCACGGCAGTTCACGCTCGGCTTGATGCCTCGGCGGAGCCCAGGTCTTGGACACGATGTGATGCCGGCTCTGCTTCTCTTCCTGTGACTATGGGTGACGCCTTCATATCTGCTGTGCAATGTTTACCTTTCTGATAAGGAGGGGACGGGCGTCCGGTATTCATACAAATGGGCGATTTTCCAGAAGCATCCGAATATATGGAGCGTGTTACCTTGTGTCTACAACGACACAAATCAGCAGCGTGACATTTAGGCCACCCGCACACGTTGCGGAAAAAACACAGTGTATTACAGCACCAGCAAAGTAGGGCTGCGGTAAACGATTATTTTAGCAATCGAGTATTCTACCCATTATTTTTATGATTAATCGAGTACTCTAATAAGAAAAAATTAACTTATAGACTGTTTTCCTTTATAAAAACTCATCAGACCCCCTACCATTAGCTCCCCCCGTGCCATCAGCTCCGTTCCCCCAGTGCCATCAGCTCTCCCCCACCCCAGAGCCGTCAGCTCTCCCCCACCCCAGAGCCGTCAGCTCTCCCCCACCCCAGAGCCGTCAGCTCTCCCCCACCCCAGAGCCGTCAGCTCTCCCCCACCCCAGAGCCGTCAGCTCTCCCCCACCCCAGAGCCGTCAGCTCTCCCCCACCCCAGAGCCATCAGCTCTCCCCCACCCCAGAGCCTTCAGCTCTTCCCCAGCCCAGTGCCATCAGCTCTCCCCCACCCCAGAGCCGTCAGCTCTCCCCCACTCCAGAGCCGTCAGCTCTCCCCACCCCAGAGCGTCGTCAGCTCTTCCCCAGCCCAGCGCCGTCAGCTCTCCCCACCCCAGCGCCGTCAGCTCTTCCCCACCTGAGTGCCATCAGCTCTCCCCACCCCAGTGCCATCAGCTCTCCCCACCCCAGTGCCATCAGCTCTCCCCACCCCAGAGCCATCAGCTCTCCTCCACCCCAGCGCCATCAGCTCTCCCCCACCCCAGAGCCATCAGCTCCCCCTTGCCATCAGCTCTGTTCCCCAGTGCCATCAGCTCCCCCTTGCCATCAGCTCTGTTCCCCAGTGCCATCAGCTCTCCCCACCCCAGAGCCATCAGCTCCCCCTTGCCATCAGCTCTTTTCCCCTTGCCATCAGCTCTGTTCCCCAGTGCCATCAGCTCCCCCTTGCCATCAGCTCTGTTCCCCAGTGCCATCAGCTCCCCCCTTGCCATCAGCTCTGTTCCCCAGTGCCATCAGCTCCCCCTTGCCATCAGCTCTGTTCCCCAGTGCCATCAGCCCCCCTTGCCATCAGCTCTGTTCCCCCAGTGCCATCAGCTCTGTTCCCCCAGTGCCATCAGCCCCCCTTGCCATCAGCTCTGTTCCCCCAGTGCCATCAGCTCTCCCCCACCCCAATGCTTTTAGCTCCACTCCCCCTTGTGCCATGGTATCTGCTCCCCTCGTACCATCTCTCCCCTAAGGCCGGGCCACACTTCAGTTAAACCATGGAACACGGTCTGTGAAAGCCCAGCCTGCCCATCTCCTGACACCCGGAGTGCACAGCGTCATTGGTTGCTATGGCGCTGTGCACTCCGGGTGCCCGGCTTTAGTCCGCCGACGGGACCATGGACATGCTGTGGAGTGTCCGGAGGCCCCCTGCTGGAAAGGCGAGTATCGCGAGCGCATTGCGGGCCAGCGGGAGACCACGGAGCGGAAGTAATAGCAAGCGCTTCACTCCCGATCCGTGGTCACGTGACACAAACGAATCCTCGATGCAAAAAATGTAATTACTCGATTTAATAGAGTACTCGTTGCAGTCCTACAGCAAAGTGTATGAGACTACACTAAGCTCATGTATACTTTGGCTACATGTGCATGAGAGTGAAAAAAACATCCGTTAAATCCGTCAGTTTTTCATGGCCATTTTTAAACCATTGGTCTGTTTTTAATGGTCGTTTTGCATCCATTTTCATGGCTGTTAAAAATAGTCATGAAAAACTGATGTTTATTGGCTTTTTCTTTATAAAGATCCCAACCCCTGCAGTGCCCTCAGTACACATAATGTCCCCATAGTGGCCCCCATCTGTAAAAATGGCCCCAATAGTGGCCCCCATCAGTAATAATGTCCCCGATAGTGGCCCCCAGATGTAATATTTTGGTTTAGCAAAAAAAAAAAAAAAAAGAAATACTCGCCTCATCCACTTGCACGCACAGAGTCAGTCGCTCCTCTCTTCATTGAAAAGCACCAGCTGAAGGACCTGCGCAGGTGTGATGACATCACTGCGTGCTCCCAGCATGAGCGAGTGGTGACAGCATCACACCGAGTGCGGGTCCTTCTCAGTGAAGAGAGGAGCGACTGGCTCAGCGCGTGCAAGTGGATGATTGAGGGGTTTTTTTTACCCCTAAAAGGCCATATTGTTCTGGTGTATCGTTAGACAGAAGCTCTCCTGTGTAAGCGCCCTGCGTGTGATCAGACCTTCTATACTTTCAGGGACTTTCTGAACTATCCGGATGTTAGATGTTCTTCTTTATTTGTGTCTGCAGTGAATTTCAGAGTTCTGCTTCCTGTTACCAGCGAGCAGTGCATTGTGGGTATGGTGAAGATGAAGAGTTCTTGTCAGTGACTATATGGACCCTGTGACCCTATTACTATCAGGATTTCTCAGTCATGTTTCTGCGTCCCTATGTCGTGTCCTATAGTTGGCCGCAAAATGCAGACCACAGACCCATTTGAAGTCAATGGGACCGCGAATAATTCGGAAGCAACACAGAGGGTGACGTTAATATTTTGCGGTCCTTAGGCCCCATTCAGACGTCCGTAGTGTGTTGCGGATCCGCTCCCCATAGAGATGCCTATTCTTGTCCGCAGACAAGAATAGGACATGCTCTATCTTTTGCGGAGCCGCGGCCGGATGTTTCGGGGCCGCGGCTCCGCAAATGCTGATGCGGATAGCACATAGTGTCCACTCCGCATCACGTCCGGCCTCATTCACAATGAACGGGTCCGCATCCATTCTGCCGAATAGCGGAATGGATGCAGACAAAATTGTGGACGTGTGAATGGTGCTTAGGCTTTATGCACACGGCCGTTGCCCGTATTGCGGCCCGAGTTAAAGGGCACCAGCCATTTGTACACTGCATCGCGGATGGAGACCCATTCACTTGAATAAGTCCGCAATCCAGAAGTCGCGGAACCGAGCTTCCGTAGGTTTTCAGTCTGTGCCTCCACACCGCGTGCACTACTTTTTTGTGGAGAAGGGCTGAACAACCCCTTTAAGTTCAGAAAAGCAGAGATATAAACATCAGTCTGCTCAGCTCTATGTGCTGACAGATCCTCCCTAATATCTGATGCTATGTGTAATCCCATCCTGAGGAAGATAAAACCGCAGGGGATAGTTCACACTGTAAGCAGTAACTCCCCCTGTATGGTGTCTACCTCTCACCTATACCGGTCCATAGAGGCTGTCAGGCACACGTAGGGTATAGGACGGTTAGGCACCTGCACTGGCATCCTCGGCCGGCTGTGGGCGGGGTTGTTTACACGCGCCTGGCCACAGTGTAGGGTCCCGTCCACATGGAGCAGTTGTTTGGCCCGGCAGTAATGTGACGAGCGGGGAGCAGCACCACACCCTGCGAGTATTCGCGGGGAGGACACACCCTTCCCCCCTCAGTCTCAGCCTTGGAAGTCGTTAATTACAATAGGCCTGTAGGCCTGCCGCCCTCCTATAGGCTACCCGCTCCCGGCCGGGACTCCCGCCCCCAGCGCGTTCCTCCTTCCCGCAGACGCGAGGCATTTCCCACTAAACTTCTCCAGCGAGCTACGTCTTCTGTACGGTGCGGAGCAGAGCGGGTGAGTCCACTGCGAGCAGAGCCGGGGGGACCGGACTGTACGACTTGTGGTGGGACTACAACTACCAGTGAACCCCAGCGCTGGCTGGTCTGACGAGGCACTCTGGGAATTGTAGTCCTACCCTACCGCTGGAGCCCACCATAGTCTTACATGTGTAGGGGGGGAGTTCGGGGCTGTGACGTTATTAGCGACTTTTTGACAACTTTCAGGGACGGGTCGGTGTAGGAGCGGGCAGTGTGGCACAGAGCAGCAGTTACACTCAGCTGTACATTAACTGTTTGTTGCTTATCGGTTTTGTAGCTGTCCTATGGACACAGTGTCACTGCCATATGTTGGACTTTCTGTCTGGTCATTTTGAGGACTGACCCTTTAAATCTCTCCCCTCCCTGGGATTTGTGCTGTTAACCTGAGGTGACCGCCTGTGCCAGCCTGGGGTAAAGGTTTCCGGGGCTGTGCCAGCTGTGTGGTTACTCAGCACCACGTGACGGAGGAGTCTTGTTTTCATCGCTTTATGGGAGCCGGGTGTCAGTTGTCAGCGCTCCACCATATAGCAATGTGTCAGTTGTTACTCCGTGACCCTCAGTACCTGCCTCGGGCTTACGCGGAGCTGGCATTGTGTGCTGCAGGTCGCTGTCCGTACGAAAATAAGGAATGCTGCTATTTTGGGGCAGGAAGAAGTTAATCAGGATACGTGATGTCACCTGTTGTGTGCGATCCTTCCTGCGGTGACTGAGCACGTACATAGCGGGGTCAGTGGACCTTCAGTCAGGGGGGACGTCATTATTTCTAGGAAGCGCGCCCTTTACTTAATGTAAAAGCGAACCAGCCGACCTCGCGTCACTTCACAATGTAGATTGTCTGTATATGTGCCTGCTGAGGGGGCACGAGCCCTGCATTGTGGTCCTGGAGGTCAGCGGATGTGTTGGGAGATGTCAGCCTGGAGCCGTGGTCCACACAGGTGGTTGTGGTGGCGGCCGCAGTATTAGTGTCCCGCTGGGGATGGTGGTTTTACAGAAGCGGTGTACCCGCCTACACGATATACATGTACACTATACATACAGGATATACATGTACACTATACATACAGGATATACATGTACACTATACATACAGGATATACATGTACACTATACATACAGGATATACATGTACACTATACATACAGGATATACATGTACACTATACATACAGGATATACATGTACACTATACATACAGGATATACATGTACACTATACATACAGGATATACATGTGCACTATACATACAGGATATACATGTGCACTATACATGCAGGATATACATGTGCACTATACATACAGGATATACATGTGCACTATACATACAGGATATACATGTGCACTATACATACAGGATATACATGTGCACTATACATACAGGATATACATGTGCACTATACATACAGGATATACATGTGCACTATACATACAGGATATACATGTGCACTATACATACAGGATATACATGTGCACTATACATACAGGATATACATGTGCACTATACATACAGGATATACATGTGCACTATACATACAGGATATACATGTGCACTATACATACAGGATATACATGTGCACTATACATACAGGATATACATGTGCACTATACATACAGGATATACATGTACACTATACATACAGGATATACATGTGCACTATACATACAGGATATACATGTGCACTATACATACAGGATATACATGTACACTATACATGCAGGATATACATGTACACTGCACGCAGGATATACATGTACACTATACATACAGGATATACATGTGCACTGCACGCAGGATATACATGTGCACTGCACGCAGGATATACATGTGCACTGCACGGATATACATGTGCACTACGCGGGATATACATGTACACTGCACGCGCAGGATATACACGTACACTGCTGGACCATACACTGCACGCCAGGATATACATGTACACTGCACGCAGGATATACATGTACACTGCACGCAGGATATACACGTACACTGTACATACACTGCACGCAGGATATACATGTGCACTGCACGCAGGATATACATGTGCACTGCACGCAGGATATACATGTGCACTGCACGCAGGATATACATGTGCACTGCACGCAGGATATACATGTGCACTGCACGCAGGATATACATGTGCACTGCACGCAGGATATACATGTGCACTGCACGCAGGATATACATGTGCACTGCACGCGCACTGCACGCAGGATATACATGTACACTGCACGCAGGATATACACGTACACTGTACGTGCACTGCACGCAGGATATACATGTACACTGCACGCAGGATATACATGTACACTGCACGTGCACTGCACGCAGGATATACATGTACACTGCACGCAGGATATACATGTACACTGCACGTACACTGCACGCAGGATATACATGTACACTGCACGTACACTGCACGCAGGATATACACGTACACTGTACGTGCACTGCACGCAGGATATACACGTACACTGTACGTGCACTGCACGCAGGATATACACGCGCACTGCACGCAGGATATACACGCGCACTGCACGCAGGATATACACGCGCACTGCACGCAGGATATACACGCGCACTGCACGCAGGATATACACGCGCACTGCACGCAGGATATGCACGCGCACTGCGCGCAGGATATGGGACAGAAGTCAAGTTTCACGTAGTTGGTCACTGTATGTAAGTAGCAGGGCCTTCTAATACTAAGTGAAACTTGGCTTCTATCCCATTTCATTGCACACATTACAATGACTGCTGCGTTCTCTGAATCTGGTGTGCTTGTTTTGATCGCTCACTCGGGGCGCAGCAGCACATGCGGTGCAGTTGAGGATGGAGTAGCGATCCGTGCGGTGATAGATGTACGCCTTGTGCAGCTTTACTTGTAATCGGATACATCTGACGTCTCACTGCTGGTTAGGTTCTGATGAATGGGAGTACGGCTCGTACTAGGCTTTTATTAATAGATGTATTTTCCTGCTACCTGAAGCAATAGAACTGTGTATAATCCTGCAGTTTTCACACTGGTCACCAGGTCTAATAATAGGTTATAGATACCTGTTCTGTACAGCAGGGCTGTGGAGTCGGTAGATAAATGCTCCGCCTTGACTCCGACTCCTCAGTTTTGGTACTTCCGACTCCTCTGTATTTAATATGCGAATGTATTTGATACATTTCCCTAGTAGAATCCCATAGTCATGTTTAAAGTTTAAGCTAACAATCTGAGTTTGCAAGTTTTTATAGCCTTTTAGCTGAATGACAGCAGTTTTTCAAATAGTTTACAGCTTCAGTCCTGAACTATTGACTCCGACTCCACAGCCCTGCTGTACACGCAACTTTTCAGTAACTATTATCATTATCACTACCGGCAGGATTACAAGGACAAGTAGCACCTTTATATAGATAACACAGGATCCATCATTCACAGTTGCTGATATCACCACTTATCAGCTCCGCCCTGACCTCTGCACAGGTCACTGAGCATGCCTAGAAAACTCTCCTGTAGAAGTCGATGGTGTTAGCGCCATACATTGTACAGCGGCCGTGCTTGATATCACAGCTCAGCCCCATTCACTTCGATGGGGCTGAGCTGCACCTAGGCCACGTTACCGATGAACGTGACGTTGCCTTGGCAAAGCAACGGCACTACTGCGAGCATCTGTGCCTTCTCAAACAGCTGATCAGCGGGGGTCCCAGATCTCGGACCCCCAATCAGATACTGATGACCTATCCAGTAAAAGAAAACTCTCAGAAAACCCCTTTAACATATTTTAGGCCTAGTGGCCAGTCTGAAAACAGTGTGATTATATGCATTTTTTTTTTTTTTAACAATCGATAGCAACATGGATAAACGGGAAAAAAAATTCCCGAAAATACTAAAATATAGTTAAAACAGGTCATTTTCTGATGCCATAAAGTGAGAGGTTTTCTGCTGTGATTTGCCGTCTCCAGGGCGCCTTGTGACCTGCTTATCATCTAGACACCTTCCTAACAAAAAAAAAAACTAGCGGAGAGCTCCTTTAAATTCGGCCTGGCTGCTGGAATGCCTTGGCAGACACTGGCGGGAGTATCTGGCGGTTTTCTGCGGCCATGGCTGGACGGCAGGTGATCCATTGTGTCTGTGCTGCACTGTTTAAACATGGCCGCATACAATGGATAATTCCCGGACAAGAGCGGCTTCTCGCCCTACGTGGCCTCTTTGTAGGTAAGAGTTGCATAATGCACAATGGCACCTGGACCCGCCGATACAATGTCTGCCTTCTGTGTTTGCAGGAAAGGATTTTGGTAACAGATGGGATAAAGGGTTTCTTTTGGAGAAGTTCACTCTGTTGGAGCTGAGATTAGGGATTTGAGAAAGTCCTAATTGTAAGGCGTCATTCACATGACCGTATTTTTGGTCTGCATTTTTTTGTAGATCGGATGCGGACTTGTTCATTCCAAAAAAAAATGCAGCGCACCGTGTGCTGTCCGCATCCGCATGTCCGTCCCATATCTCCACAAAAAAGATAGAACATGTCCTATGTTGTCCGTTTTGCAGACCAGACTAGGCATTGGGTCCGCCAAAAAAACAACTGACGCAACACGGATGTATGTTTAGTTTTGCAGACCACAAAATACATACAGGCATGTTAACGCACCGTAAAGGAAATATGTCGCCAAAAATGTTTCCTGCCAGTTAAAACCAAATAGCGGCACATCTCCTCCTTTTTTCTGATTCTGTTTTTATTTTCTGGTTACAATTTTTTTATTTTTTTTTATTCTATTTCCTGAATGTGATTATGGGGGCGGCCATCTTGCCTGAGCAGTCTTAACAGTATTTACAAAGCATTAAAAAATGTCAGGACTTCTTTGGGAGCGTTTTCTAGGCACGCTCTGTGCAGAGGTCAGGAGGGGGCTGATAAGCTGTGATATCACCTATTGTGAAGGGAGCATCTGGTCTTACCTGTCATTCCAATCCTGCCTGTAATTGTATCACCTCTGGGTATAGATAAGCAGATAACTGTAGAAAATTGATCGGTACAGACCGGAGAAGAGGTGCCCATTATTAGGCTTAGTAGCCAGTGCGAAAACTGCAGGATGTTATGGTTTGTGTGTAAATAGAGATATTGATATTGAAAATTAAAAATTACCAAATTTAAAAACGTGCTTTAAACAATAGGTCGTTTTTTGATGACACATTTCCTTTAAACTAGACTTTGCCTCAAGCTGTGATTCCTTCTAGCATAGCATAACGTATGTACGTTTGTGTCACCTTTGGACTATAGACGGTGGAGGCGCTGGTGACGTTGCCTGCATAGTACAAGGTACTGTTACAGCTGGAGCTCCCAAGCCGCTCCACCTTCCAGGCGCGTTTAGGGCAGGGGCGCGTGTCCTTATCGTGGTGTATCAGCAGCATTTTCCTGTCCCACCTTATTTATTTCATTATATCACGTTGCACAGAAGCCGCAAGAAAGTCCCATGTCTTCTAATACAGACATAAGACGCTTAAGGGCTTAGTCTATGGCTGGTAGACAGTGACGGAGCTGAACACGGGCGTCTTACACATCGTGGACCCTTCATGACCCTTCCAGTCCGGCCCCTGGAAGCTGTACTGGTCATAAAACGAATCCCATTAGAAGAAACGCGTCAGCATGCGTCCTTAAGTCTTCGGTAAAATCATTACAAATTCTACTCGACATTTCGGCCAGATAATGAGGCCTTCCTCGGCTTTTCCACATCAATGGCTAAACCCCATACATGTTGAAGTCAGAGGAACCTACTGATTTTCAGCAGCGGCAGCCATACGCTTATGGGTATGAGAGCCTCCCGAATAGCAGAGCAGCGTCTTACTACCCTTTCCCCGCGCAGCCAAGTGTACGTGTGTGGGGGCGGGGGTTCCTGGAAAGCTAGCTGTCAGCCGAATGGGTGTGTAGCCGACAGCTATTGAAGGTGCACACCCAGCGCTCACAGATCCTGCTTGTGGGACGCTTTCTACCACATTGTATTACGTCCCGTTTACACAACCGTATTTTCGCCCCACACCCAGTCCTTTTTTTTTTTTTTTTTGCGGATAGGATGCAGACCTATTCATTTCAGTCGGTCGGCAAAAAATACGCCGCGCACACAGTCTGCTGTCTGCATCCGTATGTCCGTTCCGTTGCCCCGCAAAAGTGTTTGGACATGTCCGATTCTTGTCCGTTATGCAGACGAGAATAGGCATTGTTACAGTGGATCTGCCTAAAAAACGGATGCCACACAGGCATCATCTGTATATTTCGCGGTCGTGCGAATGCACACTAACTGGAATTGGATCCAAAAGGGATCGGGGGGAGGGAGAGAGAACCTACCACTGATAGTTTGCCAGGTATTCATGCCCCGTGATTGGGAGCCATTAGTTATGCCACTTGGTCATGATGTGATGGGTGTGATTCTTTTGGTCTCATGATGTGATTTACTAAGGAGCCACATTTCTTCCCAGCGCTCAGATTAATTGTTTTCTAATTGCTTCTGGGAAATGAATATTAGCAAAGTATTCCTGAGCTTTTAACTCCTTCCATGAAATGTACCACTTCAGACGTGTCTTGGGAGGACGTCTCCTAGTCTATGATGTGAAAGATGGATGCGAATACTGACAATCATTTTATTTAGTGAGCAGGTACGGTACGGAAAAATCCCAGCCTCTCGTAATCCAGCACTTATTTCCTTCGCCAGAAAAGCGGTTGTCTCATAAAGAATGTTCTTCGTTTTTCAAACCAGGACCTGGATCTGGATACTTCGGTAATCACGCGTCATTAAAATGCTGAATAGCCATTGAGTTACTCAATGAAATCTGTTTAGCGCCACCTGCAGGGTGGAGGCGTGTACCGAGCAGAGGAGGAGGCACGTCCATTCATACATACCAGCCCTATCTGCGCAAGCGCCGTTTCCCGTCTTTCTTCCTGCTTGCTGCTGCTAGGTCTATGGCAGAGCAGGAAGGGAGATGGCACTGCATGCGCCTTCCCGTCATACAGCTGATTAGTGGGAGTGTCGAGTGTCGGACCCCCGTCGATCTGATATGGACGCCCCATCCTGCGGATAGGTCATCAGTATTAAAAGCCTGGAGATCCCATTTAAAGGGGTATTCCAACCAAGCGCATTCAGCATTAGATATGCCATAAATGTCTGACAGGACAGATCCCCGCTGGTCGCCACATCCAGACGGAGAATAGCGGAGAGTTGGCAGGCCGTAACTTCCATAGACGTGAATGAAGAGGGCATGGTCTCCTCTCCATCCATTCTCTGCTTAGATGTTTTCGGACCTCGGAGTGACACGTAAGGTCCTGTTTTATGGGCTTGTTACGTTGTCCTTTGCCTCTGCTGATTGCGTTGATCAGATCTACAAAGCCATCTGTGGTGTTCGGTCCCTGTAGAAGAAGGCAGAACGCTGCTGTCATACGTGTGGTGAGCTCTGCAGGAAGCATTGCACCGGCAGAAGACGACTGGAGGTGGTTGCACTGTGCATGGCACGGGTGGCGCTCGGCTGCTGGTCTGCCATTGTCCATGTGTAATGTCCTGTGGCATATTTTATGTGAATGAGTGTCAGCAGAACACCGGTCCAGCGGCTCTAAAGCTTGTTAATGCCTCTGCAGTGAGCTAATTGATAAAGGACGCGGCTGTTCATTTCCGTAGAGCAGATGAACGCCTGTCACATAGCTGGCGACCGCGGTGACATTTAATAAAACTGCGGCAATGGTGATGTCAGCAGCTGGTGTACAAAGCACTCTGCCTCAGGCCACTGTCAGTATTTGTAACCCAAGACTAGGAGTGAACCCACCCGGAGACGTATAATCGCAACATTTGTCACGTTTTATACCGCCATGGGAAACTGGCTGAGCCTCCGTGAAAGGACCTGCAGCCCAAATTTACTAATCAACTTTTTTTTTTTTTTTTCTAACTAAAAAGTGGGTCATGTTGGCAGAACTTTTTACACTATTTTACGACTTGCTCTAAATAGATGGGGGGGGGGGGTTGGCGCTTATCAGAAAACACTGAAACACTGGAAAGGTTGGCGCTAAGATGCTCAATTTTTCACCAAAATGATGCCCCACTTCTGCTGTAAAATTTTGTCTTAAGGTAAGGTAGGCGATAGACAGCCTGAGTGTATGTCCTCGTACTGGGCTCCAGGACTGACCCCTTCCATAGGGTGGTGGTCTCAAGTCATGCCTTAAAGGGGTATTCCCATCTCAGACAATGGGGGCATATCGCTAGGATATGCCCCCATTGTCTGATAGGTGCGGTTCCCACATCTGGGGCCCGCACCTATCTCTAAAACAAAGCCAGCAATGTGGTGGTGGAATTCCCCTAGAAATGAATGGTAGCGCACCGCGTTATGCGGCCACTGCTTCCACACGCTTCTATGGGGCCGATGGACTTTTGGCGCGGCACCATAGAAATGAATAGAGGGTAGACCTAGAAGTGCGGTGTGCCCTCCTTCACTTTGCCTGCTGGGTTTACGAGATAGGTGCGTGTCCCACAAAATCGGACAATGGGGACATATCCCGGTGATATACCCCCATTGTCTGAGATAGGTCAACAGTAAAAATATCTCAGTTTTCCTATCCTCAGTATCGACATTAGTATCTGATCCGTGGGGATCCGAGACCCTGCCGATCAGCTGTTTGAGAACGCGCTCACAGTAGTGCCTCGGCCTTCTCCGTGCTCACCAGGCACAGCGCCGTACATTGTACAGCGGCTGTACTTGGTATCGCTGCTCAGCCCCATTCACATCAATGGAGCTGAGCTGCTCTTAGGCCACGTGACCCATGAACGTGACGTCACTTGGCCTAGGGAAAGCTGAGAGAAGGCCGCGGCACTACTGCGTGTGTGGATGCCTTCTGAAACATCTGATCGGTGGGGGTTCTGGGGGTCAGACCCACACTGATCAGATACTGATGACCTATCCGGAGGTTAGGAGTAAAAATATCCCCTTTTAAAGATCGCCTTGTCGTCTCTTCACATCTGTTTTAGTAAATGCTTGTATTGCCCATGACATTACAATGCCAGAGAATCTTTTCTTAGAACTCTGCATGGTGTCATCCCTCTCTTATTCCTCTTGGAAATGTATGATTCAATTGGCGCTCGGACGTTTCAGCTCCCCTAGTCGGTGGGGCAACCTTGTAGTCGGCACCTCAGCAGAACACCCAGTTGTCGGCTTATTCATGCATTTTCAAGAGGAATCGGTTAGTTTCTAGTTTCTATCTTCTATAATGGAGGACGTCGGGGTGAAGTTTGCTTTTCATGATTGAAGCTGTGATGTAGGCTCAGAATATTCATGAAGCCCGACTTGTATGCGTCGTATTGGGGTTGGATAGGCTGCCTGCCGACATGATCGGTGCCCGAGCTGGTATGACGTGTCTGCTATTGGCCACGGATGCAATAAGGATGCCCTAAAGACAGCAGCTTCTCATGGTGAAGGATGTTGTGTCCGTCAGTGCTAGTCACTGCTGTGGTAGAGACCCGTCTAAGGGTCCATTCACACTTCCGTAAGTGTTTTGCGGATCCGCAAAACACGGAAACCGGCAATGTGCGTTCTGTTATTTGCGGACCGCACATCGCCGGCACTATAATAGAAAATGCATAATCTGGACAAGAATAGGACATGTTCTATTTTTTTGCGGATCCGGAAATGCGGATGCGGACAGCACATAGTGTGCTGTCCGCATCTTTTCTATCCCCATTGGAAATAAATGGGTCCGCACCCGTTCTGCAAAATTGCACTTTTGATTACTTAAAGGGGTTGTCCATGTTCAGAGCTCCCCTTCACTCATTTACCATGTATGAGTGGAGCTTTTTCTTCACTCCCGTTGACGTACCAGGCTTCTTGTGAGTATGGGTAGCCGGTAAAATAGCTTGGGGCAACCGCCCACTTGTGCCGGTGACATCACCGGGCTCACTGCTATACAGCCTCCGCCTAGCATACCCATTAGAAGCCCAAGACGTCACCGGTAGTAAAGAAAAGGACCTTGACCTGCGCGATGCAGGGCAAGGGGAGCATCGGAGCAAGAAATACTCATACAGGCTAAATGGGTGAAGGTGGGCTTTAGCTGAATCGGACAACCCCTTTAAGGGGTTATCCCATAAGTAGTGAAAAAAATTAAAATCGTATAGTACATGACCGTCTCTGTCTAACAAACTGTGTACTTCACATGGATCCAGAGATTTCCCATTTATTGCTTCAGCTGCTCTGATTTATTTCAAGCTGCGAGCTTAGGGGTGTGTCCTTTCTGCTGCACCTGGTAGTTTAAGAATAGAACTGAGCATGTACGTCCACCTCAGTCAGGTGGACAGAGAATTTGAGAAAATGGCAAACAGCAGGTGAATCAGTGAATCTGGCTATACAACATTTTTAATTACATGCAATTACAAAAGTATTCAGATTCAGATGCTGGTTTGAAAAGTGTAGAATATTGTTATATATTATAATAATATTTTTTTTATTTTTTTTTGTAAGACAGCCCTTTTAAAGGAATTCTTGATCTTAAAAAAAATGTGGATTATTGTCATTTCCAGCCCATCTATACGATCACTGATGCCTGCAGGTCACCAAATCCTATAAAACATATGTTTCTTTCCCTTTTTATCCTGTCGACTGAAAAGTGATCAAAGGAAAAAGGGTCCCCAGGTAAATGATCTGTACTGCGGAGGGCTGTCGACGCAGGATCACCCACCCCAGGCATGACCCTGGTCCTCATGTTATATGTTACTATCATGGCTGTCATTTCTGAAATGCATAGCCCCAATTGTGATAAAATAATCCATTCCAAAAGTAATGTCTCCCCTCCCGATGTAAAGCCTCCGCCTGTCTTCCGTAATTACCAGTGGAGAAAGATAAGGTCACGTAATGACTATGAATGGTGGTTTGAGTGCCGGAAATGACCGTGCCGCTTTCTATGACTGGTCATAAATCATGACTGTCCTGTATAATACCTGGATATTTCTCAATAATTTTTGTTCTCCTTTCACTTATTACATCATATCCTATAAGACCTTGGGTAACTGTGGTTTATGGTTGTTGAATTGTACCTGAACCCTGTGACGTCTGAAAGTAAGCCCACCAGAGAGAAGCGTCGGTCCCTGCACCAGGTCTAGCATCCGGCCGGAGCCCCTGTGATAGATCTGGTGCAGGGACCGCCGCTCTCAGCTTACCCCATCTGTAGGATTAGGAGATCTGGGCCACTGTTTTCTGTATTGCAGCAGTGAATCCGGGAGAGAGAGCTGTGGATATAGCTGAGGCAGCGCTTCCAGGCCTTGTGGCTCGTGTGAAATGGATTTTACAAGTGACAGATTCCCTTTACGGCCTTGTAAATAAAAGGTGGAAATGGCCATCAATTTACATTAAACATGGGAAATGGTTATATGGATGTGAGAGAGGTGGGCGAGAGAGAGGTGGGCGAGAGAGAGGTGGGCGAGAGAGAGGTGGGCGAGAGAGAGGGTGAGGCGAGAGAGAGGTGGGCGAGAGAGAGGTGGGCGAGAGAGAGGTGGGCGAGAGAGAGGTGGGCGAGAGAGAGGTGGGCGAGAGAGAGGTGGGCGAGAGAGAGGTGGGCGAGAGAGAGGTGGGCGAGAGAGAGGTGGGCGAGAGAGAGGTGGGCGAGAGAGGTGTGCGAGAGAGAGAGAGGGGCGAGAGGTGTGCGAGAGAGAGAGAGGGCGAGAGGTGTGCGAGAGAGAGAGAGGGGCGAGAGGTGTGCGAGAGAGAGAGAGAGGCGAGAGGTGTGCGAGAGAGAGAGAGGCGAGAGGGTGCGAGAGAGTGCGAGAGAGCGAGAGAGGCGAGAGGTGTGCGAGAGAGAGAGGCGAGAGGTGTGCGAGAGAGAGAGAGAGGGGCGAGAGGTGTGCGAGAGAGAGAGAGAGGCGAGAGAGTGTGCGAGAGAGAGAGAGGGGCGAGAGGTGAGCAGAGAGAGAGAGGGGCGAGAGGTGTGCGAGAGAGAGAGAGGCGAGAGAGTGTGCGAGAGAGAGAGAGGCGAGAGGTGTGCGAGAGAGAGAGAGAGGGCGAGAGGTGAGAGAGAGAGAGAGAGGGCGAGAGAGAGTGAGAGAGAGAGAGAGGGCGAGAGGTGTGAGAGCGAGAGAGAGAGAGGGGCGAGAGGTGAGAGAGAGAGAGAGAGAGAGGGCGAGAGGTGAGAGAGAGAGAGAGAGAGGGGCGAGAGGTGTGCGAGAGAGAGAGGGGGCGAGAGGTGTGCGAGAGAGGGGCGAGAGAGGGGCGAGAGGTGTGCGAGAGAGAGAGGCGAGAGGTGTGCGAGAGAGAGAGAGGGGCGAGAGAGAGAGAGAGAGAGGGCGAGAGGTGTGCGAGAGAGAGAGAGAGAGAGGGCGAGAGTGAGAGAGAGAGAGAGAGGGGCGAGAGGTGTGCGAGAGAGAGAGGGAGAGAGAGGTGCGAGAGAGAGAGAGAGAGGGCGAGAGGTGTGCGAGAGAGAGAGAGAGAGGGCGAGAGGTGAGAGAGAGAGAGAGAGGGGCGAGAGGTGTGAGAGAGAGAGAGGGGGCGAGAGGGTGAGAGGAGAGAGAGAGAGGGGCGAGAGGTGGGAGAGAGAGAGAGAGGGAGAGAGAGAGCGAGAGGTGTGCGAGAGAGAGAGGGCGAGAGAGCGAGAGAGAGAGAGAGAGGGGCGAGAGAGAGAGAGAGGGGGCGAGAGAGAGGCGAGAGGTGGGCGAGAGAGAGGCGAGAGGTGGCGAGAGAGAGAGAGAGGGGCGAGAGAGAGAGAGAGGTGGGCGAGAGAGAGGTGGGCGAGGGAGAGAGGGCGAGAGAGAGAGGGGGCGAGAGAGGTGGGCGAGAGAGAGGTGGGCGAGAGAGAGAGAGGGGCGAGAGGTGGAGAGAGAGAGAGAGGGGGAGAGGTGGGCGAGAGAGAGGGGGAGAGGTGGGCGAGAGAGAGGGGGAGAGGTGGGCGAGAGGGAGAGGTGGGCGAGAGAGAGAGGGGGCGAGAGGTGTGCGAGAGAGAGGGGAGAGGGCGAGAGGTGTGCGAGAGAGAGAGAGAGAGGGAGAGGCCTTTTATCCAGGACCGATCAACTTGTATTGTAGATTAGCTCTTTTTAACGCCCCCCAGCAGGCCATGTAAAAGCCCTCGTTCTCGGAACCTTGCATGGTTGTGACACGTGTGTGAGTATATGTGGGACCTAATCAGAAACAGGTCTTCAGAACCTCAGTAGTGCAGCCTTATATCTCTTTGCATCTTTAACGTTTCCATTGAAGCTTCTACCACGCATGTCAGTGGTGTTCAAAGTCCTGAAGGTTGGCATGCTTAGAGAAATGTGTAGCACCTAACTTCTGAGTGACTCACGTTGTAATGTTCGCCCTCCTTAGGTCGTGTGCCTGACTTCTGTCTTGTTTCTCTTTGTAGTAGACCAGCGGCTCATCCTTCTATGTCTCGGCACGTGGTCAACCATGTAAAGCCTTCCCAGTCATCCACAGGATCCTCCGTTCTATAGAGCTACATCTCAGACAGGATGAGAAAGTTACGAAAAGGACTTTTGCTCGTCTTCTACAATTATAATTGGATTGTGTAGAAAACACACCAACGCGGCCGTCATTGGAAAATGAAGGAAGTAATCTACTGGTCGCCCAAGGAGGTTGCTGACTGGTTGACCAAGAGAGGTCTCCAAGAATACTCCGAGACCTTTAAATCCCTCAACGGCCAAGGGTTGCTCAGGTTAAAAGAAGATGATTTTAAAAGGCCGCCCTTGTCACTCGTATCATCTGATAATGGACGGCTATTGCTGGAGATGATAGAGACCCTGAAAATCGAGAACCACATAGAGGAACATAAGAATGGCCACACAAACGGACATATTAGTATGAAAGATGAGATCAATTCCAATGACCATAGTTTCACCAGCAAAGCCAAGAAGAATGGGATGCCAAATGGAGTCAGAAAGGACATGATAAAGATCCCCATGCCTGTGGAGGTGGAGCGTTCCCAGGCTTTTCCCGATGAGTGGAAAAAAACCTTTATAGCCTTCCTCTATGCACTTTGCTGTTTTATCCTCACCACAGTAATGATCTCTGTCGTCCATGAACGTGTGCCTCCTAAGACAGAGGAAGGTCCGCTCCCGGATGTGTTTTTTGATCATTTCGACCGGGTTGCGTGGGCCTTCTCCATATGTGAGATTAATGGAATGATTCTTGTGGCTCTATGGATTCTCCAGTGGTTATTTCTAAAGTACAAGTGAGTAAGGGGCTATGAGGAGAATTACCACCAGGGCCTTTACAATATTACTTATTGTATTCTTTATCGCTTTATACGTACCTTTGTTTACTTTGTATTGGTTTTCACGTCTGCTTAGCGACGTTGCCCTGACCTTTTGGTATATCAGTAGACTGCAATGTGTTTCATGAATTTACATGCATTATTGACCGCTACTGGTTGATGGCCACTGCTAGCTACATGGTATATGAATCCCTTGTCAACCATATTTTCAGATGCATAAAAATGTAGGTGGTCATGTACTACGTCTTTATAGCTAGTCAGATCCCCATTCATTTCCCGAGGGCCATGACCACACATTAATCTTTGTGTGTCACTCACCCAGGCAGGTTACGCCCTGCAGTCGTATCGTTCCTGGTAGTAGACTGCAGAGGATTGTGGACTGTTGTGCACCAGAAAAAAGATGCCTAAACTCAGGGTAGGTGATCTGTCCGAACGATAGGCCTTTAATAATCCCCTCTACGAGCTCTCTAGCCTTCTGTTCCTCCTTACTTGGCAGTGCGTGTTCCCCCTTCATTTATTCTCTGTGGGACTGGTGGAGATGGTGAAGTACAACTGAGTCCCATAGACTTTAAATGGAGCAGCAGTGCACACGTTTGACCAGCACTCCATTCAGAACTGAGGCCTTGGGACCTTGTAGTAATGATGGGTGGTAATTCCAGCAGTCAGACCTGTTATCACCAGTGCTGTTTATACGTGGTAACCGTAATTTACAGGCCTCACAATGTAGCTGTATGCCGATGGGGTCCTGTAAATGTTTGGAGCAGGCTCATAAGCTGAGCCCGAACCATACACAGCGGGAGCAGGTGCCAGCTATGTAATACCACTGAGCAGGATCAGAGATGGCTCCAATTCCAGTCATTTAACCAGTCAATAGCGACATCTGTGCTGTGAAGTAACGGGGCTCCAGTTAGCTACTATGACGGCCTGGGGCCCTGTGAAGGCTCCCAAGCCTGCCATAGCAAATTGTCTGTTCGGCCGTGCCTGCAGCCGGCCATCACGGTAAGCCAGTGAAAAGCCCATAGATTACAATAGTGTTCTATGACAGTCTAAGGCTACATGCGCATGAACGTTGTTTGTTTTTGTGTCCGTTCCGGTTTTTTTTGCACTTCGTGTGCTGTCCGCATCAGTATGTCTGTTCCGTAGCCCCGCTAAAAAAATTAGAACATGTCCTATTCTTGTCCGTTTTAGACATTGGATCTGCAAAAAAAACGGATGGCATACAGATGTCATTCGTTTTTTGTTTTTTTGGGTTTTTTTTTTTTGCGGATCAGCAATTTTCGGACCGCAAAACACATACAGTCGTTTGCATGCAGCCTATGGGCGCATTCACACAAACGTGGTTTGGTTCCGCATCCGAGCCACATTTTTTGCGGGTCGGATGCGGACCCATTCACTTCAATGGGACCGCAAAAGATGTGGACAGCGCTCCGTGTGCTTTCCGCATCCATTGCTCTATTCCATGGGCCTGTAAAAATTATAGATCATGTCCTATTCTTGTCCATTTTGTGGACCAGAATAGGCATTTCTATAATGAGCCGTCCGTTCTGTTCCGCAAATTGTGGAAAGCACACGGGCGACATCCGTGTTTTGTGGACCGCACGTTCTTGTGCATGAGCCCTAAGGGATAAGCAATCAGAGGATCACATGTTCAAGTCCCCTAATGGTACTAAAAATTGCAGTAAAAAATAAATAAAAATGTTTTTAAAAGACTTAATGCAAATACTAAAAAATTCTAATCGCCCCTCAAATTTACAAATAAAAATAAACGCCAAAAAATAAAAATAATTTGCTGTGTTCGAAAATGTCAGCATTATTAAAATATAAAAATTATTTATCATGCGCAGTGAATGCCATGGCAAAAAGAATTAAAAGTCTGATTTGCTGTTTTTCAGTCAACTAACCCCCAAGAAAATGGAATAAAAATTGATACAAAAGTCTAATGTGCCCCCTAAGATGGTACCAATAAAAAAAAAATACAGCTCGCCCCACAAAAAAAGCAAGCCCTCTCAAGCTTTTTAAACGGAGATTTAAATGAGTTGTGTTTCAGAAGATGTAAAGAAAAGTTTTTTTCTAAGGAAAAGGAAAACAGAACCCAGTACAACCACCTAAATGTGGTACTGCCTGAATCGCAGCGGCCTGCAGAATAAGGTGATCGTGTCATTTTACACAAAAGATGCCGTAAAAACCCCCAAAAAGTCAGAATTGCATTTCTTTTTTCAATTTCTCTTCACAAAGAATGTTTGTTTTCCCGGTTTCCAATACAAGATGCTGTAAATGAAATGACGTCATTAAATAATCCAGCTTGTCCCACTACAAAAAGCCTTCATACAGCGATCTGAACAGAAAAGTAAAATAAAAATAGGCTGTGCCCCGAATGTAATGATCCCCAGCTATCTTCCCCCATAAACATACCGCCCTGTCTCCACTGAGCATGTATATTATTCCAACATGGAGCGCTTCCGTGAGGTTTCTGTCCGTGCCTCCGCACCGCCAAAAAATAGAATGTGTGGGGGTTTTTTTGTTGTTGTTTTTTTACGGTCCAGACGGATGCAGACCCATTTAAGTTGAATGGATCTGCATCCATCTATGGCAGCCGCACAAATGATGCTCGTGCATTGGGAATGGGAACCAAAAATTGCGGTTCCCAATGCATGGAGCGGCCGGCACACATTAGTGGACATGAGCCCTAAGGGAAGTGTTTGCACAGATATCGGATTCTATGGCTGCTGACTGTGTGTAGGGCAGTGGTGTCCTCGTCGTAACCAGAGCCTCAGAATGCGGCATTTTATTACAGGGGTCAGTAAAGGAATGTTTTACTTGGCTATACGGCTCCCTGTCTTTATGAGCTTGTGCGTTCACTTTTACCTGTTTTCATATGAAAGGGCCACTGAGCTTTTACCAAACTTTTGATTTTTCGATTTTTGGGTCGCATTGCTGAGAAAAATGAAGTTTTAATATATGCAAATGACCCTCTAGGAGCAACGGGGGCGTTACCATTACTCCTAGAGACTCTGCTCTCTGCGCAGCTGCTGCGCCCTCTGCACTCTGACTTTAGGAGTAGTCTGGGGCAGGCATGGTGATGTTTGCGCTGTCTGGTCCTGTCAATCAAAGTGCAGAGAGAGCAGAGCCTCTAGGAGTAATGGCAACGCCCCCGTTGCTCCTAGAGGCTCATTGGCATTGTCAGCAAGTTTCATAGGTATAGATCCGCTGACGGATGTCCTTGCGGTAAGGGATATATCGGTCAAACATCTGGACCGTTTAAATTCAGCATAGATCATGGATTAGAACAGGGATCAGCAACCTTCGGCGCTCCAGCTGCTATGAAACTACAACTCCCAGCATGCAAACTTGCTCAGTTGTTTTTCTAACTTCCCTAGAAGTGAATAGAGCATTCTGGGAGTTGTAGTTTCAGAACAGCTGGAGTGCTGATCCCTGTACTAGAACATATAGGAAGCAAACAAAAATGAGAGCGGTTCAGAAAAGTGAGTGATAATTTGCAGATAATTCTGTTGTAAAACTTTTTTTCCGAAAATAAGCATAATGTGAACAAGTCACAGTGAGAGGTAGTAGAGGAGGTGGGTCAGGGGCATGGCAAACCTGAAACGAAAAGACGATTGTTACAAACTGACTCATTTAATGTATTTTTGTGATCCCGAACGTTATGGTTTTAATAGTAATAATTTCTGTATACGCTGCGGGCTCTTTAACCAGCGCATCGGTGGGGCTGCTGGGAGTCAGATCCCTGCTGATCTGATATTGATGACCTGTCCAGAGGATAGGTCATCAATATAATAAAAAGCGGACAACCCCTTTAAGTGGAACCCGTGGTAGGGCTCATGCACACAAACGTATTTTGTTTCTGTGTCCGTTCCGTTTTGTTTTTTTTTTTGGTTTTTTGCACATTTATTTCAATGGGTCTGCAAAACAACAAAAACGAAGTTACTCTGTGTGCATTCCGTTTCCGTATTTCCGTTCCGCAAAAAAACAGAACATGTCCTATTATTGTCCGCATTACGGATAAGGATAGCCAGCTGTTCTATTAGGGGCCAGCTGTTCCGTTCCGCATACAGAGTCGTGTGCATGAGGCCTTATCCTGCATTTTAAGGCATTTATTTGCCCTGGTAAGACCTCATTGGCGTGTCTGTTAATTGGGCGCCCAGTGGTTAAATTGCCTGAATTACTGGTTTTGAAGCGACACATGACTTGGTTAACAAGCAGTCGTTTCATATGAATTATACTTCCGCAGGTTGTGTGCGCAGAGGTTGTCATGTATCCCATGTTGCTGTGAAACAAACGTAATTAAAAACGGAGTGTGAACGAGTCACAAGGGACGGGAAGCTGCGTGGCTATATGGAGACATTGTAGCCGGTCAAGTGACAAATCGCCGCTAATAGGAATGTCTTCTGGGTATTCTCCTCTGTATCTGCTGCTTGTCTTGGCCAATTCCCAAGTATCCAGTCCACCTAGAATTTTCATTTACTACTTCTTTTCTTTTCCCCTCGCCATCCTCTGCGGTGTGCCAGTCTGCATGGTTGCCTTATAGTTACGACCCCCCCCATCCCCAGATATGGCTGTAACTGCCCCAGGACGTGTCAGGTCATGATGGTGGCACCTGGATCACAGTCTTTGTTATGCCAGGGATGCCCAACCTGCTGCCCTCCAGCTGTTGCAAAACTCCAACTCCCAGTATGCCTGGACATCCTATAGCTAATAGGGCATGCTGGTAGTTTTGCAACTGCTGGAGGGCCGCAGGTTGGACATCCCTGATTTATGCCAATCTGCTCATGCATTGATCTGTTGCTTCTCAGCAGAAACGTGTGCACCAGGAGCAGGCTTTTACTTAATTATTTGGAGACCCCCTAAAGCAGGAATGCAGTGACGGGTGGGGCGAGACGGACGGCAGCCAAACCACCCCCAAAGACATAGGTAATGCTCCCTTTAGCAAACAACTTTCCCTGTGATTAAGGCCTCATGCACACGAGAGTATGTACTTTGCGGTCCGCAAAAAAAAAGATCCAAAAAAAAATACGGATGACGTCCGTGTGCATTCAGTATTTTGCAGAACTGAACAGCTGGCTCCTAATAGAACAGTCCTGTCCTTATCCGTAATGCCGACAATAATAGGAGATGTTCTATTGTTTTACGGAACCGACATACAGAAATGAAATGCACACGGAGTAACTTCTGTTTTTTTTGCGGACCCATTGAAATGAATGGTTCTGTATGCGGTCTGCAAAAAAAAACAAAAATGGAGTGGATACGGAAAGAGTGTGTGTGAGGCCTAACTTCCTTTCCCAAACCAAATCGGGTCCAGAAGGGATCCATTCATGGTGATCACAAGGAAAGTTTGTTGCAGATGGGTCTCCTGTATTTGAACTGCCAGAAGAGATAGAAAATACGTAGAGCGCAGCTTAATTCCTTCTGCCAGAGTACATAAAATAAAGACGTGTAAAACCCCCTTGAACTCCATAAAAAATGCAGAAAATACAATGGTGGCATTGCTTTTGTTTCTTCCACTCCCCTTAAAATAGAAGTGTTAACGTATTAAAGCACGTATTTGGTATCGCCATGATCGTACTGACCCATAGAAGGAAGGTAAAACGTTATTTGTGCCATATAGTGAACAGCGCAAAATGTAAATCTTAGTCATTACTGCCATAGTTTTTTTTTTTTTGTTTGTTTTTTTTCCCTTCATACGTAACTTGTATGTATCTCCTCCCATTAAAAAAAAAAAACTGCAGCTCAGAATGTTGTATGTCAAAAAATGAAGAAAAACTGTGATGCCAGAGGCAAATGTAGGTCTGGTCCCGAAGAGGTTAAAGAGAAACGAACGTGAACAAGGTCTTATTGTTGGACTTCTAAAGCAGTGTTCCCCAACCAGTGTGCCTCCAGCTGTTGCAAAACTACAACTCCCAGCATGCCTGTACAGGAAAAGGCTGTCTGGGCATGCTGGGAGTTGTAGTTTTGCAACAGCTGGAGGCACACTGGTTGGGAAACACTGTTCTAAAGTCCAGTTGGATCCTAGAGCGGTCAGAAAGTAATGCTTACACAGCGAGACATCTGCTCGTCCTCTAAGTAATCCCGCTTATGCTAAAAGGAAGATTTGGGACCCATCACTTCTGGTTACATGTTACGCCCCTTACGCTCACATTTTCTTTCCTGGTATATCCGTCTGTGTAAAGTCCAGTAACTCATTGATCCAAGACAGGACTGCATGATAGCCTTTATTACACAATAACTAAATGTTTGCAATTGAGCTTTCCTTCAGAAGGAAGAACACAACCAAACCAGAGACCTCCATCTGTAGACGGCTGGTTCAGGGTTGGGTCAGTACAGAGCAGAGGGCTGCTTGGCTAGAGGAGGGGTATTGGTTCTCTTTGAGAAGATCCAGCGGTTCCTCATCTCATCCAGGCAATCAGTACTATGCTGTGTACTGACCCAGGGCAAGAACCCCAAGGAGAAGTCCTAGGCTCGGTTGGATGGGGTAGCTTTCTTTCTTTTGGAGGCCCTTGTCCCATGGAGCATCGCCTGTCGGTCTCTCTACACCAGTTGGGGAACACTAGCGTAGAAGCTCGCACGCAATGCTCCATGGGACAAGGGCATCCAACTCCAGTCCTCAGGGCCCACCTACCAGTCCTTATTTCAGAATATCCCACAGAATGGTGGTAAATCCTGATGCATTGAAACTAATTATATCACCTGCTGGATACTAAGGAAATCCTGAAATCCTGACCGTTGGGTGGGTCCTGAGGACTGGAGGTGAGGAGCACTGCTCTACAGCACTGGATCTCTTCAGTGATGGCCTCTACTGCCCGGAGAACAAGACCAGACCCAAAAGATTGAGTAGACAACAAATTGGGAGACCGTATGATAGAAAATGCGGTCTTAATTTTAGGGCTCTTCCTCGTGGTATGTTGTATGCTCTTCCATTTGATAATCCAGCATGCCAGATGAGAGGAATGTTCACAAAAACCTGAGTGGATTAAAGTCTGTGCACTCAGTGTCCTCACCACCTCTTCTTCTAATTCTCCTCTTTTCCCTCTACAGGTCTATTATTTGCCGGCGCTTTTTTTGTATAGTTGGGACGCTGTACTTGTACCGATGTATAACTATGTATGTTACTACGCTGCCAGTTCCTGGAATGCATTTTAATTGTTCTCCAAAGGTAAGTGTTATCTTCCCAATAAATCTCCGCTCGTGTGCTTTGTAGGACGCACAAATGTGTGCTTTGGCAGAAAAGGTTACTTTACCCGCACATTGGTGTCTGGCGTTCAAAATGGAAATTAAACTGCGTGCGGCTTTAACTATTTGACGACCAGAGGGCCCTCAAGTGTTTTAAAAGAAGGTCAGAGCGATAGATTATCACGTGGCTCATCTGTACGATTGAGAGGGGGAATGACGTGAGCAAATGTATTCAATTGTGTTTGATATTTCACCGCGTCAGCAGTAACAGGATGTATTACAGGGGTGTACCCGTCCTGTACAGTGGTAGGTGACAAATGTTTGGTCGGTGGGGGGTCCAACTGCTGATCATGACACAGAGGGTCCCGTGTCCCGTGACTGGATGGAGTGGTGGTTGACCATGTGCAGTGCTGCTCCGTTCAATCTCTATGGCAGGGGTCATAAATCTCCCGCACGCCAGGTGTTGTGAAACTACATCTCCCATCATGCGCACTTGCCTGGATGTTCTCTGAACGCCCACAGAAGTGAAAGGAGCATGCTGGGAGTTGTAGTTTCGCAACAGCTGGAGAGCCGCAGGTTGGCGATCCATGCTCTATGGGATTGTCAAGGGTAGCCGAGCACTGTATTTGCCGAGCGCTTTGGCAGTCTCCCGGAGATAAAATAGAGCGGCGGTGCACATGCTCCATTCAGATATCACCTGTCCACAGAGTAGATAAGAAGCATAACTAGCAACCTTTGTACAACCCCTTTAAATAATTGAAGGATAACTCGTCTCCCCATCTTTAAAAGTAGATTGTATTCACTTGAGCTTGCTGCCTAACTCCTCTTCCACCAGCTTACTCCACTCTCCATATCCACATCACATGCGCCGTCAGCAGATCATGTATATGGCACCAGGGGAAGTAGCAGTTGGCCGACTGCCGTCTAATGTGTGAGGCCAGCCTTATGTCAGGTATACACGGCCCAAGGAGCAGCCGACAGTCCCTTCCCGACAACAAGCAGCGATCACCTCCACAGTGTGAGGATGATGGATCGCTATTGTGCTCGCTCGTCCTCATGCAGCTGCATTGTTTCTGGGCCGCAGATCACTGTTTAGAGCGCACAATCTGCTGCCCAGAAACGATAATTTACTTGCCTGCATGAATGACTTTCACCCGATGAACAGTCATTTCGCCCATTCATCAGGTGATCGGCTGCACCTTCAGGTGGGCAGATTATGGTAAACGGAGTTCGGAGGACGTTTGTCCCCGATTATGTGCCTGACAATCGGGCTGTGTACACCTGCCATTAATGTGCTGAGAAGGACAGTTGAAGTTCTATTCATTGAGGTTGGCTGTATTCACACACAGTTTTGGGGTATTTGGTGTTTTTAATGGTGTATTTATTATTATTTTTTTCCAAAGTGCAGCATGCTTTCCAGAAATAAGACATGTTACAAATAAAAATGCCACAGAAAACACCTGTAAAACATAAAATATATTACACTGAAAAGAAAAATATTGTGTGTGTGACAAGTGTCCTTGGTTAGATTCCAGTGGATATACAGGGTTCGGCCACGTTGGCACCTACGGCAAGAGAATCTGACTGCCGTAAATGCTTACATTTTTCTGTCTGGCCAAAAGCCGGCATTTATGCTGGAATGCGGCTGGATTCCTTCCGGATCCCCGTAGTGATCTGTAGAATCTGGCAATGTCTGGTCCGGTGAATTCGCCGGCACACGGTTGCCTGACGAAAACGTTTGCTGTGAACATGGCCTTAGACTGCCCCACCAGTGTGACATGGTTATGGCATTCGTTCTCTTTAAGAATCCAGTAGAGCCACATTCACACGACCGTGAATGTGTCCGCATCCGCTCCCCAATTCTGCGGAACGGGTGCGGGCCCATTCACTCTCTATGGGGCCGAACGAGGTGCGGAGAGCACACTATGTGCTCTCCGCTTCCGCATTTGCAGAGAGCGGACCCGAACTTCCGGTCCGCAGCTCCGCAAAAGATAGAACTTGTCTTATTCTTGTCCGCAGCTTGCAGACAAGAATAGGCATTTCTATAGGGGGTGCGGCTGGGTGTATTGTGGATCCGCAATTTGTGAATCCGTAATACACTACGGTCGTGTGAATGTAGCCTTAAAGGACCCCCCTTCTGGAAATGCCATTGATGCATCACTGCCAACAGAGTTCCCAGTACAATTGATGTGAATTTGTAACTGTAGCTGTTCCTCGTGCTATACAGAAGAGTGTGGACCTCCATCTTCTGCGGCCTAGATTATTATCAACATCTTGTATCATAGCAAAGCCATTTATCTTCTGGACCAACAGCTGACCATCGAGAAGACGACCAAATCATATCTGAAGGGTTGACTTGTGCAGCCGCTCTTGACATGTAAAAGATTTGGAGACGTTTATCCTCCTAGTAAATATGAGTGCGAAACAGTAAATTAAAGATTACGTAATCGGCCTTGCTCGCCATCACGTGCAGCTGGAGGGCATCGGTTGGATTGCATCCTCTAGAAAGCTAGGCCTTATTTCCATTCTCAAGCCATTACTTCTGTTCCTTAATTACACAAACCAGCGTACAGTGTGTGGTTTTAGCCCGACATTATGCAGCAAAGACAGCAGACTTCTTAAATTGAAGGATTAGCGTACACAGCGTTGGCATAATCCTGCGGTGGAGTTCATTCGGGGGTGATGACGAGTCTATGAGACTATGTTTTGTATGCAGATGAGTTCAGCCTATCATTCCCGGATCTGTATGCGAATAATTGTCACCTCTTCCATAGCCGGATCTTCATCCTAATTGCTGGGATCGGCTGACGTGTGTGAGGATGGGAAATGTAAGGCTCCTTTCACACGGGCGTTGCGGGTGCACTCCGTCAAACAGTGCGGTTGCGTTGCGGGAATCGCCGCGATTTTTCCCTGTGAGTGCAAAGCGCTGTCATGCGTTTTGCACGCGCGGGAGAAAAATCGGCACTTTTGGTACCCAGACCCGAACCTGCACTTCTTCACAGAAGTGCATGTTTGGGTCCGAAATTGTCCCGCTGGTATTATTTCACATTATAACATAGTTATAATGTAAAATAATACCCTTAGCCATCTTCCTAATGTTTAAACAGGTGCAGAATGGGTTAAAAATAATAACCTAATATTAACTTACCTGTTCCATTTGATCGCAAAGCCCGGCCTCCTCTCTGTTAGCTTGCTAGTAGGAAAAGGACCTGTGATGATGTCACAGCATCACATGGCCCAATCACCTGCTCCATCACTATGGTGATGGAGCAGGTGATTGGGCCATGTGACCATGTGACATCATCACAGGTCCTTTCCTACTAGCAAGCTAACGGAGAGAGGCCGGGCTTGCGATCAAATGGACAGGTAAGTTATATTAGGTTATTATTTCAACCCATTCTGCACCTGTTTAAACGATAGGAAGATGGCCAAGAGTATTATTTACATTATAACTATGTTATAATGTGAAATAATACAGAACGATTACACATCCCGATGGTTGCATAGCAACCATGCGGGAACATCGCAAAGCATCCGCGCTTGCTGCGGATGCTGGCGATTTTTCCCGCAGCCCCATTCATTTCTATGGGGCCTGCGTTCCGTTAAAAACGCAGAAGATGGAGCATGCTGCGATTTTCACGCATCGCAAAAGTGATGCGTGAAAATCAACTGTCATGTGCACAGCCCCATAGAAGTGAATGGGTCCGGATTCAGTGCGGGTGCAATGCGTTCACATCACGCATTGCACCCGCGCGGAAAACTCGCCCGTGTGAAAGGGGCCTAATAGAGAGCTGATCTGGGAGTATGTGTCGGGACAGTCTGACAGTATCCGTGGTCCCCTCGGTTTGCTCATCTGGAAGACTTGTCCCAGCTGCAGGTGTACAGGGTGATTTTGCTGTACAGAGGGCATCCCTCAGTGTTACTATTGAGCATAGAACAGCGGTGACCCTGGATCAATAATCCATCTCACAGGCTGCTAATTGATCAGCAAAGTCCTTTTACTCAGCAATTGCAGCAGAACCGCTCCTACATTGTACTTCCCAGCAAACTATTAACACAAGCCGGGATAATCCAATTATGTACTTAGATCATCAATCTGGGCGTTACGTGATGTACGTCAACATTCCCACTAATGTCCTAACAGCAAATTATCATTGTTAAAGGGGTAATCCCATCTTGGACATTGGGGGCATATTGCTAGGCTAGCCCTCCATTCATTCCTATGGGAGTATTGAAAATAGCCGAGTGCTGGCCCGGCTATTTCCATCAGCCCCATAGAAGTGAATGGAGCTGTGGCCGCCGTGCACTTCCCATTCATTTCAATGGGACTTCCGAAAATGGCCAAGTGTGGCGCTCGGCTATTTTCAGAGATCTCATAGAAATGAATGAAGATCGGTGCGCCGACTTTGCCGGCTCCGGGACCCGCACCTGTCAGACATTGATGGTTTATCCTAGCGATATGCCGCCAATGTTCGAGATGGGAATACCCCTTTAAGCTCATGTTTCATTCTTTTACTTGAAGGAGGTTTACAGTCCCTTCTGTACTGTTGCCTTCATGAGAGCTTAAAGCAGATTGGTGGGAAGGAAGTGTTCCTTCCAGCCGGCTGCTCGTTCAGTGGGGGTGAAGCCATGTATTTACATGCAGCGATCACCATCCACAGTATAAGGACGACTGGTCGCTATTGCAATCGCTCATCCCTATACAGCCGCATTGCCCAGAGACGGTGACTTGGGTGCCTGCATGAACGTTTAGGTGCCCGCCTGGGGTTTCTAAGCTCATGGCCTGCAGTGGATAGGGTTAATAAGCCCTTGTTTGACCGACAGCTATTAAATGTGTGTGGGCGCCTTTAAGGTGTTCATACACATTAGATAGAGGTGGGTTGACGGTTGAACAAACAGTGGTATGGTTTCCCGGGCATGGCCATACACCCTTTAGTCTATATCGGCTGTTACAGTTGTTCACGCGCCCGTGATGGACAAAGGATCTTTGAATGAAAGATCTTTCTTCCGACTATTGGAGAAAGATAATGAGTATGGCAGACTTCTTTTCAAATATGGTGGCTCAGTGGTTAGCAAATCTGACCTAGGACAACATCTGCGTGGAGTTTATGTTCCCCATGTTTGCGTGGGTTTCCCCTGGGTACTCCGGTTTCCTCCCACACTCCATAGACATGCTGATGGGGACCTTAGATGTGAGCCCCATTGGGGACAGTGTGACCATAACATCTGTAAAGTGCTGCGGAATATAGTAGCGCTATATAAGTGAGTATAATAAATGATAGTCAATCATCAGTCGACTAAAAAGACCGTTGGTTGTTAAATTTCACATGATGAACACCCATTTTGGTTGAAATCATCCATTTTGATCAACTTTAGGCTGATGTGTATGGCCACGTTCCTCTCGCTCCCGCGGTGCTGTGTGTTTGCTTACTTCGGGCTCCCGTGTTTGCTTTATTTAGGCCCTGGTCTCCTTTTTCTTTGTTGATGGTGGAAGGCTTGTATTATTTATTCCAGGTCGTTTGCTTTTTCAGATAAATGGTCTACCACTGAAATAACTTTTTTTTGTCTGTGTCTGATCCAAAATAAATGTTTTTAGCCCTGTATTAATGCCCCTGGTGGAGCAGGAAGGAAGCGAGCTGTACAATGGTGTTTTGTAAGGCTCCACTTCTCGTTTCACCCTCCCTCTGAGCGTGTATTCTCCATGTGTCAGTCTTTCTACAAATCTGTACGTAGACTGGCGTTCCGTAATAGGCAGCGTCCCAAATGTCTACACTAACCCGAACCCTGGAGGTAATCCTATATACTGGTACGGTCAGTATGTGCGTGTTATGTATGAGGCGGCACTACAGGATTGTTCTTATAGCGGTTTTCTTGTCCTGGCAGCGAGCATACGTATCTGCGACACATTGTGTATTATGGTTCTCTTCCCCAAAATATCCACAGCCTCCTTATATTGCACCCGCCGTGCCACAGCCCTTAGGATATGGATTTTCAACTGATTAGAGTTCAGATTACTGTCATTTTGCAGGGCTGATCCACGCTCTTTCCATGCGGCAGTGGTGAAGATACTGTGGGTTTTATAATCGGCGTGCAGATTTTATCCGGAGCGTGTGAATGGGTTATCATATACCTTATTCCCTGCCGTTCTGGCAGGATTTGGGAGAAGAAAAAAGACAAACATATTAATTACATGGATTCCTTTTCCATAAAGGAGTATTCCTATCATGTGATGCGGCTTTGTTGTTCTGCATCATAATCCCCTTACCCTATACATGTTATTACTGTGATGGCCTCCTCCTCTCAGTACAGCTCATTCCTTCTTTTCATTGTTTTTTTAAAGGGGTTACTGCAGCGTTGGCAGCGCTTGCGCAGTGTTAGCGCTTCTGGATCGCGGAGCTGTGTATATATATATATATATATATATATATATATATGCACATGCAGCAGCTACCATCCCTGCCACCTCTCTGCACCACTGTAGAAATGAACAGAACAGCTCCTGGGCACGCGCAGAAGCACAGGTGCTGTTGAATACAGTGACTGAGACCGAGCAGGGCTTTGGTAGTGCGCATGCGCAGTACTGCTGTCTGTACTTGTAAATGTACAGATCAGTGTTCAGGTCCTGCTTTGCCGACACAGCTAAAAGAAACACCATCTACTATCTACAGACAAGCGGGGCGATGATGTCATCAGAGCGCCTCTTGTCTGTATGGTAGATACAGGAAGTGGGGACCTGTGACTGTGGAAGGTTAGTGAAGAGCGCAGATGGGTTAACCCCTCTGAGGCTGGAATAATACATTCAGTTTCTCTGCCCTTGGTTTGTTGGCAGCATATTGCCCTGCGTAAACAAGAATGTACTGCCGACAATAATGAAACTGCATTAACATTGACATTGAAGAGGCCCTGACTTGTCTGCTCTAGTAATTGCTTGCCCCCCATGTAGTAATTCTGGAGCATCTATTCTTACGATTCTGTGTTGTGGATTCCTTTTATTATTCCTCTTAGAAGTTATGAATAAATTGCTAGCAGTTTGCAATGAAGGTCTAGATGGGTGTTAACAGTTGGGAGGGGGGGGGTGTCCCTGCATAATCTGACATTATCCAATAAGTGCTGTCAGTGTCAGACTGTGCAGGGACACACCGCAAACTGGTATCACCTATCCGGGGGTTCTGTTATATTTCCCTACCCGTGAAATTTCCCTACCCTCATCACTTCCTGTTGTGACGCAGCCGCACCGGACATGACGTTCCCAGGTTTGGAAGGAGGTGTGTCTTGCCGCGCAGGCGCACACGGCTGGTTAGGGAAATTTCACACCAGAGTTGTTGAGAACGGGCCACGTAATGAGCTTGCGCCTTACCTCTCAGCTGGACACCAGCCGACACTGCGCATGCACAAAAATTACGTGCCAGTGTGCATGCGCCGAGGTTAGGGAAAAATGACGGGCCAGTGCGCACGTGCAGCTAACTACTCCCTGACCGTGAGCCTTTGCTTGAGCTAGTCTTGTATGCGCTGGTTCTGGCCCGTAATTTTTCCCTGCCCTCTGCGCATGCGCCGTGTCGGCTGGTGTCCTGTTGAGAGGTAAGGCGCAAGCGCATTAGGTGGCCTGTTCTCAACAACTCTGGTGTGAAATTTCCCTACCCCGTCGTGTGCGCCTGCGCGGCAAGACACACCTCCTTCCAAACCCGGGAATGTCATGTCCGGTGCGGCTGCGTCACAACAGGAAGTGACGAGGGTAGGGAAATATAACGGAACAGCGGCCCTTCATAGCAAACTGCTAGTAATTCATTCATAACTTCTAGCAGGAATAATAAAGGAATGGCACATCATAGAGCCATACAAACGGCTGAATTATTACATGGACAGACAGGTAGGGGAGGGGACAGCTCCTCCTTAATGATCGTTCAGTGGCAGTGGGTGCTTCATGTAAGTGAAGGTGAGCGAGCTCTGATCGACATGCCCTTGAAGGATCGATCTGCCCATGGGAAAGGAGTCATCATCCCCACCAGAAAAGTGTCTGGGTGGGGGGAACAGACATATTTTGTGTCCCAGTCAGTGTATTGCTTTCCTATATCCTCAGACAAGCCTGTAATATTAAATAGTTCAGTCTATATATAAAGCCTAGGTCAGTAGGAATGGGAATCCAATCGCCTCTGCCCTTTGGTCCTGCAAATGTTTGTCCGACTCCCAGTTTGTCCGACTTGCAGTTAATAAAGTTCTCTGCGAGCTCCTAATATCCTGCTAATTTCAGTAGAACAGAAAGGCTCCCGTCTCGGCGGCTGAGTAACCTGAATGCAATAGACTGGCATACAAACAATGAAGATGAAGCGAGCAGAGGAAATTTATTGGCGAGAGATGAAACCGTGACTCAGAGGTGAGCCGGCGATTGCTTTGTGCTGTTACACAGTTTCCAAGGTGACGCTGGTAGAAGAAAGTCCCCTCTAACCTGTGTATAGTAGCGGTATGTCGGTGTATTCCCTAGAGCAGGTTTTTAATGTTTGCTGGACCCGTATTGGCAAGAGAATTAGCATTACCAATGTCTTAAAGGGGTTGTCTCACTTCAGCAAGTGGCGTTTATCATGTAGAGAAAGTGAATACAAGGCTCTTACTAATGTACTGTGATTGTCCATATTGCCTCCTTTGCTGGCTGGATAAATTTTTAATCACGTTATACACTGCTCGTTTCCAGGGGTTACGGGACCGTAGCTGCTGCGCATGCGTGCCTATGTGCACTCCCAGTCCCGGCCATCAGACTGGCCATCTCTTTTTCCTATAGTGTAGAAACACGACCACCGCTGCTGGATTGCAGGGTGGTCTGTAACCATGGAAACGAGCAGTGTATAATGTGATTGAAAAGTGAATCCAGCCAGCAAAGGAAGCAATATGGACAACCACAGTACATTAGTAAGTGCCTTGGATTAACTTTGCTTGACGCCATTTGCTGAAGCGAGACAATCCCTTTAAGGCTACATTTACATCTGCGTTGCGCTGTCCGGTTTTGAGATCCGGCACAGGGTCTCAGAACCACAGCACAACGCTTCAGTTTTTGTCCCTATTCATTGTCAATGGGGACAAAACTGAACAAGCCAGAACGGAGTGCTCCATGCGGGACACAAAATGCTGCAAGCGGCGTGGGAAACTGAAAAAGCCGGATCCGGCACCAAAAACCATGTAAGCCAATTATGCCAGATCCGGATCCGTTCTGAACGGATGCAGCCAGTTGTATTATTATAACGGAAGCGTTTTGCTGGATCTCTGTGCCCGTCAGAGTACAGCCGTGCGACCTCTGTGCCACTGCAGCTGCCATATACGAGACGCCAGCAAGGTGGAGGTGGAGTACTGGTTTGGGCTGGTATCATCAAAGATGAGCTGTGAGGCCTTTTCGGGTTGAGGATGGAGTCAAGCTCAACTCCCAGTCCTACTGCCAGTTTCTGGAAGACACCTTCTTCAAGCAGTGGTACAGGAAGAAGTCTGCATCCTTCAAGAAAAACATGATTTTCATGCAGGACAATGCTCCATCACACGCGTCCAAGTACTCCACAGCGTGGCTGGCAAGAAAGGGTATAAAGAAGAAAATCTAATGACATGGCCTCCTTGTTCACCTGATCTGAACCCCATTGAGAACCTGTGGTCCATCATCAAATGTGAGATTTACAAGGAGGAAAACAGTACACCTCTCTGAACAGTGTCTGGGAGGCTGTGGTTGCTGCTGCACGCAATGCTGATGGTGAACAGATCAAAACACTGACAGAATCCATGGATGGCAGGCTTTTCAGTGTCCTTGCAAAGAAAGGTGGCTATATTGGCGCAGACACTGCACCTTTCACTCTACACAGTGTGCCACTTGCTGCATTTACGTGCCATTTCTTACTCCTATTACCCGCTTGTGTAATTCTTCCAGAAGTTGTTTGGGATCTGTCCCTACTGAAAGGGGCGCCACTGGCCCTGATGGTGTGAATGGAGTCAGAACCCTGGTCCCATACATGCTGCCAAGGCTTTGGGGAGTTTACTATAAGCGTAAGCTTCGTTTTGCAGAATTGTCTGGCGCTGCTATTTGAGTACCTTACAGCAACGCCATATGATCACCGTATTGCGGTATTATATGGGTACTATGTGGTGTATTCAAGTGGGAAGGGGCATCAGTAGAAGGTACTGCACAAGGCACCAGGGAAAAACACTGATCAGTTTATATGATACTTAGGCTTCTACAGGAAAAGCAGATGGCAACCAAACATCACCAAAAAACTGAAAGTAGTAGTAGTAGTTCCACTGATCGCATACAATAGCATTGTTTTTTTTTTTTTTAACCCACCGATTCAAACGATCTTTTGTTATATATTATTTAATATATTTTTTTTTCCTTAAACACAATGGAACCTGACCGGCCTCCCACTCATACCCATTGTCCAAAAATTCAACCAATCACAGGTCCCTTGCCGTTTCCATGTAAAAAAAATAGTAAAACTGGATCAGTTTTAGGCTACATGCACACGAACGTATTGTGTTTTACGTTTAGTTTTACGGTCCTATTCATTTCAATGGGTCCACAAAAAATACTGACAGCACACCGTGTACTACCCGCATCAGTATGTCCGTTCCGTAGTCCCGCAAAAAAAAAAAATAGAACATGTCCTATACTTGTCTGTTTTGCGGACAAGGATAGACATTATTAGGGTCCATTCACACGTCCGTAATTTTGGTCCGCATCCATTCTGCAATTTCAGGACCCATTCACTTTCAATCGGGCTGGAACGGATGCAGATCCGCATTTGTCTCCTGGATGCTGCTGCATACCGCTGTTTAGGGATACCTCATCCGCGTTTTGGGATCCGTTTGTCAGGATCCGCAATTCTGTTCCTGAAAAATATCAAAACATGTCCTATTCTAGTTCGCAATGCCGACAAGAAAAGCATTTTCTATTATAGTGCTGGCAATGTGCAGTCCGCAAATTGCGGATCGCATCATTGCCGATGTCCGCTCTTTACGTATCCGCAATTTGTGGATCAGCAAAACACTTACAGACGTGTGAATGGACCATTATCTGGTGTCCGTACAAAAAAAGCGGATGCCATACAGAACGTCATAGTTTTTTTGTTATTGCTTTACAGTCCGCAATAAAAGTCATGTGCATATAGCCTTAAACAAATTTGTAACATCATGCAAACTTTGCATCTTTATATTTTTATCAGATTCAGTTTCTCCAGAAACATAAAAATGACTATTCCATGCCTAAGACAAAACGGATCCGTTTTGGACTTTGTTATTTTTCTTTAAAGCTAATGCAAACGGATCCGTTCTGAACGGATACAGACGTTTGCATTAGAGGTGCGGATCCGTCTGTACAAATAAACAGACGGATCCGCACCAACGCTAGTGTGAAAGTACCCTTACAGTGCATGTGATTACAGCACAGCCGGGCCATGTGGACTGTCCCCAGGAGGGAGGCATCGCATTAGGAGCAGCTGTTACATCTCCAGGGACCCGGCATCCTTTATTCCACTGTCAGCAGTGCCATACCAGTGTAGCACTGCTTGCAGCTGATGTGCTCTGCACTGTAGGTTATTTTTACCCTGGCATTCATGGGTGGCACTATTACTTCCTTTTTGGCACTTAGCAGAAAAAAACCATTTGTGGTACAGTCGTCACCACAATGTGGGTGACTAACATTCAACTTCTCTGCGACCTCCTGGAAACGAAGCTGACTAACATGTAGCTGCTCCTGCCATTTGAGGAAACCAATCACCGCAGCAGGTCATGGCGATGCCACTAGCGTACTGATGTTAACCTGGGCGGCATGGCCGGTTTCCTGCACCCAGCATTGCAGCTCATTCCGCACCAGTCTGTAGTCAAGAAGACGACTTCTGCTGTTGATTAGTACGACCTTTCAATCCAATTAATGTAATTAGTATTGAGTCTTAATTGCTGTGGCATTGATTGGAATGTAAAGGTTTCCACTGTGTGATATTAATGAGCTCAATCTTATTTTTTTTTATTTCATTTATTTATTTATCTTTATAATATACTTGTCATAAGTGTGAACCCTTCTCTTCATACGCATCCTCGAGAGTACATCTCGTTTCAGTTGACTTTTCAGAATAGACTGACGCATATATACATGAGGAGTAGCAATATAGCAATTTGCCCTTCTGTAGCCTTCATCTCTTGTCATGTTTCCCTGGGCTAGTCTGTGGAGACTAGCTACTCTGATGTCTCCTATACACAGCATATACATAGGAGATCCTATTCTCCTATCAAGTATAATCACTTCTGTTCCAGCCCTACTGATCAGGGGTTCATTGCCCTGTGCTATACAAATAGGAACTTATCCGTTTAATGGAAAGCCTGTATTACACTTGCTTATTTTTCAGCAGATGATCGCTAGCGAGCAATCATCTTGCAGCGTAATACTGCCGCTAATTGCCCGATGAATGAGCAAATGCTTGAATCTTTTGACGTGTTAAAAAAATTATCGTTTTCAGGCGGCCGATCGTGGTGACTAATCACGATCTGCCGCTGGCAAACAGCTAGACAGCATGGGGACAAGTGATGGCATAGCGATCGCTCCTCCCCATGCTGCGGAGGAGATCGCGGTATGTAATAGCAGTGGTCTCCACCGCTAGCGAGCAGGCGATTCCCGGGAGGGAACGCTTCTCTCCCATCAATCGCCTGCCACATCAGGCTGTGTAATACAGTCTTAGGGCTCATTCAGACCGCCATATGAATAAGTCTGCATCCGTTCCCCAATTTTGCGGAATGGGTGCGGATCCATTCATTTCAATGGGCCCGCAAAAGATACGGACAGCACACCGTGCACCGTCCGCATCGTTCCGCTGCTCTGCAGAAAAGATAGAGCTTGTACAATTCTTGTCTGCAATCACGGGCAGGAATAGGCATTTTCTATTATGGTTGCGGCCTGAAAATTGTGGAACACACACAGCTGGTATCCGTGTTTTGCGGATCCACAAAGCAGTACAGCCATCTGAATTGGGAGATATGACGGACAAGATCCGGATCCCCCAACACACAGCAGATCATAATATCCCTGGGACACTTACATGTTCTACATCCAATGTTGTGTACCTGATTCTCTGGGCTAAATGTCCTATGTGGGAGAAACGGCACCAAAACCTAAAGCAAGGATGAGGTCTCATTGCCACACAAAGTGCAAAAGGTACATTTTCCTGTGGTGAGGCATTTTTGTAGCCATGGACACAATGAAGAACATACAGTATAAGAGCTCATTCACACTTGCGCTTTTGCTTTCAGTCCTAGAGTTCCGTCCTCGGGGCTCTAGGTCGGAAAGATACTGATCAGGATTATCCTAATGCATTCCTGAATGGGAGAAATCCGTTCAGGATGCATCAGGATGTCTTCTGTTCAGTATGTGACCGTTTTTTGGACGTTGACAAAACCGTAGCATGCTGCGGATTTGTCTCCGTCCAAAAATCCGGAAGACATGCCGTAACGCCGAATCCGGAATTAATGCCCATTGAAGTGCATTAATCCGCATCCGGCATTAAGCTAAACGTCGTTTCGGCGCATCGCTGGACCCAACGTTTAGCTTTTGTGAATGGTTACCATGGAACCTGGACGCTAAAGTCCCGGCTGCCATGGTAAAATGTAGTGGGGAGGCAGGGGAGCAGATACTTACCGTCTGTGCGGCTCCCGAGTCCCGTGGTGCTCCACAATGACGTCAGAGCACCCCATGAGCATGGATCACAGGATCCATGCGCGTGGGGCGCTCTGACGTCATTGTGGAGCACCCTGGGACTCGGGTGCCGCACGGACTGTAAGTGTCTGCTCCCCCGCTCCCCACTACTTACTATGGCAACCAGGACTTTAGTAGCGTCCTGGCTGCCATAGTAACACTGAAAGCATTTTGAAGACTGATCAGTCTTCAAATGCTTTGAGTCGTCTTGCGCTGTGACGGATCCGGCGGGCATTTCCAGCGACGGAAGTGCACGACGGATCCACACAACACAAGTGTGAAAGAGGCCTAAAATATATCTGAATGGATGCGTTTGTGTAGCTCCATGACGGATCCGCACCAAACGCGAGTGTGAAAGTAGCCTCATCAGTAAGCTAAGAACTTTCTTCAAGCTCTTTTTTTTTTTCCTCTGTTTTTCAAATGTCCATTAATTACACCGTGTCTCTGGTCTTTTGTACATATATTGGTGTTTCTCTGCACGCTTATACAGTATTATGCCTGATGAAGAGACCCATGTTGTCTCGAAACCTTTTATATAACATCATTGATTCTACTTTTGTTAGCTATTAAAAAGTGTCATATCTGCAAGTCGAGAAAGAACATGTATGGCGCTGGAGCTATTGGCAAACATGGCGTCCGCTGGCATGTGCAGCGGGGGTTATGGCTGACGGGACTCCGCTGTTTCAAGCAGCAGGGACCCCCGGCTAATTATGCGACCGGCAATAATTTAAAGCCTTTAGATGCCGCGATCAAGTGAGATCAGGGCATCTAAAGGGTGAAAAACCTTCTTAATTGATATTAATACACTCAGCCTTGCTGGAGAGGCTCAGGGTATTAAAACTGTAATTCTTATTTTGGCCACTAGGTTGCAGGCCAACATAAGAAATTAGCAATTCTCAGTAATAAATGGATTTTAAAAATCCACGATTGTTCAGAATTATAAAAAATTGTGATTCTGTACGCTCAGATACGAGCTTTAAAATCAGAACAAAAGTAAAAATGAAACGTAAAAAATATATAAAAATGAAAAAATAGAAGTTTAGCCCCTTCCCGACATATGACTTGATAGTACGTCATGGCGGCAAATGACTTGCCGCATTTTGACTTACTATTACGTCATGGTGATCGGGGCTGATGCTGGCGGATTAACCCCTTCTATGCCTCGAAGGTGCATGCAGCAGGGAGGGAGCCCATCGGGTCCCCGCGCTGCTGTGCCTTGCACGGCATTGGGACCTGCCTTCTACAGGGACAGAGATCCAGCCTCAGGCTGCGTCTTCTAGGCAACCTGTTGGTGTATTACACTGAGTAATACACTAACAGGCAATGCATTACAATACAGATGTATTGTAAAGCATTGCAGAGGGGATCAGACCCTCAAAAGTTGAAGTTCCAGAGTGGGACAGAAATAAAGTAAAAAATAAGTGTTTTTAATTTAAAAAAAAAAATGGTTTCAAGTGGAAAAGAAATAAAAACACCCCTTTCCCCCGATGTTATAATAAAAAAAATTGTAAAAACACACATTCTGTATCACCGCGTCCATAACAACCAGCTCTATAAATATCACATGTTCCACCCGGTCCGATAAAAACTATATTAAAAAAAAGTGTCTGACATTTTTGTCACCTTACATTACGAAAAGTGCAACATTAAGTGATCAAAAATGTCCCACAAAATGCTACCAATAAAATGGTCCCCTCTTCCCTGCAAACGGAACGCTGTGGGAACAAAACCTGTAAAATGGTGGAGGAATTATTTAGTTTTTTTTGTTTTGTTTTTGTTTTTTCCACCCCACTACATTGTATGCCATAATAAATTAAAGGGGTTCTGCAGTTTGTTACCACTGATGATCTATCCTCAGGATAGATCATCAGCATGTGATCGGCCGGGGTCCGAAACCCGGGACCCCCGCCGATCAGCTGCGCCGCGGCCTTCTCACTGTTTACTGCTGCTAGCGCCCCGCCCAGCGACGTCACGACTTGTATCAGTGAATGGAGCTTAGCCCCGCGGCCTTCTCAAACAGCTGATCAGCTGGGGTCCCGGGTGTCGGACCCCGGCCGATCACATGCTGATGATCTGTCCTGAGGATAGATCATCAGTGGTAACAAACTGCAGAACCCCTTTAACCACTTCAGCCCCCCTAGCTTAAACACCCTTAATGACCAGGCCACTTTTTACAATTCCGCACTACACTACTTTCACCGTTTATTGCTCCGTCATACAACTTACCACCCAAATGAATTTTACCTCCTTTTCTTCTCACTAATATAGCTTTCATTTGGTGGTATTTCATTGCTGCTGACATTTTTACTTTTTTTGCTATTAATCAAAATTACCGAAATTTTTGCAAAAAAAAGACATTTTTCACTTTCTGTTGTAAAATTTTTCAAAAAAAACTACATTTCTATATAAATTTTTCTCTAAATTTATTGTTCTACATGTCTTTGATAAAAAAATCCAATAAGTGTATATTTATTGGTTTGAGTAAAAGTTATAGCGTTTACAAACTATGGTGCAAAAAGTGAATTTCGGCATTTTGAAGCAGCTCTGACTTTCTGAGCGCCTGTCATGTTTCTTCAGGTGCTAGAATGCCAGGAAAGTATAAATACCCCCAAATGACACCATTTTAGAAAGAAGACACCCCAAAGTATTCGCGGAGAGGCTTGGTGAGTTCATGTATCATTTTCATTTTTCTCAAGTTAGCGGAATATGACACTTTCTGAGAAAAAAAAAAAGTTTCAATTTCTGATAACTTCTGGCAAAAAAATCTCAGACGGACTCACTATGCCCCTCAGTGAATACCTTGGGGTGTCTACTTTCCGAAATGGAGTCATTTGTGGGGTGTGTTTACTGTTCTGGCATTTTGGGCGGGGCTAAATTGTGAGCCGCCATGTAAAACCTAAAGGTACTCGTTGGAATTTGGGCCCCTTTGCGCACCCAGGCTGCAAAAAAGCGGCACTTATGTGCAGGGCTGTGGAGTCGGAGTCGAGGAGTCGGAGGCAATTTTGGGTACCTGGAGTCGGCAAAAAATGGACCGACTCCGACTCCTACTAGATTTAAATTGGAATAAAAAAAAATTGGAATAAAAAAAAAGCAAGTTTAAATGTCCCAATTCAGATAGTTATAATTAATTACTTCTCTACTGTTAGAATAAAGGCCAATGCACGCAGTGCGTCACGTTACCGCTAAACACAGACGTTAAGTGACCGTGAAGAAGCTTTTCATATGCTTTACTATGCAGTTAAAGGGACACTGACAGGCTGATATATCTGCTGGTATTCATCAGAGGATTAGGAATACAACTAGACGACTGTTACCCCCAGTTGAGGTTTACTTGTGTTTAAAAACGTTTTAATCAATATGCAAATTCGCTACCTTTGTGCCCAAGGGGGCAGGCGCACATGTAGAGTACTGGCAGCACTAGACAGGACTAGGTAGCGAGGAGGAAGAGAGAAAGCTGGCACAGCCTCAGCATAGCCAGACGAGGCTGCTGCCAGCACTCTACACGTGCGCCTGCGCAGGAATTCAGCGCTCGGCTAGCCTGAAAAAAAGGCCAGTGCAGTGAATAATAACGAGGGGAACAGCGCTGGGAAGCTGTACTGGGCGCGGCTGGGCACAAAGCCGCAGGAGACGCTGCCCCATTGGGCACAAAGATAGTGAATTTGCATACAGATTAAAATGTTTTTTAAACACAAGTACAGCTTAACTGGGGGTAACATTAGTATAGTTTTATTCCTAATTCTCTGATGAATACCAGTAGTATATATATCTTTAGCTGGAAAATCAGCCTGTCAGTGTCCCTTTAAGGAGCGGCAATACTTACACTTTCCATTGTCTTGTGGTCTGCTGTTACAGGGACCCCATGGTTATCCTCGCCTCTCACTGATAACTGATTAAGGACTGGAGACACTTGTATAAGTGAAGGGAATGGATAGTCAATAGTTCAAGACTGAAGCTGTAAACCATTTGAAAAACTGCTATCATTCAGCTAAGGCTATAAAACATGTAAACTCAGATTGTTAGCTTAAATTTTAAACATGACTATGGGATTCTACTAGGAAAATCATGTTTTAAAATAAATGCCCCTTCCCTGCCCCTTCCTGGATCCTCCCACTGCTCTATCTTCAGCAGAAGATCAGCACACAAAGGAGAAGGCAGCAGCTTCTGCTCAACTACCTCTCTGTGCTAGAGGAGATTAGAAGAACTTGGTGGAACAGCTTCGTATTTGCATATTAAATACAGAGGAGTCGAGTCGAGTCGGAGTCGGAAGTTTCAAAATCTGAGGAGTCGGAGTCGGACAATTTATCTACCGACTCCACTGCTTATGTGGTATCGCCGTACTCAGGAGAAGTAGGGCAATGTGTTTTGGGGTGTATTTTTACATATACCCATGTTGGGTGAGAGAAATATCTCTGTAAATTGTCAACTTTGTATAAATTTTTTTAAAAGTTGTCGTTTACAGAGATATTTTTCACACAAAGTATGGGTATATATAAAAATACACCCCAAAACACATTGCCCTACTTCTCCTGAGTACGGCGATACCACATGTGTGCCACTTTTTTGCAGCCTGGGTGCTCAAAGGGCCCTAAAACCAAAGAGTACCTTTAGGATTTCACAGGGCATTTTTACGCATTTGGATTCCAGACTTCTTCTCACCCTTTAGGGGCCTCTAAATGCCAGGACAGTATAAATACCCACATGTGACCCATTTTGAAAGAAGACACCCCAAGGTATTCTGTGAGGGGTATGGTGAGTTCATGTAAAATTTTATTTTTGTCACAAGTTAGTGGAATATGAGACTTTGTATTATTATATTTTTGTTTGTTTTTTTACAATTTCCGCTGACTTGTGCCAAAAATAAAAATTCTGTGGACTCACCATACCCCTCACGGAATACCTTGGGGTGTCTTCTTTCCAAAATGGGGTCACATGTGGGGTATTTATACTCACCTGGCATTTTAGGGGCCCTAAAGTGTGAGAATCCAAATGCATAAAAATGGCTCAGAAATCCTAAAGGTACTCATTGGTTTAGGGCCCCTTTGCATCTTGGCTGCAAAAAGTGTCACTCATGGTATCGCCGTACTCAGGAGAAGTAGGGCAATGTGTTTGGGGTGTATTTTACATATACCCATGCTGCGTGTGAGAAATATCGCTGTAAACGACAACTTTTTCATTTTTTATTCAAAGTTGTCAATATACAGAGATATTTCTCTCACCCAGCATGGGTATATGTAAAAATACACTCCAAAACACATCGCCCTACTTCTCCTGAGTACGGCGATACACATGTGTGACACTTTTTGCAGGCAAGATGCGCAAAGAGCCCAAATTCCAATGAGTACCTTTTAGGAGGGCATTTTTACGCATTTTTCTTCTCACGCTTTAGGGCCCTTAAATGCCAGGGCAGTAAATACCTCACGTGTGACCCCATTTTTGAAAGAAGACACCCCAGTATTCCATGAGGGCATGGCGAGTTCATAGAATATTTTTTTTTGGCACAAGTTAGTGGAAATTGATTTTTTATTGTTTTTCTCACAAAGTCTCCCTTTCCGCTAACTTTTGACAAAAGTTTAATTTTTCATGAACTCATTATGCCCTCAGCGAATACCTTGGGGTGTCTTCTTTCCAAAATGGGGTCACATGTGGGTATTTATACTGCCCTGGCATTTTAGGGTCCTAAAGCGTGAGAAGAAAATGCGTAAAAATGCTCTCCTAAAAGGTACTCGTTGAATTTGAGCCTCTGCATCTTGCTGCAAAAGTGACACACATGTGGTATCGCGTACTCAGGAGAGTAGGATGTGTTTGGGGTGTATTTACATATACCCATGCTGGTGAGAGAAATATCTCTGTATATTGACAACTTTGAATAAAAAATTAAAAAGTTGTCGCTTACAGCGATATTTCTCACACCCAGTATGGGTATATGTAAAAATACACCCCAAAACACATTGCCCTACTTCTCCTGAGTACGGCGATACCACATGAGTGACACTTTTTGCAGCCAAGATGCAAAGGGCCCTAAAACCAATGAGTACCTTTAGGATTTCACAGGCCATGTTTACGCATTTGGATTCTCACGCTTTAGGACTCCTAAAATGCCAGGGCAGTATAAATACCCACATGTGACCCCATTTTGGAAAGAAGACACCCTAAGGTATTCTGTGAGCGGTATGGCGAGTTCACAGAAAAAAAATTTGGCACAAGTTAGCGGAAATTGTTTTTTTTTTTTTTTTTTTTTTACAGTCTCATATTCCACTAACTTGTGACAAAAATAAAATTTTCCATGAACTCGCCATACCCCTCACGGAATACCTTGGGGTGTCTTCTTTCTAAAATGGGGTCACATGTGGGGTTTTGTACTGCCCTGGCATTTGAGGGTCTCCGCAATCATTACACGTATGGCCAGCATTAGGAGTTTCTGCGATTCTCCTTATATTGAGCATACGGGTAATGAGATTTTTTTCCGTTCAGCCTCTGCGCTGAAAAAAAAAAAATGAACGGCACAGATTTTTCATTCGCATCGATCAATGTGGATGAAAAATCTCTGCCAAAATCAGTGACTGCGGTGCGGTGGGCTGGGCGCTAGCTACCTAACAAGTAGCTAACTAACTGGCGGTGATAAGGGACCCTTATGCCCCATTCACACGTCCGCAATTCTGTTTGCGGAACGGAATTGCGGACCCATTCATTTCTATGGGGACAGACTTTGTCCCGCTCGGATCCGGAATTACGGATCCGCGCTCCGGGTCTGCACTTCCGTTCCGCAAAAATATAGAACATGTCCTATTCTTGTCCGCAATTGCGGACAAGAAAAAGCATTTTCTATATAGTTCTGGCAATATGCGGATCTGCAAAATGCGGAAAGCACATTGCCGGTGTCCGTGTTTTGAGGATTCGCGGATCGGATCCGTGATCCACGGATCCGTGAATCCACGGATCCGCAAAACACATATGGACGTCTGAATGGAGCCTTACAAGGGGTGTGATCAATGACAGGGGGTGATCAGGGGTCTAGATGGGGTGATCAAGGGGTAATAGGTGAGGGGGGTGGGGGGTTAGTGTAGTGTTTGGTGCAACTTTACTGTGTATACCTGGTCCTCTGGTGGTCGATCCCAGAAAATGGGACCACCAGAGGACCAGGTAGCAGCTATATCAGACGCTGTTCATAAAACAGCGTCTGATATAGCTGCTTGATGCGATTTATATCGCATCTACAGCCTGCCAGCGATTGATCATCGCTGGCAGGCTGTAGTCCAACTCTCGAGACGCGCTTCACTGTGAACGCGCGCGCGTTCACAGGAACTCTCGCGTCTCGCGAGATGACGCCCCGGCGCGTCCAAACAGAAGATCCCGGCCGCCCGCAGGATGCAATCCTGCGTACGGCGGTCGGGGACTGGTTAATAAATGGTGGTATTGGAAAGTACAACTTGTCCCGCAAAAAATAAGCCTTTATACAGCTATGTGAACAGAGATCTAAAAAAGTTATGGCTCAAGGAAGATAGCGAAGAAAAATAAAAACTAAAAAACCTCTGGTATCCTACAGGTTAATGTGTAGGTGCCGTTCAGGAAATATTACAGATTTGTTGTCCCATAACATATAGCTAGATCAGTGCTGTCATATACTTCTTCTTTATGGTAAGACAGATGATTGATTGTAGAAGTAAAGTCTCTTGCGTAACAGATCCTCTTTCAGTATCTAAACCAGGGATGGGCAAACTCTGCCCTCCAGCTGTTGCGAAACTACAACTCCCAGCATGCAAAGACTGCTTACAGCTATCAGCCTACAGCAGGGCATGGTGGGAATTGTAGTTTTACAACAGCTGGAGGGCAGAGTTTGCCTATCCCTGATCTAAACCGTGCTTTAAAGGGGTTCTCTAGGAATTAGGAAAATGAAAATGCTTAAATATTACTTTATTATAAATATATTCCAAAATGCCTTTCGTTAGTTATAATGGCTCGTTTTGTCTAGGGAACAACGTCAGGAGAAATAAAATGGCTGCCGTCCTATTAGTACACAGAAAACCTGTCCTAATCACATAGGAGGACATGCTACCTCAGAGCAGTGAGCCAAAGAGCTGCCTCATCTTCTTCTATGATCCTGAATACAGTTTAATATGATCTTCACCTAAATCTCTGTAGAAATGGAGTTCATGAGGAGGCATGAAATACAGAAAGGATAGTGGGGGTGATGTGGATAATGTGCAGCAGCACTTGTATGCATTCTCCATTACCACAGTCTGTCCTCCCCGACTTCTCTGTACTTCATGTCTCCTCATCCCACAGAGATTCAGTTAAAGCTCTTTATTCAGGATGATGATCCCTGACAAGTAGAGCAGAGGAGGAGGAGGATGAGGCAGCTCTTTACCTCAGTGCTCGGAAGTAACTTGTCCACCTGTGTGATTAGGACAGTCTTTGTGTGTACTAACAGGACGGTGGCCATTTTGTTTCTCCTAATGATTGCTCCCTAAACAAAATGAGCCATTATAAGTAATGAAAGGTATATGGGAATATATTTACAATAAACTCATATTTAAGTATTTTCATTTTCTAAATTCCCAGAGAACCCATTTAAAAGGCAACTGTCATATTTTTTATTTTTATTTGCTAGTTTATTAGAGCTAGGCATGCATACCCGAGTTAGTCTGTCAATGATTGTCAAAAGATCTGTAATTACCTTATAACACAGGGGTGTGGAAATAAAAAAATAAAATAAAATTACTTGTCGAAGGACTAAAGCAGGGACTCAATCTACTTGTCCTGAACTTATACTGTATGGGGGCGGGGGCCACAAGGAGACGTTATACTGTATGGGGGCGGGGGCCACAAGGAGATGTTATACTGTATGGTGCGGGGGCCACAAGGAGACGTTATACTGTATGGGTGCGGGGACCACAAGGAGATGTTATACTGTATGGTGCGGGGGCCACAAAGAGACGTTATACTGTATGGGCGGAGCCACAAGGAGACGTTATACTGTATGGGGGCGGGGGCCACAAGGAGATGTTATACTGTATGGTGCGGGGACCACAAGGAGACGTTATACTGTATGAGGGCAGCCACGCCATACTGGGGCAGTGAATCCCTTTGTGGTACATGCCATACTGGGGCAGTGAATCCCTTTAATGTATATGCCATACTGGGGCAGTGAATCCCTTTAATGTATATGCCATAATGGGGCAGTGAATCCCTTTAATGTACATGCCATAATGGGGCAGTTACCCCCCAGGCCCCCATACATGGCGGGTGAGTGGCTGGAACCTGGCAGCGCAAAGAGTTAGGCAGGACTTCAGCGCCAGGGAGAAGGAGCAGTGCTGAAGCCTGACATGAGAGCATAGCTGACAGCTCACCCAGAGGAGTCGCCACACACCCAGCAGGTACAGCACCCACTACCTGCTGGATAGGTATCGGGGCACGGGCTGCCACAATGTGAGGAGACAGGCGCTCCCACTACTGCTTCAGCCGCTGACTCGCGCTTCTGCTGGGAGCTGACGTCCCTCCTGCGGCTCACTCCTCTGATCCCGACTTCCGGCCTGCACGTGAGCGCTGATCACAGTAAGGCAAGCAGTCCGAACGTGCTGCCGGTCTGTGTATGAGAGGAAAACCCGCCGCCACCCTAGCCCTGCTACTTGCCCGCTTGAAGGGTTAAACTACCTGCCCGGCGCCTGAAACTGCATGTCCCGGGGTTGAGCGACAGGAATTACACACCCCTGTAACAGCTTTCATTAATGTCCTCTGTCCCTTTCCACTGCTCCCTTAAAAGACAGTTGCTAGGGCTGGTCTGTCTCCGGCTAAGAAGACAGTAAGACGGAGGGGCGGTCCTTCACACTGTATGTCTGCATTAGGCTTCAGTGAGGAGGCGTGTCTCTCAGTAATCCAATCTGATTGGCTGGCAGGGAGCTGCTGGCTACAGCAAGTGTGTATGGGAAGTGAGGGAAAGCAGTTTTGGCCTCAGAGAACTGGCAGAGGAGCCATCTTGAGAACGTCCTCCATATTGTAAATGTTTAAACAGCTGTAACTAAGGGAAAAACTCAAGGAAAACAGTGTTATGTGAAGAAACTAAAGATTGCTTTATGCATAATGCTGCTGCAGCAGTAACAAGTATACTAAAATAGATTTTTTGATGAAAACATGACAGTTTACCCTTTAAGTAATAAAAATTATGTTTGTCTTTATAATGCATGAGTTTATTTACTGCTTGCTGGTTTCTTAGGTTAGGTTAGCTCATTTCTACAAGATAATGATTTTCTTTTATTGTTTGGATGACCATAAATCCCATATAATGAAAGGCTATAGGTCATGTTAGTGGAATCTAGTTCTCTGGTCTTGAACATCTGCATTTTAGTCATTTGTGAACTTTGTTGCCAACTGCTGGCAGTTTTAAGCTAACTCCCCCGGCTTCCACTTAAACATTTATGCTTAAGGTCCCCATACACATTCAATAGCTGTTCAACCGGTTGGCCGACCGCTATAGCTCCGTTCCAGCTTCCCTATAAGCATACACCTTCGACTTGGCCGATCGTGTCCGTGTATTCTTATGGGGAGAGCAGAGAGAGTTGATGCCAGACACTACTGGTGGCGGCCTATCTCCTGGGAGAACCAGGATTGGGAGAAAATACATCTTTGACCCCCACCTTCTATCCCCCGACATAATCTGTCGGTGGTGAGTCGGGAGCTCGTCATACACCTTAGAGGGCCGGTGGGTTTGGCCAGCCAAAGACTAATTTGTATTTGGGCCTTTAGATCAGCCGAGCATGCATCTACCTGTTAAAAAACCAACAATTTCTATCCTCCGTTCTTCTGACAGCATGGCTTACCCTTCTGTACACATTAGATTGTTGTGCAGCCATCGGACTATTATCTATTGTACGTATCCATATAAAAGTAACCACTACTCCTCAGTAGGGATGAGCAACTCCATTTGTATGAATCGATAACTTGAACGAGTTCTTCGTGTGCGAGGGGCTGTCCAGCTGCTGAAGAAGCTCCCCCACCGCCTTATTTACAGGGCTAGACATCTTGTCCGGACCACCTGTGCCACTGCTCAGATTACTGGCTCTACAGCCAATACTGGAGCAGCGACTGTGCATGCGCTGCTACACTTCTGGGTAGCGATGCATTAACAGTTTAATGATCTGAAAGAGAAAATCCAGTCTTCATAAATTTGGCACAGGAAGCGCTCGTTTACACCAGTCCAAAATAAAATGATGTTTTTTGTGACCTTCTTTACATGTTTTGTAAAGGGAACCTGTTTCATCCTACTCATCCTGAACTAGTGACTGCTTGTTGCTGCCGTTTAAACAAGGCCAGTACTACACCAACAGATTATCTGACCAATATCTGTCCAATCGGACCACTAGCTCAGTGTTTCCCAACCAGTGTGCCTCCAGCTGTTGCAAAACTACAACTCCCAGCATGCCCGGACAGCCTTTTGCTGTGCGGGCATGCTGGGAGTTGTAGTTTTGCAACAGCTGGAGGCACACTAATAGAGGAAGAAAGGTCCAGCTTCCCATCGATCATTAAAAAACTTTATTCACATATTGCGGTACAAATAAAAGTAAAACAGCGGGCAGAAACGTCTACTGGTTTCGGATCCAAATATAGCGATCCTTCCTCATGAGGCACACTGGTTGGGAAACACTGTACTAGCTGGTGTATATAACAAAAGATCTGGGTGTGTCCCTGGCCATCTGACTAATGGTCAGAAAATCTGTCAGTATGTCTACATACACTGGTATCACAGACCTCACCCAGAGGAAGGAAAGAAACAAAGGACCAAACAGCCCAGCTTTAGTTTTAGATGTACAGATGTGTCCACCTTTACCTTTCCCTTTAATTTTGTTAAAGCTAAACCCGGACATATCCCCATCTTCACCCCTCCGGCCCCCCTGATATGAGCGCGGGGCAAGGGCTGTTTTGTGTACATTGGCACACCGTTTCACAGGCTAGGGCAGTGCTAAAGCCCTTCCATTAGTTGTCCGTAGCAGCCAATCAGAGCTTGGCTTTCATTTTTTCAGAAGCCTGTAGGAACTAAAAGCTGAGCTCTGATTAGTTGCTCTGGGCAACTAAGACATTTGATTTGAAGATATTGGAGGTGGGCTACTTCTTCTTGGGCCACCCTGTAGTATTGATTTGGTTTCATGACCAACTGGAATCCTTTACAACCTGTGACCTGTAGCATTGACTTCTAGATAAGATAAGATGCCTTTATAGTCCCCGTACAATACAATGAAATGTTGTCTGGAGAGGTCCTAGATGTCATGGACAGAGGAACAAAGAACTGACCTTTAAACTAAAGCATTGCACTAGAAAGCGTTACTGTTCACTCTTGACAGAGTATCAAAAAATCCAAGTTTGCTTCCCCCTACCCGGACCCACAGCTGGTCAGTCCTGCACATCTTGTGATATGTTGAGCTTAGGTAACAAATGCCTGACTTAAAATTGGGCCACCAGGACTGTTTGTCTGGATTATCATGGATTCCGACTATGCATATGGCGATATTAATGAATCGTCCTCAGAAAATGTGCCTGTGCAGCACAGATTGGGTCTTCCCTGTGTGTCCTCCAGCCGCTGTGTACCGTGATGGTGGATGAGGTGGGGCGAATGATGTGTACTCAGAGTAGATCATAGTTTGTACAAATGGCGGCTTTTATTCTTCTATTCTAAAACCTAATAAAATAGACCAAACTACTGTTCACCCGACCACTCGAGGGGTCATGGATGCAGAAGTATGACGACTCCTGACTTGAAGTCTACTTTTAATTCACAATATTCTTTTTTTATTTCCTCTATAAATCAAATAATGGTAAAAATAACCAAAACCTTTTCCTTTTTTTGTTTCTTTTCAGCTTTTTGGCGACTGGGAGGCTCAGCTGAGGAGGATTGCAAAGATGATTGCAGGAGGTGGACTTTCAATCACAGGAGCTCACAACATGTGTGGGGACTATTTGTACAGTGGCCACACGGTCATGTTAACACTGACATACATGTTCATAAAAGAGTGTAAGTGATCTTCTGTATCTGTGCCCACTGTAGCGGTACATCTTGCCGGGTTAATGTGTCCATATCTCCTTCGCTCCTTCATATAACTGCCAGAGTTCACCGGATGCGGCCTAGCTGGATGCTGCCATTCACTGCCGTAGCCCATTGACTGTAATGGGATCCGTCCACTTTCCAGCACGAGTATCCGTTTTCAGCCTGACAAAAACTGATGCATGCAGTGGTCTTTGTCTGGCAGCATCCCATTATAGTCAATAGGGTCTGGCGGTGAACAGCAGTATCCTGCTAGGCCAAATCCACTAAACTCCGGCAGACTGTTCTCTGCTGGATCGGAGATGGAGATGTGACCCTACCCTTATCTGAATGTTTTATCTGAATGGAGCCCGGACCTTATTGGCGCTGTTTTTGTTTCAATAGATTCTCCTCGGCGTCTCTGGTGGTATCACTGGATTTGCTGGTTCCTCAGCGTTGTTGGGGTCTTCTGTATTCTTTTAGCACATGACCACTACACTGTAGATGTCATCGTCGCTTATTACATCACATCCAGGTGTTTCTGGTGGTATCATACTATGGCCAACCAGCAAGTGAGTATACCCTTTGTCATAAACCTTCCACATTGAACATGGTGTCTGCGCTGCAGGAGGAGCTGAGTAGATTGATATATAGTTTATGGGAAAGGATTTGGTATAACTTGTTCTTTATACACTTCTATCTGGGCTGTGAAGTCCAGGAGGCGGTCCTATCAGTGATTGACAGCTAGCTGTGTCTACACAGTCATAGAGGGAAGGCTGTCAATCACAGATAGGACCTCCTCCTGGACTTCAAAGCCAAGAGTGAGCACCTATATAAATGTATAAGGCTCATGCCTCCGTTCCGCACCTTCCACATTGCAGACTCGTTCAAGTGAATGGGTCCATATCTATGATGCAGTGCACAAACAGCAGGTGCCCCATATATTGCGGACCCGCTGTTTGCAGGCCGCAATACTGGCACCGGCCAACAACCGTCGTGTGCATGAGCCCTAAAGTAAAAGTTTGTTTCCCATAAAATGATATATCGATCTGCTCAGCTCCTCCTGCTCTGTACATGCTGCTGCCAGATTACACTGCATTTTCATGGTGATGGGTTCCCTTTAAGTCATTGCCCTGAATAAAATTTGTTTATATCCCAAGACGCAACCAAAATGTTCAAAAAACAAATTGAAAGCAAGTTTCCTGAGTGATATGTGAATGCTTTGAATAGATGCTTTCAGTACTCATTGATTCTTATCATTGATTTGTACAAAAAGTGCTTAATTGTGTTTTCCCTCCTAAGGAATGTGGTTCATCCTGTCTGGTCGGACTGTTTTGACAGGGTTTTAGGAGGGGGTGGGCAGGAGTTTCTCTAAACTATTTTTTGGTGTCTTTGTGTTATGGTAGATTTCTTATGCGATATACAAGACATTAGTGTAAATATATGTAAGGCTGGACACGTTACAGGACTCCTTGGTGCACGGTTCTCTAACTTCACTAAAAAGGCTTTCCAGCCATACAAGGAGATTGTAATAAGTGATGACACCACGTCGGAATTTGTGCCAGTCCTGTAAACTTCAGGAGCAAGGTGGCCATGAAGGGTCTACCTAGGCCACTAGAGGGCATTGCATCCCTTCCATATGATGTTTGGAGGAGACATGCTCGGTATCTAGGCTCATGCCACTCTCTTGGATTCTGTGCAGGAGGTAGAAACTGTTTCTTGATGTCTCATGGAGGAGAGGAGGTGATGGATCTCCTTATGGAGATCCAGCTGCTCTAGGAAAGACATTTTCCTGAGGGGCACTGCTCTTAAGTCTCCCTACACCAGCTTGAATCTGTGCAAGGAGAACGATTCCCCTTGATGGTGGTCACAGAAAATGTGAAAAGGTCAACTGATCTTCTTACTGGCCTTACAAGATTTTCTTGTGGCACAGGCATACATAAATACTTAAATAAGGCATACATTAAATACTTATTAGGCTGTTGTAGGGTATGCTAATGAACAGTGCAAGTCATGGCTGGTGGAAAACGCTAAGGGCAGCCATACACATTCAATAGCCTTCAGCCAACAGTTCTCTCCCGACTGCCTCCCGGCTCCCCCATGCACATACATGTTTGGCTTGGCCGAATGTGTGTGCGTTCAATGGGGAGAGCAGAGAAAGCCACTGCCAGATACCTCTGATGGCGGCTTGTCCTGCCAGGAAAACAAAAGGATCGGGTCAAAATATTCACTTCTCCCAATCCTTCTCTCCCCTGACATCTGTCTGGAGCTCGGCCAGATGGACCCACCATTCTCAGCAGATTCAGCTGACTGTACCCTAATGTGTACCGGTGCCTTTAGGGGGAAATCATGAACACGTTTTATACATGTAACTTGTCTTTTGGCAGCCTGTGGGGTAAAAACTCAAATCTACCCCATCTGAGGCCTTCCCACATTTTTCACCAAAAGTGGCAAGTGCGTCTGAAAATTCAAAATTGTTTTGTGCAAAATGCAGCTTGTGCAAACATTTTACTCTCTTGTATGCTGGAAAACTGTCGGACACCCTTCACTATAATACCGCCCCGCCCCATAGTTTTGCTTTAGGAAGTTGTTGACTGTCTCAGAAAAAGAGACAAACTGGTATAAATTTCAAAACGGAAGAGGCATTCCAGTTTTATCTGTCATAATAGAAGTCTATGGGAACCATAACGGATCGATCTGGTTCCCGTTATGCAAGGTGGAAAACAAAGTCCTGTTGGCAGCCCTTTTTTTTTTTTTTTCTGTTCTGCATAACGGAAACTAGACTGATCCGTTATGATTCCCATAGACGGAAAGCAAAACGGAATCGATAACGGTGATGTGAACAAGCCCTTAGTATGCCATTATTCTAGAGCTTCTCTTTTATATGCTTTTTTTTATTCCCTTGCAGGTGCTAAAGGAGGCGTCCCCGTCAAACCTCCTCTCACGGGTCTGGTGGTACAGGCCTTTCCAGTACTTTGAAAGGAATGTTCACGGTGTTGTACCTCGTTCCTATCAGTTGCCTAACCTATGGTCATGGCTACCTACCAGGCAGGCGACCTACAGCAGACTGATAAATGAAGCATAGCATCAACTGCAAAAGGCAGACGGTGTACTGTGCGCCCCCAGAAGTGCTAAGAACTCTTGGACAATGCCATAAACGCAAACGCCTACCATCCCTCTTTATGTTAACTTACCTTGACCCCCTTCATTTACCTGGTCAGCACTGTGATAACTCTCCAAAGGACCCACGTCGGAAGCAAACAAGAATTCAACTCCTCATGGACTGGACACGTGGGAACAACATTACCCATAGCCATGCTTGTTTGTATATGAAGAAACCACATAAACCTGTACGATTTTATACCCTGCGTGTGTCTCTTTCCAGTCATGTCTGGGAATAAAGCATTATTTTCTTGGGAAAACATAATTTCATACCACTTACCCTAAATACTGGGCTCCAAGCCATTTTCTAACCAGTGTCTCTATGAAGGCTTTGAAGTATAATGCTGCGGTCCCGCAGAATAAATGAGCTATGCTTCAGCAGTTTCTTTTCCTTTAACTTTTTTTTAAAATATTTTTAACATTTTACTTTAGTTAGTCTATTCATCAAACCGTTTTTCTCATTATAAATCTCACCGTATCCAACGCGTTCATCACTTCACCACTCGTCGTTCTTTTACTTTTTGACTTATTTATTATCTTTCTTTTTGTGGGACTGCAGCTTTGCGTTCTCCAATCTTTCTACCTGTCGCAGCAATGCTCTGTTTAATTAAAAGATAATGGGGAAAAAAAAGACACTGAGCGGTTTAGTAAATATGGTTTTGTAAAAATCTTTAGCGGCGGTGTTGTAGACTGAATTTTCTAAGTATTTCCTACTTTTATTTTTCAAAAATGATGTTGATAAAGCAAACATTTAAAGATTTTTACATATCAGAGAAGATCTAATTGGAAGAGAGATTTGTAAATGTTTCTAGTGCCTTCCTTGTCTTGATTGTATGGTCAGTAGGGCAGTCTTAAAGAAATGTAATTTTAAAGAAAGTATTCTATGTCACGTCTGAAAGAAATTCTATAGATCTATATGGAGATGTTATTACATATCTTGTGTGATCACACTCGCAGAACACACTTTATTGCATATTCTACTGTTTGATCTATTCAGAGCGAAAACTTTTTCATGTTGTAAACTTTCATTTTCATTCTTTCCAGTTTTTTTTTTTATCCCAAACTGCTTTTTTTAACCAAAACTATTTGTGAAAAGCAGTTACTATGAAAACTTACTGTTTTTTTTGTTTTTTTTAATGTTCAAGTCCATTACAAGCGTACTACAAACTAAATCTGGATTTGGGTGGCGTTCATTAAAGGCTATTTTATGATTGAATTTTATTCATTTTGGGCTAAAAATTATTTTTTCAGTTTGTTTCTCAAAAAAGAAAATGCTCATCCAGTTCTGAGGTACAAGATTTTAAAAAATAAGTCTACAAGCTGTGACTGTTTTCTTGGAATCCCGTCATCTGACAGCTCATGTGTAGCTCTTATTCCTGATCACCTGACCTCATAAATAGTTTTGAAAGCTATATTCTTATCAAGCTTGATAAGAATTGATCTACAAAGAGTGTTTGAGGTTAGGAAATCAGGTATAAGAGCTACACATGAGCAGTCATGATTCAAAGCAAACAGTCACAGCTTGCAAACAGACCTTTTATTTTTATTTTTTTAAACCCTTGTATCATAGAAATGGCTGAAATTTTTAAGAGAGACAAATTGAAGATTTTTATTTTAGCCAGAAATGAGTATATTGCAATCATATAAAAAACATCCCCCCTAAAGCTGTACATGGCCTTTAAGATTAAAGGATAATTTCAAGGAAAACTATATCATTCCCCCCTATATAATTCTCATAAATCTTGGTCAGACACTATAGCTGTGATGGCTAACCTCCGGCACACCAGTGGTAAAACTACAACTCCCAAGATGCACACTTGCTTGGCTGTTCTCAGAACTCCACAGAAATGAATCGAGCATGCTGGGAGTTGTAGCTTTACCACAGCTGCAGTGCCGGAGGATAGCCATCGCTGCACTATAGTGTTTGATTTTTAAGGCTGCCTTTGCGGAGACTTTGTATGTCCCCATGGCAGCACTTTCTGTCCTTGTGCACTGGCAACTCCATGTTACCTTAGGGGCATTCAGACTGTAATTGGTTCCAAATCTTAATTTTTATATTTTTAGCAAAAATTAATTACAGGATGGGAGATGTTGCCATGTGTATACAGGCAAAGAAGTTAAAACATTTAAACCTCTTTCAAAGGGTTGTCCAGGATTAAAATTAGAAGTGTGCGGTTTCTTTTTTTTCTTTTTTTTTTTCAAAAAATGGCGCCACCCTTCTCAAAGACTGTATCTAGTTTTGCACCTCAGCTCTGTTTATGTGATTTGTAAAGAGATGCAATACTAGATGCAGTCCACAGATAAGAGTAGAACTGCTTCAAGAAAAAAGATTCCTGTTTCCTAATCCTAGAAAATCCCTTTAAGAGGGCATTTCCGTAAATTTTTCTTTGAGTTTTCCATTTAACCACACAGAATTCTGGATTGTTCCTACTTATCATTTAACCTTTCAGCTGGATGCAGTAGGGGACATGCTTTACTTGGTCTTCTTGAGGTTGTCCTCTCATAGAGTAATATAATGGATGGCTGTCGGTGGATCCTGTTCTGACTGTCCTAGACCTCAGGTGCCCCCCCTCACATAGCACAGAACCTATTATTGTATATTATTTGCTGTTAATGAACTCCATCCATCAGTACATTTTCACTCGGGGGTGGAGTCGTCCATTGTCCTGCTTAGATTTTGATACTCCCGGATAGTCAGGTTTTCTATGTTTTATTTGTGCAGGAAATATGTGCGCCGGTGTTTTTTCGCTCAAATCATATTTAAAAGAATAAAAGTATTTGATTATATGATTGCCAATGTACAGGATATAATAGTTTTTTAAGAATGAAGAAATCGATCTATAATTGATATATATTCAAATATATATCTATTCTGTATTTTCTGTAAAACAGAGTTTTCTTCTGTGTTTTTTTTTTTTTTTGGTGTATTCACAGGTTGATATTTGTACTGTAAAAGAAAAAACTCGATGATTTGAAAATAAAAAGGTTATAAAAAACTTAAAAGCAAATCGAAAACACTTGAATTGTGTTGTGCTTGTATTCATAGCCTTACCATTAATGCTGGGCAGTATGGATTGGAAATGTCTTTGTCTATTTATGATGTCTTCTATTTCTGACTTAATATAAAAAAAACACTTTCTAAAAATGTTGTCCAGATTGGGCTGAGTTCACACTTCCGTTATTTTCCATCAGTTATTGTGAGCCAAAACCAGTGGTGAAGCCTGCTCAGAAATAAGGTATAAGGCCTCATGCACACGGCCGTGGCCATATTGCGGGTCTTCAATACACAGGCACTGGCCGTGTGCACCCCGCATCACGGATGCAGAACCATTCACTTGATTGGGTCAGCAATCCGGAAGGTCAGTGCGGAATGAAGGTACGGAAGCACCACGGAGTGCGTCCTTGGTGTTTCTGCCCATGCATCTTCACTGCAAAAAAAAAGTAGTGCATGCACTATTTTTTTGCACTGTGGATCGCGGACCCCATTTTAGTGAATGCGTCTGCAAGCGGCGGCCCTATGGTCGGTGCATTGCGGACCGAGGTTTGCGGCCTGCACAGGCCCCTACACGTTTGTGTGCATGAGGGCTAACGGAAAAATCTGTAGCTGTTCTGTGTTGGTTCACAATAACTGAGGGTAAAAACTGATCAAATAACTGAAGTCTGAACTCGGCCTTATTTGCTCCGATATAATTTTTGACCTTCCCATGCTTACCTGTTTTCACCATTATTTTGTCCCGTCGTTGTTTCCAGAACTGTTAATTAAAGTATATTTATATTTAAGTCATGACTGTCTTGATTGTAATTTGTCCATCCCTGCTATAGTAACATTTCAATCAATGAGAAGTGCTCCAGAACAGTTTAGTAATGTAGTAGACGGCCAAGAGTTGAAAAGGTTACGTAAAAGAAGTTGTGCCTTCATGACAACTTTTTCTAGTTCAGTATCTTTTTTTTTTTTTTTCTAGAACAAAGAATGATATTACAAAAAAGTAATAGAATTATAATGTGTCAAGAAAAAAACTGAACAAAAGGGTAGGAGGGAAGGGTAGACAGGGCAGGTTGAGGGATGCAAATAGTTCGGCATTAAAGGGGTTTGTGCCATGGCTTAATATTGATGGCCAGTCTTCAAGATCAGTCATCAATATCAAGTGATTACATTGCACCGCCACTGCAACGGAGACGTTGAGACACCAGAACCAGAGCACACATAAGTGCTGCAAAACCTTCAGAGAGCTGATGGGAGCTGACCGGCGGGGGTGCCAGAAGTCAGACCCCACCAGATATATTGATGACCTAGCTAAGAATGCAGAGGTTGCACCCCTGAACAAGACTTCCATTTAATTCTGAGTGGACCAATATGAATCAGAACACTGGAGCACCATCCCGCCCCTTCATGGGTTGCAGCTATCAATTCCTTCCATTCTGTTTGAGAGAGGTTCCTGACTCGTCTAATGAGAAAAGAGCAATAAGGCTGAGTTCAGATCAGCGTTCAGCCTTTACTTTCTTCTGCTCCGTCATAGGAGCAGGAAAACGGAAAGGATGGATTCTGCACATAACTGAGCCGAACGTAGCCTATGTGCCCCATAGACTATAATTGGGTCTGTGAGGAGTCCGCTTACAGGAAAATTTTTGAAGCAGACACAAAAGTCGTGCATGCAGAAGCAGAAACCTAACGGACCCCATTATAGTCTTTAGGGCCCGTAGGCTCCGTTCTGCTCAGAATATGTGCTCCGTTTTAAAGCATTTGCGATCATTTAAGCTGAGCAGTCTATCATTTTCTGCACTTCTTTATATAATAGTTTTCCCGGCTCCAATCAACTTTTTAATCAAGGTACGCTGTTCTTCTAAACAATGTCTGGAACAATCCAATTTCCTCAGAACTTCAAAGAAAAATGCACTGTAACCAGCCTGTACAACATGTACTGCCTTCCTTTCTTAAATAAGGGCAATAATTGCCACCTGAAGAATGAATGACCTTATTTACCATGTAGAAATATCATTTCTACCAAAAGCCGTGATTGATTAGGTTAGTGATGTCTGACTGCTATTATTTTGAACACAACTATATGTCTCTCCAAGATAAGACTACAAAGAAACCACTTGAAGTCTGATACTGAAGTGATACTGCCATCTTCCCACTTCTTTCTTACCTAACAATTATAGGTTAAGAAGTGCAGGATAAATACAAGGGAGTCTGGAGGATCAGACTACATAGTGATCATTTGTAGTCTGTTACCATGTAGACACAAAATAATGGATTTGTGATTGACTATTTGGAAGGTTGCTTCAGGTTTCATTTTAAGTGCTTTGCAGCAAAGATTGGTTGTACCAGTTAATGTTCCATTTAGTAGAATATTAAAAGTAATAAAAATGTAAATACTTACCCATAAAACACAAGAGCTTCTTCTGGCACTGTAAACTGGAGCAGGTAGTTAAAATCCAATTTGGCATCACGTGCTTCTGGCCATTGTCTCCATTTACTACAGTAGGTTCTTCTGATGGCTATCCTTACAGAAAAAACCCAGTGAATTGCACGAGTTGAAATGGTAGAGGAGCTGGCACCAAGGCGTTGCAAGGTAGACTCTCCATGGATAAAATTAGGATTTTATATTGGAGGGCCTCAAAGATAGGTTGGGGAAACTGAAAATATGTAGCAGAATTGATAGCCACTAACCAACACTATAGGGGAGGAAATTTACTGCGAGATAGGGGGGATGGATAGACTGCGATTGTTGGATGGGGTGAGTCTAGGGTTAGCAAGGGGGAGGGAGGTGAGGGGGGGGGATTAAAAGTTATGCCTATAAGCTGTATTATATATCAATGTACACAATAATGACTATTAGGTTATGCTGTTCTTTATTTGGCATTTAAAAACTTAAATAAATAAATTTGAAAAAACAAAAAAATTTGGTTTTCCAGCACATCCCACAGATGCTTAATGGACTGAGATCTAGGTAATATGGAGGCTAAAGTTGGATTTATAAACACCAAACCTATAATCAACCCATATACACCATAGAAAAGAACACCAATAAAAGTATATGTGGTTCAATAATAAATAAGTTAATCACACATCCATCATGGTCATAGTGTCAAATTTTTATTAAACATATATTGCAGACATGATTGACATACACAAATAAATTAAAAAGGTTAAAAACACCAACATAGTGGTGGTGACCACACGGCAGGATAAATGCAATAAAGTGCAAGTGCAAAAAGTATTTTTAGGGAAGTACTATAAAGTGCATTTTCAAAATACACCTAGCCTAATGGTATGGCTATAAATAGTACAGACTAAATAACGTAAAAAAAAAAGCGATGCAGTATAATACAAAGTATATGAGCAGATATCTATATAGTACCAACCAAATAATTGTGTCCAGCCTCAGGTCAGACCACCACCACGCCCTGACGCGTTTTGCCGTCCGCTTTCTTAAGATGCTATTGAGAAAGCTATTGTTGCTGAACATCTTCAAAAGCGTATTCTTTATTTTGATACCTAATATATCCCACCCCTTGACAGGTGCCCTGATAATCAGTTATCTATTGGACCTGTAAAAGAGTTTAAGGCTTTGTATCTTGCGGCATATATGGTGCATGCCAATGCCATTTTATGATTCTCCTTTTTCTATTTCCTTTTTAAAACTGTTGAGGTATGTGCATAGTGTGTCTATAACATAATACATTTGGAGTTCTTCACGTCTACAGTACCTGTATGTGCATGTACATCAACTTTGGATACCAGGAGGCTAGACACCACTGCAGATAACGTATTGTAAATGAATAAGGGCCCTTTTATGTGGGCTGAGGATTAGGCCAATGTCTGACGTTCATACGAAAGCTCAATCCCAGTAATTGGCCCATGTAAATGTTCTGTCAATTACCTTCTATCAATTCCTTGGGTGATCACATCTTTTATGTAGCACCAAAAAGCCTTGTTTGTGGCAGCACATCACCCCGTGTAAACATGGATGTGCTGACCGCAACTAAGGGGACAAACAATCGTAGTAACGATCACTCATCCCAGGGGCAGACCAGTGAACTTAAAGTAGTCCTGGAAAAAAAACAAAAAAAAAAGTTGCCCACCTTATGTAGGTGGGTCCAAATTCACATAAGATGGGGCAACACAAGTAGATGGGGCCGTTGGCAGGTCAGTAATAGTGCAAAACAGAATACCATCCCACAGAACCAAATACCCAAGTAAAGCACAGAATACCTCCTCCTCCTCCAGTGGTCTCTAATATGGATATGGAGCAGGGGGCTCAGGAGGTGGGATGAGGGTCACAACATCAAGCCAGCCCTACCTTCACAATGCTGCCTGGACTTTCTCTAATGACCCCTGTAGTTCCCCCAGTAGTATTTACCCAGCCAGCGGCATTGAGGAGTACTCAGGTGGTGCTATGGGCATCGGCCCACCAGGAAAATTTCATGTAGGGTCTCGGGCCAGTCCGCCGCTGATTCATCTCCATACAGCAGTGATGATTGCTGTTTGTAAATGCAGCTAACAAATAGGCAGTGATTGGTAATGAATGTTCCTCATTTTTATTATTGCCCTGTATAGCAGCCCATGGTACAAGGACCCTAAGGTTGACCTCTTATTGTTTGCCATAGACAAGCACCGAGCAAACTGTCTTGTCAAAACAATAAAGAATTTCTAAAGAGGTTTTATAAAATAGGGATGTCAGTATGATTATGATTGGTGTGGCTCACAATGACAGTACCTCTGCCCGCATAGAGCTAATGGTCAGTAAATGATGAGATGAAAGCAGAAGCGTTATATAAACTGATGTCCTTAGTCATCCAAATAAACCGATTTCATCTGTACAGAACACAAAGGGACAAGGTTTCTGCCTGTCAACAAAACATACTTGAGACGTGACCACGAGACATGAACTTATCCTACGAGGGCTGTAGGGTTTCAGATTATGTCACTGAGTAGTAAAATGGGTGAGGGTATATCCACACGGAATGTAGAATACAGCAGATTTAGCGCCAGAAATGGAGGTGGACTTCACGCTCAGCATTGCAAAAAATGAAATCTGATGTAGAGTTCCGCAGCGCAATCTGACACAATGCAGATTTCAAATCCACACCGCCGGTCAGTTTCCGCTGCAGATTTTTTTGCAGCCTGTGGGTTGGATTTCTTAAAATCTCATCCACTTTGCTGGTACTGCAGACTTGCCGCACACAAATCCTGTGTTTCCGTCACATCTGAACATATCCTTTAAATAACCCAAGTCTGTTTCTGCACGTGCAGAAGCAGCAGAGCTGAGTTTATCTCTGGCACCCGGATAGTGCTGTGTGTTGTCTACAGATCTGCACATAAAAATGACTTATTCATCGGCCGTGCACAAGCGTTCTGCATGGCAGCGTTTGTACATGTGTTCATTGAGTGTGTGTACACCTCTGCTCCAACTTTTTTTTTTTTAGACTTCTTTTTTTCCTTTTTAATTAGAAATGTTATGCTGTGTTAGATGATGCAGAGAGGTGGCTGGTTTCATTTTATCTGGTTTGCATTAATAAAAGGTGCAGAAAAAAACAGATATTTTTAAACCTGCAGAAAAAGCTGTGCAGGAATGTCTGGATTCAGGACGACAGCGCCCTCTGCTGTTTATGTGGCCTCTATGGCTCATTACACGACAGATTATTATTTGTATTGTATGTTAGTGTTTGTATTATGCAATGTTTGTCATGACTTATACTACTATGCAGCTGCCATCATACTGCTAGTGTAAAGCACATCTTATCCATAACGCGTTTTAGAGAAACCATGCAAGATCAGACATTTAATAAATACAACATTGTGGACAAGAAAAGGCATTTTCTATATAGTGCCGGCGATGTGTGGTCCGCAAAATGCAGAACGCACATCGCCGATGTTCGTATTTTGCGGATCCGAAGACCCATGGATCCGCAAAACACTTGCGGACGTGTGAAAGGGGCCTTACAGTAGAAATCAATTTATGTAGTTATTCATTCGCTCATCCCTACACGCAACCCATGGATAGGTGTAATGCTTCTAATCCCGGACAACCCCTTTAATGCCGCCTTAGGATGCTGAGTTACTTACGTATTTATACAGAATCTGAAATATGAGGCTTACGAATTACAATAGATTTCTAAGCAGATTGTTGCAATAATTCATAAAAACAATACATTATACCGTGTATCAAATACCTGAAAAGTATATGAAATGAAAAAAGCAGTTGATCCCATTATAAAAAAACAAAACAAAAGAACAGCCATAATAATAGGATCAGCTTCTGTATCATTATTTTATGTCCATTATTATCATTTTGTAGGTCATTTCTGGTGTCACTGAGGAAATCTATATACATTGAGTAAGTATATGCTGGATCCCTAGGATTCCTCATATCCATTTTGTCTCTATGGCCAAGTTAAGAAATAGAACCCCAGGCCACATATGGTATAAAATGCGCATAATCTAATGATGTCCCTGTGGTCCTAGTAACTCATTTACCATATATTTTTAATCATCACTGTGACATATGCACTGTTGCAGAACGTGATGTGTGTGTGAGTGCAAGGGGTTAATCTATCATCACTAAATCGTGCAACCACTTTCCACGCCTGCAAATTCAGCAAATTGAGCATTAATCACACACCAAACAGTTTTCGAGCCCCCAGATACTCGCTGACACTACCTGTCGTTATCGCCAACAAGATTCTACTCTGTTAGCGCACAATTACCCAAAGGCAAACACTGCTCTTGAAAGGCTATGGATACTTAGAGCAGTGTTTCCCAACCAGTGTGCCTCCAGCTGTTGCAAAACTACAACTCCCAGCATGCCTTAACAGCCAAAGGCTGTCCAGGTATGCTGGGAGTTGTAGTTTTGCAACATCTGGCGGCACACTGGTTGGGAAACACTGACTTAGAGCATACAGGGACTAAACATTTAAATTTCAAGATTTGATACAAAAGTTAGGTAATAGGGATGTCCCGATACCATTTTTTTAAGACCAAGTACGAGTACCGATACTTTTATTTAAGTACTCGCCGATACCAATTACCGATACCAATTTTAACAATAAAATAGATAACACATTTATTTTGTGATTACTGACCAACCAAAAGTCCAAAAGACATACAGTGGGATGCGAAAGTTTGGGCAACCTTGTTAATCGTCATGATTTTCCTGTATAAATCGTTGGTTGTTACGATAAAAAATGTCAGTTAAATCTATCATATAGGAGACACACGCAGTGATATTTGAGAAGTGAAATTAAGTTTATTAGATTTACAGAAAGTGCGCTATAATTGTTTAAACAAAATTAGGCAGGTGCATAAATTTGGGCACTGTTGTCATTTTATTGATTCCAAAACCTTTAGAACTAGAGTTGAGCGAACTTCTGTTTTAAGTTCCTTTTCCAAAGTTCGGGTTCGGGTTATCCAAGCATCCCGTTATGGATTCCACTACCACGGACCATAACGGCATTTGGAATCCATGAGGGGATTTTTCAATGAACCCGAACCTTGGACAACACGGAGGACCTGGGGTGACGTCACCGTCATGTGATCAGTGCAGGGGGCGTGGCTCAGTACTGGATTAGATAAGAGGTGGTAGATTGGCTTGGTAAGCTCAGTGACCCCTGACCTACATACACAGGTGAATCCAATTATGAGAAAGAGTATTTAAGGGGGTCAATTATAAGTTTCCCTCTTTAAATTTTCTTTGAAGAGTAGCAACATGGGGGTCTCAAAACAACTCTCAAATGACCTGAAGACAAAGATTGTTCACCATCATGGTTTAGAGGAAGGATACAGAAATCTGTCTCAGAGATTTCAGCTGTCTGTTTCCACAGTTAGGAACATATTGAGGAAATGGAAGACCACAGGCAGGGGCGTACATAGAAATCATTGGGCCCCATAGCAAGAATCTGAATTGGGGCCCCCTAACCCCGCCCACTACCCTGGCCCATCCCACCTCCTGCCCTGGCTCCTCCCCTGCCACACCCACATTTGCAAATTAAAAAATGTATACATGACCTACTGAGGACTCCAGTATAACGCAAACCGGACGGATCCGTTATGCAGCCCATAGACTTCTATTATGACGGAATGCCTCTAAAGGCATTCCGTTATGGATTCCGTCATGGAATTGCGTTATGGTTCGTGGTAAGAGAATCCATAACCCAGTAAACAAAGCGTGAACGAATTTCATTTTGGCGCCCCCCCATCACACGCACGGCTCACCTGGCTCTGGTCTTGTCTGCAGCAGCTGGCTTCTCCTCTGTGTGGTCCTGGTATCTTCGCTCTGCTTTGCTGGTGTGGGGACATTATTTATCGCCCTATAAGACGCACCTAGGTTTTAGTCAATGATAATAAGAAAAAATATTTTTCGTTACACTTAGGTCAGACCAGCAATCAGACCCCTAATGCCTCAGATCAACCCCTCATGTCACATTTCTCCCCCTTAATGTCACATTTCTCCCCCTCCATGTCACATTTGTCGTCCCCCCATTTCACATTTCTTCGCCGCCCCCCCATGGCACCCCATCCCTCCTCCACCATGCCTTTTTCATGACCCCTGCCCTGCCCTGCCATTTCTCCATTCTTCCCATCCAGATTCTCATCCCCAAATCCCCCCCCCCATAGTTTCTTTCAGCACCTAGCATTTGGCACTACCTCCCACAACCCCCAAAAATCCATCATCAGCCAGATTCTCATCCCTAAACCCCCCCCCCCCATAGTTTCTTTCACCACCACCTAGCATTTGGCACTACACCCCCCCCCCCTTCCCCCCATGGCACAGATCCATGAGACTCTTCTCATCCCCAAAGTATCCCCCCCCCCCCCTAAGTTTGTTTCAAGTTTTAACAAACAACCTACCAGGCTACCAGATAGGGTGAGTCTCTGAGGTGACTTGAGGCAGAGCCACAGGTGGGAAATCATCTGTCCTCCTGAGCTGCCTGCCTGTGCGAGTGGCGCCGCCACTCACAAGTCACGCCCCCATGTCAACGTGATAGTGCTGTGTGAGAGGAGCCACCAGGGCACAGCGCAGCGCAGGGACGGAGCTCAGCTGCTGGGGGCCGACACAGCCGCGGATGGAGTGAGGCTGGGGCGGACGGGCATCTGCATTTCCGCCTGAAAAAAAGCCCTGGTCCTAGGGAGCGCGCAGTCAGTGGGAGGTCAGACCGCCTCTCAGCCTGCATTGAGCGCAGTTGCAGGGGGCGGGGCCTTCCAAGCACTCCGGGCCCCTCTGTGCCTCGGGCCCCATAGCAGTGGCGTACCCTGCCTATATTGGCGGTACGCCACTGACCACAGGCTTCGAAGTGGCAGACCAAGAAAAATCTCGGATAGACAGAAGCGACAAATGGTGAGAACAGTCAGAGTCAACCCACAGACCAGCACCAAAGACCTACAACATCTTGCTGCAGATGGAGTCACTGTGCATCGTTCAACCATTCGACGCACTTTACACAATGAGATGCTGTATGCGAGAGTGATGCAGAGGAAGCCTTTTCTCCACCGACAGCACAAAAAGTGCCGCTTGAGGTGGGCTAAAGCACATTTGGACAAGCCAGCTTCATTTTGGAATAAGGTGCTGTGGACTGATGAAACTAAAATTGAGTTATTTGGACATAACAAGGGGCATTATGCATGGAGGAAAAAGAAAAACACCTGCTACCTACAGTAAAATATGGTGGTGGTTCCATCATGCTGTGGGGCTGTGTGGCCAGTGCAGGGACTGGGAATTTTGTCAAAGTTGAGGGACGCATGGATTCCACTCAGTATCAGCAGATTCTGGAGACCAATGTCCAGGAATCAGTGACAAAGCTGAAGCTGCGCCGGGGCTGGATCTTTTAACAAGACAACGACCCTAAACACTGCTCAAAATCCACGAAGGCATTTATGCAGAGGAACAAGTACAACATTCTGGAATGGCCATCTCAGTCCCCAGACCTGAATATAATTGAAAATCTGTGGTGTGACTTAAAGAGAGCTGTCCATGCTCGGAAGCCATCAAACCTGAATGAACTAAATGTTTTGTAAAGAGGAATGGTCCAAAATACCTTCAACCAGAATCCAGACTCTCATTGGAACCTACAGGAAGCGTTTAGAGGCTGTCATTTCTGAAAAAGGAGGATCTACTAAATATTGATTTCATTTCTTTTTTGTGGTGCCCAAATTTATGTACCTGCCTAATTTTGTTTAAACAATTATAGCACACTTTCTGTAAATCAAAAAAACTTCATTTCACTTCTCAAATATCACTGTGTGTGTCTCCTATATGATAGATTTAAAGGGGTTCTGCAGTTTGGTACAACTGATGATCTAGCCTCAGAATAGATCATCAGCATCTGATCGGCCGCGGTCTGACACCCGGGACCCCCGCCGATCAGCTGTTTGAGAAGAGGATAGATCATCAGTTGTAACAAACTGCAGAACCCCTTTAACTGACATTTTTTATCGTAACAACCAACGATTTATACAGGAAAATCATAACGATTAACAAGGTTGCCCAAACTTTCGCATTCCACTGTAACAGCTCCCCAGCCTCTTCCTCTCATCAGCCCCCCAGCCTTTCATTAGCCCCCCAGCCTCTCATTAGCCCCCAGCCTCTTCCTCTCAGCAGCCCCCCAGCCTTTCATCACCTTCCCCAGCCTTAATCCCCCCCCAGTATTAAAATCATTGGTGGCAGTGGCCACAGGGTCCCCCGTGCAATGCTGGGGCTCCGATCGGTTACCATGGCAGCCAGGACGTTACTGAAGCCCTGGCTGCCATGGTCAGTTAGTGAGCAGCATTATACTCACGTGCGCCGTGGCCGCTGGGCTCTCCCTCTATCTGTGCGGCGCATTGCTAATGCTATAAGCACAGACAGAAGAAGGAGAGCGGGCGGCCACGGCGCACGTGAGTGTAATGCTGCTCACTAACTGACCATGGCAGCCAGGACTTCAGTAGCGTCCTGGCTGCCATGGTAACTGATCAGAGCCCCAGCATTACACTGCTGGGACTCCGATCACTGCCACTGCACCACCAATGATTGGGGGGACCGGTAAGGGCGCACTGCCACCAATGGGGGAGGGGGACCCTGTGGCTACTGCCACCAATGATTTATACTGGGGAGGGAGGGGGGAGTTGAGGGCGCACTGCACCACCAATGCAAATTGAAACTTTCGGGGCACCCGGCCTCTGAAAGGGCTGTGATCCGCGCAATTAACCCCTAAACCTGAGGGGTTAATTCCGTGGATCGCAGCTATTTCAGAAGTCGGGTGCCGGGAATGTGAATCACAGGGCACAGAATGGAGTCGCCACACAGAGGTCCCACCCCCACACCAATCAGCTTGGACACGCTGCAGTCCCCGAGCGCTGCTGCACTGCCTTCCGGTATCGACAGCGGTATCGGGGACATTTGCACGAGTACAAGTACTCGGCAAATGTCCGGTATCGGTTCCGATACTGATACTGGTATCGATATCGGGACATCCCTAGTAGGTAATAAGGGTGGAAGGACGGGGTATATTAAAAGGGTGAATGTCCTGTAACTTCCCCTCACTATAGTAAATGGGGATGAGGGCGCTCATTTTAGACAAACAGATGTCTATTTGGTTAGGGTTGTCCTGTTGTTTGAAAACTGTACAACCCTGGCTTAGGTGTCACCAGGGGTGCACCACCAATGAGGCCAGGCGAGGCGATCACCTCAGACAGCACCAGGTAGAGGCAGGAGGGGGGCAGCCGAAGGGCCACGGGCTGAAAGGATGGGGTTAGGTTGAAAAATTGGAATTGAGAAGGGGGGGTGCCGTTTCAGTTTTTGCCTCGCGCAGCAGAAAGGCTAGGTGCACCCCTGGGTGTCACATCTCACACTTTCTCTTTTCCAAGAGACAAACCCCCTTATCTCTAGTTGCTGCAGCCCCCAAGCTGCCATAAAACTTTTTTGTCAGTTCAGAGTCAGTGCAAAATCAGCCTTGACAAATATATACAATACATAGTCCTGTGCCCGTTTTCAGTACAATCACTCACTGTCGTTTTATAAGGAGAGTAGATGTGACCCATCTGCTTAAATGTTTGCTCCTGTCAGTTCTTATTAAACGCTACAAGGTCAAGTAGTATTAATTTATTGCAGCAGCAGAAATGTTTAATATCTGGGGATGTATGACGCACACAGCAAGCTGCACTCTCCTCTATCCTACTTATGTCAAATGAACATAAAATAGTTTTTCAGATTACCATGCACGGATAACCTGGTCTGCATACGCTTGCCTAATATTAACCGGAATCTGGAATCCTTTTTGTAATTAATGCCTTTGTTGCCTTAGAAAACATCATTTATATGCAGGAAATGGTGGGTAGTAATCTAGAGGAAAGTTAGGCTCTTTTTGACCTTTAGGACCACATAAATTCTCTCATTTTTGTGTTGCTGCCTTTAGAAAGGTATACCTTTTCTATTTTTCTGTCTTTGTAGCCATGTGACAGCTTGTTTTCTGTGCACCAAGTTGTATTTTTGTTTGTACCACTTTAGGTTACATATAAGAATGGGTCATTCTATAGAGCCGACTGATTTTGAGTGTGGTACTACAGGGTGGCCCATGAAAAAATAGTCCGCCTCCAGTGACAGTATGACAAGATGAATGAATAAGTGGATTTTTTTTTAAATTACCCACAAAGCACAAAAGATGCTGAAAGTGGTTCCCCGTTCACGTCTCTGCATCTTGGGGCACGTCAGATTATGTTGACTGATACTGCTTGCAGCTCTTCAACAATGATGCTGCGGATAGCCTTTGTGATGTTTTCCTTGAGTTCATGGGTAAGTGGATTGTTAACGGACACTTTCTGATTTCAGCTAAAAATCGCATGTGGACAAGTCGGGGGAACGTGGGGGCCATGACCCCTTGCTCACAGTTCGCTCCTCCGTAAACGGTTCATGAACCCATGCCAGTGAGTTCCGTGAGGTGCGGCATGTTGCCCCATCTTGTTGGAACGAGAAGGAGGTTTTCTCTTCTTGTGTTAGTTGGTTGTAAAACTCTTCAAAGACGTCCTATTGCGGTATTCACAATTAATTTGAAGAAAATTGACCCCACTATTCATGTTCCTGACACTGCCCAACCAAACGTAAATTTTCTGGTTGTGAAGTGATGTTTCCTGTGGATTCTCAGGGGCCAGTATCTCATATTCTGGGAATTTAAATGAAATTAAGCTTCGTCCATCATAAAGTACAGCAATGAGTCCAAATGTCTGTCAGCAATCATAGTCAGCAACCAAGTAGAAAAATTTACGCGTTTAGCTTTGTCAGACTCTTTCAGTTCCTGCACGCGTTTTTCGGTACGATTGGAGTGATTGGAGGCGGGCTACTTATTCATGGGCCACCCTGTATAATAGGATACACCATTCCAACAAGTCAGTTCATGAAATTTCTTCCCTCCTCCATAATCGACCTTCAAGAGGAAGTGTTTAGGAACCACAGAAACTCAGCCACGAAGTGGAAGCCACGTAAAGTTACAGAGCCGGATCGCAGAGTGCCGAGGAGCATAGTGCATAAAAATCACCAACACTCTTCTGACTCAGTCCAAACCTCTTCTGGCATTAACATCAGCACAAAAGTGTGCCTCCGGAGCTTCATGGCAGGGGTTTCCAAGGCTGAGCAGCTGCATGGAAGCCTTATATCATCAAGCACAATGCCAAGAATCGGATGGAGTATTAGCATACTGTCACTGGACTATGCTACAGTAGAAAAGTGTTCTGTGGAGTAACATATCACATTTCTGTACCTGGCAATGTTATAGACGAGTCTGGGTTGGTGGAGTGCCAGGAGAACATTACCTGCCTACTGCATTGTGCCAACTGTAACCTTTGGTGGAGGAGTAATAATGCTAGGGGGCAGGAGCGTAGCTAACGGCTCATGGGCCCTGGTGCAAGAGTTCAGCTTGGGCCCCCTTCCCTCAGTGCTTTGTGTGTCTTCTTATGTGGCACAAAGGTCAAAGGACTTACCAAGATATTTTGGAGAATTGTATGCTTCCAAGTTTGTGGGAACAGTTTGGGGAAGTTCCTTTTCTGTTCCATCAAGATTGTGCCCCAGTGCACAAAGTAAGGTCCATAAATCCATGGTTGGGTGAGTTTGGTGTAGAAGAACCTGACTGGCCCACACAGAGACCCGACCTCAATATCCAACAACTTTGGCTTGAACAGAAATTGCACGCACAAATGATCTTCTGGATGAATAGGCAAAAATTCCCACAGTCATACTCCGAAATCTTGTTCGAAGCATTCCCTGAAGAGAGGAGTCGGGTTTTAGCTGCAAAGTGGGGACAAGCTCCATACTAATGACTATGTCTTTAGAATGGAATATCATAAAAGCTCCTGTAGGCATAATGGGAACCATTTATTAAGATCGGTATAATAGATGCCGGTCTTAATATCCTCTATATCTGGCTGGGGATCTACCAAAGTTATGAAGACTAGGCGCCGGCCTCTACATAACTTTAGTGCATCCAGCGCCAGTTCTAAATGTAAGCTGGCCTCTCCATAACTTTGGTGCATCCAGCGCCAGTTATAAATGTAAGACGGCTTCCCAGGTGTCTTACATTTAGACCACTTTCTATGCCTAAAACAGACATAGAAAATGATGACTGAAAGGTGTATTTCTGGATAATGAATGGCCCCCAATGTGTAAGCGTCCTAATACCATATATTGTATATAGAGAGGAATATATACACATAATCTATCAAGTAGCCACACCTTACTAGCTGCTACTAAACATGAGCAAGTCACTGACAGTTCTGTAAATTATGTCTTAAATTAATCCTTTCTGGAAACAGCCTATTTTCATTTTTTGTTTAAATTTTTTTCTCCCTGCCTTCCTAATGCTGTGACTTTTTTGTGTAAAGACAAAGAATGCCAACTGGAACTGGAAAAAAAACACAATTACACCCTTGTGCTGTGGGTTTTGATTTTACAGCTTTCACTTTTTCTAATATTGACAAGGTGGCCATATTTTTTGCGAGTCAGTACAATTAGGTTGATGTAAAATTTATATAGTTTTATATAAATTTTTACTACATTAAAACTAAAAACCTTTGAAAAAAGATTTTATTGATTGCATTGCCATTGTCACGGACGTTCCCGTTACAGGAGCCAGGAGATTAGTGAGACTGGCAACACATGGTTTGATCTCACAGGTTCCTTGTGGATCAATTCGTGTCTGTGTTGTTTCTGGTAATGGCCACACCCCTTGCCTCAGGTGTTGCTTATGTAGTCATTTAACCTTCCCCATTTATTGTGGCTTCTCCCACCATGCTGTGCGGTTTATAACTTCAGTCTTGTTTTGGATTGCTGGTGTTTGGATCTCGGCGGAGTTCCTGTCCTTCCATAGCCATTTGAAGTTAAGTGTCTTCTTCCCCTTTCGTTTATTGTTTGGGTTATCTTGTGTTGTTCGTTCTACCGTTTGGAGGAACAGGTTGTCTCTTGTCCTGACATTAGTACCAGGGTCCTACAGGGTGAGTTAGGACTTTAGGTTACTGTGTATGTACTCATCTACCTCTGGGGTCAGTTCATACTTGCAGTCAGTCAGGACTTTGATTAGGGTTTCTCTAGAAGGTGACCTGCTCCTTTCCCTAGTTTCCAGGCCTTTTCCCCTCCCCCCTTTCCCTCCTACGTTCAGTGTGGGTTTCCCTCCCATATTTTGATACTCAGATTTTTTATTTTTTTATTTCCATCTACACTTGACTTGACTACCCGTGAATTGAAGATCCGTGTACATGAACATGTCCGAGACATCATTGCTGCAAAAAAGAAAAACCTGGAGAGGAACTAAAACCAATTCTGAAGCACTTCAGAAAGGCCCATGGTTGTAATCCAAGACTTTTGAAGGTAAGGGGTATTGATTGCATTAGAACTGGCTTAACCTCCCTGGCGGTCTAAATCTGGCAGTATTTTCGGACCCAAAGCGGTACATTCTTCTGGAGCTGCGTCTGGAAGTTCGCGCTGCTCTCCGGAAGTGCGCATGCGGACAGCACACTGTGTGCTGTCCGCATCCATTCCTGCCCCTTTCTAATTAACCCATGGTAATCCCGAGTGTGGTTTGGAGTTACCGCTTCTTGTAGTGTAAATGAACCCCGAGCCACACTCAGGATTACCGCTAGGGAGATTAAGAGCAGGAAATATGTCTAACAAGCTTGCCCAAAAGGAGAGTAGGTGGATATGGACGCTTAAGATACTGCATCCCATTGGACTTAATGAGAATTTGGGTTTCACTGCATTTCTCTTTTATTGGTTTTATATTGTATTTGTAACTTGTATAACTATTTTGTTCTCTTTATTTCCAGCCTATCCACCATTCTGGTCCTCGATTTGTTAACTACTTTTTTAAGATATAATCTCCAGTGTTTTAAGCCGAGAGCTCCTGTCGTTATGTATTATTTCGACAGTGTCTTGTGCATCGCCCTTTTTATAACATATACGTATTTCACTTATTCACATTGTTTATGTTGAGACCTTGTGGTCCTTTTTCCTGCACGACACATATTTTTCTGCATTTTCACATTTTTATCACTTTTTTTAATTTTTTAGTTTTTTTTAACTTTCAATATATATTTTTTTAAACATTTCTCACAATCATGATATATCACTTCACTGTTTCACTAATCAAGATTTCTTTCACTTTTATAAAATATATGGGGCATATATTATTATAATGTATTTCTTTGATTTTGTATTTTGATAATTGGTCCGTATATAATTGGGCACTTATAGATATACTATATATGGATAGAATGTTCTGTTTATATATGGTAATCATATACAATATTAGAGATGATGTACAGCTATATAAACTGATTAGTACCAACTGTAGTACTAAATGGTCACCAGGGGCGGCGCCAAGGTACACTTTCCTATGGACTTGTTATTTGATGAGGTATCTGGCTGAATGGTGCACATGACTGATGGCTCCAAGATGATACTTTCTGTCCGTGTTTCTACGCTCCGCCCCAGGTCACATGATCTTTTGTCACATGACTGCGTGCATGTGAGCCTGACACTCGGCGTGGAAGTGATTGATCGGCGTGCATCCATTCTGCAATTTTGCGGAACAGGTGTGGACCAATTCATTTCAATGGGGCCACAAAAGATGCGGACAGCATGGTGCTGTCCACATCCGTAGTTCCGTGCTGTGGCCCCGTAAAAAATATAAAGCATGTCCCTTTCTTGTCCGCAATTGCGGACAAGAATAGGCATTTCCATAATGGGCCGCCCGTTCCATACCGCAAATTGTGGGACGCACATGGGTAGCATCACTGTTTCGGATCCGCAAAACACGGCGCCGTCGTGTGAATGCACCCTTACTCTAATAGTTCATCAATATAGGAATCCATTTTATATCTACCAGTATTTGGGGCCTACTATATCTCCTTATGGAGCCTCCTAATCGTCATGAGTTTTATAGGCCATGCAACACTCCCCTGGAATTCTGGGAAGGTTATATGCAAATGAGCTATTTGCATACCCTCTTTCCATTATATATCTAATTCAATCTCTTTTCTAACTATGCTTTTTAGGATCATAAGATCTTTTTTCCCTATTTTCGTTATTTACATAATGCTTGTGGACATTTATTTATTATCTCAACCAATAGACACACAATAGACACACATTAGCATCCAACTGTCCCCATTGGTGCTCACAGGGTGTAACCCTTAGAATCCTGAAATCTATTTTATTACACTGACAGTCTTATTTCAGCATCATTCAGTAGATTTCAGGACTCTAAGGGTTACACAGCATTATAAATCAGTATAATGCTGCACAATCCTGTAAGAGGAGCAGTGTCCAGAACAGGACCTCTCACTGACATATGCTAAGAGTTTATTGCATTCAGTTGGTTCTGGTGTTGTTTTATGTACTGTGCTTATTACTGGTACTATACTTATGCACAAAATGTGGTATTGGTACTACATGTAGGTACTGAGCTTGGTTATTGGTACTTATTTTCATACTGAGCTTAGTTTTGGTACTGTATTCATGCACTGAACTTGAAACTGGTACCATATCTGGTACAAGCTTTGTACTGGTACTGTTTTATTAATTGAGCTTGATTCTGGTACTGCACTTATGTGGTTGGTTTTGGTATTGCATTTGTGTACTGTATTGTTACCACATTTATGTACTGAGCTTGTTTCTAATACTGTATTATGCACTGAGCATATTACTGAAACCATATTAACGTACTCAGTTGGGTTCTTCTACTGCATTTATGTACTGAGATTTTAGGTTTTAGCAATGTATTATCTAGAGCAGGGATGGCCAGCCTGCGGCTCTCCAGCTGTTGTAAAACTACAATTCCCACCATTCCCTGCTGTAGGCTGAGATCTGTAGGCAGTCTGAGCATCCTGGGAGTTGTAGTTTTGCAACAGCTGGAGAGCTGCAGGTTGGCCATCCCTGATCTAGAGCATCTAATGAGCTTGTTTCTGGTACCATATTTATGTCATGAGCTTGGTTCTGTCATTGGGCTGAACTGGCTGTGCACACCTATGAGTGTGAACATATACATGGTAGGTCTGTAAGTTTGCAATGGCTGAGTTAATGCAGGTAGGTATATATAGTTTATTTGTAATGTAATTATTGATTAGGATGAGAACACTTTTCTGTTACACACTATTTCGTCCCTAGAGAAACACAGAAGCCAAATGGCAGAACATTTAGAATAAAACCATATTAAGAAGATCATATTGAGGACAAAGTACATGCAATTATATAATTTAAAATATCTAAAGGTGTCCATAAATTAATTGTTCGCTCTCCAATAAATGACACTCTATTCGACTGCTGCCTCTGCCTAATCCTGCCCCGGATTTTCTTTCCTGATGCAGGATAAATTGGACTAATTTACAGAAGTTTTTAATAAATATGCATTAATAACAAAGTACATACTGTTGATTGCACTGTTTAAAGAGAACCTGTAGCCTCTATCCTTATGACTCTATGTTGTGACATTTTTCTATTATTCCTTTTGGAGTTCTATGAATTCATTGTCAGCAGTATGCAATTAAAGGAGTTATCTGAAGAGAAGGCACTATAAAAATAAAAAAATAAAAAGCAAAGAGCTGATCGGTGGGGGTACCAGGATAAGTCATCAATATAAAAAAGCAGACAACCCCTTTAAGATCCAGCTGGGTGTTACCAACTGTGATTATGTCACTGCACAGCCTGACACTGCCAGCACTGATTGGATAATGTCAGACTTTGCAGGCACTCCCCCCCCAACTAGTAACACCCAGCTAGACCCTTATAGCAAACTGCTGTCAATTCATTCATAAACATCTAGTAGGAATAATAGCAGAGAACATAAGTCCTTATCTGCTCCAGAACTGGCAGGTAAGGAGAGGTGATAGATTCTCTCTTTAAGGCCTCATGCACACGACCGTTGTTTGATTCCGTGTCCGTTGCTCCGTTTTTCGTGATTTTCTGCGGACCCATTGGTTTTCAATGGGTCCGTGGAAACCTCGGCAAATGCACCGTTTGTCCTCCGCGTCCGTGGTCCGTGATTCCAGTCCGTCAAAAAAATATAACCTGTCCTATTGTTGTCCGTGAAAAACGGTTCACGGACCCATTCAAGTCAATGGGTCAGTGAAAAATGCGGATGGCCATCCGTGTGTCATCCGTGTTCCGTGTCCGTTTTTTTGCGGATCCCTTGGCAGGCACTTGGGAAACATTGTCAGCCTGTCTTTTGGTAAAATCTTTTGGGTCATGTCCGCTAAAAAAACGGAAGATACACGGAAACACAACGGAAGGCAAAAACGGACACGGATACTGAACAACGGAACCCCTTTTTGCGGACAGCATAAAAAAACGGTCGTGTGCATGAGGCCTAAAGAGGACCTTTTACCATTCCTGACAGGCCTGTTTTAATAGCTTCATGCATTTCCCATGTAATAACAATTCTGGAGCATCTATTTTATGGCTCTATATTGTGAAAAACACATTGCATCTGGAAGCAAGTGCGGATGCAATGCGTTTTTCACTGATAGTTGCCAAGAGATGTTGTTTGTAAACCTTCAGTTTTTTATTACACGTGTGAAAAACGCATCAAAACGCATTGCACCAACGCAGAAAAAACTGAACAACTGAATACAATTGCAGACAAAACTGACTGAGCTTGCTTGCAAAATGGTGCGAGTTTTACTGAACGCACCTTGAACGCATCTGGACCTAAATCGTCACGCTCGTGTAAAAGAGGCCTAACACTGGGTTCAGACCTGAGCCTTTTTGAAACGCGCGTTTTACGCGCCTTTTTGTCGCGCGTATTTTAGCGCGTTTTTGCAAATAGGAAACGCGCGTCATACGCACATTCGTGGATCTGGAGACCAATAGAAAAAGGCACATCTACACCTTAACGCGCGTTTTACGCGCGTTCCCATTGAAGTCTATGGGATGAAAAGCGCGACAAACGCCCAAAAAAACGCTCCTGAACAAGCTTATGCGTCGGGCGTTTTACAGCGCGTTTTTACGCGCTGTAAAACGCTCAAGTGTGAACCACTCCCATAGGGATGCATTGGTTTTCATGTGTTGAGCGTTTTACAGCGCGTTTGAACGCGCTGTAAAACGCTCAGGTGTGAACCTAGGGTAAAGGAATGGCACAACATAGAGCCATAAGAATATCTGCTCCAGAATTGTTATTACATGGGGAATGTATGAAGCTAATAAAACAGACATGTCAGGAGCGGTGACAGGTCCTCTTTAAATATAATCTTTTATAGTATTTAAATAAATTTAAATCCACAAAAAATGTTGACATATTTGGGCCTAGAGTATATTAGTCCTTCCTTATAGCAACTACCAGGGGCCATGATAGGCCCTAGTCCCAAAAGGTTAATATTTCACTATTATATCTTGTTGTGCAATCATAACTTTTCATTACATTTGCAAAGAGTGTCTGAGATTTTCTTCCAATTCTTTAAATGATCTCATAAACAAATTGGATATTTTGTGAACTTTCATCATGATACGACTTTAGTCTACTTTATCATATAAGTCTATCAACATTATCATTAAATTGCTGATTAGTTGTAATAAACGCTTACGTAGCCATCCACCCCTAATGAAAGTCCAAGCAGATAAAATGCAGTAAAATATATTTTTATCATCTGGAGCCAGAACAAGATAAGATGTAAGGGATGTACATTGTGGTGACTCTCTGTGGAAAAGGACTTCTAATATTGATCTCTCTATGGCCTCTTGCACACGGGCGTCATGTTTGACGCCCGGATAAGAGGCGGGTGCGTTGCGGGAATATGTGCGTTTTTCCCGCGCGGGTGCAAATGTTTGCAACACGTTTTGCACGCGCGTGAGAAAAAACGCCATGTTTGGTACCCAACCCGAAGCCGGACTTCATCACTGAAGTCCGGTTTCGGGTCTACTGGAGAATTGATTATTTCTCCTTATAACATGGTTATAAGGGGAAATAATAGCAATCTTAATAAAGAATGCATTGTTAAATGAAGAGGAAGGGGTTAAAAATAATAAAAGTTAACTTACCTTTGCCACTTGATCGCGTAGTCGCGATCTGTCCTCTCTTTCCCTGCATCAGCTATGATCTAAAGGACCTGTGATGACGTCACATCACATGGTCCAATCACATGGTCCATCACCATGGTAAGATGGACCATGTGATTGAACCATGTGATGTGACGTCATCACAGGTCACTAGATCATAGATGCTGCAGAGAGAGAGGACAGATCGCAACTACGCGATCAAGTGGCAAGGTAAGTTAACTTTATTATTTTTAACCCTTCCTCTTCATTTAACAATGCATTCTTTATTAAGAATGCTATTATTTCCCTTATAACCATGTTATAAGGGAAATAATAGAGATTGGGTCCCGTTGCTAAGCAACAATGCGGGAAAATCGTAACGCATCCGCGCTGGTTGCGGATACTTGCGATTTTCCGCAGCCCCATTCACTTCTATGGGGCCTGCGTTGCGTGAAAAACGCAGAATATAGAACATGCTGCGATTTTCACGCAACGCAGAAGTGATGCGTGAAAATCACCGCTCATGTGCACAGCCCCATAGAAATGAATGGGTCCGGATTCAGTGCGGGTGCAATGCGTCCTCCTCACGCATTGCACCCACGCGGAAAACTCGCCCGTGTGAAAGGGGCCTATATGTGGAAAGGTTTCCTCTTTTTGCTTCCATATGGGATGTCACCTCTGGTCACATCTACTGCTTGGCATCACGTCTGCCAACTTCAAGATGTCATGTGGCTTCTATAATGGGTGTTGGAACATTTGGTTGCCTCTGTAGGAAAAACTTGCTCCAGCACATTAAAAAACGCACACTTGCACCATCATTGTCATATTAAAATGTCATCAGAGAGACTACTCCAAAGAACACGCAGGCCATGTGGCCTCATACACAGAAATCTTACCGACCCCTGCACCACTGTACATGCTAAGTCCTTATGTCTCTGTGCATGTATTTCCACATTTAAAGTGTGGCGGCAGAAGATCTGACCAGTAGATCATGAGGTTGTGTTGCTGAACCAACCATAGGCACCAGTTAGTGTTGAGCCAGTCGAAGTGTCCCAAGTGGAATTCAATCCGATTTTCAGTGAAAATTTGATTTGCTGCAAAGCCAAGTTTCCTTGTGCTTTGTGGTAACGAATTGATTTTCCCTGAGATGGTGTAAAAAAAATCATTCTCAACTCATCAGATTGAGCGTGAAGAGCCTGCCGTGGTCATCTTGATTTAACATCCCACGCAAAATCTCATGCACGGTAACATATGACATCACAACGCCGCCCAACGTAATGATGTCATCACGCGCTGCGTGAGATTTCACGCTGGATCTTCATTTAAGATGGCAGCGGCGGGCTGTTCACGATCACATGGATGAGGTAGGTACGATTTTTTTTTAAATTATAGACCTTAATATTAATGTTAGATGCCACGATTAGTGATAAACGCGGCATCTGAGGAGTACAATGAAAGGGGAGCGTCACAATCCACGTTCCCTGTCATTGCACCCACTACTTACAAAGAAATGCACTTCGTCATGAAGTAATTCGTCACAAGGCAAAAAATTTTTAATTCGGCGAAGCAGCCAAATCAAATTTTCAAGAACTTGGCTTTTCTCTAGCACCAGTACTCCGTTCTTTTTAGGGGGTGCTACCAGAATCATGTCTGATGGTAAACTTTAAAGGGACAGTACCATAAAAAATGTTTCTCATACATTAACAGCCTACATATGAATACACTATGTAAAATAAAAAAATTGTTTACAAAAATATGATTGGAGGGTTTTCTGGATATCATTTTATGGAGTCACTCCATGTATACTACTTCCTGTTATGTCTCTTTATCTCCCTCATGTGTTTGGAATTTTAGCCTAGGAAAGAGCCACACTTAATGCAGTATCCCACTCCGTATCAGTAGTGGGTCCCTGTATATATAAGGGCATTTACATGCCATCTTATAAGATGTATATATATATTGCTGTCATTCCTATAACAAGCTGGGGCTCTTTTGCATGTAGATACACCCAGTCACCCCTAGTTGGTGCTGGCATCACATATATATGTATTACAGGGGGATAAAGAAGTTAGTGTGTGGAGTGGGAAGTGAGCAGTTGAGAGACAGAAAATGAAGTGCAGAGAGCAAGGTCAGTCTAGACAGAAAGGGGCAGCATCAGTTTAGTCCACAGCCAAGGAACGCTACCTCTGGAGTCAGACACAAAAGTCAGATGCCTCAGACAGACTGCAGAGTCAGACAAAAAGAGCCGGCGGACCAAAGCTAGGGCTCGACCTGATGAACCTAGAAGAGTTGTGCACAGACCAAAGGTAAGCCTCAAGAAAGGAATAACAGAAACCCAGAGTGTTGCGAGAGTATAAGGAGAGACTAGTGGAGAGGAAAGTGTTACCTCAGCCGATAGACTCCATTAGCACCCATGTGAGACAAGAGTTAGCCTTTGGTGCCTGTTAACAGTCTACAGTTAAGCGCAAAACTGTATTTGGAGCCACATTCCTCTATGGACAGTGTGGACAATACTAGAAAAGGAAAATTGTGAGTAATCTAGGGAATGTATATGTATCCTGGCCAGAGAAGTTTATTGATGTATACTCCGCGACTGGAAGATAGTTAGACAGAAATTACAATGGCCTGAGTGTGACCAGAGCTAATACCTCACCAAGATCCTGTTATAGGATTACAGATACAACTGACTTGGGATGTCCTTTGAATGAATGACAACTACCGCTTTGCATTGCGATCTTTACATCTACCTCAAGGCAAGTGATTCTCAGTAAATGTTCCAGTTATTTATTCAAACGGACTCCTCTTTATTCTACGACCTCATTTGTACCCAAAGGTGCTGGTGTCATAAAGCTCAGGGACCCTGCCTTCCCGGCACCTAAAACCCTATACCATTAAGAGCACCTCAACCAACATCTGGCAGGAGATCCCTCAACACCAGAGTGTGCCCCGAAGGAATCCGGGGCTATCCTTCCCATCACTGCATGCCAGCCCAGGATGCTGCAGAAACGTTAGTACCAACTACTACACCCATCAGGCCACCACACTCACACATTGCCCCTGCGGTCCCGGTTGCTGCATTAACTTCTCAGTCAGGCCATGACCAAAGAGGGAAGGGGGTGAGTGGCTCAATTAGATCATCACACATTACAATAATTAATGCAATGCTCTTCTGTGGGAATTTTTATCTAAGCCTATTAAGAGAATGATAGAGTTCCCATACTGTTATCCTAATTCTACTAATCTACCATTAGACTAGTGTAATAGGGGTACAGATATATGGGAGGGTTAAAGATGGGAGCGTCCGTTATTTGGGAAAGTGGTGCGAGAAGGGAACATGTTATTTAACTGTTATTGCTGAATTGTTATAAAAATGTGAATTGTCATGTCTCTTGATCCCTGCAAGCCGGTAGGGGTGTAGTGAGGAGAGTTGGCCACTAGAGGGACCCCTAGGATAGGTATAAAAGGCTTAGTGAGGGGAGGAGGAAGTCAGTTCAGTTCAGTTCAGTGAAGTTAAGATGTAGTTGCAGTTAAGTTCAGGCCCCTGAGCCTGGTGAAGCCAGGGAGACCTGGGCCTATGGCCTGGGGAAGGGTGTGCAGTTGAGGAAACAGCCGGAAGGGTCCTGCCTGGAGGTGAACATAGACAACCGGAGATAGGAGGACGCCAGTTCCAAGGGCCAAAGTGGAACAATACCCTTAGGCCGGGCTGAGAGACTGAGAAACAGAGCAGGGAAGGAAAAGAATCACTGGATACCAGCCAGACGGGGCTGAGGACACAGAGCAGAGCCTTAGTGAGGAGAAACACAGGAAGGGCGCAGGGATCAGGAGGTATGCTACCCATGTCCTGCATTGATGGCCCGTTGGTGTACCGTTCACTGGAAAAGGTCTGCTGTGACAGAGACGTGATTGTTCCCTGGTTAAGTGTGTGGCCGGCAGAGGAATCTGCTTGAGGTTGAGAAACGTTGTGCAACCCTTTAAGTAAAGACTTTGACAATTAAACTGAATCGCCTGGTCCTCAATTATTCCCGCTAGCAGGGGAGTGCTACAGCTGCTATACACTGAGACCACCATCTGGAGCAGAAGACGGAAGGGATCCATAAGTCCATCAAAGCATACCTCTCAGGTGGGTGACGCACTGCACCACAACACCCAGCAAACCCTGGTCCCCCCTGACCCCGCAGGTAGCTTACACTAGCATATAACATCCTTCCCTCACAGCAGCAGTAAAATAACAATAAGCTGGGAATTTTATCTCTCTGTGCTAACTGTGCTACTGTATTTAATTTTCAATGACATAGTATAGCTGAAAAAGAAAAACAGCCAAAAATGCTAAAAAGAAATGTTTTCTGTGAATATTAACCGTTTAATATTATACTTTATTAACACAATGGAAGAACAGCTTATATACAGATGCAGACCCTGGTACAGGATATATTTATCCACATAGATTAAAGAAACCTGGCGCAGTAATGTACATACCTTTATAGCTATGCATTCTTAGATTCTCTTCTAACACAATTATAAGGGTTGAAAAGTAACACTTAGGCTCCATTCACACGACCGTATGAAGGTAGAGAGGTCCACTTTAAGTCATCTGAGAAAACATATACAGAACATATACACAACCGTTTTTTTGCGGATTAGATGCTGTCCCATTCACTTTTCTTACATTGCACAGGTCAGCAAAAAAAAAATGAAACATGTCCTATACTTGTCAGTGAAAATCAGGACATGGCCCTATTGAAGTCTATGGATCAGCAAAAAAACGGAATGCAATCCATTTTTTTGCGGACACGGATCCGTTTTTTTGCGGACAACATACGGTCATGTGAATGGAGCCTTAGTATAAGAGGCTTAAACGGCATCTGTCACCACATACCACTATGTGAAGCGGTCAGCAGCTGTCCAACCGCACTTGCAATACAAGTCCCATATCCTCTCTGGCATCTTCATGTGTTCCTTGAATCCTAAGAAAAAAAGTCTTTTTATAATATGTAAATAACCCCTAGGTGCAACAGGGCAGTGCTATTGCACCTCTTTGCACCCAGAGGCTCTTTCCCTGCAGGGGTGTTGCTACCGTTGAAGCAGGGGAATTGGCTGCTACAGGACCCAAACTCAGGAAGGGGCCCAGGAGGAAGACAAACGGATTTATTTTCAGGGCCCAGGGAGTGATGAGTATAGTGCTCCTAGTCCTAGCACTGGTATTACTCAGTGCTCCCGGGTCTTCTTCTCCAGGTGCCTGCGCTGCACTAAGTCCTGAAAGCGCACAGCTTCAGGATGGGATGTAATGTGCATAGGAGCGCATTATGACCTGACGCTGTGCAGTGTAATGTGCGCCTAGGTGCAGTTCTGCATGAAGAGCAGAGGCTCCCGCAGGAGGATTGAAGGGGACCGAAGTGGGGAGGTCCATTCAAAAATTCAAAAATTTGTTTTAGTAACACCACAACTTCCTGTCTTCTATGCCGCACCTTCGCCTTTGTAGTTTAATGGTCAGGCAGTCCCTGAAGTCTTGGGGGATTGCGTTAATGTGTTGAGTGAATCGAATTTCAGGAAAAATTTGCCACAAATCCGAATATTTGGACGCTTCATGTTAACAAATCCGTTTTTCCTGAAATGGCGGTTAAAAAAAGCCCCAACTTACTAACCTCAACCATTTAATTGCGGAGATGCTTTTGTAAGTACAATAAAAATGCACATTTGCGGAATACCTGGGTGTTGCACCATGTCTATGTTTGTTTGAAGGTATCCATTACATATGTGTGGCATCGGTCGGTATTGTGACGGGAGAATTGGAGGTGTGTACCTGTGACTGCGGTAACAGACAATTTTCCACGGACTTCTTTCCTTTGGGTGGAGGAGAGCGCGGACCTGGACTCTTTTTATTTATTTGAATTTGAATGCGGAGAGGCCGTCTCTCTTGACATCATCACGTCAGCGAGTGAGAGATTTGGTGTGTTTCCTTCAATCAAATGGATGACATGAGTATGTATTTTTTTAACCCATAAATGGCCTCAATGTGACTCTCAGATGTCGTGATCAGTGTTGAATGGGGCATCTGAGGGGTTCAATGATGGTGGCGGCGCGATCGCCGTTCCCGGTAATTGCACCCGCTACATACAATAGAATGCGATTCATGACAAAATACTTCGTAACACATCTGAATTTCTTGTTGAAGTTCGGAGAAGCAGCCGAATCGAATTTCTGAAAACTTTGCTCATCACTAATGTACATGCCTGGCAGTCTCCATCACTTTACTGCGCATGTACAGAATGCGATTCTGCGAGACTTCAGAGACAGCACTGCCTCTGTTGCACCTAGGCAATAATTTCCATGTTATAAAATGTCTTTTTTCTTAGGATGAAATGCAATAGAGGACTTGGACCTCATCTTACAAGCATGGATGGACAGCTGCTGACTGTTTCACATAGGGGTAAATGATGACAGATGCCCTTTAAAGGGGTTTTTCAGCCTGTACATATTGATGACATAATCTAAAGATAAGTTTTGCTTCCAGCGCCAGTTGTGGCTGCTGAAAACAGCTTAATGTGGGGCGGTGGTAGTCTGACCACCACTAATCTGATATTGATGACCTATACTTAGGATAGATCATCAATAACTACAGCCTGGAAAACCCCTTTAAGAATTGGGCTTGTTTAGTTTATAAAAAGGGGACCTTGGTTGACTTTTTGTTAGATGAGATTTTGCGCAAATTGCAACTAAATAACTTGCATGTGTAAATACACCCTGATCTTTTATTTGTATGTGTGTAAGGCCTCATGCACACAAACGTTTATTTTTTCAATTTACGTTCCGTTTTTTGAGTTCCGTATACGGACCGTATACAGAACCATTGATTTCAATGAATGTGCAGGAAAAAAGGAAGGTACTCTGTATGCCTTCCATTTCCATATTTCCGTTTTTCCATTCCGTGCAAAGATAGAACATGTTCTATTACTGTCCGCATTACAGACAAGGATAGGACTGTTCTACCAGGGGCCAGCTGTTCTGTTCCGCAAAAAACGGAATGCACAAGGACGTCATCCGTATTTTTTGTTGTTCCGTTTTTTGCGGACCACAAGATACTGAAAAAGCCATGCGCTCGTGTGCCTGAGTCCTAAGGCACAGGGCAGTTTGATTGTTTCAAGTGAAAGGGGATGGATAGTAATAACAAACAGAGCCCACAGCTCTGTTTCTTCTAATCTCAGGCAACCCCTTTAGTGGATGTAAGAGTTTTAAAGCTGGAGATACCTGCAGCATCCCAAATCAATTGCCTAGAGCTCAAAGATGACATCTGATGCTGATTTTTATATGAAACTGGACTTATTTATTAAAGTGTAGTTATTCCTATTATTCTATTATTTTTTTTTTTTTTTTTTACTTTTGTTGCCACTGAAATGGAATTAAAAGTTACACGAGAACTTTGATAAGGGTACTTTCACACTTGCGTTAAAGTTTTCCATCCTAGGGACTCAATACCGGAAAAAGACTGATCAGTTTTATCCTAATGCATTCTGAATGGAGAGCAATGCGTTCAGTATGCATCAGGATGTCTTCAGTTCAGTCACTGTACGGTATTTGGCCGGAGAAAATACTGCAGCATGCTGCAGTATTTTCTCCGTCCAAAATTCCGGAATACTTGCTGGAATGCCAGATCCGGCATTATTTTCCATTGAAATGCATAAATGCCAAGTGTTACGGCAAAACGGACATGGTTTTCCGATCTGCGCATGCGCAGACCTTTAAAACTGCAAAAAAAAAAAAAATACTGGATCCGTATTTCTGGATGACACCAAATAGATGGATTGCACATGGATCTCCGGATCCGGCAGGCGGTTCTGGCGACGGAGCTGCCTACCAGATTCTCACAACGCAAGTGTGAAAGTACCCTTAGCTGTTGTTTTCTCAGATGACTTAAAGTGGACCTCTCTACCTTCCGTATTTTTTTTTTTATCAAGAAAAAAGGGCTAAGATATCCCTGAAGTAATAAAGATAAGCCTGGAACAGCATTGAGGGATGATTCAGAATCAGAAGTCTTTTTTGCCAGTTCAGGAGAAGCTCATAACATGAGTTCCTGAGAGAAGAAGGCTGGAGGAACGCTCTCTAGAGTCCATGAGACACTGGCATCTGGGACTTGTGCTGTAAGGTAAGACAGGCACATATTTTATTTGGACACATATGATTTGCACCCTACCCTATTACTCGCCCGTCACTGTTATAGGTTCTGAAGACCTTCAAGCCAAATAGGGAAAAATTCTAAATGTATGTGCGACAATGAAGTCTTATATCCTTCCCAAAATACCTGTTGTATTATATTAAAAAAATTATACAGTTTGAGAATCCTCAAGAATCCTGTATAAATACTAATACATTTGTTTGTATCTGGATATTGGACCTGTAACTGTAGTTCATCTTCATACTCTTCACTGATCCTTTGTAGCTTTGTCGACAAACTAATTCGCTGTATTACTAATACCTTCTATACTTAGGTGACCACAGGCATAACTTTGTGTTAAAAAGACCATTAATGTACCTGGCTGTCCATTAATATAGATGACTAATGGGCTCGGTCAGGGACGGTAAAATGCAGAGCACCATACCCTTAATTCATGTTAATAACAGTGTGGCAGGGGCGGAGGTTTTTAAGGGGTGTTCCCAGGTGGCAGAGGGCATTTGGGCCCCATCAGTCACCAAGGCTCAGATGATACTACTACATCTGGTGGCCATGAGACAGCAAAATCCCCATCCTTCCCCCTTCCACACTAATTATACTTGATTTGACAACTTCCTACAGGTAAATACATTTATTTATTTATTTATTTTTTTGCATAGAATGGTTTAGGGGTTTGTCATAGTATTCTTGTAATATCCCTGGTCTAAAGTGGTTTAGGAGTCCATATCTAGTATCTCTGGTGGTCTAGGGTGATGGTGTTACTATTGATATCCATTATTCATGCTTATGGGACTAGTGTGAGTTAATATCTAAAATCCCAGAGCTAAAGTGGTTTAGTAGTTAATTCTTAATATTAAATAATAATACTATTGTAAGCTCGCATGGTCAGGGCTCTCATTTCTATTGTGCGAATTGTTTTTCTGCAATGTCTGCCTTCCGATACTCTGCATGTATTTTCCGAAATGTAAAGTGATGCGGAATATGTTGGTGTTACATTAAAATGATTATTATATAATATAATAAAATAATTTATTATTATATGGTTTAGCATAGTAAAGAGGTCAGTAGTGCTCTTTTTAATATAGGTGAAAAATTCTTATAGGGTTCGGAGCTCTGTTTTTCTCATATTGAGCTCTAGGTCCTCCTTTCACATATCTATGAGAACATAATCTTATGTTCGTTATCTCATTTACACTTACACAGATACTAAATCTAACCATACATATTACCGTAGTTACCGTCGACCACACCTCTGGATTTCGGAAGGTGACCTGGCTTTCCCCGATGGCAGATATTGGGAGAAAGAAGGATTGAGCTATTGGATTCCTACATACCCAATCCTTTTCTGCCCTTCCCAGGGCGGAGAAGCTGCTGCCTGTGGCTTATTCCCCCCAATTGTTGAAGACACATCCACACTTGGCTGAGCTGACCGTGCATGTGTGGAGGACTTGGGAGAAACTTGCTGTTGGCCATATGAGCATTCAGTCGACATTTAGTGTATAAAGCCAACTAAAAGGGGGTGTCTGACTCCCAGACTACAACAAATTGATACCAGGAATGTGTGTAAAATATATTGAAAAAAAGCCACTCAGCTCCATTCCAGCCTTGAAGGTCCCATCCCAGCTAAGGTAACCACTGAGCCTTTGCGGTCACCAGCCTCTTAGGGATAAGTTGCATTTGAGACCAGTGAATGGCTGCAGCAGTGTACGTCACCATGGATGGGATGTTACACTTATGGTCCACTGGAGCCGGATACAGCGGGACTTGACCTTTGGCGCTGGAGTGAAGCAACTTTCAAGTGAGGTGAGTGCCATTTTTTATTTATTTTACACAAATTCCCAGGTTCAGTTAATTTTGGTTTGGACGATTAGATAACCACTTTAAGGCAATTTCACAAATGTCAACAGAGGGGGCCAACAGGTTATGTGGACCCAGCACTGCAGTGTCAACCACTATGAGAAGTGATTATCAAAATATATGTAGGATGTGTTACCGTAAGTGCATTTTCATAATGAACTACATTGAAATCTTCCGTTTATTTCCCCTCTATGTGTGTATTGGGTTATTTTATGTTGTACAGATGTTAGTGATCTATATACAGTGTTGCGTCTACTGGTAACCAATAAATTATTTCTATGAGCATGTAAGGTGGTGGAAATGCACACTCACCTTAAAAATGTGAATCCTTTCGGGAATCCCTCCTAAGTTCTGTCAGCTGATGGCTCGTGTGAAGCCTTATCTCTAATCTCCTGACCTTAGCTAAACTCTTATCAAACTCATATGAATATGGCATTATGTGGTCAGAGATAAGGTTTCACATGAGTTGTCAGCTGACGGAACTCAGGAGGGAGAGTATGCAAAACTGATTTTTATTTTTTTATGGCATGTATCACATAAACTGCAGACAATTTAGTTAATAAGGACCAATTGAAAAAAAATATTTTAGCCCAAAATGAGTAAGATGCAATCCTAAAAAAAAAAAAATTCCCTGAAGATGTCCATAGCATTTAATTGTCATGGCTGTTTTAGTGCTACGTTACCAGGAGTAGTAGGTATTTTCTCTGTTCATTATCATGTTCATGACTGTAGCGGTGAGATCTGGCCACTGTATGGTACTCTTGCACAACAAAACCACTGCCCTAAGAAGAATACAGGACAACATGACAGCAACATGTGGATGAGGAGAGGAGGAGTCCTGATAGGAAGGACTGAAGGGAGCTATTCTGGAGAAGAATGGCACATGTCCCGGTAAAGATTGCATCCCTGCAGGCAGTGCAGGCTGAGAGTGTCTTCTCCAGCCATGAGGGTTCAGTCACAGAGGACTCTGTTCCCCATGAATTTGGTGCAGTAGTACACCTCCCAACCATCCAGGATCTAGCAGGACAGTCCCAGATTTTGGGCAGCTGTCCCGCAGTCCTGGGAGGGCTGCAACATGCCCCAATTTCAACTGTATCTGCATCCTGAGTTAAATGCAATGGTAAGGCAGAGAGCTGTAAACTCCCTGCTCCACTATTCCCTGGCCTGTGCTCTCCCCAGCAGCAGGCGTGATGCAGTGACGTCATTGAGCCTGTTTGGCCGAGTAGGAGTGCTCAGGCAAGGGATCCTTGCCCTGTCCTGTTCTCATTCCTGCATAGCTCAGCAGGGGCGATGACATCACTGCATCAAGCCTACTGCTGGGGAAAGCATCATGTGTTCCGTTCAACAGGGGAACAGGGCTAGGGGAGCATTATGTATTTTTATTTTTTGAAAGCTACCTTTCTTCACCACTGTAAGGTGGACCCTGAGGGGTAGCACTACTGTAAGGTGGGCATTAGGGAGGCAGCACTACTGTAAGGGTGGCACTAAGGGTAAACACTATTATAAGGGGGCATTAAGGGGGCAGCATTACTGTAAGGGGGGCACCACAGGTCAGCACTACTGTAAGGGTGGCACTAGGGGTCAGCACTGCTGCAAGGAGGCACAGGGGGGCATAACTACTGTAAACACACCCACTTTAAAACTGGCACTCCTTTCCAGACTAGTTGGTGCTGTTGCACAAGAAAGGCACTGCTCTGAGAAGAGTAAAGGACAATATGCCAACACCCTAAGGGGCCATAACTACGCTGACTGTGAGCGCTGACAGTGTATAATCCTTCAGTATAGCACATAGAAATGTCTGATAGCTGCAAAATATGACATGCAGTTATATCTCAGGCAGATGCATAAATGATTACAGGTGTGGCCTGATTAGACACTGGGTCTTGCCACAAGATGTCTTTAAAGTGCATGCACCGCTGCCCTATAAAAAGCTCTCAGTGGCTACTTTTGGGTAGTGTACCTCTTGTGTGACATCACACTGATCGCTAGACATGCCTCTATGATACACTCTACAGTTGACAGGCTGAGAGAAGCAGGGTTGTTTTGATGAAATTGCTCATTATCTAGGCCATTCTAAACTACCTGTTAGGAGGTGTTGGGAGATGAGGTTATGTGAGGGCATGCACACAGTGAACGGGCTCAGACAGACCACCAGCAGAGATGATCGTTTGATCTGTCAACAAACACAATCAACTCCTACAGTTTCGTTGACCGATATCCAGACACAGTTGACACCTTCATTACACACCCTTGTCTCTGTCTGCAACATTTCTCCACACTTAGCAGAAGGACATTTGGTGTCCCTGCACCCATTACATGTCTTGCCATGGACAGCCAGCCACCGTCACCTTCATTTCAGTGGTGTCATGAATGAAAAACCTTGACTGTTATGGACTGGAACCATATCGTCTGTAGTGATGAATCCAGGTTCTGTTTGGGATTCCACTACGGTCAGGTTTGAGTATGGAGGCCTTGTGGTGAGAGCTTCAATTTTGCCTTTGCTGTGGAGTGACACACTGCCCAAACTGCTGGTGTGATGATCTGGGGAGCCATCGCATACGACAGTCGGTCACCCCTAGTAGTGATACGAGGGACACTAACAGCTCAGTGACATATGCAGGACATCCTTTTGTCTCTGACATGGCTTCTAACTGGTATTGTTGAGCAGGGTACTGCTGTCTCACGCACAGTTTCCCAGGAATGTCTCTGCCAGATTGCACCACTTCCTTAGCAGCACCAGATTTATTGCCAATTGAGTATATATGGGACAAGCTGGGATGCCCGCTTTGGCAGCCTAATTGTGTGTAGGATCTATAGGCCCAACTGTAACATCTGTGCCACAGGATACCATATAGAACCCGTATGCCTCCACACCCAATCATATCTCTTCTTGTATCCAGACTAGGGTGGCTACTTGCTTCACCCCATAAAGCCAGGCTTTCTAGACCATGCCCTTGGCCCACTAAGCCATGCCTATCTCCACTAAGCCACGCCACCATTACTGACAAAAGGGAAAAAAAGGCATGGAATACCTTCAGGTGAGCTGGTCAGGGGGGCTTCTCTCCCCCTCAGTTCCAGAGTGACATGTCTGCAGGCTCTATTGACTGGGGGCGAGAGAAGCCTCAGTCAGATTGTGCTTGCAGCTCACGCGCCGACATCACAATGCTGCTGTCTGAGAGGTTAGCTCCTGAAAAGGAGGACATCCCTGCGCCCATCCAGGTCTTGCGCCTGATGGAGGACAGGGAGCCTGGAAACTGGACTGCCCAGCACAAAGCTGGACGTCTGGCCATCCTAATCCAGGCTAGAGGAGGCCCAACAGGTACTAGAGCCTCCTTACAGCCGTATAGTTTCCCACAATAGACTGTAATCACATAGATCCTCATTACATTCACACACACAAAGTTTCATTCGATTGCAGCAACTTCTTTTTAGTGCGTTATTTTTTTGTCAATGAGTGGATAGACAGATAGAATAAGATAGATTGATAGATGATATATAATAGACAAAAGGATAGATAGATAGATAGATAGATACATAGATGGATTGATTCGGTAGCATTATGTGGTTGTGTAATCTCTGGGATGTGCTGTACATTTTTGCAAGCTTCAGTGAGACCATAACATCCAAATCTGGTTTGTGTCTTCCTTGGATGTTTCAATTTGCCATTTCTATTAAGGCCTCTTCCGATACGGATTAGGTCCGGATGCGTTCAGGAAAACTCGCACCATTTTGCAAGTAAGTTCACTCAGTTTTGTCTGCGATTGCGTTCAGTTGTTCAGTTTTTTGCGCGCAGGTGCAATGAGTTTTGATGCATTTTTTCCTGCGCGTGATAAAAACTAAAGGTTTACAAACAACATCTCTTGGCAACTATCAGTGAAAAACGCATCGCATCCAGACTTGCTTGTGGATGCGTTTTTCACTGAAGCCCTATTCACTTCTATGGGGCCAGGGCTGCGGGAGAAACACAGAATATAGAACATGCTGCGTTTCTCACGCAATGCAAAACTGATGCGTGAAAAAAAGCTCATGTACACAGACCCATTGAAATGAATGGGTCAGGATTCAGTGCGGGTGTTATGCGTTCACGTCACGCTTTTTCAGATCCGCAAAAAATACGGATGACGTCCGTGTGCATTCTGTTTTTTCTAGAACAGAACAGCTGGAACAGAACAGCAGAACAGTACTATCCTTGTCCGTTATGCGGACAATAATAGGACATGTTCTATCTTTGAACGGAACGGAAATACGGAAACGGAAGGCATATGGAGTACCTTCCATTTTTTTTGAGGACCCATTGAAATGAATGGTTCCGTATACGGTCCATATACAGAATGCAAAAAACGGAACGTAAATGGAAAAAAAAAAGTTTGTGTGCATAAGGCCTTATTACCTGCATAACGGACAAGGATAGCACTGTTCTATTAGGGGCCAGCTGTTCCATTCTGCAAAATACAGCATGCACATGGACGTCATCTGTATTTTTTGCGGATCTGTTTTTTGCAGGCCGCAAAATACCTACAGTCGTGTGCAAGAGGCCTAAAATGCATTCCAAAAAAGATGTATATACTATGCTGAGCAGGGAGCTGCCAGTGGGTGGTTTGAAGAGTTACTAGCGTTTTCACTATTTTCCATGGTGCAGATATTTAATTGTCCCAGAAGAGAATTATGGTACATGAAGTGCAGCTACGCTCTGTCTGACCAGTACTTGTAACATGCTAAGATCCAGGGGTGCACCTAGCCTTCTGAATGAGGCAAAAACTGAAACAGCCCCCCTCCCCCATGCCAATTTCTTAACCTAACCCCTTTGCCACAATGAAAGCGCTCATTGCCCATGGCCCTTCCGCTGCCCCCCTCTTGCCCCTACCTGGTGCTGCCTGAGGCGATCACCTGACCTGGACTCATTGGTGGTGCACCCCTGCTAGGATCCGGCCAGAATGTGGATGTACAAATTAGGTTTGTATTAACAAATATCACTAGGACAAAGCTTCTAAGGGAAGAACGCAGAACACAAGTAAACATAGTGATTAGCAGGCCCAGCGCTGTAGCTCCTCATAACTTGCTCAGTAACCAGAAAAGTATACGACTATGGGGGGATTTCATAATTTCATTTGTTTACACCAATTTTGTGTTGTAAAAAGTTGCACAATTTGGCACTCACCATTTTTGCACAAAAATTTGTAACTTGTGGTTCTGGCTGCTCTTGCCACATTTGAAAAGTGGGAGGAAAAGTGAGCGTTGCTAACTGCGTTAATTAGGTGTAGACCCGATTTATCAACTGTGACTTTTTAACAAGTTGTAAAGACTGAAGCAAAACGGATGTAAAAAACTCTGCCCATGATAAATTCCCCCATGTATTTACAATACGATGTTTAGTTACCAATCTTATAAATATGTACCTATCATTATAGGATGTCACTGCTGGTCCACTGGGTACCTACATACAGCAGGAGCCAGCAGACCTCTGATAACACCCACACCCTTCTTACAAGGGGGCAAATTGCACTACTCCCAAGGACACCATAAAACTTAACTAGCACCTGTCCCCTCTCCCGACATGTCTGTTTTAGTAAGTACTTGTATTTCCCATGAAATAACAATTCTAGAGCATCTTTCCTTATATCTCTGAATCATGATATTCCGCTGTTATTCCTTTTGGAAATTCTGAAACAATTGATAACTGATTGTTACCATTGGACAGTGTCAGATTGTGGAAGGACACGCCCCAGCTGTCAATTTACTTATACATTTCTAGAAAGTCAGGAAGGGCACAATGTAGACTTGGAATGGATGATGTCACTGTTGTTTTCACAAGGGGAATCCAAGTGTTTGCATAAAAGCCTGATGGTTTCCGCACTCCAGAAACATTTACATTTAAACAAAGAACATGCACAGCGCACCATTAGTACATTCCTGTCCCTGCCTTATGTTATTGCAGCCTGCATATGTTCACCTCTTTTTTTTTTTTTTAGGGTTTCTTGGAAATATATTATTTTTCACTGAGTTGTTGGTACCAACCGATATGCAGGGATCACTTTTTATTTTATTTTATTTTAAGCAGAGCCTGCACTTAAAATGTTAAGAGGTTGTCCATTTCAAGATGAAAGAGCAAAAATAAAATAAAAGTGGCATTAGTCACTTATTAAATCCAGCACTCTTGTTCTAAGCGCGGGCTTTGCCAACCATTGATCCATTAATTTTTAAACCGGACAACCCCTTCAATATATCTGGCCTCTTTTGGACCATACCATAAACACAATGCTTCAAGTTCACTTTATGTCTGCCTTATTAAAGCATGGGGCCGCAGAAAAGCCACGAGACGGTCGTCATCATACATTTTAGCCGGTTCCTAATTTTCTAGCATTGATAATTACTTTAGTGAAAATGATTGCTTTATGTGGAATGGAATTTCTTTTCACATTATGTCCTTTTCTCAACAAGCTAATAAAAATAGTAGTTTAATAGCTCATATAAACAAAAATCATTTGTTCTGAGCCTCGAACCATCTCATTCCTGTCCTGTGCCGTATAACTGAAGCAATTATACTACAATAGCGCCGGCCATTAGCTCTATAACCTCTATTTCAGTCTCTGATACTTATTACCAAGTCGTATGCCTGCGACGCACAGGTTGTTTTCCCACCACTGGAGTCTATAAGAATTAGGCTTTAATACCAGCAAATGCAACATTAGAAAATATTTTCATTTTATTAATGTGGCTCCGAAGAGGGAAGAGAGGGGGATAACCAGTAATAGTGCATATTCTGAGTAATCAACCTTAAAGGGGTTGTCTCACTTCAGTAAGTGGCACTTATGATGTAGAGAAAGTTAATACAAGACACTTAGTAATATATTGGTATTATCCATATTGCTTCCTTTGTTGTCAGGATTCATTTTTCCGTCACATTACACTACTCGTTTCCATGGTTACAACCACCCTGCGTACCAGCAGTGATGGTCATGCCTGTACAATATAGGAAAAAGTACTAGCCCATATGCGCTCCTATGGTCCTGACAACCAGAGAGGCTGATGCTTTTTTCTATAGTGTGCAAGCACAACCACTACTGATGGACTGCAGGGTGGTCTGTAACCATGGAAACGAGCAATGTATAATGTGATGGAAAAATGAATCCAGCCGCCAAAGGAAGCAATATGGACACAATACATTAGTAAGTGTCTTGTATTAACTTTCTCTACATGATGAATGCCATTTACTTCTTCTTGCTGCACTCCAGAAGTGATGGTAAGGTGTGGTGCATCCCAATGAGAAATAAGTCCAGAGTCAGGGTCTGCAGTAAACCAGTGTGCTCATTTACTGGAGGAATACAAGCAAGGCATAGGGCTGGCTTCTCCAGTCTCCTCCTGGGCAGAAGAAGGTTTCATGCTGGTACCCTGCCAAAAAGATGGTGGCCCAGGGACTGTGGTTCAGTCATTCGGCTGGAGCCCTGGTAAACAGGCTGGTAACCAAGGCTTTATGGCTCAGGATTCCCATCTCAGCATCTTCTGGTCTCTCATGCAGTCTGGCAGAGTCTCTCATACTAAGCACTGGTCCCTTATCTGCAGACATAAAAGGGCTCTAAATGCGCTCTTTTTATAAAGCTGCTAACTTAACTAGAACCTTCTAGTGGGAGGGGTGGAGTGGAGAAGCACAGCCTAAACAGAAACATTGTTATCATTTCTGTCTATCAGACCTGTATAGAGCTATAATGTAAGAATATGGGAATGCCTGAGCAGTTTTCAGACATAAATAACAGAACTAAACCAAACATTGCATAGGTGTAGAGTCTCTCAATATTAGCCGGCTGTGTATTAACCCTTGCCACAGTGCAGTGAAGCTATTGTGTAATAGTGCAAATGCAGTTCAACAAGATGAAACAGTATAGGTGCACACAACAGCATAAATCACAGTGCAAGTTAACCCTCCAGAGTGAAATAAAATAGGAAGTTGATGGCTTTGCATAATAACACTAAGAGCAAATGTCCATAATCCAAAGTAACCTTGCTCCAGGACACTACAGTATTAACTTTGTCTACATGATGAATGCCATTTGCTGAAGTTAGACAACACTTTTAACATGTACACAATATTTTCAGAATATTCAAGAATAAAATCATCTCAATTATACTAATACTACTTTTACATCTATATGGTAAGGAGAGTAGAGACACAGTATGGGCATGACAATGCAGTTCCAAACTAAGCATAAACTTATAGAACATGTCTCATGCTTAACCTCCCCAATCAGTGGCATACCTTCTATGGAGGCAAACAATACAAATGCTATGTGGCTCAGGTGTAAGGGGTGTGGGGCAGGCCAGGCCTGATGCTGAATTTCTTCTGATCCCAATACGGAAACACTGCAGCCACCACTAGGTGGAGCTATATGCAAAGAGATTATTTCATCTTTCATTCCAGTAAATGGTAACTGTACAAAATCCTATGTGCTGAGCTCCCCGTAGTGGTGGCTGCAGGCAGTCATAGAAGGGTAGGAAATTCATTAAAGGGGTTGGCCACTCTGTTAGCACTTATTAAAACTGTAAAGAAAGTAGGGAGATATTACACTTACTAATATATTTTCTTAAGCAGATCTGCCTGGTTTCCTTGCTATTGGCAGACAAAACGCCTCCTGTCCTGCTCCCATAGCTGCCTGTATCGTCTATCCCTGCACGTGCCATGCAGGAGCTACCTCGTCCATGCCTGAAGGAGTGTGCTGCTGTCTGGGTCCTAAAGCACCCTTCTTGTATCAGAGGTGCTTTCCTTCTGTGACTGGCACTCCTGGCTATGCAAGGCTGGCAGGGGTTAGCAGGGACACTTGTTAAAAGCTGAAATAAAGAAACTTTTGCAGAAGGAAGGGAGACTGAGGAGAAGCTGTGATGGCTGATCTGACTGCAGGCTCTGTTTCCCATGTACTGAGAGGATCCTGCCAACATGTGAGGATGTAGCAGAGCCAGGGAAGCGCTGTGGACCACAAACTGTGCGCAATCCCAGTGTCTGTCCTGTTTATGGCCCCTCTGCTCTGTGTTCTTATCACAGACATGATATTACAGCCAGAACAACAGTTCAGGAGCTTTAACCCCTTGTGAGCTGTCAGTATGGCTCAGGTCAGTGATATCAGCAGCAGTCACTGGTCTCACCATCTATAATTGTGTGCCCTCGCCTTCCTGCACTCTGTATATGGTGATATGGGACCCCCACCACTGCATATAGAGATCTGTGACCCCCTGTACACAGTATACAGTGGTTCATGCTAACGGTAGCCCACGAGTGCTGCCGGAAATCCGCTCCGGGCCCATCTACTTTAATGGGGACAGGTCGGAGATGCGGCCGTAGCATTGCAAACATGCTGAGAGGCGGCGGGACAAAAAACGCAGTGTGCTCGGCATCAGTGAGTGTGAATGGGGCCGGAGCAGACTTCCGCCGGGACTCGTGGGCTAGCGTTAGCACGGATCCGACAGGGGAACAGCCTGCCAGACCCTGCTAACGCTAGTGTGAAAGTAGCCTTAGTCGTGTGATGATAGACAGCATGCTCCTCTCTATGTGAGCAGGTTGATTTGTACAAATTTATTCATCAGAGCTCTTGTGTGTTCCCCCCGCTCAACAGCCCCCCTCCTATGGCAGTCCATGCACCTAAACATAAATCTATGCCAGCTCAGAGCTGCCGTGGATTTCTGGCTTCATTTGAGTCATAAAACTGTTAAAAATTAACATAAATTTGTTGGGGCGACTGGTCATGCCCCCTCCCTGCCATTGTCATGCCCCCTTTTTTTTTAAAGGCACAGTTAAAAAGTCACAAATACATAGTTTGCAACTTTTTAACACCACTTTTCAGAAACAAGGGAAATTATAAATCTCCCCCTCTATTCGTTCATGGCTTAAATCCAATGGTGCAACTAGAAATGACTGGGCCCTACAGCAACTTTATGAACAGGGCCCCCTCCCCCCCCCCCCCAGTAACATGTATGATACATTAGCATCATATTCCTGTGTGCTGCTGGGACTGGGGCCTACTTCCTATTGATATGTCTGTACAGCAGTTATTCACTGATGACTGAGTTATTGATATTATCTGAGGGGCTCTTGTCTCTATAGAAACACAGGTGGGCGGGGATGTCATGTGACTGCTCCTCTGAACATGCTGGCTGCAGTGCATGCTGGGTTTTTACTTTCACTTTGCCGCTGCTCCTCCCACACAGCCGGTCTGAGGAGCTCCTCCAGGGAGGTGCGTCATGGTGAACAGGTTAGAAAAATGATATATAGCCAGTACATGTCACAGGATAGAAATACTTCATGGTTTTGGCTATTGTCTAGGCCTAGGGCACCTTGGATTTCTGATATTTAGGGTAGCCAACCCCTTTAATGTATTTATGCCAGTGAATACAATGAGAAATGTGGTGGTCAGAATGAGTGCCATATTTATGAACCCCCTTTTCCACTTTTTGTGACATAGAAGTCACGTAAAGTGGGTGAGGTAGAGGTCGATATTTTTGAAATTACACTTTTTTAAATTGAAATTTCTTATGCTTAATTCCTCCATCAAAACTCCAGGACATTGCGCTTTGCATTGCCTACGAGTGATTGTCACACGTGAGTGGGGCAGGGAGGCCCATGCCAAGCTTTTCTATGGGTCCCCATGAAATCTCTGCATGCCCATTTTCTTTATACATAGTCATATTTGGTCATCTAGTGATGATCATAGGGAACAGGTATATCTTATACATAAGCAAGTCTGCGTATATATAATAGTATGTGGATACCTATCAAAGCTGCATGAGTTTATTGGACATCCTATTTGAAAACCATTGTATTTGATGGGGTTGGAATCCGGGTACTGCACGGCACTTGAGTTCCTCTACATCAAGCTCGTCAAATCTTGTCACTAGAAACTTCACTGTGAAATTTCAGAAGCTGACATTGTCATAGTTAAATAAAAGCCACTTGCGCTCTTCAGTACGATATATATGTATCTATATACACAGTGAAATGCAGAAGTTTGGCACGCCTGGTCAAAATTACTGTTACTGTGAACAGTTAGGCTCCTTTCACACGGGCGAGTTTTCCGCGCGGGTGCAATGCGTGATGTGAACGCATTGCACCCGCACTGAATCCTGGCTCATTCATTTCAATGGGGCTGTGTACATGAGCGTTTTTTTTCACGCATCACTTGTGCATTGCGTTAAAATCGCAGCATGTTCTATATTCTGCGTTTTTCACGCAGCCCTAGCCCCATAGAAGTGAATAGAGCTGCGTGAAAAACGCATTGCATCCGCAAGCAAGTGCGGGTGCGTTGCGTTTTTCACTGATGGTTGCTAGGAGATGTTGTTTGTAAACCTTCAGTTTTTTATCACGCGCGTGAAAAACGCATCAAAACGCATTGCACCCGTGCGGAAAAAACTGAACAACTGAACGCAATCGCAGGCAAAACTGAATGGCTTTGCCTGTGAAATCGCACAGTTTTCACTGAACGCATCCGCAACGCATCCGGACCTAATCCGGACACGCTCGTGTGAAAGGGGCCTTAGGCAAATTGAAGATGAAATGATCTCCAAAAGGCAGAAAGTTGAACGTGATACATTTCCTTTGTATTTTAAGCAAAACTATTTTTTATTTTTATATTTTACATTTTCAAAATTACCAAAAAGGAAATAGGCCAGAAGCAAAAATTTGGGTACCCTGCATATGATTAGTACCTAGTATCACCTCTTTTGCCAAGTATTTACAGTAATCATAGTAATTCTTGTTTGAGAGATTTTCATCCACTCTGCACCATCTTGCATGCACTGCTCTTTTGAGGTCTACCCACAGACTTTCAATGATGTTCAGATCACAAGACTCTGAGGGCCATGGTAAAACCTTCAGCTTGCGCCTTTTGAGGTAGTCTATTGTGGATTTTGAGGTGTGTTTAGGATCATTATCCATTTGTAGAAGCCATCCTGTTTTCAACTTCACAGTTTTTACAGTTTGTGTTATATTTGCTTCCAGAATTTACTGAAATTTCATTGAATTCATTCTTCTGTCTTTTTTCTATTCTCCCTTTTTCTCCAATCATACCTTTGCACATTGTGGCCAAAGAGTTCTATTTTAACCTCATCGGTCCACAGGACTTGTTTCCAAAATGCATCAGGCTTGTTTAGATGTTCTTTTGCAAAGTTCTGATGCTGAATTTTGTGGTGAGGACATAGGAGATGTTTTCTTCTGACGACCCTTCCATGAAGGCCATATTTTTGCAGGTGTCACTGAACAGTAGAACAATGTACCACATCTCCACAGTCTGTTAAATCTTCCTGAAGGTCTTTTGCGGTCAAGTGGAGGTTCTGATTTGCCTTCCAAGCAATCCTACGAGCAGCTATCTCTGAAAATTTTCTTGATCTTCCAGACCTTCCATTGACCTCCACTGTTCCTGTTAACTGCCATTTCTTAACTACATTTTAAACTGAGGGAATGGCAAACTCTAAATGCTTTGCTATTTTCTTATAGCCTTCTCCTGCTTTGTGGGCCTGAACCAGTTTTATTTTCAGAGTGTTAGGTAGCTTGCATCTTTTGAGGTAGATTCTGGTGGAATTTGAGGTGTATTTAGGATCATTATCCATTTGTAGAGGCCATCCTCTTTTCAACTTCAGCTTTTTTTTACAGTTGGTGTTATGTTCGCTTCCAGAATTTGCTGGAATTTCAATGACTCCATTCTTCCCTCCACCCATAAAATGTTCCCTATGCCACTGGCTGCAACACAACCCCAAAGCATGATTGATCCACCCCCATGCCTAATGGTTGGAGAGGTGTCCTTTTCAGGAAATTCTGCTAAATCTTTCCTATCTTCTTATAGCCACCTTCTGCTTTGTGGTCCTCAACCATTTTCAGAGTGTTAGGCAGCTGCTTAGAAGAAGCCATGGCTGCTGTTTTATGGGAGAAGGTCAGAGGCGTCTGGATATTTATAAAACTTTGAAGTTTGTGTCACTTGGCCTTTCCTGACAATTGTGATCAAGCCTTAACCCTAACAGGCTATTTAAAGAGGACCTTTCACCGGTTCTGACATTATAATATCAATCTATTCCTCAAATCGATAGCACAACACCAAAATTTAATAAAACAATATTATTTTATTAGAGATTCTTTAAAATTACAACCAATTTAAATTAAGGAAACCATTCTTACAAAACGCCATCCTTCCTGCATTATTATCAAATGAGAGACTGGTAATACTTGTAACAAATGATCTATCAATGTACCCTCCTTATAATCCACTATACCGATAGTTACTGTGGTCTGGGAGACAAATACGCCCACCGGCTTCTAGAGTCTTCCTATACTAAACCACACCTATCCTAGGCATAATTACATAAAATATTAAAACATCAGGCAACGTACCCTCAATGATTCTCTTGCTAAATCCCGCAGGAATGGCGTCCCCTCTACGCGCGTTTCGCGTATTCGCTTCGTCAGGAGGACGGTGGGCGTATTTGTCTCCCAGACCACAGTAACTATCGGTATAGTGGATTATAAGGAGGGTACATTGATAGATCATTTGTTACGAGTATTACCAGTCTCTCATTTGATAATAATGCAGGAAGGATGGCGTTTTGTAAGAATGGTTTCCATAATTTAAATTGGTTGTAATTTTAAAGAATCTCTAATAAAATAATATTGTTTTATTAAATTTTAGTGTTGTGCTATCGATTTGAGGAATAGTTTAATACAGTAGAGGGTAGCACCCGATACTATATAGTGATCTAACTGAGTATAGATTATAATATCAATACCTGGCACTGTAGCACATGTTTATGAGATGTCATATCACTATTTTTTTTCTCCTCTTACGCTGCTCCGTTGGGGCGCTGTGCCCCCTTCTGTTTTGCCACCCTGTATGCTAATCAATAGCATCAGTACAGGGAGGAAGAGACGGCCGCCTTTCTCAGTGAGTGTCTCCTCCTCCCTGGCTGTGGCGCGGTCCGCTGTGATTGCAACTTGCAAAACACGGATACACACACAGCCAGCCTTTTGATAGAAATGCCTATTCTTGTCTGCAATTGCGAAATGGTTACGGACACATAAATACGGATGTCTGAATGAGCCCTAACAGTAATTTTGACCTGGGGTTCCCAAACTTTTCCATGCCACTGTATATGCGTGTGTATATATATATATATATATATATAATAATCATATATATAAAACTGTGAAACTAGGCTTTTTCTTTAATTATTCAATAATTTTATTTTGTGCTTATGCAGGTTTTACTTGTGTTTTCTTTTCAATTGTCTTTTTATTAATTTTGACAACATAAGAAAGACATCTAGAATGCAGAGAAACATAAACACTCTGTTACATAAAGGACAGTAGTGAAACAGATTGAGCATTATACATTGGTGGTGTGTACCAACAGTATATACATCTGTTCGGTGTAGCAGAACAGGCTAGAAAAGATGTATTATTGCATTCAAAAATATTACGAAACAACCGTAATTGGTATAAAAGTAAACTTCAACGAAAGTATCTGATTGAAAAGGACTCATGGGGTTCTTACTTGTCTATTATGAATCTTTGAACATCTGAAAATATAATCAGTGACACAGAGTCCAGCCACTTATTTATTTTATTGTGTCTTATGTTTATTAAAGTCCATTAATGTTAATATGACTTTCTCTTTCTCTCTTTTGGTTGTAGGTTATAGATTGTGAATTGGCTGCACCTTGACAATCCAGGAAAATGGGAAATCGGAAAACTTTCAGCAGTCTGGAAGTGGCCCTTATTGTGCTCACAGTGTTACTTTTCTGTACTTCCATAGGTTTTATAACAATGTTATTCATCCTGGAAAACACACTCAGAGAAGATAGTAAGTTCAATCACTGTACTATCCCATACACTGCCCAGTTTGTGCTGCGCGCCATCCAGAAGGGGGAGAAATAGGGGCAGAGTGCAAGCTGTATCTCCAAGGCTTCTGTAACTTCTCCTGCTGCCTGTAATGTAAGGTTCCTGTAGGGAATACAGGATCCTTGGGGCCAATGCTGTTGTTCTGCCTCCACTGATCTTTATGATTGGTGAGCAGTATAGAAACCATGTAGTTAGATTATATCGTGCCTTATATTTATTTAAGACTGTAGCAGGAGATTTACCTTAAAGACATTTTCCAGCTTTACCACCTTTGTTTATTAGGCCCAGAATGTGCCCCACCTAATGAACCCCAATGGGGACAGTGAGTAATGGCAGTCTATGAAGAGTGCTACGGAATATGTGTGTGCTATAGAAACGAGTAAAATAAACTAAAACTGTTTATTTGTACCTTGCCCACCATTTTATCAATGGCGGATATTAAAAATATATTCTGAATAATGTTCTTTTATAGGTTCAACCACAACAACATTACCACCACCACCACCATCATCATCACAAACAACTTTAAAACCTTCTGCAACAACAACTGATGCTTATCCTCATGCCTATCTCATTGGAGCAGGAAGAGCGGACTGCACCGGCCTGCTGGCAGATATTCCTTTGGTATATGACGAGTTTATCACAGTATTGTGATACAGTGTTGATATTGCTTAACTCCTTAGTGACCACCCATATGTGTTTTTACGGCCCTGCTCTAACAGCCCGGAGTGCCGATGTTTAACACTTTACATGCCGCTGGCAATGGCGCCCACCGCATGTAAAGTGCTGACAGAGGGAGCGGACTCCCTCTGTCTCCCATCGGCACCCCGCAAATGCAATCGCAGGTTGCCGATGTGTGTGAAAGCTGGCAGGGGTCTGATGTAGGCAGGGCTGGGACAAGGCCCACCACCAACAGAGGCTGAGCTGCCCAAGTGTGCCCCCCCTTCCCCCCCGCTAAGATAAAATACGAGAGTATTGCGGTATGCAGAGATACCTTTTTATTCATTTATTTATTTTATTCATACACCATGCTGTACAGTATATGCAGGATGTACAGGATTATAATATATGCTGTCCAGCATGGTGTATGAACTATATTGTATATTGTACGGCATGGTGTATGGATTATACTGTATATTGTACGGCATAGTGCAAGGATTATAATGTATACTGTACATTAAATGTATAGAGGTCACACCATGCCGGACAATATAACCCCTGCGCCATGCAGTACAATATACAGTATAGCTCCTACAAAGTGTAGAGATAGACTGTATATTGTGTGACATAGTGCATGCTATGTGTGTATACCAGAAACATACTCCACATAAAAACTTACAATTATTTGGAGATCCCTTGGCTTGGACCTTGGAGATCTCAGATGACACTTCAACACTTTGGCTGGGGGGCTAGGTCTAAGAACATGCCGTCCCCTGGGCAGTATGGTTTTTTGGTTCTTCCTCTTCGGACACTGTACAAGAGGTAACAGGAGGTAATATAACTGAGAAGGGCTATCAGGGGACATTATACAGGGGTCATATAACTTATATCACCCCTGTATAATGTCCCCTGATAGCCCTCTCAGTTAAATACCCTGTATAATAATGTACCCTGATACCCCATAGTTATATTACCCCGCCCTGTATAATTTACCCAGATACCCCTCAGTTATATTATATAACTGAAGGGTACCAGTTATACAGGGGTAATATAACTGAGCAGGGCTATCAGGGGACATTATACAGGGGGTAATATAACTGAGGGTATCAGGGTACATTATTATACAGGGGTAATATAATGGAGGACAGCTATCAGGGGACATTATACTGGGGTAATATAATGGAGGACAGCTATCAGGGGACATTACACTGGGGTAATGTAAGCTATATTACCCCTATATACTGTGTAATATCTCTCCTGAGTTACATTACCCCTGTATAATAATGTATCCTGATACCCCTTAGTTATATTACCCCAGCGGGGTAATATAACTAAGGGATGTCAGGGTACATAATTATACAGGGATAATATAACTCAGGAGGCCTATCAGTCATTATACATGGGTAATATAAGTTATATTGTACCCTGATACCCCTCAGTTATATTATATAACTGAGGGGTATCAGGGGACATTATGGGTAATATAACTGAGGGGTATCAGGGGACATTATACAGGGGTAATGTAAGCTATATTACCCCCGTATAATGTCTGATAGCCCTCCTCAGTTATGTTACCCCTGTAAAATGTACAATGATACCCCTCGGTTATATTATATAACTGAGAGATATCAGGGTACCTTAAGGGTTATAACTGAGGAGGGGCTGGGGTAGCAGGCAGGCCATGAGGCTAGGTAGCGTACGGTACATACTTGCTGGGGCCAGGGCAGGGCCAGGCATTCTTCTTAGGGGTGCCTCTGGCTGGTGCTGTGGTGCAGGCGCAGCAGGCTCAGTCCTCCTCCGAAACTGGGGCCTGGGCACGGAGGCTCAATAGAAGCAGCAGCAGGCGCTCACGCGGGCAGGCACACAGTGTGACGTGCTGACGTCAACTCTGTGGCTGCCGCGCTCCCAGCCTGCTCCCGCCCTGTACGCTCTACCTACGCTGGGAACAGTGAAGCCGCTGTCCCTCCGCAGACGTGGTCAGTCAGAGGCTGGGGAGCTGGCCTGCGCCCTGGCGCTGGAGCGCCCTGAGGCTGGAGCCTCCCTAGCCTCTGTGTCGGCCCGGCCCTGGATGTAGGCTCCAAACCAGCCTTCAGTAATTTCCAGCAGGCTGCGCCTCTCTGGTACAGCCTGCTGGTCAATGTTAGAATAGCATTGTCATTAAAATGCAATGCAAAATAGGGAGAGTACATTGCATTTTAAAAGCCATCAAAACACTACCTGTTATAGTCACCTTGTGGGACTATTAAGTGGTAAAAAAAAAAAAAATACACATTTATTAAATTGAAAAAATTCCATCAAAAAAGTACGCTTTTTTTCCATACAAAATACGCTTTTCAATGAAAAAAATAGCAAAAAAAAAATCTCCCCCATATGTTTGGTATTGTCGAATCTGTAATGACCCGGACTACATAAATATCACATAAATTATCTCCTATGGTAAACGCCGTAAAAAAAAAAAAAAGACAGAATTGCTAAATTATTCTTAGTTGCCCCCGAAAAAATTTAATAACAAGTGATTAAAAAGCGCCCTCTACTCAAAAATTATACCAATGGAAAAAAAAGTCGTCCCGCAAAAATCAAGCCCTCACACAGCTTCATAGAAAGAAAAAGAAAAAAGTTTTGGGTAAAAAAAAAGGGGTTTTAGTGCAAAAAAGTAGTAAAAGGTAAAAAAAACTATATGCATTTGGTGTCACTGTAATCGTACTGACCCAGAGAATAAAGATATTACGTTATTTATACCGAAAAATGAACGCCGTAAAATTTATAACGTAAAAGCGCAGTGGCAGTATTACTGTTTTTCCCATCTTCCTCCCAGAAAGAGTTAATAAAAGTTAATCAGAAAGTTATGTGTACCCCAAAATGGTGCCATTAAAGACCACAACTTGTCCTGCAAAAAAACAAGCCCTCAATGCTATATAGATGGAAAAATAAAAAAGTTATAGCTCTTGGAACGTGTAGATGAAAAAAGGAAGAAAAACGCTTGGTCAGTAAGGCCCAAAACAGGCTGGTCACTAAGGGGTTAAATGCAACCTAATCGATGGTTCTTTGAAATGCTTCTTTTATATATATATATACGTCTCCTTACCCAGAGATGAGCAGGGATGATGCTATGTATGATGTAGAATCACAATGGCAGTGACTGTTTGGCTTGTCTTTTCCTAGATGGGCTATGCTAGCGGTGACCAACTGGCTGCAGGACTACACACACGACAATACAGTCGAGCCTTCATTGTAGCAGAACCGGATGGTTCCAAAAGGGTGGTGTTTGTGAGTGCGGACATAGGAATGGTTTCACAAAGGGTCAGACTAGAGGTATGTGGAGTGCGCTCAATCCGTAATTATTATACAACTGATCAGACTGGTCAATATGGCATGAACATTTATTGAATAAAGAATACAGTGATTTTACCCATAACATGAATGGAAATACTGTAAAACTAATTCCTATATGTAGGCTACAACAGTGTGACACAGTAGCCGTGACAGTGTCATACTGACCTAGGAGGCAGACCATACCATTGCTGTGAGGCCCTTGGAGAGGACCGTGAACTCCTTCTCCTGTTCCCAACACAGAGACCTAGTATGTTCTGCAGCCTCCACTAGTTGGAGCTCAGTGCAAAGAGACCTTTACAACTTCCGTTGAGTTCAATGTTAGCTAAAAATTGAACATTAACTTGTTTGTCGCTGCCCTCAGTGGAGGTGGGCACATAGTACATTTTTTTTAAAGAGACCCTATAAGTTCAAGACAGAGGTACCAACAACGGCTGTCACTTTGTAGCCCTATAGATTGATGAACAGGTGAATTTTATGTACCACCAGTTTTGAGCATGGGCTCACTTGAGATGCAGAGTCTAAGAAATGGAAATATAAGGCTACATTCACACCTACGTTTGGCAGTCACATCAAGGGTTCTGTTGGGTTTTGCATCACTTTTGGTAGTAAGAATAGTGCAGCATGCAGCCATATTTTTGCTGTCAAAACTAAGAAAACATTGACTGAATTCCAAAGGACACCTAACAAGTCAAAGGTTTGTTAGACGTTGTTTTATGACCACTCTGGCAAACTGCTGTTTCCAGCACAGATGCCTTCAGCTGCCAAGCGCACATGTAACAGGTCAGCCAGTTTCATAGGTACAAATCTGCTGACAGATGCCCTTTAACTTACTGATGACAGCTGCCATATGGGAGAAAAGTGCCTGCTGTTAGAACACTATGCAAAAGTATTCAGGTAGGTGCCTGGCAGACAGGCAGGTATGTGAGAGATATATCATCTCCAGCATCGGAAATAGGTACACACCACTGGTACCTTAGAAAATAATAGTTATTTTTCATGGCCGTTTTCTTTTCTTTTTTCTTTTACGAAGATGCCGCAGCCATGTGTTTACCTGTGATGGCAGCAAAGCCAGCTAATTTGGGCATATTTCAGTATAGTAGTATAGTAAATTAGCCTCTGTTGTTTTTTTCCCTACAGGTCATTAAGAAGCTAAAAAGCAAATATGGAGACCTCTACAGACAGGACAATGTTATATTAAGCGGGACGCACACACATTCAGGACCTGCAGGATATTTTCAATACACAATCTTTAGATTGACAAGCCAGGGGTTTAGCCGAGAGGCCACTGATGCCATAGTGAATGGAATTGTCAAGGTATGGTCAACCATGGTGGGATCTTGTCGAAAGCTGTAAAGCAGTAACACTCCACACTACTACACCCAATAGGTAGTAACTCTACTGAATGTATGATGTCATTTTAAACCTAGAGCATTGACATAGCACATGCAGGCATGAGAAGAGGACGTGTCTTTGTGAACAGAGGTATTCTCGATAAAAGCCATATCAACAGAAGCCCGACCTCCTACTTGAGGAACCCAGAGTCAGAGAGAGCCAGGTAATGGGTCACCGTAAAACCAATGCGTAAAATCAGATCTTGCACTGAAGCTAGGCTCTTAAGAGGAACGTCTACAGTTGAAGCAGGAAGGGGTTAAAAGATAATAATATATGTAACATGACGTAATATAACAATAGGTGTACTCTTAAAGGGTGTTGCTCACCTACATTCACAACCTATGCCTCTTACTCTTGCCAAAGTCCCATTGCCTCTATGTGACACAATACCAAGACCTCTCCATTGATGGGCTTGGGGTATGACATCAGCTAGGTGTTTAAATACTTATGGAGGAAAGAAATTGTAATCAGTGGTATAAGCAACATGTAAGATTAAGCACTTCGGGGGAATTTATTAAGCCCTCTATGCTGGTTTTCTGCCATAAAAAGTAATACATTTTGGTGAACACCATTTAATGTTATTTTTTGTGATGTTACCTTGCGCTTGCTACTTTTAAAATGTGAGGGGGAAAGTGTGGGTGGTTGAGGGCTGCCCCAGACAGACGAAGGGGGTAATTTACTAACAGATACACGCCGCTTTTTGGCATATATCTGTTGCAGATTGAGGGCAAAGGTTATTTGCACCGCAATCTGCAACTTTTCCTTGCTCATGCTAGGTCTAAAAGAGGGCGTGATGTGGGCGGGGAAGGGGGCAGACCGATAGGCCTGTCTCATTTATCATTTTGTACGCATGGAGCGCGGATTTCTCTTCAACCAGCTGGTTGGCAGGGGTGCCAAAAGTAATTAGCAGCCGAATCGAATTTTCAATAACTTCACTCATCTCTAGTCATCAATACTTAATTAAGAAAATGATTTCACAGGTATGTATTGAGCCCAAGGGCCACACAGCTTCATTATACAGTGATCTCTCAAGATACAATGGCCTCAGGATACAATTTTTCTGGCCCATCGTAAGTTGAAACCAGACTCAACATACAATACCTCAGACTCAGATCCAACCGATCAAGGCCACTTCTCTGGTAAAATAGCTGAATTATTTTCTAGTTAGCAGCTAGTCCTGACTGTTTTATGTAAGGCCGTCTTTTATCTGTCTTAGTTATCTGCTAGTTTTTCTTAAATCTTCATTTTCTCATATCTTGGATGACATTTTGGGGCTTTGGAACTGATTACTGTACTTTTTGTTTCAACATACAATGGTCGTCCTGGCACTAATTAATATTGTAACTTGAGGGACCACTGTTCTGAAGTAAATATTAGTGAGGCAGCCTATGTGAGAGGTCCCCAAAATGGCTGGGGGCCCGGGTTCCTCACTGCAGTATTGCCAGTGCTGCCCCTTTGGTGGCCTTGAGGTGGTTAGCTAGGCAAGAAGGTGTACATAAGATTAATCAAATGCAACCCTGTTAGGCAATAGGAGGAGTGCTATTATAGCCATAGTCCCCAAGTGTCCCGATTTTGCCAGGCCAATCCCTTAAGCTGGGTCATGAAAGGTGCAGCGCATAATCAAGACCCTACCCAGACTGATCATTCCATGTTTGTAACTAAGTATGTATATCATGCGATCAGGCAGAGGATGTGGCTTGTATGGAGACTGTATCAGTTGATATTTTTACAGTTGTATAATATCTGTACAGATGAGGTGCAGAACTAGTGATGCCACATAGAGTACTGGCTTTTGGGTCTTCAGTGACACACAAGGTCAAAAAATGCCGATCTATTGAGTCATTTTTGACCTTGGAAGACTCAGCACGTCATAACCTGACTGTCCCACCTGGATTTTTCTCTGTAGAGTCAATAGCCAGTCCACCCTCACCCCTGCAGATGTGAAGTTGAAGCAAGGTTTAGTTATTATCTTAATACCATGTCTCAATCTCCAACTTCAAGAAAAATCTTTAAGATGATCCAGTCGTATGACAAAGGAATGCCGAGAGCTTTTAAAGGAGAGAAGCTCAATCAACTGGTAAATTAACTTTTACTGGCAAATAGAAAAACCACTCAGAGATAATTGTGTAATGGAGAAATGTGGTTTGTGAACTATATGGTAAGGGCTCATAGCATCCATCTGCTGGCTCTGTCCTCTGATCTGCTATTTCGTCTGTGAAATTTTTTTGCACTGGCCGTAGCTCAAGTCGCTGACAGGATACCTAATAATTAATACTGAGCAAAGTGAAGCATTTGAAGCGGAATTCGATCCGAAATTTAGGAAAACTTTGATTTGCAACAAATCCAAATTTCCAAGTACTTTGTGGTAATGAATCAGTTTTTTGTTTAAATGACAGCTGCACGTTTTACAAAGTAAAGTAAGAAGCCGAGATCACCCATAATGCCTTGCAGACAGCCAATCATAAGGTGATGTCACAGCCCTCATCCCACTTGTTCTTCTTCTTTGTCCTGTGAGCTGAGCATAGAGAGAGATGTGGCAAGCGCTTATGCTCTAGTACCAGTGATGCTGAAAACGATTAATAGAAGAATATTTAAGAGAAAGAGAGTGCAGGGAGACTTATGCTGGGTCAGTTTTATTTATTCCCACACTTACTTATTCCTATCATCAGCCATAAACTAAAATATGTAATTCAATACCAATAAGGTGGAAGCCTTTATTATTGGGGTGCCAGCTAGTGATGAGCGACATAGGCAATATTCAAATTCGCAATATTTTGCACATTTTTGGGCAAATATTTGCCATAAATTCACAAATTCGTGATTGCAAAAATCTGTAATGTAATTAATATGCACATATTGCACATGCAATTTCTACTAGACTTCATATCGCACGCCTGCTACAATTGTGAATATAGAATGTGCAGCATCTGCAATAGTGACATAGAAGTGCAAAGAGCTCCTATATTGCTCCATTTTCCTCACCTCAGTTCCTAAGTCTATCTTGCCTACAATTAATGATTATTGAATGCAATCAACCTCTTCAACATAATTAAGGACAAGCAGTCCAAAAATCATTTCTAACCCCTAGACACCCCATACATCACTGCTGTATCTCATCAAACCTTTACACACATATGTGTGATCGATTAGTGGTCTGTCTTATAAATGGATTTTCCTACTAACGACATTGATGGCAGAATTGATATGTTGTACTTCCCTTGGGACACACCCTGATGTTGGGGCTCATTCCTGATGATAGTTGGGGTGCCCTTGGTGTTGTGGGTCTGGTGCATGGAAGGAGATGTAGGTGCAGCGGCTGGGGTATGGTGCTGGAGTCAGTAACCAGGCCAGTTGTAGAAAACAAGTCTCTACTAAAGTGCAGAATGGGAGTTGTAGTACATCCAATGGTATCAAAACACAGTTCCAAACAATTCTTTGTACAAATCTTCCTAGATAGCAACGTATGGATATAGGCCAGAATGTCCCCTTAGTCTCTTTCTGCAGAATTTAAGGCTGGCAATATTATTCTTGTAATGATGGCTGTAATTCTCAGCTGAGGGGTACAGGATAAAGATACGGTGGGCCAGACCGTGTCCAAATGTGAATGGTGTCCTAAAGAGGACCTTTCATCAGGGTAAAAAATGTGAACTAAGTATGCTGACATGTAGAGCAGCACCCAGAGATCTCCCTGCACTTACTATTACCCCTGGGCGCCGCTCCGTTCGCCCGGTATAGGCTCCCGAATCTTCTGTGACTTAGTTATACTAGGCAGAGCCTAGGCGTATCCCAGGCTGTAGCTCGCAGAAGGTTCCGGAGCGAACAGAGCGACGCCCAGGGGTAATAGTAAGTGCAGGGAGATCCTTGGGCGCCGCTCTACATGTCAGCATACTTAGTTCACATTTTTTACCCTGATGAAAGGTCCTATTTAACCATGTCCCTCTCTCTGAAGTAAAGTGTCCACCAACCTTAAACAGCAAATACCTTACTGACTGACTCCAGTGCTGAGCCACGCAGATTCCAGACCTTCTACTTCTTTCTCGTACTTTGAAGTAGAGATGTTTTCTCTCTGTGGATCTCTCAGAAATAGTGCTTCTCTGGGATAAGGCCTAGTTCTCTAAAGAGTAAGAACATAGCTTCCTCCTTCTTCCTCAGCTAGAACAACTAACTGAGCTAGGGTCGGATCTAAGTTAAACCCTAGCTTCCTAAACGGGCAGAGTCAGGATAGGTAACCCTGACTGATCCATACAGAGATATGCTGGTGCATTGATATATTATATAACATTACATAACAAGAACAGTTTGCAAGTACCCTATTCTGGGGTACTGCAAATGTCATGAGGGAGCCTTTTTTTGTATCAAATTTAGCATTGTCCTTGTAGCCACATTTAACCTTGAGTGATTGTCAAGAGCCGCAGTCAACTTGGACATATCAAATGTAGAGTAACAAGAAATCATTTTACAAACATTTGCAGATAAATATTTTCAAATGAAATTAGACACTGGTATTATTCCAACTATTTGGTGGTTAGCAGGCAATATTGTCAATTGCCAGTGCAAGTAGTGATAACTCAGGACTCCTATGGCAAACCACACAGGTGGGGGTCGTGAGCCGCAGGTTGGGGATCATTCCATATTTACTACTGATAACCATATGTTTGCTACATACAGATATCCATTTGACACAGATAAAGATGTGATGATAATGAAGATGGTGGACATGAACGGTGTGGATGTGGGACTTGTCAGGTAATCACAGAGCACATGTAAACTGTAAAGATATCTATCTATCTATTAATCTATTAATCTATCTATTAATCTATCTATTAATCTATCTAATCTCATTGTTCCTAACCAATAGATACTGAAGCCATGAAACATACTCATTATTTTGCCATTGTTTGCAGTTGGTTTGCGGTGCATGCAGTCAGTATGCCCAATACTAATCACCTAATCAGTAGTGACAACTTGGGTTATGCATCTTACTTGTTTGAACAGGCGAAGAATGAGGGATCTCTGCCAGGCGAGGTAACAATTCTACTGAGATACAATAAATGGCTAAATCAGATTGTAACTAAGGATTGCTGCACAGAGTAGGTAATATGTCAGAACTAATCATATAAAGAACAAAAAGGGGGTCTGACCGGCTTAGCAAAAAAAATAATGCAACCCAGATAGAAATCTCAGATTACTTCAAAACTCACCATGCAGTTACTGTATGTCTCAGGCAGATATATAAATGATTACAAGTGTGGTCTGATTAGACTCTGGGTCTTGATACAAGAGGGCGTACAAGTCCTTCTCCTGCTCCCCTATAACAATTCTCTCAGAGGCTAATTTTGGGTAGTGTACCTCTTGGTGAAAGATTGTTGACTGTTAGACATGCCTCTTCAATTCCCCGAAGGAGATTTTTCCCAGTTGAAAGATTTTGAGAGGGGGCGCATAATTAGACTGAGGGAAGCAGAACAGTCATTTTGATAAATTCCCCATCATCTAGGTCATTGTAACCTAGCTGTTAGGTTGTATTGGGAGCAGTGGTTACATGAGGGCCCCACACATGGCGAACAGGCTCCGGGGGGTCCGGACAGAGCACCCGTAGAGCGGATGAGCAGCTCCCACAGTTTCATTGTCCGCCATCCATACACACTGCTCAGGAACGTTATCCTGACAGCTCTTTGCTACCTTTTAAATCAGTCTTACAGTTTCCTGGTCCAAATGCAGGTAAATAAACCGCTAAAATGGAACAAGTCCCTGAGAGTATTTCTAGTATTTTGTGCAGAGTGCACGTAGAGAGAGTGGCAGGAAGTCTATGAGGTACAACTTCAGCCAACAGCTGCAGAGCAGGAAGTGGTAGATCTGAGCGCTGGGACCCCCATCGATCACAAAAATAGGGATCTTGTTTCTCTGAATGAATAGTGGCAGGCTGAGCATACAAACTGTTGCTCCATTCATTCTCTACATGACTAACAAAGATAGTTGTGTATACCTCAGAGAGAATGGAGCAGCAGTGCGCATTCTCATGATCAGTGGAGGTCCCAGCAGTTGGACCCCCAACGATCAGATCCCCAATTCTTATCACAAAGGTTAAGTTTTTAATGTGAGAATCCCTTTTTAAGTTATATAAGGTAATCATTTTAGTTATATCTCTGCAGGGATCATTTGTAGCAGCTTTTGCATCATCAAACCTTGGAGATGTCACCCCAAATACTAAAGGACCTCACTGCACAAATACTGGTCTCCCATGTGCTAACCCAACCAGCACCTGTCCAGAAGGAGGGGTATGTCACACTTTCGTTATTAGACCCGTCTAATAAAATTTAAATTGGTTGTAATAAATTAGAAAGAAGGGCCTACCTTAAAGGGATTGTCTCACCTCACCTTGGTGGCATATCACTAGGATATGCCAGCAACGTCAGATAGGTTCAGGTTTCACCATTGCGACCCACATCTATTTCTAGAACGAGAGCACACTGTGCATGCGCGGCTGCCCTCTCATTTCTAGGGTATTTCCGAAAATTTCTGAACGCTTGCTCTGCTATTTCCGGCAGTCCCACAGAGGTGAATGGAACAGTGGCAGCACTTGCGCAGTACTCGCTACATTCATTGCTATGTGATTTCCGAAAATTGCAGAGCGTGCCTGCTTGACTATTTTCGATACTCCCTTAAAAGTGAATGGAGAGTATGCCCTCACCTATCTGACATTGGTGGCATATCCCAGTTGTGTCTGAGTTGGCACAACCACTTTAATGAATCAGGCCGACCCCCCCGTCCATGGACTCACTTGAATGCAGCTATTGGACAAGAGTGCCACTGTTTCTGGGAAAATTCAGGCCTTTTTTTTCTTATCTCATCCAACATTCTCAAAAATGGGTAGTTTATTTTTTATTACTAGTTTATTTCAAATCATGAAGTTTACAGACGAGATAGTGAGTAAAGATGCATATTTCAGCGGCCTCCATTGACAACACTTTGAATGACATTAGAATTGGTGCCAGTGCCTTACACTCTTAATCAATGGAGGACGCAGATGGATAGTTCTGGTCACATGATCACCCGTCAGCGGCATTTTGGGACATAATGCTTCATACAAGAATTAATAAATTTAAAGCACTGGACATCAGCGCCAGTGGTTTCATAACAGGGTATCTCGAAATGCCTTCATATGCTGTGCCCAGCAGATGTGCAGAAAAAAAGATATAGTAGTCAAACCCTTTAACAACCAATTTTAGAACTGTGAAAATTAATCTTTTCTTCTACATTACTAAAAATAATTGGTGACTGATGATTCACTACATTAGTCAGAACACTTATGAAGAAATCTACAACGAAATCTGCATTGAAAATCCACACCATCCTATGTAAAGGTTAGGTTGAAATCTCAGTGTAATCAAGCACTTTTCAGGAGCATGTGTATTGCCACGGCCCTAGAGGAGCAGATCAGAGGTTGGGAGTGGTAGTGGCTCTGGGTACAACAGTCATCCTTATAAGTCGCAGTGCCAATTCTCACAGCGATGCTCCTGAGGGCAAGGCAGTGACAGGAGGGTGCACCCTTCCTTCCCTCGTTGCACACCTTGATGTTGAGGCTCCTGTCTGATAGTAGTTGGGGTGCTCTTGGTGATATGAGTTGCTGGTGTAAGGCGGGAGATGTAGACAGTAATGGACTGGGGTGCATAGGGCCAACCAGTAAAATTTACTTTAAAGGCTCATCGTAAGGATACATTCAAATATTACCTGCCCACCAAGCAGCAAGATGCTACCAGATAATTGAATATGGTAGTCCCTTCATCAACTTTGAAAAGAGGACACTGGTAGCTTTCCTCTATACCTAGAAGACATCTCAGCTCTGATCGTGTCTATAATAATAAACTCGAGAGTTTCTTTAATAATCTATCAAGTTTTTATATGAACATTGGCTGGTTGAGGTGCTGAACATTGAATATATGTATGTAGTGCAGTAAGTCTACTGTGTTATGTGCCACTTGTGCACGGGGTGGGAGACTAGGGGCCTACCGGGGGATTCACCTGTACCCCTGTGGGCAAGTCCGAGCCTATATGTAGGTTTTGTGGCCGGTGAAGGGTGCTGGAGTCAGTAACCAGGCCAGTTGTAGAGATGTAGAGAAGTCTCTCATTAAGCCTCTCATGTCTAAGAAAGCTTTTACACAGTCAGTGTTTGGAAAGTGATTGTAAATCCAAATCAGGAGTCAAGGCTAGGCAGAGGTATGGTATAATGGAAAAATTCGCATCTCTTCTGTGTCTTTGATCTGCACCTGGTTTTGGATTACAATCACTGATGGAAATCACTGATCAAACAATGACTGTGTAAAAGAGGCTTAAGTGTGGAAGGGTGTATTAGCAATATCCCCTTCACTGCAGTATAGTCTTGTTCAACCTTAAACAGCGAATACCTTACTGACTCCACTGCTCAGGTATGCAGATCCTGGACCTTCTAGTTCTTTCTTTTCTCTCTGGAGGACTGCAGAGTAGAGATGGCTTTCTTGATACAAATGTCTCAGAAACAGTGGTTCTCTGGGACACATGAAACACATGTAGCTCCTCATTCTTCTTTAGATAACACTGAAAAAAAGAACTAGGGGTGGACCTAAGTCCATCTCCAAGCTTCCTACAAGGGCAGAGTCAGGATAGTTAACCAAGACTAATTCATACATAACTATATGGTATTATAATACATCAGACCATTAACTATTTTGAAAGTACCCTATTCTGGGGTACCAAATGGACTTTGGGTATTTACCTACAATGGTGCTGTCACCCTATGTATTTTTGCTTCACTATTCTGGGGTACTGCACATGCTATGCAGAGGAGTATCTACAGGTGGTATAGAGGTAACATGTAGCATCTGGTGCCTGATGTGGTCCATAGGCCCCTCTGCCACATTAGTAAAAAAAAACAGCTTTATAAATGGCATGCAAGTTCCCTGTTTCAAATCTTGCATTGGTGCCTAGAAGCTTACGCCTCTAATTCTGCTAATTTAATAGTTTGCAATAAGCCATTAAATCCATATAGATTTTTTGGCATTGTGTATACAACTCCTTTGAAGTGGTATTTATAAAAAATAGAATTTCGGTTCATGAACAGTTAACATAATATGTAGAATCTGAAAGGAAGCTTGGCTTTAATGTCCAACTAAGCCCGTTCAGCTGGAAAATCAATAGGTATAAACATCATCACTATTAAATTGATTTTTAAGCTAATGTAGCCTTTTGCTATGCAGAGGTTTTATCATCTTATGGTTGTGAAAATTGGTATAAAATTTAATTTCTTCAGGGGATCTAAATACAGGGATGTTTGCAAATTGATTATTTTTTAAATCTACAAATATAATGGCCCTTAGAGAGACACAGTAATGGAAAAGTTTCATATCAGGCCATCCTGTAGAATACAAAATATAAATCCTCTTGTGGCAAACATGGCATTAAATAAGAATATGAAGAGGCTGCATTATAGGTAGTGTTAAGCCAATCAATAAATTACAAAATATTGAAGGTCTCACAGGCCAGTAATAAGAAAATGAAATAAATACTTTCACCCTGACTTGTTATTTAGTGGCCTTCTTTGTCTTATTGCTTATCTGTAAAAGTTAGTAATTAGCTCTGATGGCCTAAATTGAAACTTTTGTATATTTACCTCTAACGGTATGTATCTACAGAAAGTAAGAATTGTCAAGAAAACTGGAAGTAATAAAATAAAATACTCTTTAAAGGGGGATATTGGTAGAATATACTATCGCTTACTCATTAATGGGAGTCTTCATGCCAACAAGGCTATTTAAAAGTTTTTTAGGACTCAGTGGGCCTCTGAAACCCACATTCATTACGCTTAACACGCCTGTAGTCGAAGTCGCATGGATCAGCCTTGCAGGAACCTGGTCTCCTCCTCTTCTGAAAATGCAGCTTCCACCAACGTCACGTCCTTTAACAGGGTTTCTGGTCCAGGATATGGTCACTTTTGCTGTGGACAGTGGGGTCAGCATTATTCCCCTCCCCGATGCATGTGCAGATGCAATGGATTCAGGTGTTTGCGTGTGCACCATAAAGAGGAATACTTCTGGCTCTGTCCATATCAAAAGTGATGTCCTTTCAATAGCCCAGGATGAAAACCTGGTAAAGGATGTGAAGCAGGATGCTCAGAGGAGTAGCATCATGTGACCAGGTTCCCAAGTGGCCAAACCATGTTACATCGAAACCTATCTACACCAACAGATTATCTGACAGATTTTCTGACCAATCATTGATCACATGGCCATTCACACACTATTGGTCTAACTGGACAAAAATTGGTCAGATAATCTGTTGGTGTAAATGCACTCTTAAAGTAAGAGTAGAAAATCCCTTTAAGCACTGCGGATCCTTGTCCTTTAAAAAGAACCTATTATCACATGGAGAGTGTAAGTGGTTACCAAAACAGACTTGTCAGGAGAGGTGATGGCCCTTCTTTAAGCCCTGCGCTCCTGCACAGTGATGCTCCTGGCAATGGACTCTTATACACTGACCGAAAATATAAAAGCAACACTTTTGGTTTTGCTCTCATTTTGCATGAGTTGAACTCAAAGATCTAAAAAGATTCTACATACACAAAAAAACAATTACTCTCAAATATTATTCACAAATCTGTCTAAATCTGTGTTAGTGAGATAATCCATCCCACCTCACAGGTGTGGCATATCAAGGTGCTGATTAGACAGCATGAATATTGCACAGGTGAGCCTTAGACTGCCCACAAAAAAAGACCACTCTGAAATGTGCAGTTTGATCACACAGCACAATGCCACAGATGTCGCAACGTTTGAGGGAGCGTGCAATTGGCATGCTGACTGCAGGAATGTTTACCAGAGCTGTTTCACGTGCAATGAATGTTCATTTCTCTACCATAAGCAGTCTCCAAAGGCGTTTCAGAGAATTTGGCAGTACATCCAACCAGCCTTACAACCGCAGACCACGTGTAATCACACCAGCCCAGGACCTCCACATCCAGCATGTTCACCTCCATGCTCGTCTGAGACCAGCCATCCGAACAGCTGCGGCAACAATCGGTTTGCATAACCAAAGAATTTCTGCACAAACTGTCAGAAACTGTCTCAGGGAAGCTCATCTGCATGCTCGTCGACCCCGGCTCACATTCAATGGCGTCTGGCACATTGGAGAGGCGTTCTGTTCACAGATGAGTCCCGGTTTTCACTGTTCAGGGCAGATGGCAGTCAGCGTGTGTGGCGTCGTGTGGGTGAGCGGTTTGCTGACGTCAATGTTGTGGATCGAGTGGCCCATGGTGGAGGTGGGTTTATGGTATGGGCAGGCATATGTTATGGACAACGAACACAGGTGCATTTTATTGATGGCTTTTTGAATGCAAAGAGATATCGTGACAAGATCCTGAGGCCCATTATTGTGCCATTCATCCACGACCATCGAGGTTGCAGCATGATAATGCACGACCCCATATTGCAAGGATCTGTACACAATTCCTGGAAGCTGAAAACATCCCAGTTCTTGCATGGCCAGCATACTCACCAGACATGTCACCCATTGAGTATGTTTGGCTTGCTCTGGATCGGTGTATACGACAGCGTGTTCCAGTTCCTGCCAATATTCAGCAACTTCGCACAGCTATTGAAGAGGAGTGGGCCAACATTTCACAGGCCACAATCAGCAACCTGATCAACTCTATGCGACGGAGATGTGTTGCACTGCGTTAGGTAAATGGTGGCAACACCAGATACTGTCTGGTTTCCTACCCCCCCTCCTCCCCCTAGTAAGGCAAAACTGTGCACATTTCAGAGTGGTCTTTTATTGTGGGCAGTCTAAAGCACACCTGTGCAATATTCATGCTCTCTAATCAGCACCTTGATATGCCACACCTGTGAGGTGGGATGGATTATCTCGGCAAAGGAGAAGTGCTCACTAACACAGATTTAGACAGATTTGTGAACAATATTTGAGAGTAATGGGTCTTTTGTGTATGTAGAAAATGTTTCAGATCTTTGAGTTCAGCTCATCCAAAATGGGAGCAAAACCAAAAGTGTTGCGTTTATATTTTTTGTCGCTGTATATACTCTATATATTACTGTATTGAAGTGTTTGGGGTTGCGTTACAATTTCCGTCAGGCTGGCAGGCTGTAGTAGTTAAAAAAAAACGCATATCAGACGCTGTTTTGTTAACAGCATCTGATATGCCTGCTGCCTGCTCCTCTGGTGGTCCCTTTGCTTGGGAGCCCCAGAGGAAACATATGTAAGTGCACCAATCACCACACAGACCCCCCCATCCACCCCCCGTCACTGATTAACCCCTGATTACCCCCGATTAACCCCTGATCATCCCATGTCACCCCCCTGATCGCCCCCTGTCACCCCCCTGTCACTAATCACCCCCCTGTAAGGCTCATTCAGACGTCCATATGTGTTTTGCGGATCCACGGATCCGCAAAACACGTACACCGGCAATGTGCTTTCCACATTTTGCGGATCCGCACATTGCCAGAACTATATAGAAAATGCCTTTTCTTGTCCGCAATTGCGGACAAGAATAGGACATGCTCTATCTTTTGCGGAGCTGCGGCCGGATGTTTGGGGGCCGAAACCCAGAAGTTTGCGGCCGCAGCTCCGCAAATGCTGATGCGGCGAGCACATAGTGTGCTCTCCGCATCACCGCCGGTCCCATTCACACTGAATGGGTTCGCATCTATTCCGCAGAATTGCGGAATATATGCAGACATTTTTGCGGACATATGAATGGGGCCTTACTCCTTTTTTTTTTTTGCACATTTTTTGGCAGAGAGTTTTTCATCCACATTGATTGATGCGAATGAAGAAATCTGTGCCGTTCATTTTTTTTTTTCAGCCCAGAGGTTGAACGGAAAAAAAAAATCTCATTACCCGTATGCTCAATATAAGGAGAATAGCAGAAACTCCTCATGCTGGCCATACATGTAATGATTGCGGAGACCCTCAAATGCCAGAGCAGTATAAATACCCCACATGTGACCCCATTTTAGAAAGAAGACACCCCAAGGTATTCCGTGAGGGATATGGTGAGTTCATGTAAAATTTTATTTTTTGTCACAAGTTAGTGGAATATGAGACTTTGTAAGAAAAAAAACAGTCAATTTCTGCTAACAAAAAAAAAAATCTTCTATGAACTCGCCATGCCCCTCACGGAATACCTTGGGGTGTCTTCTTTCCAAAATGGGGTCACTTGTGGGGTATTCATACTGCCCTGGCATTTTAGGGGTCCTAAAGCGTGAGAAGAAGTCTGGAACCAAATGCGTAAAAATGTCCTCCTAAAAGATACTCATTGGAATTTGGGCCCCTTTGCGCACCTAGGCTTCAAAAAAGTGTCACACGTGGTATCGCTGTACTCAGGAGAAGTAGGGCAATGTGTTTTGGGGTGTATTTTTACATATACCCATGCTGGGTGAGAGAAATATCTCTGTAAATTGACAACTTTGTATAATTTTTTTTTAAAAGTTGTCATTTACAGAGACATATCTCACACATAGCATGGGTATATGTAAAAATACACCCCAAAACACCTTTCCCTTCTTCTCCTGATTACTGCGATACCACAAGTGTGACACTTTTTTGCAGCCTAGGTGCGCAAAGGGGCCCAAATTCCAATGAGTATCTTTTAGGAGGACATTTTTACGCATTTGGTTCCAGACTTCTTCTCACGCTTTAGGGCCCCTAAAATGCCAGGGCAGTATAAATACCCCAGATGTGACCCCATTTTGGAAAGAAGACACCCCAAGGTATTCGCTGAGGGGCATGGCGAGTTCATAGAAGATTTTTTTTGGCACAAGTTAGCGGAAATTGGCTTTTTTTTTTTTCTTACAAAGTCTCATATTCCACTAACTTGTGACAAAAAATTAAATTTTACATGAACTCACCATACCCCTCACGGAATACCTTGGGGTGTCTTCTTTCTAAAATGGGGTCACATGTGGGGTATTTATACTGCCCTGGCATTTTAGGGGCCCCTAATGCGTGAGAAGAAGTCTGGAATCCAAATGCGTAAAAATGCCCTGTGAAATCCTAAAGGTACTCATTGGAATTTGGGCCCCTTTGCGCACCCAGGCTGCAAATAATTGTCACACATATGGTATCGCCGTATTCAGGAGAAGTAGGGCAATGTGTTTTGGGGTGTATTTTTACATATACCCCTGCTGGGTGAGAGAAATATCTCTGTAAATGACAACTTTTTAAATTTTTTTATACAAAGTTGACAATTTACAGAGATATTTCTCTCACCCAGCATGGGTATATGTAAAAATACACCCCAAAACACATTGCCCTACTTCTTCTGAGTACGGCGATACCACATGTGTGACACTTTTTTGCAGGCTAGGTGCGTAAAGGGGCGTAAAGTCCAACGAGTACCTTTAGGTTTTACAGGGTTGCTCACAATTTAGCTCCACCCAAAATGCCAGAACACTAAACACACCCCACAAATGACCCCATTTCGGAAAGTAGACACCCCAAGGTATTCACTGAGGGGCATAGTGAGTCCGTGGGAGATTTTTATTTTTTTTGCCAGAAGTTAGCAGAAATGGAAACTTTATTATTTATTTATTTTCCTCAGAAAGTGTAATTTTCTGCTAACTTGTGAAAAAAAATGAAATCATACATGAACTCACCATGCCCCTCCGCGAATACTTTGGGGTGTCTTCTTTCTAAAATGGTGTCATTTGGGGGGTATTTATACTTTTCTGACATTCTAGCACCTGAAGAAACATGACAGGTGCTCAGAAAGTCAGAGCTGCTTCAAAATGCAGAAATTCACTTTTTTGCACCATAGTTTGTAAACGCTATAGCTTTTACCAAAACCAATAAATATACACTTATTGGATTTATTTTTCTATCAAAGACATGTAGAACAACAAATTTAGAGAAAAAGTTATATAGAAATGTAGTTTAAAAAAAAAAAAATTTACAACAGAAAGTGAAAAATGTCATTTTTGTGCAAAAATTTCAGTCATTTTTGATTAATATCAAAAAAAGTAAAAATGTCAGCAACAATGAAATACCACCAAATGAAAGCTCTATTAGTGAGAAAAAAAGGAGGTAAAATTCATTTGGGTGGTAAGTTGTATGACCGAGCAATAAACGGGTAAAGTAGTGTAGTGCAGAATTGTAAAAAGTGGTCTGGTCATTTAAGGGTGTTTAAGCTAGGGGGGCTGAAGTGGTTAATTCGACAGCTCTTTAGTATTCACTTGAATAGGAAGGAGCCGTCCCATAGAAGTGAACAGGGTTGTAATTACACCTGAAAAATGGGCAGCACTCGTACAAACAGCTGATCTGCGGGGGTCCTGGGTGTCGGACCCGCGCCAATCTGATATTGATGACTTATACTGAGGATAAAATGGGGATTGCAGTCAGCACAACCCAATACGCAGGTGCACGTTGCTATGGTGAAATACACATACAAACGTAAAAACAAAGGTGCAATGGCACACTGCAGCTAGAGCTCCGTCCTGCCACTATGCTGGATGTTAGAAGAGGCATTAGTTTATATTTTGGCCAAATTATGTAAGCCACCCACCACGTCACGGTTGCCTCTATGAGTGGTCCCTAACATTAATTCTTACCTTTTATGGGCCATATCAGCCACACAAAATCCAGGGAGTGCAGGTGCAGCATGCATGCCAGATACACTCTGCTTGTAACCCCGTCTGGTGCCATACAGCATTTATCAGATCAAGGGATGCAAATACCAACATGCATGCTGAGCCCACTAGTACTTCTCCTGGAACCAAACGGCTTCTGGTAAGTTCTATAAGGCATCAATAGGTCATCAATATATATAAAGAAGACAACCCCATTAAGTAACCCTTCCAATACGTAGAAACTGTCCAAAGCAGAGAGCTCTTTTTATACTGAAATGTCATACCTAATATCTCAAGAAACACAAATAAATATAAACTGTGTAAAAAAAAGCCAGTTAAAAATTTTGTGATGCTTAAAGTCCTCTAATTGCGTTCTTTTCTACTTTAAGGTCACAACATGCATTTCAACTGGCCCTGGAGAGAATATGTTTGAAAGCACAAGGATAATTGGAGAACAAATATTTGAGAAGGCCATGGTAGACTTATTTTTATCCTATTTGAATTGATGAATGACTCCTGAACTGTAATGGATAGGAATAGGACATAGTATAGTTCATTGAATAATATCACTGGTATATATACCCTTCATCCATCTACTGCAGAAATCTAGGCCCCATTCTCAGTTTGTCTAGTTTTGCTATATTATCTCCTGAATTCTAGAAGGGCAGACTATTCTATACACATTGGATGGTTATGAGAAGAACTTGATATTGTGTTCTTGTGTCTTTTGCTGTATGGTGCTGACATTCCTTTTTTTTTTTGTGTGTGTGTGAATGAAAGGAGTTGTATAATTCATCCGCCAAAGAAATGTTGGAGACTGTGAACTTTGCTCACCAGTGGGTGGACATGAGCAATGTCACCGTGAAGCTTAATGACACTCACAATGTAAGTACCATATGCATATCAAAGAAAGTTCATATAAAGTTTTAAAGGAATAGACCTCATATTTTCTTACTTTTTCCTTGTTTGACATCTTTACAGTTATATAAAAGTATTAAAAGTAATAAATGCCATTGAAATCACTTAGTTGGGTCTAGTTTTATTGTATGTGGTTAGAAATTGGGAAAAAGCTAGTGTGACTTATACCAGAAACAGCACTATTCTCATCCTAGGGATGTATAAGGTGTTGCTGTGCTAACTATTTAGCCATTCTTAAAAAGTAGCTTCTCTTAGACAACAATAATGGAATATATTAGAAAGGGTTATTGTACTGTGGATGTCATATTTTCTAGGCATATTGGGTGTTTAGATGTTCCATCATGATTCAGAACATCATCAGATACTTGTTTTGACTTTGGCTTCAATTTCTTCAAAGGCAACAACTTGCAAACCTGCACTTGGTTATAGCTTTGCTGCTGGGACAATCGATGGTCCTGGATTGATCAACTTCACCCATGGTGAGGACTTTATTCTGATTATACCTTGTAACTTAACAAAAATCTCAAGTCCCCTGACAAATATGAACTTATGATATCTGATGTATCAGTTAGTGATGTTCGAATTTTATGGGATTCTGAATCCTATAAAGTGGCCATTTATGATCAGTGGGGGGTCCAACCCCGGGGACCCCACCAATCCTGAGACTGGTCAGCTGTAGCTCTTGCTGTGCTCCTTCCCAGTTCTTCCCTGCACACAGGGCCGGTGCTAAAATAAGGCAAACCAAGCGGCTGCCTTAGGGCGCAGAGAATGGGGGGGGGGGGGGCGTGGAAAAATAAACCGTTTTTTTTTTTCTTAAATCACTTGCGGCATGTTGTGCCTCAGTGCCGCCGGCCGCCCACTACAGCCTGCGGGTGCCGTGCGGCCCCGGCCCTCACTCACAGAGCGGCAGCACAGCAACATGGGGTCACTCAGGGTTGGTGACTGTGACTCACACAGCCAGCCCAGGCCAGCCCAGACGGACTGTCGACTGCCGTAGGGTAGGTGGTAGGTGATGAGCGCAGAGCGCATAATATTTATAATTATTACACAACATAAATGGGGGTGAGGGGGGGGCCACGGGTGACATGATGGGTGGGGGGACAAATCAAATGTCTGTAGCCTGTGCCATGGAGTGGAAGAAATATGACATAGGGGATGATGTGCCATGGGGGGGGGGGGACAGGTGTGACACAATAGGGGGTCATAATGTGATCATGGAGGGGGGTGGGCGCCAAAATGTAGCTTCGCTTGTGTTGGCGAAAATCCTTGCACCGGCCCTGCCTGCATACTAGTTAGCTGGAGCGCTGCCCAGCAGCACAGTCCCGTTGAAATATCCTGTGAAATCCCATTTATTTATGAGAAGGGACACATCTTTAACTGTTATAAGAAGGAGATAACTTTTATCTGCAGGAATGACTGAGGGAGATCCATTCTGGGATGCTCTACGAGATGCACTTCTTGGAGTTCCATCAAATGAAACTACGAAATGCCACCAGCCTAAGCCCATCCTGCTGAACACCGGAGAAGTATGTATGATAACACCTTTTCACCTTTTTGAATACTGACACTTAGGGTCCTTTCACACTAGCGTTTTTGTTTTCCGGCATAGAGATCCGTCGTCGAGTCTCTATGCCAGAAAAATCCTGATCAGGATCATCCCCATGCATTCTGAATGGAGAGAAATCCGTTCAGGATGCATCAGGATGTCTTCAGTTCAGGACCGGAACGGTTTTTGGACACAGCAAATACCGCAGCATGCTGCGGTTTTTGTTCCATCCAAAAATCCGGAACACTTGCCGCAAGGCCGGATCCGGAATTAATGCCCATTGAAAGGCATTAATCCGGATCCGGCCTTAAGCTAAACGTCGTTTCGGCGCATCACCGGATCCGACGTTTAGCTTTTTCTCAATTGTTACCATGGCAGCCAGGACGCTAAAGTCCTGGTTGCCATGGTAAAATGTAGTGGGGAGCGGGGGAGCAGTATACTTACCATTCGTGCGGCTCCCGGGGCGCTCCAGAGTGACGTCAGGGCGCCCTACACGCATGGATCACGTGATCGCATGGATCACGTGATCCATGGGCATGGGGCGCTCTGGTGTCATTCTGGAGCGCCCCGGGAGCCGCACGGACTGTAAGTATACCGCTCCCCCGCTCCCCGCTCCTACTATGGCAACCAGGACTTTAATAGCGTCCTGGCTGCCATAGTAACCTGAAAGCATTTCGAAGACTGATCAGGATCCTGATCAGTCTTCTAATGCTTCAGGCGACTTGCGTTCTGACGGATCCGGAGGGACGGAAGTGCCTGCCGGATCCTTAGAACGCAAGTGTGAAAGGACCCTTACAATGGCAAAATCCTAATTTACACAAATGTTGCACTGCATTATAATACTAGAGGGTAAGGTTACATGTTCAGTCTATCTGAATTCTTGGAAAATATTCAGGTAAATACAACAGCTTGGTGAGCCACCAGCTACTTTGTACATACGTAGACAGGAGAAGACCTATATTTGGTGCAACAAGCCGCAGGGGAGACTCAGAGCACAGTGGATGGGAATGGAGGTAGTGGCCGTGGGATTGGTAGTAGTAATCACAGTACACAGTAGAAGTCCTCACTTTGGCTCTCCCTGGGCTGTGCAAAGTGAATGGAGGATGCACCCTTTCTACTTTGGGGGCTCTCCCTGACTTTCCAGGGCTTCTGCCTGGTGGTAGTTGTAGTGTCCTAGACTCCTAGATGTTAAGTGATTAGCAGGGTGCAAGGCTGGAGTACAGATGCAGGCCGGTAGATGGATGATGGAGTCAATTATCAGACCTGTTGGTTGCAATAAATAAGGTCTTATTTACTAAATCAATGATGGGAGTAGTAGTATAAATAGCAGCAATAGGTAGTTCCAAAGTATATCACAGTATAGGCTCTTCCTAATAGCCGTATATGGGCAGCAACAATGATGGTAATAGTAGTGTTTCCTGACTCTCCTTCTAAGGACACTTTGCAGTCTCTACAAACAACCGTAGGTGTGCTATTCTTTTCTTGTAAACTTTTTGTCAATTCCTGGCTGAGGAGTGCAGATGTAGATCCGGATGGCCAGTTCGTCTCAAAGTGTGGCGGGTGCTGGAGGCAATGAACTCTTGAAAGAATGAAAGAATACTTTGCTAAGATCATCTAGTACAGCTTTTATGGTTCTGGACCTATAGATGTTTAATCCTTTTCTTTTAGGTGTAATCTGGTAGTAGAGTTGGTTCTTTGGCAGGTGTAATCTCAGAGATAGAGGCTCTTTGGACTTAGGCCTGGTCTACAGGAACTCTCACACACACCCTTCCTGTAGCTCTACTCAAACTAGACTCCTAACTAACAAGGGGACGTGTAAAGTCCATCATTCTGGTAACTTAAAAAGTCTGCCAATGTTAACGATATATTGCAAACAAATCACAACATCTAACTCTGTATCATTGCATTATTCTTTTTTTTTTTTAGTTTAAAATAGTTTTATTTTAACAATGAAATTTTACATTCAATGGAGGATAGGTTACAAGCTTCCGCAATGAGATTGTTGCAACCGTAACAAAGTAACAGTACATTAAAGGAACAGTAATGTATTATAAATTTTGTAAAAAGGAAGTCTGTGCATTCTTCATTCTCAATCTAACTAGCAGTTCCTTTTTGCAATGATTAACGCTTTTCGGTAGTCCTCTCCGACTCTGCATTGTCATGTAGTATTGTGTATTTGTCTGTGCATTGCTGTGATATAGAATTTTGGGGACCTGTAAGATTCGAGATACTTCACTGCCAACAATTTTTACAACGTGTTCACATCGGACCTGTTTTGCATGAGAGGGCCAATGGAATGTAACAGCTGAGAGTCCTCTTTCTTTGCTTTAGAATAATCTTAGACTGGGGTCTTCCATGTGCCTTTGAGTCTAACTTATAGTTTTATAAGGATGTGCACTTAGTTATTACAACCTTTCAAATTCCTGCTTTTTGTAGATCAATGGATCTATACCATGGCATCCAACAATAATTGATGTTCAGATCATTACCATTGGATCATTGGCAATCCTTGCTGTTCCAGGAGAGTTTACGTAAGTATTTATAGACTTTTCTGAAGCTATGGAATGACCACTTCTTAGAAATAACCATCACTGATCCTGGTTAGATTATTCTATATTAGATTTTCTGTTTTCTTATATCTAATGTATTTGGCCTCTTCTTTGAAAGTACCAACCATCAAAAGAGCATTTCTCATTGTATTGTTATGTGGTCATCGCAGTGAGGTTTCACTGTAGTCTGTGCATATGGACAGGGTTGTCTTCATGAGACAATCCAGTTATTGAGAAGCTGCTTGATATGTTTTCCAGGGCTGGACACAGACAGCACAGTCCCTGTACTATAATTGTAAAGCATGACATTTGTTGTATCATTATCTTGCAAGCAGTCCAATAGAAGGTAGGAGTGGGCCCCTCTGTCTTCTGGGCTCCTGGACAGGGTGGGATTCAAATTTTTAACAACAGGTTCCCTACTCAACGGCGGACACGCGGTATCACAACACATGTTCACATATACATACACCATAAATATGCAACACACACATAAATACACCATATATATACACTACACAGATACTACCCAACTTTTAAAAAGCCTAAGGAGCTAAACTATGTAATAGAAGCGCTCATCTCCAGCTGCCGCTGTAATTTTAACAACCGGATCTGGAGAACCTGAGGGAACTGGCTGAATCCCATGGCTGCTGCTGGATAACTGACTGTACAGGTTGTAGATAAGGTATATTCACCCCCAATGGATTTACCTGAAAAACAAACCTAATTTGTTTTTGTTTTATTTTTTGGGATGAAACAGTGACCTTAAAAGTAAAAGTATTACCATATGTTTGGATTGCATAGCACAACATCTTCTGGTAACTTTGAGACTTCACTTTCCAGAGGCTGATTTCTAGAAATGATACTGCTTTTCATAAAGGTTTCACCACTGTTCCTTTAACAGGACCATGTCTGGAAGAAGATTAAGAGAAGCAGTGAAAAAGGTATAAAAAATGAAATATTAAAATGTGCTTACACAGGTTAACTATGGGGTAATTTCTTAGCACCTGAAAGCCCTTCCTTGAGCGGTTCGGTAGAAAATGCTGAGGAGCAGCTAACTGAATAAAAGGAATCTGTTAGCAGTTTTATGGTGCTCTATCTGAAGGCAGCATAAACTAGTGTTTATGGATCCCCAGATGAAAGGGGGTCCTGAGTCCCCTGTGTGAAGGGTAGTTGGTAGGTCGGTCGACCCCTCCATTCATTTGTCCAGCACTATTTGTTGGGCAGATTCTCACCATATTTTCTGGGTTGTGGCAGGATCTCTGCCGGTCCCCAGTTAATGGGGCCGGGCAGCAATCACGTAGTTTCTGGGAATGCCCTATCCAGAGAGACCCGGCAGGCTATTACTGCTGGATCTCACAACTGTGAAACTAGCCTTATGCATATCATGTACCTTTTGAAATTTACAGATTCTGTAATTATTTGCTTTATATATTTTTCTAATGCCTTAAGGAGAAGGGGTATTTCCATATTTTAGTATTATGGCATATTGCTAGTTTATTTAAAACATTATCACCATTAGAGTCGTAGGAGATTCTAAGAACCCAAAACATCCTGAGAAAGACATCTTTGCACAGCAGGTAGCGGGGAGCATCACTGTGTAGGAGGTAGCAAATGGATTCTCAGCAGTCAGAAAGTGATGGCACATCCTAGCAATAGTCCATCATGTTATACTGTGGGGAAACTGCTTTAAAGGGGTTGTCTCACATCAGCAAATGGCATTTATCATGTAGACAAAGTTAATACAAGGCACTTACTAATGTACTGTTATTGTCCACATTGCCATCGCATTATACACTGCTTGTATCCAGGGGCTATGACTGCAATCCAGCAGCAGTGGCCATACTTACACACTATAGGAAAAGGCTCCTCTCCAGTGGCCTGGATCACTTTTCCAGTGAGTCACTGAGGAGCCGAGGCAGAGGATGAGAGTGGTAGTTGCCACGATGAGATGTTCTGTCAAGGTGTACTCCCTCAGGCTGTCGCTTCCTGGGGTTTGGTGCAGTGAAAGTGTAAATTGAAATGAGCAGTGTATAATGTGATGGAAAAATGAATCCAGCCAGCAAAGGAGGCAACATGGACAATCACAATACATTAGTAAGTGGCTTTTATTAACTTTGTGCTGATATTTCTGTCTTTTAAATTAAGTTCAAACATATATTGTTTTGTAGGAATTGGATCCATCAGATACCAAAAACATTGATGTGGTTATTGCTGGGCTTAGTAATGTATATACACATTACATTACAACGTTTGAAGAATATCAGGTAAACAAATCCATTCATTTGGAGAGACAATCACTTGTAGATCACTCATGTATGTTGTATTCGCTGACCCTATATAGCAATATACTTTCCATTGTATGGTCCAGTGACTTGTTTCTTCTGCTTTTAGATATGGTACACATTTTTTTTTATCACGATGCTTCCCTTTATTGTAATGAAATACTCAACGTCTCTGCATGCATATTTCAGGTGTCGGAAATAGATCAGGGGCTTAATAAATATGCTGTTCAGCCTGCATAAATCTGTATTCAGTGTCCTCCCGCTAGAGGCAATCACAGGTGTGTACACAGATTTCATAGGGCCATAGCAAAACTTAGTAGGGCCCCCTCCTTGCAGAATGAAAAGCACAATGCCTCAGATTTCTGATGAATTAACTTTTTTATTTTATTAAGATGGATACAATTTAAATAAAAAAGTAACAAAGTCATCATTGTCCTCGCCCACGTTATCTGACTTCAATGTCCGTAGAGTGGAACAGGTGCTTCATAAATATAATTGTCAATCTGACCACCATATTTATCAATGTATTCACTGGCAGAAATAACTTTGATAAATCTCCTGCTTCCCATATATTACAAACCACTAGCGGGAGCTCAGTGCTCAGAATTTATACAGTTTCAATTGACTTAAATGGAAGCTTTAATTATCTGTTTGCACTGATCTCCCTCCCCCTGGTGGTGACTACATGAAATGCAGTGTTTTCGCATTGGAAAAAGGAGTTCAGCACTGACCCTGGGCCCCATAGCAGCAATGGGGTCTGCCTCCATTGAGGGAAGTCCATTGGGTGATCAGATCCACTCTATAATCCGGCAGTCTGTGCCTCATAAACATATGATTTCCTGTAAACATTAAAGCGGTTTTCTGTACACTGTGTAGTAGTTATAGTGTTCCAGTCCAAACACCGTTTACTTCCTGGAACTGCAGGTAACAGCTAATTGTGGGGATGCAGGATGTTGGACTCTCACCGTTGTGATATTGATATGGATAGGTCATCAGTATCCTAGTCCTGGAAGACCCCTTTAAGGATATCGCAGTTTTACATGCCTCATGCAGGTTCACGTTGGTGCATCATCCTTCTTAAAGAGAACTTACAACCAAAGTACATAATGTGCATTTTCCATTATCAGTATATATTATTGCCTGAGAAGCCTTTTTTAAGAACGTAACTTTATTTTCAGAGTGATTGTGTTCACATATCTCATGTGCCATTTTCGAAATTATTTGTAAGAAAGCTATCTTAATTTCCGGCAAATGCCAAAATCTGGTCACACTCATGACTAAGTGGTGCCAACAATAAATAACAGGGCTATAACTATGTATCTTGCTTATACACTCCTTATAAAATAGAGAGTTTACTTAAAGGGACAGTACCAGCAAATTCTTATCAATATTAAGAGCCTGTCTGTGAGTACGCTATGCCATTTTAATTTTTTTACAAAAATGAATGGATGGTTTTCTGGATATTATTAATTGAAGCCACTCTATGTATTCTACCTCCTGTCCTGGCTCTGTAAGGGTACTTTCACACTAGCGTTTTTCTTTTCCGGCATTGAGTTCCGTCCTAGGGGCTCAATACCAGAAAAGAACTGATCAGTTTTATCCCAATGCATTCTGAATGGAGAGAAATCCGTTCAGGATGCATCAGGATGTCTTCAGTTCAGTCACTGTCAGCGTTTTGGACAGAGGAAATACCGCAGCATGTTGTGGTATTATCTCCCGCATTAATTTACATCTAATTTGTATTAGTGCCGGATCCGGCACTAAAAATACCGGAATGACGGATCCGGCATTCTGGTCTGCACATACGCAGACCTTTAAATATTGGATACGTTTTGCCTGATGACATCGGAAAAAATGGATCCGGTATTGCAATGCATTTTTCTGACTGATCAGGCAGAAAAAATGACATGTGTTTGCATACAGTTTGCCTGATCAGGCAGTCAGTTCAGGCAACGGAACTGCCTGCCGAATCACACTGCCGCAATTCCTTTGGACTTTTATCATGGTAGACAGCCTTGTTTGACTTTCTCAGTCAGACTGTGGACAGAGAGGGAAGGGGATGCGTGTCAGTTATGGCATCACACATTACATTCATGAGTACAATGCTGTTCTGTGGGCATCTTTATCTAGGCCTATCTAGAGAATACTAGTGATGGACTTATGTCTTTTTTCAACCGTATTAACTATGTAACCATGTAGTGCTGTCATACTGTTATCTAAATGGGATCCCTATCTGTATTGGAGTTGTATCTCTATGTGCTGACTGCTACAGAAAGACAAATCACAGTTGAGTCACATTATTATGACCACTTACTACTTTCAATGTTAGCTGCTCGTAGCTCATAAAGGAAGCCACGTGTTGTGGGTTGGCTTGGTGGGTGTATAAGGTGTGTGATAGGCTGTCTGCACGCATATTCCTCAAAGTTGTCATGGCTAAAAGGGGTGATTTATCAGAGTTGCAAAAAAGGATGATTATTGACTTTCGAGCCAAGGGTGGCAGCAATTCTGAAACTGCGTCGTTTGTGAATTGTTGTCGTGCTGCTTTGGGGAAAGTGTATCGTGAGTGGACAAATGGCACCATTGTGAATAAGTAACATGGAAACTGCGGAGCACCACCCGCCATTGATGTGAGAGGTGAACGTTGGTACAAAGATGAGCGAAGGTGGACTGACACATTACAGTGGAGCAGCTCACCACCAAAATGAACCTTATATGGGGTTCCTCAGCAGATAGATGGTCACTGCACCTCTGCTAACAAAGTTGCATCGGCAGAAAAGGCTTCAGTTTTCGTGGCAGTATCAGAATTGGACCTCCGCTGATTAGCAGAGGGCTGCATTTTCTGATGAGTCACGTTTTCTGTTTCATTGAACGGATGGACGTTCACATGTCTAGCGAGAAACATCAGAGAACAAACAGCCTGCAACCATTGCTGGAAGAACACAAGCTGTTGGTGGCAGCGTTATGTTCAGGGGAATGTTTTTGTGGCATCCTTTGGGCCCACTCATCCACGTGGAAGGCACTGTCAAATGGTTTGGGTATGAATCCATCCTTGCAGGTCATGTACACCCATACATGCTGATTGTCTCCCTTCAGGCAGACGGGCTCCTTCAGCAAGACAATGCGACATGTCACATGGCTAGAAATGTCCAACATCGGTTGGAAGAGTATGACTAAGGCCTCTTTCACACGGGCGTCAAGTTTGACGCCGGGATAAGATGCGCGTTTTTTCCGTGTGAGTGCAAAATGTTTTGATGCATTTTACACGCGCGTAAGAAAAATCGACATGTTTGGTACCCAGACCCGAACCCGGACTTCATCACTGAAGTTCGGGTTTGGGTTAGGTGTTATGTCGATTTTATTATTTTCCCTTAAAACATGGTTATAAGGTAAAATAATAGCATTCTTTAATACAGAATGCTAAGTAAAAGGACAATTGAGGGTTAAAAATTAAAAAAAATTAACTAACCTCCTCCAATTGGACCATGTGATGAGCTCAGTGACATCACCACAGGTCCTTTACCCACAGCTGAAGAGAGAACAGGAGACCAGCACCTACACGAACAATTGGAGGAGGTGAGTTAATTTTTTTTTATTTTTAACCCTCAATTGTCCTTTTATTTAGCATTCTGTATTAAAGAATGCTATTATTTTCCCTTATAACCATGTTATAAGGGAAAATAATAAAGATTGGGTCCCCATCTCCTAGCAACCATGCAGAAAAATTGCACCGCATTCGCACTTACTTACAGATGCTTGCGATTTTCCCGCAGCCCCATTCACTTCTATAGGGCCTGCGTAATATAGAGCATGCTGCGATTTTCACGCAACGAAGAAGTGATGCGTAAAAATCACTGCTCATGTGCACAGCCCCATAGAAATAAATAGGTCCGGATTCAGTGCGGGTGCAATGCGTTCACCTCACGCATTGCACCCGCACGGAAAACTCGCCCGTGTGAAAGGGGCCTAAGACTTCCAAGTACTACCCTGGCCCCTAATTCCCCAGACTTCAAACTAATTAATCATCCGTGGGACCACCTCGACCATCGTGTTAGCTATATGAATCCTCCCCATGCACTTTCTATCAGCTGTGGGATGCACTTCAGTCAGCATGGCTCTAAATACCTGTGACCACCTACCAGGACATTATTTAGTCACTCCCAACCCGTTTAGCTGCTGTCCGTTGTGCACGATTACTGATGCGGTTGCTCTAGATCAGGGGTGCCCAACCTTTTCTGGTTGGGGGCCACATTGTCAGCCCAAACCAATTCGAAGGGCCGAAAATAAAACTTAAAGGGGTATTACCAACTGAAATACTGTATTTTTGGCATATTGAACATACAGTATATACAATAAATGTCTAGTTACAGTTCTAGGACTCCCATCTAATGGGAGAATACATAAAAGATACATGTAAGAAGCCATAAAACATAAACCTACATGTCTTTTACCAGATGTTTGGGGGCCGCACAGAATGGCATCGAGGGCCGCATGTGGCCCCCGGGCCGCAGGTTGTGCACCCCTGCTCTAGATATTAGCTTGTGGTCATAATAATGTGACTTGATTGTGTATTTTATATATTTAACTTTCAATAGCTTTGTATAGCTGAAATTAAAATAAAATAAAGGCAAAATTATTAAAAATTGTTTGCCATGAATATTGAGTTTAAGAAATACCCTTTTCTGACAATAGTACCACCTTAAGACAGATGCTAGCTTTTTATTATACAGGGAGTCACATTGTGGCAGACACCTTTGACAGACCTGTTCACCAAATTTGGGACCAGGAGAGCCTTCCACCTAATTTTACTAATTGGGAACCTTTATTTTAATTCTATTATACTTCTTGGAGGGAAAGACTCACTGGTGGCTGACTGACTTTAAAATGTAAAGTTGGTAGTTCCAGGGAGTATCACTAATTTTAATTAAACCTCCAAAGAGGTACCCCACCAAAAATGTGCAGGTCTCTGTCATAGAAGCATTATTTTGAGCTATAGGTTATTTAGCATTCTGCAGCACTTTACATACATTGTCCCATTGGATCTCATGACCTTGGTTCCGTATCGGTATGTCTTTGGGAGAAAACCCACACGAACACAGAGAGAACATACAAGCGCCATATAGATGTTGTCCTTAGATACGAACCAAGCCCCCGAGTGCTTTAGGGCAACATTGTGAACCACTGTGCTGCCTTAGCAAACGAAATATACCTATGGCTACATTCACACGACTGTATGTGTTTTACGGTCAACAAATTGCAGATCCTCAAAAAAAAAATGGATGACGTCCATATGGCATCCGTTTTTTTTTGTGGATCCATTGTAACAATGCCTATCCTTGTCCGCAAAACGAACAAAAATAGGACATGTTTTATCACAAATGTGGCGTTATTTCTGGAAAAAAGGAAGAACCTTTTTGAAATCCCGTAAAACACCATAATTTCTCCTTTTTCATACATGTGTAATTTATTGCTGTAATGGAATGCCTGCTGGGTAAACTTTGATCCAAAGAACCATAAATGTGGAGACATTTTTTTCTTTGCAAAGAATTTATTGGTAATTGGCGGTCTGTGGAATGCTAATGGCTGAGTTCAGTCCATTCTTGATAACAACTGATAGAGCCACTCATTTTGTTTTTCTGATTACAGGCTCAAAGATACGAGGCGGCATCTACTATTTATGGGCCACATACACTTTCTGCTTACCTGCAGCTGTTCAGAGGTCTGGCCAAAGCAATTGCAGAGGTGATTAAAGCTTGGTCTTCTGCTGCCGTGTTTGTTGATTCAGTTGCTTTTATGAATTATATTCACCAGTTTTGTGTCAGTGAAAATAATGATTCACATTTTTCCACTATACAGAAATGACCTGATCATAGGCCATCAAAATCGTACTTCTCTATGAACATAATGAGTTCAAAATACCGTATTTTCTGGCGTATAAAACGACTGGGCATATAAGACGACCCCCTACTTTTTCTGTTAAAATATGGGGTTTTGGCTATACTCACCTTATAAGACTAGCCATCTTCCAACGCACACCAAATAAAAATTGGATAGGTCAGCTCTCCCTGCCTGCCCAGCCCTCCAGATTTTCATGTGTTAAAAAGTGGTCTTACCATATTTTTCGCTTTATAAGATGCACTTTTCCCCCCCCCAAAGTGGGGGGGGGGGGAAATGACCGTGCGTCTTATAAACGAATACTGATACTTCGCTGGCTGCTATGCTGCGCAGCACGGCCAGCGAAGTATCAGTGTGGAGGGAGGAGGCGGGGAAACTCATGGCGGGGCCCTGTGCAGTGCTTCTACTCTAAAACACCGGGCCCCGCCGTAACTGTTAAATACTATATTGCCAATCACGCATATTTAACTTACCTAACTACTACTATAATCGCATAATCGCACATCCATACATCATAGTATGTACACGGCGCAGACCGCAGCTCCCTCGGTCATGCGCCGCCTGTCCCGCCTGCCGCAGCTCCCTCCTCATGCGCCGCCTGCCCCGCTCACTTTATGAATGAACAGGCAGGCGTCGCATGAGGAGGGAGCTGCGGCAGGCGGGACAGGCGGCGCATGACTGAGGGAGCTGCGGTCTGCGCCGTGTACAGTACTATGATGTATGTATGTGCGATTATGCGATTATAGTAGTAGTTAGGTAAGTTAGGTAAGCGTGATTGTCAATATAGTATTTAACAGTTGCGGCGGGTCCCGGTGTTTTAGAGTAGAAGCACTGCACCGGAGCACTGCATGAGTTTCCCCGCCTCCTCCCTCCACACTTCTATCAGGGGATCTGTGGATGACACTTATGTCATCCACAGATCACCATAAGTGTCATCTACAGATCCCCATAAGTTTCCTCCACAGATCCCCCAAATTGTCCTCCACAGATCCCCCAAAGTGTCCTCCACAGATCCCCCAAAGTGTCCTCTTCAGATCCACCAAAGTGTCCTCTTCAGATCCCCCAAAGTGTCCGCCACAGATCCCCCAAAGTGTCCGCCACAGATCCCCCAAAGTGTCCGCCACAGATCCCCCAAAGTGTCCGCCACAGATCCCCCAAAGTGTCCGCCACAGATCCCCCAAAGTGTCCGCCACAGATCCCCCAAAGTGTCCTCCACAGATCCCCCAAAGTGTCCTCCACAGATCCCCCAAAGTGTCAGCCTCAGATCCCCCAAAGTGTCCGCCACAGATCCCCCAAAGTGTCTGCCACAGATCCCCCAAAGTGTCTGCCACAGATCCCCCAAAGTGTCCGCCACAGATCCCCCAAAGTGTCCGCCACAGATCCCCCAAAGTGTCCGCCACAGATCCCCCAAAGTGTCAGCCACAGATCCCCCAAAGTGTCATCCACAGATCGCCTCCATAACAGTGCATCATCCACAGATCCCCCCATAACAGTGCATCATCCACAGATCCCCCCATAACAGTGTGTCCTCCACAGATCCCCCATAAAAGTGTCATCCACAGACCACCATTAGTTCAAAACCCACCAAAAGCACATCTTTTGGTTCAAATTTTTTTTTTCTTATTTTCCTCCTCAAAAACCTAGGTGCGTCTTATCATCAGGTGCATCTTATAAAGCGAAAATAACAATATATGCCAGAAAATACAGTACCTATTCAGAATTCAGGGGTGTACAACAGCAGTTTTTACCACTTCTGCCTTCTCATTTTTAATTTTCCGTTTTTGCCTTTTTGTTTTTTACTCCCTGCCTTCCCGGAGCCATGACTTTTTTTTTTAATTTTTCCGTTCATACAGCCGTATGAGGGACTGTTTTTTTTTTCTTCGGGACAAGTTGTATTCTCTAATGGCACCATTTAATAATTCATACAATGTAGTGCAAAATGCGGTGGAATTGTTTAAAAAACACCACAGTTTTATGGGTTTCATTTCTATGGCGTTCAGGGATGTTCTGATAGTAATCAATAGAATTGATTGAGGCGGGAACGATTATTCCTTCCCATTCACCTTTCACTGGCCTGTGTAATAGGCCGATGCAAACACATGCCAATCAGCATTTTTTTGCTGCTTCTTGAGATATAGCAATGGGACAAAGCAGCCCCCAGACCAAAGAAGGCTGTACACACCGGGTTTAAATCAAGTACTTTTTTTGTTAAAGGGGGTTTCCATTACTTAGATATTGATGATCCTATATCAGATCAGTGGACCTTAAAGAATCAGCTGTTTTGAGCAGCTGTCATCACAAAAAACTATACAGTGTACAGTAGTTTCACTTGAATGTGAGCGGAGCTGTAGTACCCCGCCACGGCCACTAGACTGTAGACGGAAACATGTGCTTCCATCTCCGTCCACTGTACAGTCTCTGGTGCTGCCTGAAAGAGCTGATTGGTGGGGTTGCAGGTTATTGGACCTTCACCACTCCACCAATCTGAAGTTGATGACCTGTTCTGAGCATAGTTCATCAATATATAAGTACTGGAAACCTATAAACATATTTTTAAGAATTTTTGTGAATATTTATTTTGTCTTAATTTTAAAGCAATCCTGAAATCTTGCAGTATTCACTCTCACAACGTACAGTGTTTTAATTGCTTTCCTACTTTATTTTTCTCTATGTGAATTTTCATGACACAAAGATTCAAAGTACATTGAAGATAGTATATTATACCTGCTCATGCACCCAGGGGCAAATCTGGCATTTCTGGGGCTCCAAGCAAAGTTATGTCTGGGGGCCCTTGTTACACTGCTGCCCCCATCAGCCCACTAAGCCCAACTTTCAGCTTAGCAGTGCAGCCTGGACGCTTCTGCTACTGCCCACCGCTATAAAGGGCCCCTTCCCCTTTTCCCCCCTGTACAGCCATACTGACTGCTCCTGATATCTGGGGCCCACGCATTTGCTTGGTTTGCCTGGAAGTACATTTGTGTACTCTCTTGCACAAAATATAAGTGTTGTCTTGATTATTCCTTTAAAAGTGCAGACACCATAAACTACAGTGTGAATATTCACCATTACTTTCTTTTCTAGGACACAGTTGCAGAACTTCCCAAAGGACCAGAGCCGCCATTTTTTAATGAATCTCAGCTCCCTGGTTTCTTCCCTAATATTTTTCCAGATATAGCTCCTACGAACAAAACTTTTGGAAGCGTTCTGGTGGATGTTCAGCCACTGTACTTGCCAGTAAGTCAGGAGCATTGTTTAACTCAAAAGGGTGTTCTCATCTCAGACATTTATGGCCTATTCACAGGATATATACAGCTCTGGAAAAAAATTAAGAGACCATAGCAATTTCCACATGTATGGCAGCCATTCCAATGGGATGTGATGAAGATGATGGCCACAATCCATCAAACAAAGCCGAACTGCTTGAATTTCTGCACCAGGAGTGGCCTAAAGTTACCCAACAGCAATGTAAAAGACTGGTTGAAAGCATGCCAAGACATATGAAAGCTGTGATTAAGGGCCCATACACACGACCATTGGCTGTTCTGCGGTCCACAAATTGCGGATCCGCAAAACATGGTTACCAACCATGTGCATTTTGCATGTTGCTGAACGGCCCCCGTAATAGAACAGCCCTATCCTTGTCTATAATGTGTGCTGTCCGCATCTTTTGTGCCCCCATTGAAGTGAATGGGTCCGCATCCGACATGCAAAAAATGCAGACAAATAATATTTGTGTGCATGAGCCCTAAAAATCTGGGTTATTCCATAAAATATTGATTTCTGGAAACTAAAGTTAAAATATTAGTACTGTGTTTGGGAGAAATGTTGTCAGTAGATTATAGAATAAAACAAAACTACTACAATAAATACCCATAAATGGCAAAGCTAGAGAAACTGCAAATTTTGCAGTGGTCTTTTAATTTTTTCCAGAGCAAATGATTCATAGACACAAATCCCACCTCTGGAACATGCACATTCTGGCTCCTGCATCCAGGCTGAGAGAGGTGGACAAGTTTACAGAAACTGCCGAGATCTTCTGGTTATGCCATAAATATCTTAAAATATGAATACCCCTTTAATATAGCATTATGGGAATAGTTTGCTAAAGTCAATGATAAAAATAATAATACCAATAATAACAGTACTAGTACATAACGCTTTACATTAGCAAATAACAAGATTTTACCGATAAGGCTACTTTCACACTGGCGTCTTGTGCGGATCCGTCATGTATCGCACAGACGGATCCGCACTGATAATGCAACCGCATGCATCCGTTCAGAATGGATCCGTTTGTATTATCATGAACATAGGCAAAACGGATCCGTCTTGAACACCATTGAAAGTCAATGGGGGATGGATCTGTTTTCTGTTGTGTCATATTGTGTCATTGAAAACGGATCCATCCCCATTGACTTACATTGTATGTCAGGACGGATCCGTTTGGCGCTCAGTTCCATCAGACGGACACCAAAACGCTGCAAGCAGCGTTTTGGTGTCCGCCTCCAGAGTGGAATGGAGACTGAACGGAGCCAAACTGATGCATTCTGAACAGATCCTTATCCATTCAAAATGTATTGGGGCAAAACTGATCCATTTTGGACCGATTGTGAGAGCCCTGAAACGGATCTCACAAGCGGATCCAAAAACGCCAGTGTGAAAGTAGCCTAAGAGAGAGATAGGGTTCATGTGACAGCATGGAGACAGCGTATTGCTCAGACTGCAACATTTACCTATCCAAAAAAAAGAAGAAGCTGCAGTTGGTGGATTACAGAATTAATTTATTCCACACAACATCACACTTTGTAATCTATACGTATACAAGGAGGTTGTGTAGCATTTTTTGGTTTAAGCAGCCAGCTGTACCTGTGGAGAAAACCTTGCTCACCCGCTTCCATCCGCTCCATTACAGCTCCTTGGATCTCTGCATTGCTGTGCTGGCCCTTGACTGCCAACTTTTGCATGGCCAGGGTCATGTGCACCACTGCAACCAATAACTAGCCTCAGTGGTGATGTGTCCTAAAGTGGCAGGTGACCCATCACTGACGTGCCAATTGGGGACATGTCACTGCTGAGGCCATTCATTGGCTGCAGTGGTGCACATGGCCCTGTCCATTTAGAAGTTGACGGACAGGGACTGGAAGACCAGTGAAGAGGTCTAGCAGGTAGCTGGACTGGAGCGCAGCGGTGTGGGCAAGAACGGCATTCTCCATAAAGGACAAAACCTTTAAGGGTGTGTAAAGCTTGTATTGGTTCTTTCCTCCGACTTCATCAGGTCTGGATTATAGAAGGGGTGATAGAGGTAATATCCCAGAAATTTCCACCACTTAGTGACCTCTGCCTCCGATGTCCTTCAATTTTATTCATTGTCTAACTGATTAATTGCTAATTGTATCAACTCTATATGTAAATATAGCTTAATTATTGTAATGTCCAGAATGTTTCTATTCACTTACTGCAGGCAGAGGCTCTTGCAAAGTGTGGCTCCTCCTACACAGTGTCGGACTGGGGTACCTAGGGCCCACCAGTAACATTTATTTTGGGGGCCCACCGTATGGATACATTCAAATATAATAAATAATTTAACAAGTTTTTTATATGAACATAGGATGGCTGAGGTGCTGTACATTGAATACAGTATATGTATGTAGTGCAGTAAATCTAATGTGTTATGTGCCACTTGTGCAGGGGGTGGGAGACTAGGGGCCCACCTTGCTCAGGGGCCCACCGGGGGATTCCCCTGTACCCCTGTGGGCCAGTCCGAGCCTGCTCCTACAGACAAATGTATACAGCTGTATGCCCGCCCAGTTACACATGTCTGCTGTTGACAACTGTAACAAACATTTTTTGTGTGGAATAATATTGAAAAGTACAATTGATTATGCTTTTCAGTACAGTTGGCCTGATGTATCCTTGCCAAAAGGATGCTAAAAGGACAGCCTTTTACCCTACATATGCCCATTATAGTCTGTGGGCAAGCCAATGTATAAGTCTTTAGAAAGCTGCAGAAGTCTAAGTTACATAAAATCAGGAATCCCGCTTAAAATCTCTTCATTTCATGACATTCGCAGGGTGAAGTAGCTTCAGTTACTTTTGTTGCTGGGAACCCCAGAAATTCGGTGACCTATATGGTAGGTAAATTTACATTTGTGTTATTTAATTGGAAACCTTAGACTTGTGAAGCTGTGTAGGTTCTAGGTTAGGCTTGAGCCACATAGGTGTTTGTACTTTGCCAACATTTCAAATATGAAGATGATTGGATTGGATGTGCTCACAAGTGCATTGTTTTTAGGTCTAAAACACTGTGCTGATAACTAGGAGGTCAAAGCTCAATGGTGGGCATTTATCAAATATTTTATGCCACTATTTTGTAAAAAAAAGTGACATATTTGTGCCGTAATTTGTGATTTTTATTTTAGCTTCTTGCCACTTTTCTGAAGTTGAGAGCTAGGGCTTAAGTTATAGTTCAAAATTTGAGTTTCTGTCCCACAGAGGAACGGAGATGCACATAATTCATTAAGAGGCATTTGCATTGGTGCACAGGGAGTCAAGGCTGGCATAAGGGAATGTCTTGATGAATGTCCCCCAGTATTTCTATTATACAGCTCCAAAATCCCCTGCTTTCTATTACATAGCCACTATTATGGGGGAAGGATTGGTGATTGTTGGATAACTGGTAGGGGTCTGACCACTGGGACCGCCACCATTCGCCAGAATGGAAGACCTTAGCTCTTTTCCAGAGGCGGTTATCCTGCTGCACCATTCAATGTTAGGGTGGGTTCACACTAGCGTTATGGTTTCTGGTATAACATGGGTATAACGGAAAATAACGGAATCCATAAAACGGAGGACGGATCCGCTCTGGAGCCCAAAGACTTGTATTATAACGGAATGCAAAACGGAAGCCTTTAAAAGGCATTCCGTTTGATTTCTGTCACAATAGAAGTCTATGAGAAAGCATAACGGATCCGTCTGGTTCCCGTTATGGAAGAGATAGACTTCTATTATAACGGAGCAAAATGGAATGCCTCTTAAAGGCTTCCGTTTTGCATTTTGTCTTATGGATTCCGTTATTTTCCGTTATAACCATGTTATAATGGAAAGCCATAACAGAAACCAGAACGCTAGTGTGAACCCACCCTTAATGGGACTGATAGAGATGCCATGTACAGCTCTTGACTATCTCCATCAGTCCCATAGACATTGGCTCGCCTTCAAGTTGGCAGTGGGTGTAGAACCACTGTGTCTACCGACAGATTGGACTATTCCTAAGAACGTTATCCTGGCAGTGCCCTAGCTTCCACCCTTTAACTCCTGTTCAGGAATCTGGACTTTATTGCAGGGAACCACCAGGCCACTTCCTCCTTGAGTAGTCTTTGTATGATTGACAACTGACCCACATGGGTCAGAGATAGCAGTGCAGAGCACCGAGGGGTCAGGCAAAACATTGACAGTGACAAGCCGAGATCAGAGCAGGCAGATTACGAGCAATGTGATGAACAGTCCGAGGTCAGGGCAAGCAGTGAAGAGTCAATATGCTTTTTTTCACCCCCACATTGATGTTCAGCGTTATGCCACTTAGGGGGGTTGTACATGACAAAGGGAGTCTCATCCTCCTGTCAGGCACCGCCCCCGCAGGCCCTGCGCTAGGTATGTGTTTCTTGTTTAACTATTAATGATGTTTAACTCATTGACATTCCCAGGCTAATAATAAAGTTTATCTTTTAGAGTAATGACACTTACTTAAAAGTTGAAAAGTATGAAGATGTAACTGCAGTGTGGCACACAGTGTATATTGATGCCTCCTGGGAGACAAGGTGAGTACAGCGTATGTGACATTTTTCACATAGTTTGATAAATTAAACCAATAACCTCCTGGATATCCTTTATAATTAGTATCCTGTCAGGCTTCCCTGTGGTGCTGCAGGTGGCTGGGTGAAGAATGCAATGAGATTCTACTAGTTTGCTTTCAGATCTATTACTTTAGGGCAGGCATCCTCAAACTGCGGCCCTACAACTACAACTCCCACAATGCCCTGCTGTAGTCTGATACCTGTACGCTGTTCGGGCATGCTGGGAGTTGTAGTTTTGCAACAGCTGGAGAGCCGCAGTTTGAGGATGCCTGCTCTAGGACATATGTAAAGGTCTTGAAGCATACTTCCAACTTAATGCAAAAATGGACTTCCTCTAATTCCCTTTGTAAAGTGACCCAGTCTGATCATCCTGCAGGTATACCTGACATGACCGCAGCAGCCAGAGGTATACTGCTGAGGATAGTGATTCTGCATTTATTTTAGGCACTTATATAGCACTACTATATTCCGCAGCGCTCTTCAGACATTAGCATCACACTGTCCCCAATCAGTATTTCTTTGGACTGTAGGAGGAAACCCACACAAACACAGGGAGAACATACAAACATGCAGATTTTGTCCTTGGTTTGATTCGGACCCAGGACCCCAGTGCTGCAAGGCACCAGTGCTAACCACTGAGCCACCATGCTGCCCATCTGTAGACAAACAGCACGCAGATGCCTGAGATTTGTGATTATCTCAGACATGAAATATTAAACACAAATGTAATACTTTTATTATACCCTCTGAGATGCATACCCTAAACAGGTTCTTCTCACCTCTCTGGAAATAGCCTGTAAATAGCTTGTTGTTTTTTTGTACATTAAAACCACTTACCCTGAATTTATATTTCTATAGGTATTACTGGGATAAGGGCACAGGAGGTCAAAGCAATGCTACTATTGAGTGGCACATCCCCTCATCAGCTGCGCCTGGAATCTACAGGATTCGTCACTTTGGACACCGTAAACGGCTATTTCCTTCCACCATAAATCCCTATGAAGGAAGCTCTTCTGAGTTTGAGATCAGAAGATCTATTAGATTACCTTGTCATTATTTGTATAATAACGCTGCTTTATGTAAGTGATTCAGATGAACTGAACAGACACTATAACATAGGTATATGTAGTGAGCTATAGATGCACTGCAGTCAGACCTGGATATTTTAGGTGTTTTTTTTCTTTCTTCATCCTTAAACGTGTCTCCTCTGCTACTCCTCCTGCTGTTTCACCATAAGGCCTCTTGCACACGAATGTTTTTTTTTTCCGTTTACGTTCCGTTTTTGTGGATTCCGCTTGCGGCCCGTATGCGAAACCATTCATTTCAATGGTTCCCAAAAAAACTGAATGTACTCCGTATGCATTCCGTTTCCGTATTTCCGTATATCCGTTCTGCTGAAAGATAGAACTTGTCCTATTATTGCCCGCAAGTAACAATCCGTGGCTCCATTCAAGTGAATGGGTCCGAAAAAAATACGGAATGCATACGGAAGACTTCCGTTTTTTGAGGATCCATGCCCACTTTGCCCATGTGTTTACAGTTAAAACACATTACTGTACATTACATTAATGATTAAAAATGTTATGTTTCTGTTTGCAATACGGAAACAGAAACACAACAGAAACAAGAACCAGAACAACGGATCCGGTAAAAACTGACCGCAAAATACTGAAAAAGGCATACGATCGTGTGCAAGAGACCTAACACTGAGTAAGAGACTGCAGCTGCATGTCCCTCTTCCCCCTCCTCCATTACTTACAGATTTTTTATTTTGACTGCAAGGGAGTTGAAAGGTGTCCTGAATTCACATGTATATATATCTCCAGATATTTGAAGAACTTGACGGAGGAATATCTGGGAGATTGACGACCATGTTGCTTCTTTCATTTTCAAAAGGACTTTTGCAAAATGAGAAATCAAATCTGATTGGTTGATTAGCAGATCCGTCACTTCTCTTCCATGTTGTTTAAGAAATCACCCACCATAAGATATGATCATGAATCAAAATTAGGGAAATTTTGATGTTTAGAAATATGTTGATGTACTAATAAAACTTGGGTATTATTTTGTCTGTTTTGTAAGGTTCTGTTCACATTAGCATTAAGAATCTCTATTGGGGGTTTCTTTAGGGCATCTGTCAGTTTTGACTGCAAGAATAGTGCAGCATTAGGGCTCATGCACACAACCGTTGCTGTTTTGCAGTCCGTTTTTCATGGATCCGTTGTTCAGTATCTGAGGGTTTTTTTTCCCTCTAATTTAAGTCCTCTTCCGTTCCGTTATTGCACAAAACATATCCGTATTGTTTCCGTATTTGATACGTTTTTTGCGGATCGTATACTGAAACAGTAACTTATTAATCACCAAACACATGAGCAATATGTGCTGGGCATAGCATTTCTACAGTATGGATCCGCAAAATACGGATGAATAACGGATGACATACGGATGTGTTCCGTGTGCGTTCCATATTTTTGGCGGACCCATTGACTTGAATGGGGCCTCGGACCGTGATTTGCGGACAATAATAGGACATGCACTACTTTTTTGCGGAACGGCCATGCGGACAAACGGAAACGGAATGCACACGGAGTAACTTCCGTATATTCTACAGCCCCATTGAAGTGAGTGGTTCCGCATATGGTCCGCAAAAACAAAAATGTAACGGAAGCGGAAAGAAAATACGGTCATGAGTTGGTGCATGAGCCCTTATTCTTACTTTTAAAATGACCTAAATTCTAACAGATTTCATTATAAGTCAAGGAGGTCCGTCGGTCAGTGTTTGAATCCTTCATGTTATGATACTGGAAACCATGATGTCAGAGAACAAACCCTAATTTTTTTTTTAAATTTAGAAAAATATGAAATTAAATGTTATGCAAAAGGGAAACCTTTTTTGTTTGTTTGTGAAAGTACCACATTTATAATATTATAACTTGATGAAGACCAATGAGCTCTATACAAACAGATTTTTCAGCTTCCATTGAATTCAGTGGTAACTATACATTCTTATGCACTGAACTGTCCCTAGTGGTGACTGCAGGGAGCCGGTTTTATAATATACTATCAGGAGAACAGGAGATTTGGAGCTGTATGAGAATTGTATTGATTAATATGAGTTTCAGACTGAGCAACAAATTTAGAAATCACTGGTAGCACTTTTTCCAACATAGAAGTCAGGGACAATGACCAAAAGTGGAACTTTTATTAGAAGATTCCTCCGTGTATAAAGAAAACTCATCAGAGATCGCAAGCACAATCAATCACAATATGATGTGTTTTAATGTGAATTCGATGATTTGAGAATAAATAGGCTTAACAGGCTTAATAAAATCACAGAAAAAAAAATACAAAACATCCTGCACAATAAGGCTGGCTTCACACTTCCGTTAAACCCAGCCGTGAGCAGTCCGTGGTAGTGCGGGCTTGATTTGTTCTTTACAGCTGCCGCTGCACTACAGTTATGCACTGGTATGGTCTATACCAGTGTATTACTATCCTGCAGCGGCGGCAGGGAGCGCACGACGTCATAGCAACCAATGACGCCGTGCGCTCCGGCTGTAAAGAACAAATCCAGCCCGCACTACCACGGACTGCTCACGTCCGGGTTTAACAGACGTGTGAAGCCAGCCTAAGATAGTGAATATGCGGATGTGCATGGCAAAATTTTTCTGTGACTTTATAAATGTAGCCATGCACATCCACATATTCACTATCTTATTGTGCAGGATGATTTGTTTAAAGGGGTTATCCAAGTTATATTTATTGATGACCTATCCTCAGGATAGGTCATCAATATCAGATCGGCGGGGGTCCGACACCCGGCACCCCCGCCGATCAGCTGTTTGAAGAGAAGGCGAGCGCCGTGCCAGCGCTGCCTCCTCGTCATGTTTACATGCTGGCCGTTGCATCTTCAGCGGTGAGCATGTGTAATTACACCCAAGCCGCTCCATTCATTTCAATGGGACGGCTCTGTACGCCTTCTCTTCAAACAGCTGATCGGCGGGGGTGCCGGGTGTCGGACCCCCGCCGATCTGATATTGATGACCTATCCTGAGGATAGGTCATCAATAAATATAACTTGGATAACCCCTTTAATTTGTCTTGAAGAAGTGGCTCCTTCAGGTGTGAATGCGCTCCTACATTGGGAGTAGCATTCATGTGCACTTTTGCCCCACCCATCTAAGAGGCGACCTTAATGAAGGTGGTACATATAGCTGTGTGTGCTCCCCCTCTCATTGGCTGCTGATGCACATAGAGGTAGCTGGGAGCAGCACACCATATGTGCAGTGCCGCGCTCCTAAACATAAATGCATAACGGCATAGGTAGGTTTAGCGTAGGACCTACCTGAACTGAGACGACCTTGGTGCTGGGTAGGTGGGCACAGATGTGTTTTGATCAAAAAGCATTTGCTAAGTGTCTCAGATTTTATCAATAGAGTGTTATGCTTGCATTTATTATTATATTGCATTGTTTTCTGTGACTTTAACAAGATTAGTGGCAAAAATATATTTATTAAGTGTGATTAAATATAAGGTAAAACAGACAAATCACATACAGAGTAGTAAAATGTAAATAATAATCATTGGCCTACACATAGAATATGAAGGGGGACTCCGAGTCCGCCATGTCAGATCACATGGCCGACAACCCATGGTCATACAAGAGATAGGGATAGTGTTTCAATCAACATCCTACCTGGATAAAGTTCCTCAATCGAGTGCCAATTGAGTATCTGTGCAAACCAAGTTTATGCCCTTCAGCTCCCCCTCCCAAGGATGTCCAGTGTGCAGCACGCATGTCTCTGAGATAGCCACTCAGGAATTTGGCTCTCAGCACAATGGGGGTTGGGTTGGGGGTTCTGTGTATGTTTTCTAACTATCATTACACAGAATATAGAAGTTAATATAACCAACCAATCAGTCCTTCATTATGTGTGTAAAATAAAGTAAGGTACAATGGCTCACCCACTGATACACACGGTAGTGGTGCTCTTTCTTTGGGTGACACCCTTACCCAAAAGAGTAAATCAATAAGAAAGAAGTAGCTGTGGAGGGCACTCACTTATCTAGGCACTGGAAAATGCTGATTAAAAATATTGATAAAAAATATACAGTAGTTTATTATAAATATTCAGTATGATATAAATATAGAAGTATAGAAGAAAACCAGATCCGGCAAATAGATATATAGGATATACACAAAATATTTCTTAACAGAAGTTTACACATAAAAAATGAATCCAAAAATGACGCCGACCTGAAGCTCAGCAGACGGGAAAGATCGGGACTCTTAGCGCTCACAAGCCTCAAGCATTTACTGCGCGCATCAACACAGAACGAATATCGGCACTTTGAAGATTGGTAACGTAGCCAGTGAGGCACCCGACCAAATATTGTTATAGAGCTAACAAGCGGTTTGGAAACTTTGTTGTGCTATTTCACCTAACGGCTGACCCGATAGGTATATTAATAAGGGGATACAAGTACCGTTACCAATAAACACTACTGGTACAAGGGGATACAAGTACTCTAGTGCTGTTCTGCACCCGATATTAAGACCAGCTACGCTGTTGAGGAGAAATACAGCCTCCGTACTATTTAATATAACACCCTATTGAGTGGTGACCCATCCCTACATATTCAGCAACTTTTCAAAGACACTATGAACTTTTTGGGACTCATCTAAAAGGAACTATATCATTACATATGGATTACTATTGACTATTTTAGCTGGACAATCTGAGACCACATAAGGAATCACCTACTTTTCTGCCATATTAACACTTTGTTGTGTGGTCAGGAGATACATACAATTTTGGTACCCCTCCTATCCCTCCCACACAAAATTAATACATTTTTTATGTAATAATTTTTTTAAAATTTTTTTCTAATTTTTTAATTTTTTATGGATTAATTTTTTATGTATAAACTTCTGTTAAGAAATATTTTGTGTATATCCTATATATCTATTTGCCGGATCTGGTTTTCTTTTATACTTCTATATTTATTTCATACTGAATATTTATAATAAACTACTGTATATTTTTTTTAATCAATATTTTTAATCAGCATTTTCCAGTGCCTAGATAAGTGAGTGCCCTCCACAACTACTTCTTTCTTATGTGTGTAAAATAACCTTACAACACACCATGTATAATAGATTCCATTAACAAACAATACATAAATAGTTTAAAATAATTAGCTTAAAGAAAGCATAATGGAAGAATACTATAATTGTACAATTAAACCATTATATCTCTCAGGGATCATCCACACAACCATATGGACGCCGTGCCCGTGTTGTGGACCACTAATGCACGGGCACCGGTCGTGAGAACCCATTGAGGTGTGGACCCATTGACTTGAATGGATCGGAGATCCACAAAATATGGAAAAAGATAGGACATGTCCAATCTTTTGCTGTGCAGATGCACAGACCTGAAAGCCCACAGATGAGCTTCAGTATCTTTCTATGGGCTTCAAATCCTTGCCTCAGCTCCGCAAAAGATAGGACATGTCCTATCTTTCGATGTATTTTGTGGATCGCAGACTCATTTAAGTCAATGGGTCCGCATCCGCAGCACAGATTCCACACAGCCAGTGCCCGTATATATTGTGGACCAGCCATTTACGGTCTGCAATAATGGCATGGAGCCCTTACAGTCATCTGAATGATCCCTCATACACTTATATGAGAGGTTCACCCCCAACCAAACTAGAATTTTTGGGCTGGAAATTAATTTTAACAATTTCCTTTAAAAGTCTTAAAAAGAGGCTTTGCGGTTTTATTTTTAGCTTCCATGATAAATAAAGCATGGTCTCTTCACGTCATTTTCTGTAACATGAAATAAATTTTACCTAAGAAAGTTATATTTCATATATTTGCTTTTCCAGTGACCCAGATTCCTGGTCATCTATCATGTATGAAAGTAATTCAACTGAATTATGTTATCGGGCAAAGTTACTGAGAGCATTTAGTGGCTGTACGGCTCTATATTAGGAATATAGTCAAAACTGCCACATTGAATGGGACAGATTTCTAAAAAGTTGAGACTCATTTAAGAAAAAATCCTTTCTGCGCAAAGAATTGTGGAATAGTAACATTTTTAAGGGAATGTGTCATCAGAAAATGACCTATTGCTTGAATCATGTTTTAATTTTCCATGTCAATATCTCAATTTAAACAAAAAAAAATAATATCCTGCAGTTTTCGCACTGGCCCCTAAGCCATTTCTTGGTCTGTACAGATCACTTTACTGCTTATCATTACAGGCAGGATCAGATTGACAAACAGCACCTCTTTATGCAGACAACACAGACCCACCATTCACAATAGGTGATATCAGAGCTTATCAGCTCCCTCCTGACCTCTGCACAGGTCACTGAGCAGCCTAGAAAACTCCCCCATAGAAGTCAATCAAGACCGTTCCTGACCATTGTGTCTATGGCCCATGGGGCTGCCGTAAAGCAATCTTCTTAATGCTTTCTAAATGCTGTTAGGAATAGCTCAGGCAAGAGGGCCGCTCCCATAATCTTGTTCAGGAAATAGAATTAAATAATTTACAATCAGAAAATTGTAATTTACAATCAGATTGTAAAAAATAGGAGATGTGCCGCTATTTGGTTTTAACTGGCTGAAAAGAAATTCGGTGACACATTTCCTTTAAATAGGAAAGTTTGATATCTTAAAAAGTTACAATCATGGGGTTCCGTAGCTCCGCAAAAAAAATAGAGCATATCCTATTTTTTTCTAGTTTGCGGACAAGGATAGGCATTATTACAAAGGATCCGCAAAAATAACAGGTCTGCAAAAAAAAAACGGATGCCATACGGACATCATCTCCTTTTTTTTTGCAAAACACATATGGTCGTGTGCATGAGGCCTAAATGGGTCTGTAGGAAAATGAGCTGCACGTGGACGTGTCTGTGTGCAGTCCATTTTAAAACCTGTCCACATTCATTTTTTGGAACACAGTCAGTCTAAAATAGGCCTTAGGCCCCTTTCACACGGGCGAGTTTTCCGCGCGGGTGCAATGCGTGAGGAGGACGCATTGCACCCGCACTGAATCCGGACCCATTCACTTCTATGGGGCTGTGCACATGACAGTTGATTTTCACGCATCACTTTTGCGATGCGTGAAAATCGCAGCATGCGCTATCTTCTGTGTTTTTAACGGAACGCAGGCCCCATAGAAGTGAATGGGGCTGCGGGAAAATCGCAAGCATCCGCAAGCAAGTGCGGATGCTTTGCGATGTTCCCGCATGGTTGCTATGCAACCATCGGGATGTGTAACCGGTTCTGTATTCTTTCACATTATAACATAGTTATAATGTAAAATAATACCCTTGGCTATCGTCCTAATGCTTAAACCGGTGCAGAATGGGTTAAAAATAATAAACTAATATTAACATACCTGTTCCATTTGATCGCGAAGCTCGGCATCCTCTCGCTAGCTTGCTAGTAGGAAAGGACCTGTGATGATGTCACATGGTCACATGGACCAATCACATGCTCCATCACCATAGTGATGGAGCAGGTGATTGGGCCATGTGATGCTGTGACATCATCACAGGTCCTTTTCACAGGTCCAAGCTAACGGAGAGGATGCCGGGCTTCGCGATCAAATGGAACAGGTAAGTTAATATTAGTTTATTATTTTTAACCCATTCTGCACCTGTTTAAACATTAGGGAGATGGCCAAGGGTATTATTTTACATTATAACTATGTTATAATGTGAAATAATACCAGCGGGACAATTTCTGACCCAAACATGCACTTCTGTGAAGAAGTGCAGGTTCGGGTCTGGGTACCAAAAGTGCCGATTTTTCTCCCGCGCGTGCAAAACGCATGACAACGCTTTGCACTCGCAGGGAAAAATCGCGGCGATTCCCGCAACGCACCCGCACTGTTTGACGGAGTGCACCCGCAACGCCCGTGTGAAAGAGGCCTTAGGGTATGGCCACATGGTCAGGTTTTCTGATGAAGTTTAGGTAGCAAAAACCATAAGGCCCCTTTCAGCTGAGCGAGTGTCACACGTCGAACTCGCAGTGCAGCACGCGGCCTGAACATCCAATACTTCTGGGGTCGCATAGCATTATATTGATTTATGATGCTATGTAACACTTATAATGCTGTCAGTGTTATCTAATACATTCCAGACCTCTAAGGGTTACATAGCATCATAAATCAATATAATTCTATGCGACCCCGGCAGTGCTGGAAGTTTAGGATGGGGGCTGTGCTGTGAGTCCAAAAACACTCGTTCGTCTGAAAGGGGCCTTAGTGAATTAAAAAAAGAGGAGAAGTTGTACCTGTCCTTTAGGCTGGGAACACACCTAAGCGTTTTGCAGGCATGCGTTTTTTCAAGCGTTTTTTCAAGCGTTTTTACGCGCAACAAACGCGTAATTGTTTGCGCGTTTTTGTCATTAATGAACGCACGTTTTTCGTGCGTTTTTGTGATTGACAGGTGCCAGATCCACTAAAAATGATTTACCTTTGGCAGTTTGGCCTGCTTTGGCCATTTGCAGCCACTCTTTCCATAGGCTTTTGCCTATATCTTCCCAAGCCTTCTGTCTGTATCTTCTATTTTTATATTTTGGGTCCTTCGTGTCATAAAGGCAGCGTTTCGGACGCACGAGCCTGATGAGGGTCTCTGCTTCACAGCCTGCTTTCTCCATGCTTGGGCCTAGGATTTTGTCTTGCACCTGGGAGTGGCCTTTTTCAGCTGGTTGCCTAGTAAAAAACGCGCGTTCGTAGGCGCGTTTTTTGAACAGAAAACGCGCATTTCTTCATCTTTGCGCGTTCTAATACAATCCTATGGACGGAAACGCGTGCAAAAACATCCTAAAGAAGCGCAAGTAGAAGCGACAGCGTTAGGCGTTTTCCAGCGCGTTCAAACGCCCTGTAAAATGCCCAAATGTGAACCATGCCCATAGGGAAGCATGGCTTTTCACATGTTGTGTGTTTTAAAGCGCGTTTGAACACGCTGTAAAATGCTTAGGTGTGTACCTAGGGTAATACTTTCTATCCTTTTATGATCCATACCTGATTTGGGCTTAAAAAAACTATGTGCAGAAACCTGACCGTGTGGCCGTACACTTACAATTTGATGTAGCGACCATGCATGTTGTATAGTTACATATATATGCATTTTGGCTGCAGTTTCTGTTACATTTTTTATTGATTTATTTATGTAGGTGGCATATAGTTATTGTTTTTATATGTACAAGGCTACTTTAGATTCATTTCTTTATTCTACATTTGAGTCAGGGCTTATGCTCTCGACCGCACTGTGTTTTGTGGTCCGCAAAACACAGATGCCACCTGTGTTTGTTCCGCAATTTGCTTAACAACAGTGCAATATTTTTATGCTTTCTATGGGCCGTAAATGCAGCTTAACAATTGTACAATGGACACTAGAGATGAGCGATTTTCATATTTTGAAATTCGTTCACACTTCTTTTGGTGGTAAAAGCAGAATTGCGTTATGGATTCTGTTACCACGGACCATAATGCAATTCTATGACGGAATGCATAACAGAATGCCTTTAGAGGCTTTTACCACTAACAAAGCGTGGACTCTAATGGACACCTATGCAACAGTATAATAAACTCTACATGTCCAGGATCTGACAGTGGACGGACACATTCTCTCCATCATCTCATGTGCTGTTCAAACGACTCATTCACAAGGATTTTTAGCCACTGAATATAAATTTTCCATTCACTGATGAGCAGGTTTAGTGCACAAAGTTAAAAAGTTGTATAATGTTTTATTATATAATGAATATGCTCTAAATAGAACTGGAAAGTTCCTTGTGAAAGAAAGCAGGGAATGTAATAACATAGGAAAAAGTTATTACTCACATGGAAAATTCAGTGCTACGGCTGGTCTGCAGTAATTACACCCAGCAATATACAAAAAATAAAGTGCACACACAACAAGATATATATAAAAATTGATACATCTTTATTAGTCCATTCTTATAATTAAAAATTATTGAAATAATTCCCACAGCATGGGATAGTTACAGATGCCAAATGTCACATTGTGCCAGTACACAACCTGTGTAGTAGTGCTAGTGTCCTGCAGTAATAACAATGTGACCACTGCAGCCGGTCAATGTCCATCATCATATGTGGTAGTCACAAGGGCATCACTGCAGAACAGTACCAGAGACCAACTGGAGCACTGGAGAAGCAGTGGAATTTCCAGGTGAGCAATTCATTTTTTACGTTTTAGCAGGTGCCCTGCTTTCTCCAAAAATGTCCCATTCTCTATCTTCTCAGCTTCTATATGTGGGCTCTAAACATTTATAATAACATTTATAATACCCATAAAATGCATACTTGCAGTATATGTTTATAGGAAAACCAGTCCGGCCATTACCACTAGAGATGAGCAAATTTTTCAAAATTCGATTCGCTGAACTTTACAGGAAAAATTCGATTTGATCCGAATATATTTGGGGCGAATTACGTTAAAAAACGGCTATTTCCTGGCTGCTGAGAGCCTTTATATGTCACGGGTATATGTGAACAACAGGAGCATGAACAGTGCTGAAGCTACTGACCGGACCCAAACTAGGGAGCATAAAGGGTGACCCCTGTCAGACCCTAAGAGCTCTCCCTAGACCCTGATGGTGGGTCGTGGCATGCCCGCGTACCTAAGGCTGGTGACAGCTGAAACCCCTACAATAGTGGGAGGGGCACGGCCACCGGCGCCCTGCTCAGAACACGGACGGAACCGGGGTCGCCTCGGATCCAGTCAGCAAACAAACCAAAACACACAATGTCTGCAAACTTATCTGTAGGAGCTGCAGCAGCAGTGAAGACAGATCCAAACTCAGCAGACAATATCCGATGTTACTTGCTTCAGCAGAACACAGGTCCAGTGTAAAGAGACCACACAAGTGTAGATACTCCAGCGGCTGACACAACTCAGATGAGAAATATAATCCGCACGATTAAACAGGAAGAGGGGTGATTTATAGGAAGAGGAATCAATCACAGGAGGGACAGCTGGGAGGAGGGAAACTGAAAGTAAAGACCTCATCACATGGGCGGAGAAACAGAGCTGTGAGAACTCCTCAATACTCTGGTAGTGACATCATCACAGGGGCGGAGAAACAGAGTTGTGAGAACACCTCAAAACTCTGGTAGTGACATTATAGTGGTGAAGAACACTGTGCCTTGCAGTAACATGCATAGGGAGTCTGCTTCGGTAGTGAAATAATACTGTGAGTCCGTATGACATGCAGATGACAGGCGTCGCTCTTAGAATCACTGCACACTTCACTTATTTGGGCGGCCACGGGGCCAAAACTGACCAAATAACTGAAGTATCAACTCAGCCTTACAGGTAGATGTTAACGTCAAGAAGAAGCGCACTCCTTTTACACCCTCATCAGCTGATTCCACATAGATGTCTACAGAACCTGTTCTATTAAACTCTTATACAAGTAGAGCCCCCCAACAGAGTGGAGAGTGTGTCAGCAGTAAGTTTGTGTTGACGTCACTGATTAAATTTCCCCATTTTCTGATCCGTCAGAACAATTACCCAGAAAAAACGGATCCTGTCTGTGGAGCATACACTTCACTCGGTCAGCATTTGCTCAATAATTCATCAGTATTGCTAAAGGCAAAAAAAAAACGGATTGGATCTAAAACAGAGATGTCACGTGAATGGAATATTTACATGCCTTCTGTGTTTTCTACCCACTCCTGCTTTTGGCTACAAAATCATAAGCCAATTCTGATGGGACCATACAGGCCTCAAAGCTGCTACACAGACAGAATCCGTTGTGCGTCTCGTTTTTCCTTACTTCTGACAGATCAGAAGAAGTGTGAAATAAATGATGATGTCAGCCAGGCCGAAAGCCAAAATAGTGGACCAGTCATGAAGTGGGGAGGGTAGGAACAGCATGAGAAGTCCACAGAGTGGCCCTATGACATAGTGGTGAGGTGGAAGCAGCATGAGGAGACCACAGAGTGGCCTAAGGACAGGGTCTGGAGTTGGCAGCAGTATGAGGAGGCCACCCAGTGGCACACTGACAGAGTCTGTAGATGGCGGCAGCAGCAGCATTTGGAAAAGGCCGCCGAGTGGCACAATGACAGAGTCTGGAGGTGGCGGCAGTATGAGGAGGCCACCGTGTGGCACACTGACCGAGTCTGCAGATGGCGGCAGCATGAGGAGATCACAGAGCGGCACAATGACAGTCTGGAGGTGGCAGCAACATGAGGAGACCGCTGAACGGCACAATGACAGAGTCTAGAGGTGGTGGCAGCATCAGGATTCCACAGAGCGGCACAATGACAGAGTCTGGAGGTGGCGGCAGCATGAGTAGGCCACAGAACAGCACAATGACAGAGTCTGGAGGTGGTGGCAGCATCAGGATGCCACAGAGTGGCAAGGTGACATACTGTGGAAGTAGGTGGCAATACCAGTACCCACTGAACATGGTGGGTAAAAGAAGGAGCACTTGGCATCAAATGTGTAGCATCAGGCGGGTAACAGCATCAGAATAGTAGCTGAGGCAGGTAGCCAGAAGAAACCGGTCTCTTTTGTCAAATTGTTGGTGTGGCACCATGGATGATCTAGTCTGATGCATCAGGCATTGGTGTGTGGAAATCCTGGCTGATCCACGCCTGATTCATCTTGATGCAGTGTCCCACTATGTGCTATATGGGCACTTTAAACTGTTGCTAAATGTCATATCAAATGTATTGTGGTGTCATGCTGTAGTTTCCTTTAACAGGCTGGCAGTGTCATTTACCTTTATTCGCTCCTAGGTGGTGCTGGAACCACTTATATATATAGCTGGGGGGGTAAAGTTAGTGTGTCCGATGAGAATGAGGAGATGAGGAAGTTAAGGGAGGAGGTGGAAATTTGTATTTCCACTGAAATAATTCACAAAAGATTTTCCCGCATATAAGTGCAGCCCTTAATGTGCAATACAAGATTTTTTCCACCAAAATAATTCCAAAAAGATTTTACCGCATATAAGTGCAGCGCTTAATGCAGAATACAAGATTTTTTTGCACCGAAATAAGTCACAAAAGATTTTACCACATATAACAGCATCTCCGAATACAAACTCCTGGGAAGGTCATGGAGTGTCCCGGTCATCTGGCATCTATTCACTCCATTGAAGGATTATTTTGAAAGTGTGTAGAAGCCACACAGGGGCCCCCACGATGCGAATTTATCTTAGAGACATTATAGAGATTTGTCTGCATATAAGTGCAGCGCCTAATGCTGAATACAAGATTTTTTTCCACCAAAATATTTTAAAAAAGATTTTACCGCATATAAATGCAGCAGCGCTTAATGCTGAATACAAGATTTTTTCCCATAGAAATAGTAAAAAAAAGATTTTACCGCATATAAGTGCAGCGCTTAACATTGAATACAATTTTTTTCCCACCGAAATAAGCCACAAAAGATTTTACCACATATAACTGCAGCACTGAATACAATTTTTTTCCCACCGAAATAATTAAAATAAGATTTTACCACATATAACTGCAGCGCTGAACACCGAATATCTTTTTCTTTTTCTACTGATATACGCCACTAAAGGCTTTACCACATATAACTGGAACAGTGAATGCCGACTTTTCAACAGAGGGTTATAGGCTGTCAGTTTTAAAAAAACAACTGCGCCTGAGACGGAGTGATCTGAAGTGAACGGGACGTAGCGAAGGAAGTAGGTCCACCCTGGAAGAGCAAGATGCGGTCCTCGTGCGGTTTGCAGAAAAGTCCCCGTAGTGTCCAGTAAGCAATACCGCAGATAAATGCGGGCTAGTGTGAATTAGTTCGCATTTTTGTTAGGTTTGTTAGGTTTTGTTAGGTTAGTGTATAGTGTATCTACCTATATTGTTGCGCTGCTCTTATGTACGTTGTCATGTAAGCACGCAGTGTGTGAAACGTAAATACAAAATGTCACCACAACGTAATTCGGTCCATACCGCAAAAAGGAATTTCCCACATATAACTGCAGCACTGAAAGCTAAATATATCTTGATTTTTCTACAGAAATATGCCACTAAAGGCTTTACCACATATAACTGCAACAGTGAACGCTGAATATATTTTTATTTTTCTACTGATATACAGTGGATATAAAAAGCCTAAACACCCCTGTTAAAATGTCAGGTTTCTGTGCTGTAAAAAAATGAGACAAAGATAAATCATTTCAGAACTTTTTCCACCTTTACCCTAGGTACACACCTAAGCGTTTTACAGCGCGTTCAAACGCGCAGTAAAACGCACAACATGTGAAAAGCCATGCTTCCCTATGGGCATGGTTCACATTTGGGCGTTTTACAGCGCGTTTGAACGCGCTGTAAAACGCCCCACGCCCAAACAAGTACATGAGCTTCTTTGGGGCGTTTTAACGCGCCTATGGACAATGATGCCATAGGGGAGAATCACTGAATCGCGCGTATGACGCGCGTTTCTTAGTTACAAAAACGCGCATCCAAAAACGCGCGTAAATAACTGCAGAAGTGACCTGAGAATATATTTTTCTTGTAATACTGAATAAGATACTAAGATATAAGCCACTAAAGGCTTTTCATCATAACACTTGCAGCCCAATAACAAAAAGCTGGAATGACAGAGATGTCTAATGGCTATTTGGATTTCCAAATAATCCTTCCTGCACTTGTAAATCACTTTCCTATCAATGTCCCTAGCGCCTCCTGCCATCTCTCCCTGCACTAAGATGCTGTGAAGTGATTCCTCCCTATCCTTTCCCTACACTTATAAATCGTTTTTTCTGTCTTTTTTTCCCACGATCGTTTTTCCACTTGCTGTTCCTAGCGTCTTCACACATCTGTCCCTGCACTATGAACGCTGGAAAATGTCTGACTGTAAGATGGCCAACGTATTTATAGGGCTGTGACATCACAGGGCTGGCTGGCTGCTGATTGGCTGCATGCAGGCATGTCAATCTGGGTGGTCCCGCCTTCCCAGAGTTTCTTGCCCCATGTCCTCAGTCCTCACATGTGTAGCCACCAAAATTGTGATTTGTTACCACGAAGCGCAAGAAAATTCGCATTCGTTGGGAATGCTTCGATTCGCTCATCTCTAATTACCACCTTCTTCGTCATAAAGTTTTCCAGTCCCTATTAGGCACTATTAGTCATAATAGGTTGCCTATAATAAGACTCTGTCACATCGATTGCTGACTTCTTATTTATAACTGTTTTCAAGAAGTCTGGATAGACCTCCTGGTGACAGAGGATCCCTCACAAAGAGCCATTCTCTAACAGCCAGGAAGGGGAAAAAGCTCCAGTGGAGTAAACCTCCATGGAGGAACCAAGGCAGAAGGATTGCCGTTCACTTTGGCTGGGGGGTACACCAACAATGGGATATCAGTTAGATTTAGCAGAACATTCACTTGTTCTGTGGATGAATCCTATTTGTTGAAAGTCTGATAAATGGCTGATATATAGGTACAGAGACCCCCTGCTTTCTCAAACAGCCGATTGGCAGGGGTCCTGGGTGTTGGATTCCCACCGATCAGATGCTGATGATCTATTCAAAGGATAGAGATCATCAGTAATAAAAATGTACAGAGCCACTTATGGACCTATATGAGGACTTGTTTTTTTTGCACTAGCTATAGCTTTTATTAATACCATTTTGAGGTACATGTGACTTTGTGATCATTTTTTTTATCCACTGTTGCTTTGAGGAGAGGTGACCAAAAATTTGAAATTTTGTCGTTGCGCTCAGAATTTCCTAATAAATTACAATTGACGAGCAAAAGGGTAACAATGTTTTGAAGTTTTGACTTTCAGGCTCCATATCTCACCATCCACTACAGCTTTGAACATTAGACTACCATCTTTTTATAGACAATCATCTTGGCTATCCCATATATAAATTGGACTTAGTTATGCCGATTCTTGTCATGTGACTGCATTGTTACTGTTTTGCTCCTAAAATTCTGAATTTTAATTTTTATTATTTTGTTAGTATTTTGTAAATCCACCTTTGACTTTCAACACTGCCTGAATCCTTCTGGGCATGCTCTCTGTCAGATTCAAGCGTGTCTTGACCAAAATATGTTCCCAGGTCTCTTCTACACGTTCCCAATGTTGGTGCATACTGGTTGACTCACTTGGGTACGAATACAGCTTTTTCTTCAACTCACAAGTGTTCAATTGGGTTGAGGTCTGGGGAAGGGGGGGGGGGCGGGGGGTCAATCCATCACCTCTACTTGTCATTGAACCATATTTTTGCCAATCTCGACATATGTTTCTGGTCCTTCTCTTGCTGGCACAAAATGTTGTCCTTTTCATACCCATAGTACTCGAGTGTACGAATTAACTTTCCTTTTAGGATACTCACATATTGCTCAGCATTGAGACCACCATCGATCCTGGTCAGGTATCCAATGCCTTTGGCTGTGAAACAATCCCATATCATCAGCCTTCCTCCACTGAACTTGACAGTTCCTTCAATTTCTTGATTGGTTAGCCCCTTTTTCCTTGTTTCTTCCAGACCCAGTTGCACCCATCAGAGTCCAGTCTATTGACCTTCATCTCATTGCTCCGAATCACCCATTTCCAATCTATTGTGGACGTTTCTTATGACGATATTGAAGTTGAGGCTTCTTCACCTTTTTTGGGCCCCCTTTCCAGACTTGTGTAATGTGCTTGGCACAGTGCTTGCATCGATGTCTGTGATCTCACTATTATGAAGCATACGAGCCACCTCCACTGCCGTGCAGAACTGATAGACCTGGTGATGAGCCAACTTGTTGATTCCGATACTTTGCCTGGACGTCCACCTCTTGGCTTTGGAATGGATGGATGGTCTTCATTTCAAAGTCTCCCAACTGTCATGACACTCTCATGATGCAGTTTGGCAATTTTCTTTGCCGAGATACCGCTATCGATGAGCTGGATAATGCTGTTTCTCTTTTCTTGGGAAATTTTCTTCATGCTCCTAGGTTCAAACCAGGGACCTTTCACTTGAGATTCAACCTAATAGCACACAGCGCTATTAGGGAATGTGAGAACAGGTTGTAATTAGTAGTATACAAGAAGAAAAAGATTGTTCCACCACCAGGAGCAAAACAGTAACAACGCAGTTTCATGACAAGAATTTGCATAATTAATAATATGCTAAATATTTGCATGTACAATTTATGTATGAGATAGCCAAGATAATTGTCTATAAAATTATGGTAGTGACATCTTCGAAGCTGTAGTAGATGGTGAGATTTCGAGCCTGAAAGTCAAAAGTTTAGAACATTGTTACTCTTTTGCTTGTCAGTGTATGTAGAAGCTAGTTTCCTTAGCTAGACAGCCCCTTTAATGCCCAAGACCCTGACTATTCTCAGTTTAGAACTTGAACCCAATTAATCATTATGTTCACTCTATAGATCCTCCAGCAGCTGTGGGATGCACTCTAGTCAGCATGGCTCACGATATTTGTGATCACCTACCAGGACCTTATTGAATTACTTCCAGCTCGTCTAGCTGCTGTTACTCTGGATATTATCTGGTGATCATAATAATGTGACTCGACTGTATGTGAATAAATATATATAATAACAGGGGGCAAACTTATCATGCGGGAGCAGACCACATTAACAATATTTTAAGGACACATGTCTAATTTAATAAATAAAACCACAATAATAATAAAAATACAACCACAATAAAAATAACAATTTTGAAAACGATACGAAGCTCTTGAGGCAGCTGCTGCAGACTAGTCATTTGCAAGGAGAAGGCTTCCCTGTCGACTTGCTTTGGTAACATCCAGATAAACACACAGGCCGCGTTTATCCGGACGGTCAGAAGCGAATGTGGCATCCGAACACTAGGACCTACGCCGCCTCCCCATTGGGAACGCTCCGCTTCCTCCGGGGTCACGTGGGATGCCGCATTTAGGCCCGACACCACGTGGGACGCCGCGGGTGTCAGGAGGTGATAAGTGTGCCCCTTGTTATTCTATTCTGCTTTTTGGACTTTAGGACTTGGGTGTAGCCAATTGGGGAGAGCACCTTTTTCCATTTGCCATTATTTGGTGTAGCCGCCATTTTCTTTCTGTTTCTAAATATATATATATATATATATATATATATCTATAAAGACGGACGTATATATGTGAGTATGTGTGTATGTTCCGCGATCACTCAAACACGCAACCATCGATTTCAACGAAACTTGGTATCCCTTGCTACCTGGAAAGAAGTCTTGTGGGGGTCACAGTTCTCTAGGACGTACCATTCCTGAGATATTCCCAAAAAATTACCTGCAATACAGGCATGTCCCTTATCAGCCAATAGAAACTCGCAGGCCCTTAGTCTAGGCTACACGACGACATGTGTCGCGTGACAATAAGTAGCACAACACATAGGGCACAACTACACTGCTACATGTGTCGCGCGACATTGATGTCACACCAATGTCACACGACAATTTTTATAATGATAGTCTATGGCAGGGGTACACAACCTGCGGCCCGGGGGCCATATGCAGCCCTCGATACCATTTTGTGCGGCCCCCAAACATCTGGTAAAAGACATGTAGGTTTATGTCATATGGCTTCTCACATGTATTTTTCATGTATTCTCCTATTAGATGGGAGTCCTAGAAGTGAAACTAGACATTTATAGCATATACTGTATGTTCAATATGCCAAAAATACAGTATTTCAGTTGGGAATAGAATTTTAAGTTTTACTTTCGGCCCTTGGAATTGGTTCAGGCTGACAATGTGTCCCCCAACCAGAAAAGGTTGTGCACCCCTGGTCTATGGTGTTGCACTGTGACAGGCTGTGACTGGTCTTGGATGGATTTTTTGCAACTGTCGTGTCGCAGTCGCAGCATGTCACATGTCGCAGTGCGAGACCATAGCCTATCATTATAAAAATTGTTGAGACAAAATGGCGCATGACACATGTCGTCGTGTAGCACTAGCATTAAAGGGGTAGGGCGCTGTGAAGGTCACTGTTAAATGGGTGGGTACTGTGGAGGTCACTGTTAAAGGGGCGTTCACTGTGGATATTACTGTTTAGGGGCAGGCCTCTGTGGAGGTCACTGTTAAAAGGGCGGACACTGTGGAGGTGACTGTTAAGGGGGCAGGGGCCACTATTAAAGAGGAAACTGTTGTGGAGGTCACTGTTAAGGCAGCAGGGTACTGTGAGGTCACTGTTAAGGCAGCAGGGTACTGTGAGGTCACTGTTAAGGCAGCAGGGTACTGTGGAGGTCACTGTTAAGGGGCGGGCCCCTGAGGAGGTCACTGTCAAGGGAGTGGGGTGCTGTAAAACTCACTGTTAAAGGGGAGGGCTACTGTGAAGGTCAAAGTTAAGGGGATGGACTGCTGTGGAGGTCACATTTTAAAGTGGCAGGGCACTGTCGGGAGGGGTGGGGGACTGTGGAGTTCACTGCTAAAGGGGCGGGGTACTGTAGAGGTCACCGTTATGGGGATACTGTTGATATCTTTTAACACAAAAACATGAAATGAAATAAATTAAATATACCCATGAGAAGCAGGGTCCTTCTGCTAGTATATATACAGGGGCGTAATTATAGGGGAAGCAGGGGAAGCGGCTGCTTTGGGGCCCTGACCCAGAAGGGGCCCTTCAAGAGGAGGAGGAGAACTACTAAAAGATTTTGTCAGTGCCCCTCAACAGTATTACACAATTAAATTATATACAGTAGCAGTATAGACAGTGTAGAAAACGGATGGAACAGCTGCCGGGCCTGGTCTGAGAGAGAGATCTTTAGTAGACACAGGAAAGGGGGCGGCATGAAAGGAAGGGGTTGTGAAAAAATTACTGGGGGAGGGGGCCCCATTCAAAAATTTGCTATGGGGCCCAGTCATTTCTAGTTACGCCACTGTATGTATATATATATATATATATATATATATAGAGAGAGAGAGAGAGAGAGAGATGCATTTGTTTTAAAACCTGTAACTGGTTTCAGTTGCTAATATTACTATCTTTAGGGTCCTTTCACACTTGCGTTCTGAGGATCCGGCAGGCACTTCCGTCCCACCGGATCCGTCAGAACGCAAGTCGCCTGAAGCATTAGAAGACTGATCAGGATTCTGATCAGTCTTCGAAATGCTTTCAGGTTACTATGGCAGCCAGGACGCTATTAAAGTCCTGGTTGCCATAGTAGTAGTGGGGAGCGGGGGAGCGGTATACTTACAGTCCGTGCGGCTCCCGGGGCGCTCCAGAATGACGTCAGAGTGCCCCATGTGCATAGATCACGTGATCCATGCGATCACGTGATCCATGCGTGTAGGGCGCCCTGACGTCACTCTGGAGCGCCCCGGGAGCCGCACGGATGGTAAGTATACTGCTCCCCCGCTCCCCACTACATTTTACCATGGCAACCAGGACTTTAGCATCCTGGCTGCCATGGTAACCATTGAGAAAAAGCTAAACGTCGGATCCGGCGGTGCGCCGAAACGACGTTTAGCTTAAGGCCGGATCCGGATTAATGCCTTTCAATGGGCATTAATTCAGGATCCGGCCTTGCGGCAAGTGTTCCGGATTTTTGGACGGAACAAAAAGCGCAGCATGCTGCGGTATTTGCTGCGTCCAAAAAACGTTCCGGTCTTGAACTGAAGACATCCTGATGCATCCTGAACGGATTTCTCTCCATTCAGAATGCATGGGGATGATCCTGATCAGGATTTTTCCGGCATAGAGCACCGAGGACGGAACTCTATGCCGGAAAACAAAAACGCCAGTGTGAAAGAACCCTAACATGGAGAGTTGGATTAAGGTGGTTTCTCAGCATAGGTCAGCATTGTTAGACTGGCAGGGGTCTGGCCCCTGGCACCCTGCAGATCAGCTGTTCTTAGTCCCAGCTCCGGAATTAGGTGCCAGAACTCCTCAGCTTTTTCCACCATGTAGTGGTCAGGGCTGTGTGGTTAGAACAGTGGATGGATTGTCGGAAATGCTCGGAGTAGGAGAACTAACAATTTTATATATGACAAAAATAAGGATCCCAGAGAACCCTTTTATATGTAAAATTTGCATTGGGTACATCTTCACCAAAGGCTTCCAGCTTATGATTTCACCTGTCTGTGCCACAATGAAAGCTATTATTACCTGCTATGCCACAACTAAAATGATCCTTTAAGCCACCTTCGACACCCACTACCTCTTAATGATATCAGCAAGACACTATATCTCTATAGTCGTCTATTTCTAGTAAAGCAGGCTTCTTCACTCTAGCACAGGGGTCAGCAACCTCTGGCACGCCAGCTGTTCTGAAACTACAACTCCCAGAATCCTTCTTTCACTTCTATGGGAGTTACAAGAATAGCAGAGTAAGTATGCATGCTGGGAGTTGTAGTTTCACAGCAGTTGGAGTGCTGAAGGTTGCTGATCCCTGCTCTAGTACCAGGGGCGTAGCTAACGGCTTATGGGCCCTGGTGCAAGAGTTTAGCTTGGGCCCCCCTTCCCTCAGTGCTTTGTGTGTCTTCTTATGCGGCACATAGGTCTTAGGGCCCCCTCAGGCTCCGGGGCCCGGTAGCGACTGCTACCTCTGCACCCCCTATAGCTACGCCCATGTCTAGTACAAAGGTCAAAGATCCCCACCAGTGACTAGCCAGAAAATCTATAAATGTGAACCTCCCTTTTAAGATTCAGTTTTCAAAACATACCACTAGATGTCAGTATTGCCTTACTCCTTTACTAAACCTGGTTTTCTGGACGAATTGAAGGTCTTTTGCCACTTTACCATACTCTGATCTGCATTATATTGTCTATTAAATTCTTTATCAATAATCCAAGAAGACAAATCTGTCTCCAGTTTCTGTCTCCTCACCAACCTTGGCTTTATCTTGTCTGCTCAGTTTTCTTCATTATGAGGTGAAGTCCTTGAACAGAACAAAAATATCGCATTGTATACGTAAGGCTCCATTCACATGTCCGCAAAATGGGTCCGCATCCGTTCCGCAATTTTGCAGAACAGGTGCAGACCCATTAATTTCCAATGGGGACGGAAAAGATGCGGACAGCACACTATGTGCTGTCCGCATCCGCATTTCCGGATCCGCAAAAAAATAGAACATGTCCTATTCTAGTCTGCAATTAGGCAATTTCTATTATAGTGCCAGCGATGTGAGGTTCGCAAGTTGCGGAACGCACATTGCCGGTGTCTGTGTTTTGCGGATTCGCAAAACACTTATGGACGTCTGAATGGACCCTAAAAGTAACTGTGGCGCTATTCTCTGTATGCAGAGCGTATGATGCAGGATTCACACATCCCAGGGAATTCTGTTAGTAATGATTTTAAAGCAGGAATATAAAATATTCTGTTTTGCCAAAAGTTCATGGCTGGCCAGTATAAGAACAAACACGTTTTATCTGATGCCCTCTTCTGAACCTGATTGCATGCCCGAGGCTGCATCACCGTCTCCGAGAATAGAATCTCTCTGTTATAGCACGAGCGTCCGGGAATCAGCAAATGTGGAAACTTTCACTGCGCTACAAAGTGGCATGAAATCAGTTGCTGGACCAAACGTTAGAAGACATTGCTGTCATTTAGTAAATGTCCTGCAACTGCATAGATTATGAGGCGGGGTGGAAGGTAATGCAGCCAGTACTATCACCACCATCTATATTTTTGTGTTTTATCGATAGATCTGGTTACATATATAAGAAATCAAATCCAGGGAATCTGTCACCAGCGACCTCCCAATCCAACTTTTTGCATATACACCTGAGCAAAACGCTGTTTTTCTTTTGTTGATCTGAGACTCCGTTCCCAAGTTATGATACTTTTTCTTATTATGCAAATTAGGCCTTTGGTGCAATAAGGGCGTCACCGTTGCTCTTGTTGCCCCAATCTCCACTACTTTCTGTGGCTAGCGCCTCCCTCACTGCTGTAATTGGCAAGGCCAGGCAATGGCAATGTAGCAAGGAAGGGGCTGGCCTCTACTTTTTTATTGACAGGACCAGGTTCCTACAGTCATCTCACCTGACCCTATTAATCAGAAAAGAAGATAAATGGGCCGGTAGAGGAAGCAGGAAGAGTATGGGTGCACCTTTGGTGCACTTAACTGCTTGTTTGCATGTAGACTAAACGTACTTTTTCTCCAGAATGAAGCAATGGAACGCTACGTGAAAGGCACCATTACATTCAGTTGAGATCTACATACAAGGCTTTGTGTGTGTGTGTGTTTGCAAATGCGGAACGGGTGCGGACCCATTCATTTGGAATGGGGACGTGATGGATGCGGAGAGCACACACTGTGCTCTCTGCATCTGCATTTGCGGAGCGCGCCGCCAATCTTCCGGCCGGCGGCTCCGCAATAATATAGAGCATGTCCTATTCTTGCCTGCAATTGCGGACAAGTATAGGCATCTCTATAGGGCTGGTGGCAAGGTGTGTTGCAGATCCGCAATACACTACGGACGTGTGAATTAGGCCTTAAACGACACACACAAAGCCTTGTATGTAGATCTCAACTGAATGTAATGGTGCCTTTCACGTTGCGATCCATTTCTTCATTCTGGAGAAAAAGTACTTTTAATCTACATGCGAATGAGCAGTTAAGTGCACCTAAGGTGCACCCATGCTCTTCCTGCTTCCTCTGCCGGCCCATTTATCTCCTTTCTGATTAATAGGGTCAGGTGAGATGACTGTAGGAACCTGGTCCTGTCAATAAAGAAGTGGAGGGAGAGGCTGTCAGAGGAAGCAGGAGGAGCGAGGGTGCACAGAGTGGCCTTGGCTCGACCTCAGTGCTCTTAATTGCACATTTGCATATGGATAAAAAGTTTTTTTTCCTCCAGAATAAAGAAATTGATCTTTATGTGAAAGATATCATTACATTTATCTGAGCCCTTCAAAGTTTCCAGAATCCCTTTAAGGTCCATTCAAGGGGTTGTCTTACCAAAACTTTCCCATTCCTTTTAACCTTTTAGGCCATTTGGGTATTATAGAGGATTCCCCTCTCATAATCTCCGTCTACTGTTTGACACTGAAAAATCTATAGTTCTGCTGTACTTGGCCTATCAACGTATGACATGGATGACCATTCATTTGAACAACTACCGCGCAAAACTACATCTGCCCTGCAGCCGTAGGACTGACAAGTTTCAGAAGCTGTGATCATCGTCACACATGAAAGTGTTAACTTTAAGACTGAAGGGGACATATGGTGGCTGGCAGTCACCTTTCTTACCATTTACCTTGCTGAGAATATATATATAAATTATTTAAAAAGCACTTCATTTCATTGTTTTTGTTCACAAATTTCAATTTTTAAATCAGTACAAGACACATTTTTTACGGTTACCGAACATTTAATATAGATTATATCTATGCATAAAATGTTGATTGTCATTCAAAAGTTTTTTAAAGTGGTTTTCCGTGATTAGAAAAACATTGTTGGGGCAGGTTCACATCAGCATTAGCAATTCAGTTATAACATGGTTATAACGGAAAATAACAGAATTGTAAGACGGAATTGAAAACGGAAACTTTCAGAGGCATTCTATTTTGATCCATCATAATAGAGGTCTATGGGTAGCATAACGGCTCCGTCTGGTTTCTGTTATCCAGTTCAGAAAAAAAGTCCTGTCTACAGGACTTTCTTTTCCATCCTGGATAATGGAAACCAGGCGGATCCGTTTTGAATTCTGTCTTACAATTCCATTATTTTTCATTATAACCGTGTTATAAAGGAATTCCTAACGCTGATGCGAACCCGCCCTTACTTTGTTCCAAAATCAGTGCCACGCTTGTCCACGGGCTGTAAGCGGTATTCCATCTCTTCTCCATTCCCTTTAGTGGAGCTAAGCTGCAATACTGGATCCAGCCCATGGACAGTTGAAGAACTGTTTCTAGAGATGAGCGAAGTTTTCAAAAATTCAATCCGGCCGCTTCACCAAATTCCGTCAAGAAATTTGATTTGCTACGAATTACTTCTTAACAAATCACATTTCATTGTACGGAGCGAACACAATGATGGGCTAGACGAACGCGCCGCCCCGTCGCTTAACCCCTCAGATGCGGCATTCAATGCTGATCGTGGCATCTGAGAATCCCATCGGGGGTTAATCAGGGTTTAAAATAAAAAAAAATACATACTCACCTCATCCATTTGAGCACAAAGAGGCTGCCACGGACTTCTTGATTTTGGAAAATGCGTCAATTGGGGTAGACACTGATGTGATGAGGTTACCGTACCCGGCCAGCGTGATGATGGTGACATCACACGTCAGCGCAGGCGAGAATTGGTGTTTTTTTTGTCAATCAAGATGGGCGCGGCGGCCTTTTCACACCTAAATGGATGTGGTGAGTATGCTTTTTTTTTTAACTGACATTTCAGGAAAAATTAATTTGTTACTATGAAGCGCCAGGAAATTTGGTTTTGCGGCAAATCAAATTTTTCCTGAAATTTGGATCAAATTCCAGGCTCAACACTAAGGCCTCTTTCACACGAGCGTGTCCGGATTAGGTCCGGATGCGTTGCGGATGCGTTCAGTGAAAACTGTGCGATTTCACAGGCAAAGCCATTCAGTTTTGCCTGCGATTGCGTTCAGTTGTTCAGTTTTTTCCGCGCGGGTGCAATGCGTTTTGATGCGTTTTTCACGCGCGTGATAAAAAACTGAAGGTTTACAAACAACATCTCCTAGCAACCATCAGTGAAAAACGCAACGCACCCGCACTTGCATGCGGATGCAATGCGTTTTTCATGCAGCCCCATTCACTTCTATGGGGCTAGGATGCATGAAAAACGCAGAATATAGAACATGCTGCGATTTTCACGCAACGCACAAGTGATGCGTGAAAAAAAACGCTCATGTACACAGACCCATTGAAATGAATGGGTCAGGATTCAGTGCGGATGCTTTGCGTTCACGTCACGCATTGCAACCGCGTGGAAAACTCGCTCGTGTGAAAGGGGCCTAACAGTTTCTAGAAGAAACTATGTTTTAAAGGCCCTCTGTCAGGAGGTTTGTAGCTATGACATTGGCTGAACTGTTACATGTGCGCTTGGCAGCTGAAAACATCTGTGTTCAGCCTCTTGCACATGGCGGTTGTGTGCCCGTGGCCGTATTGCGCACCGCATACTGCGGGTCCATAATACATAGGTAGCGGTTCGTGTGCACTTCACATCACTGCTGCGGACACATTCACCTGAATGGGTCCGCAATCACGGAGATGCAGAACGGATGCACAACGTTCGTGTGCAAGAGGCCTTGGTCCCGTGTTCATATGTGCCGCATTGCTGAGAAAATGTGAAAATTCTTGTATGACACTCTCTGAGGTCTCCTAGCCAAATAGTGGTACAAATATAATTTATTCTGTAAATCGTGTAAAAGGTGTTTCAAAATGAGGCAGGTGATTGAATGTTGTCACTGAAGATCTACAATAGCTTTTCTGCTGTAGATATCAAAGGTTGCAGTTAAAAATCAATTGATCAAATAAAGCAAAGTTCACATTTACTGAGCAGTGTCAGCTTGGTTGCTGCATTCCTGGTATAACCCGGGGATAATTGTCCTCTGCTTAAAGGAAACCCGTCATCACTTTCTAAGCCTATTTATCCACTCACTTTTCTATAAATACTTTTTAATACATTAATAATGATAATAAAATCAATTCTGAACGAACTATCAGTTCAGAGAAAAACCTAAAATAAATGTTCCCGCCATGTATGTAAATGCCCCTTAGATGAGTCCTGTCTCCTCCATGCTTCAGAGATGAGTCCAGCGTTCTCGGACTCTTGGAGGGCAGCCATGCCCACAAATTAATAACCCACACCCAAAAATTGCAATGTATTTTTGACCAGCGTCCTTCATGTTTAAAGCTTTGACCACACTTTCTCTGCCCTGTGATTAATAGACATACTGTAAATTGTCTTCCTTTTAGAAAAAGATAAACACTTGGGGTTAATAGTCATATATACAAGTTTATTAAAAATACAGAAATTGAAAGCTCAGATTCATGAATCAGTACATTGGTCAGCCAGTATATACATCTACATTGGAACTGATGGCCACTAATCGTAGTTGGAAATTCCTTCCCCCAGAAAACAAGATAGTTAAATGTAAATCCGATTTCTGGAGACCTAATCGCCCACAATTGGCGCTGTCTACATGTACCATTCCCAGCATTCTCTGCCAGATCAGGTGGCCTAAGCTATTATCAAGATACATTTTTCACATGAACTCCTTTATAATGTTTTTATCTTAGGCCTCTGTCACATGTCAGTGAATCACAACATGTGCTGTCCGTGGTCTCTACGGACAGCGCATGTACGCATTGACTTTAATGTGTGTTATTCACACTTCATTGGTTTTCCACAGACCATGGGTCCATGGTGACGCCACAGAAGCATGCTCTAGTCTTGTCTGTGATTATGGATCCCGCATTTGCATCATAGTCTATGGGTCTGTGAAAACCATGGACAGAACACGGGTGTCATCTGTGTTCGCTCGTGGTTTTCAGGCATTGTTGCTTGGATATGTTCTGGAAATTAATTTTCAGCCTAGCAGTTTCGGTGGAATACGGATAACACATGGAGGCAAAAAACGGACACAGGGACTGAACACAGATTCTTCATGGACTTCTTCACAGATGAACCACTGACCATCTTGTCACGGATGTCATCACGGGCATGGATGTGTGTATGAGGTCTTATAGAGCCCTTTTCTTCCTGCTTTTAACCTACATAAGTCTGATTTGTTGACTGTAATTAAGACAATGTAATAGATATCACAAAAAAGTACTAAAATAATACTGGGCCTGCAAAGGGAAAATGACTTACCTGCTTCCGGTTGCTGGCTCCCCGCTCGTCCTCCAGGCCTGTGATGCTCTACTAGGCTCCTCCTGTGTAAATATCCGGTTTAACACTGCCACAGCCAATCAATTGATGCGGTGGTGACCGGATCCTGTTAAGTCATGACAAATGGTCACATGACACAAGGCGATCTGGTCACTACGGCGGCCAGTGATTGCCTGCAACGATGTCAATCTGGATGTCTACACCAAGAGAGTTCAAAGGAGCAGCCCAGGAGGAGAAGAAGGAGCGGGGAGCCAGCGCCCAGAAGCAGGTAAGTCATCTTCCCTTTACAGGTCCGGTAAAGTGGTGGTGATGGTGGGTCATTCTTGGACAACCTCTTTAAAATATGATCACTTAAAATTCAACTGATTTAATTTAGGGAATCAATTCTACCTGAATTGAAAGTGCTGCAATCGACCTGAAAATTTGTGTATGACACTCTCTGAGGTCTCCTAGGACTTTTTTTCTCTAGTCCCTCACTTTTTGATTTTTTTCTTTTCTCGCTTTCTCTCTTCCTCCAAAATTCCCCTGAATCAACTCACTAAAAATTCGGATTCAGATGCTACTTAAATTTTTACAAAATTCAAGCCAAATTTAATTTGATTACAATCTCTTTGCTTATCTCTAGTGTTAATGTAAACCTGATATATACATAGTGCAACATAAGGCGGGTATATAAGGGCCAGGCAGGTGTGCACAGCATAAACTCCCTTGTCATGCGCCGTGCACTCCCATTCACTTTTCTGGGGAGTCCAGAGTCCTCAAGCCACCAATTTGTGGGGCACCTATAGGACAATGGGGGCATATCCTAGTGATATTCCCCCATTGTCAGACATGAGACAACCCCTTTAAGAGGCATATGCCTCTTATCAAATCAAGCGCATCTCTGCCCTGCGTTCGCCAGAAACTGAAGTGTACACCAGCTACAAGCTTCAGCTATACTTTCTGCCACTCTCTGGAGAAAGTTATATTTAATGCAGTGGGCTGCACGAAGCCATGTCCTCTCCTGCTAAGCCACACCCCTTTTAATAATCATATTGAGGAACATTTATTACTCTCTTTATGCTACTATTGTAGGGTAAAAAAGTCGCAGATTATGGAGCATGCCATATGTGCACTATAATTTGCAACTTTTTGAGCTTTTCAGCACTTCTCTGAAGTGCCAAGAAGCACTCAAAGTCACAAATTATGGTGCACAGATGGCATACGCCATAATCTGCGACTTTATTACACCACAATAGTGGCATAAAGAGCTTAATAAATGCTCCTTGTCATGTTTTTTAAGTTAAAGATTTGACTTGTATCCCTCTACAACCTCCAGAATTTGACTTACCTCAAACATATCCTTAGGTAGACCTCAGCTAAGCAGACCACGTGATAGGTTGTGTGAGCCTTGTTTATGGACTACAGGGGATTGCAGGAGATCTTACAAACAGTGGCTCTTTGGGGTTGTAAAGGAGCCTGGCTTTGGACTCATGGACACAAGCATATTATGGCTCCTCAGCACAACCCCTGAGTTACATAGAGCCTATTATATGGCCCCATAAACTTTTATGGGGCCCTATTGTGCCTCCTCATTCCTGTGATTTTTTTTTACAGGGGTATATATATATATTTTTTGTTAGATTCCACATAAGCCTAATAGAAAAAACTGCATAATGAGAGCCAATCACTGTGAAAAATGTTGCAATATCAGTTTTCTATCTCAATATTTGTCCTTGCAAGTAAATTTTATGTACTTTTATTTGACTCCAAAGATGCAGAATATTTGATTATCATATCCCATTAATAACAAATTAAAGGGATTTTACTATACTTTATTTACTACATATATGTGCATTTCAAAGCAGACATATCTTAGATGCACAGGGGCCCAGGGGATCTATTCCATCTTAAAGAGGTTTAACCATCTCAGACATTAACAGCATTTCGCTAGGATATGCCATCAATGTCAGATAAGTGCTGGTCCCACCACTGGGACCCACTCCTATCTCCAGAACAGGTCCTCCAAAGTGAATGAGAACAAACCCTTATGCACGGCGTGCTCTCCATTCATTGGAGAGTGCACCGCAAATGCACGCCCACATCTTCATTCACCTCTATGGGACTGTTGGAAATAGCTGAGCCAGCACTCTATTTTCAAAACTCCCATAGTGTTGAATGAAGGGTGATCTCTTTTCTCTCAGGAGACCAGTTCTGGCGATAGGAGCAGGTCCGAGAAGTGGGACCAGCACCTATCTGACATTCATGTCGTCAATGTCTGAGATGGAAATACCCCTTTTAGCTTTCTATTGTTTATTGTCTACTGCATGTAATGACCTGAGCTAATGAACTGAATGAATCCCACACTGATAACTTTGTTAGTGAAACATAAAGGGTGCTTTATGGTAGACCATTGGACAGCAAGGTGTCCAGATAATGTTCCTGCACAGGGGTCATCGTCTGTCTGGGTCCTTGTGCTGTTTTCTATCGTCTGGCGCAACTCAGAATATCACGCTTAATATTACAATATACAGTTACCTGCGGTTTTATTTATAACAAATGAAGTAAACGAATGAATCAGAACTCGTTTATGTTTCATTTAATGCTACATTTCGGATCATTTCATGATCATCTTTCATGGACTGTATCTTGATGATAATCACAGCATCTTTTTTATTAGATGATAGAACGATTGCCATTTATTCACAGTATGACAGTTCTTTACAAAATCTATACAAACATAAGTGCTCCATGCACATTTAATACTGCTGTCTGTGCTGTTATTATCAAATGTGAGACGTAAGACCAACCAATATCATCGTTGTCTCCTACACCATGAAATCAATACCTTTTTTTTTGCTTGGTTTAAACTTTAGACTTTGGCTGGCTATTCTCTTGTTAAGTTCACAGTCATTGCTCAATATATTTCCCTCTGCCAGAAACAGGACAAGTCAATAAAAAAACTACAAACAAAAATAACAATATCTATGGTATTTACCTATTTTATACAATTTATTCAAACTTTTTTTAGTGTTTCTACTTTCAGGTGTGCAATACCTTTAATGATGCCATTGTACAGTATGATAAGACTATGGACACCTTTGGAAGTTTTTTTTTATTATTACCTTTTAGTCGCTTTGAGCTAAAAATAATTTTTCAACTGCTCTTTATTAAAATAGTCAACAGTTTTTTCCTCTGTAGCTTTCACTTTCATTACATCTACAGACTATTGCTCCCTGCCTCATAATGAACCCATCAAGGAGCTACTCTGACATCTGGATCTGTAACCCTTATCTGTACTTTCCTGACAGCTCGTAAACATTCATCATAGCTAAATTTTTTATCAGACTTATAAGTCAGTGCGCTCACTGAAGGCAGCGTCGTATAGCTTCAGATCAGATTGATGTCACCGGGGTTCCATAAGGTAGGAATCCATAAAATGATATGGGCCCTCCGGAGGTGGACACATGCAGTCTCATGGTGATATTCACCAAACAATGTCATGCACAGTGCCTATATACCAATAACACAGACCTATAAAGGCTCTACATGCTGCTATAAGGGGTCTGTACGCACAGCAATGCCCTGGGCATGCAGAGATTTGTCAGGATCCTAGAGCCAACTGTAATGGCATGTCTGGTTGACTCGCCATAAAATTTGTTGTTGTTGGTGAAATACATTCTTTTCCCACCCTAAGTCCATAAAGAACAGAAATCGATGTTAGTCTGTATCTACCATGTAGTTTATCTATTAGCCCAAAGCCTGAACTACTATTCATACAACATACTTTCCTCATATCACGGTAGTTCTGTGGTTCATTTTTCCTTTATATTTCAAATGTTATTGCCATTGAGTATGTCCATAGATTAGATATATGCACACCTGATTCATGTAAAAATAAAAATTAATAATTATATTACTATAAAGTAAAAGGCTTATCAAAACCGAAACAGTTGTCCAAATGACCTGATCAGATTCCAGCTCTCATTTTTTAGAAGCAATTTTGAAAATGAATTTTTTTTTTTTTTTTTTAATAATCTGACTGGTTGGTATGGGCAACAAGACCAGCTTTTTCCTTTGGAAAGTTGCAATGAATGAGGCCTCTTTACTTTCCTAACCTCACAGTTTAAATGAATGAGAACTCTTGACTTTTCTATTTGCACTGAACTTTGGGTGTCCCCAATGTTTCCAGGTAGTAAAATGTATTTCTGCACTAAAAATGGACAAGTATATGTAAAATGATAAATCTTATAATCCTAAAGCATATGTCTGTTAAAAATACTTAAAGTCCTCCAAAGTATTTAAGGCTTTGCCTGCAGAATAATGTTCAAAAAGTGTCGAAAGTTCAGCATTTATGAAGAGGACCATCAAACATGAAGTATAAAATATCTACAAAAACTACAACTAAATAACTCAACAATAACCATTTCATGACATAAAACTAATTGACATAGGGGATGTAGGATATATGGAACAAAATACAATAAAATAATATTAAAACCCGATCGTTCATTCACATTCTTTTTCACACAGGATGGTTTTCTACTTGGAGTAAAGTAAATTCTTAGAATGTTCCATACGCATCTCCTCGAGCTGCCACGGCAAAGGCAGGATAGGCTTCATAAGCTGCATAGGCTGCAAGGTCTTGTCCCAAGGCCACAGCTTGTTTCAGTTGTGTGGCGGCCACTGCTGCTGGAGAGCTGGCTATGGCGTATCCTAGAGTGGTAAATCATAGACAGCATGTGACATGGTGGACAGTCTGGTACAATAATTTTTTAAAGAATTAGCATATTTAAACAAGGGGTTTTACTGGTTCTGTTTACCTGGACAGATGAACAGTCCATGAGGAGCTTATTAAAATTGGACCAAACATGGTAATTACTGAATGGCCTAATGTCCATCCGGGTCCATTGGGTAGAATAATGATCAAACATGTAGGAGTTAAACATGTTTGATCCATTGTTCCAGTGGGAGATAAACCACTGGCATTGATTTATTGCCCTATCACCATTGAAATAAATATACATGCTTGGCATCCTTGACCTCTGGATAGGTAATCGGTATCTGATCAGAGGGGGTCTGACACCTGGGACCCCAGCCAATTATCTGTTTGAGAAGGTACCGGTGCTCGCAGTTTTTTTCTAGTGTTGAATGAACCTAAACTGTAAAGTTTGGGTCCATACTGAACTTTGTGAATTCAGGTACCTGGACCTGAACCCGAACTTTGCTGGAAAAGTGTGCGTTCGAGCTTGGTGTTTGGGCATCACTATAAAAATCACTATAGGTAACCCACACAATTAACAACCAGATTAATTATTATATTTCTGTGTCAGGGGTACAAATATGTTGCACTTTGCAAGTTCGGGTACCTGGACCCGAACCCGAACTTTGCCAGAAAAGTTTGGGTTCAAATTCGGCGTTCCGACATTTAATAAAGCTTTTGAAAGGCTGCAGGGCAGCCAATCAACAAGCTTTCCAGCTGTGGGCACCTAGAAGTCATCAAAGCCATGCCTACACAAGCTGGATCACGTGTAGCACTGTCCATCAGCTCTGAGTAGTGCAGGAAGCAGGCAGCTGAAGCTGGCCATTTGTTTTATGGGTGACCTATAATGATTTTTTGTAGGTGCAATACACCAGCTTTGCACCCCTGACACAGAAATATAATAATAAATCTGGCTGTTAATTCTGTGGGTGACCTATAGCTATATTTATCTGGTGTATTGCACCCACAAAAAATCATTATGGCTTCTAAGTGCCCACAGCTTAAAAGCTTGCTGATTGGCTGCCCTGCAGCCTTTCAAAAGCTTTATTAAATGTCGGAACGCCGAATTTGAACCCAAACTTTTCTGGCAAAGTTCGGGTTCGGGTCCAGGTACCCGAACTTGCAAAGTGCAACATATTTGTACCCCTGACACAGAAACATAATAATTAATCTGGTTGTTAATTGTGTGGGTTACCTATAGTGATTTTTTTATGGGTGCAGTGCATCATTGTTGTACCCCTGACACAAAAATATAATAGTTATCAGGCCAGTCATTCACAAGTGGCTCGGAGGGTGGGTTCCTGCACCAACAGAGGCCAGGTACACAACTGTCCAACCAGGCCACAGTTCTGCAGGATGAGGAGGAAGAGGATGATGAGGAGGAGAAACCGTGTTCACAGCAGGGTGGCACTCAAAGCATCTTATGGGTATCAATGGAGCGTGGATGGGGGGAAACAGAGGACACAGACTATACACCTCCTACAGAGGACAGCTTGTCGTTGCCTCTGGGCAGCCTGGCACACATGAGCGACTACATGCTGCAGTGCCTGCGCAACGACTGCCGAGTTGCCCCCAATCTAACCAGTGCTAATTACTGGATGGCCACACTGCTAGATCCCCACTACAAGGATAACGTGCTGTCCTTAATTCCGTCACTGGAGCGTGATCGGAAGATGCACGAGTACAAGCGCATGCTAATAGACGTGCTGCTGATGGCATTCACACCTGACAGCGGGGGCTCAGTGAACGCACAAAGCAGAGGAGGAGGAGGAATAAGTTGCCAATGCAGCTGTGGCACCGCCAGCACCTCAGAAGGGAGTGTTAGCATGGCCGAAATGTGGAAAAGCTTTGTCAGCACGCCACAACAACCAGCACCACCAGCTGATATGGAGCGCCTTAGCAGAAGGCAGCATTTCAGCAACCTGGTGGAACAGTACGTGTGCACACGCCTACACGTACTGACTGATGGGTCTGCCCCATTCAACTTCTGGGTCTCCAAATTGGGCACATGGCTTGAGCTTGCCCTTTATGCCTTGGAAGTGTATTGTCCGAACATGTGTTTAGCATTGCAGGGGGGTGATCACAGACAAGCGCAGCTGCCTGTCTACAGCCAATGTGAACAAGCTCACGTTTATTAAAATGAACCAGGCATGGATCCCACAGGACTTGTCCATACCTTGTGCTTAGTAGACAAGTATAGCGGCCGCACCCAGCCATTGTTAGACTCCAGCACACTTTCTCTTTGCATTCTATTTTCTATTTCAAAATGTTTTGGGGTCTTCCCAAATTTATACAAAAAATAAAAAAACAACAAAAACAGTGTTGGCTACCTCATCCTCCTCCTCCACTGCCAGTTCCACCTACACCCCCACGTCCACCGCCTCCTCAACCTCCTACTCCACTTTGACCTCTGCCTCCTAGTTCAAGATTATAATTTTTAATTTTTTTTCTATTCTATGTTATTTTAAGTAATTTCCAGATCCACATTTGTTGGCAGAGCAACTGTTCTGCTCTTTCCCCCGTTTTGCTTCCTTTTGCAGCCCTCTAGCCCTTACTATGACTATTTTACAGCCATTTTAGTGCACCAAAGTTCAGGTCCTCATTGACTTCAAAGGAGTTCGTGGTTCGAGTTCGGGTCAAGTTCGGGTCCAGAACCCGAACTTTGACCCGAAGTTTGGCCGAACCCGGCGAACCCGAACATCCAAGGGTCCGCTCATCCCTATTCTTTTCCTTAATTCTCTGTCCACCTAACTCAGGTGGTCACACATGCTCAGTTCCGTCCTTCAACTACCACCAGCCCCATCTTCTGTTAGGACAGGCATCCTCAAACTGCGGCCATCCAACTGTTGTAAAACTACAACTCCCACAATGCCCTGTTGTAGGCTGATACCTGTAGGCCAGGGATGCTCAACCTGCGGCCCTCCAGATGTTGCAAAACTACAACTCCCAGCATGCCCGGACAGCCTACAGCTATCAGCTTACAGCAGGGCATGGTGGGAGTTGTAGTTTTACAACAGCTGGAGGGCCGCAGGTTGAGCATCACTGCTGTAGGCTGTTCGGGCATGCTGGGAGTTGTAGTTTTGCAACAGCTGGGGGGAGATTGAGGATGCCTGTGTTAGGAGCTGTAACAGTTACAGGGAGAGAACTGTGCCAGAAAGGACATGTCCCCTGGGAAAAGGAAATGCCCCCTGAGCTCCCAGCTTGAAATAAATCTAGCAGAGCAATTGGGGGAAGCTCTGGATCCGTTTGATTTACGGGCTGGTTCTAGATTTGTTAGAAAGAGATTCTCATGTACTATACGATATCCGATTTTCATTTTGTTACATTAAAGGGCTCCTCGATCCTCCAAGTCAACAGTGTGCCCTTGCGAGTCCACCCTCTATTCATTTTTATGGGAATTCCAAAAATAGCCAAGCTCTTGCACGGTGCACTCTCCATTAAGTTCTATTGGACTTCCGAAAATAGCCGAGCGCATTTGCTTGGCTATTTACAGAACCTCCATAGAAATGAATGTAGTGTGGCCACATGCGCAGTGTGCTCTCCTTAATTTTTGGGGCCCTTTTCTGGAGATAGGTGCTGGTTCCAGAGGTGGGACCTGCACCTCTCTGCCAACGGTAACATATCCTAGCAATATGCCACCATTGTCTGAGAAGATAAAGCCCCCTTTAAGTAGGAGATAACCCATTTAAAAAAGGGGAAACTCTTTGTAAAGCGTGCCATAAAAGGGGAAAACATTTTCTAAAGCTGATTTCAGACAGATATTTTATGAAGAAGTTGTAGTTCACGCGTTTGCTCTATGAAATTGGTAGTTTTTAAAAAGCAATTTTATTACAACCATATGCTGATCGATTTCTACCCTGATCTGTGGCCATGGGCGTAGCTAATGATTTCCGATCCCTGGTGCCAGAGTACAGTTTGGGTCCGCCTTCCCTCAGTGCTTTGTGGCCAGGGGTAGGGAAGCATATAGCTTCCTGAGGCAAAAATTGAAACGGCACCCCCCTCATACTAAATTCTTGACCTAACCCCTTCCCTCCAGCCAGAGGTGTACCTTGACCAGGGTGTACTTTCTATAATACTGGTGTCTACCTATGCAGCACAAGGGTCCTTCAGGCTCCTGGGCCCGTTAGCGGCTGCTACCTCTGCACCCACTATATCTACACCCTGACTGTGGCCTAGACTAGACTTCTGATGGAATGCAGATCTGTCATTTCGAATGAATGACTTTCCAAGGACTGTATCTGATGAAAAAATCCTTCACAGTAGATCAACTTTTCTAAGATGTCTGTCTATGGTGTAAGAGGGCGCAAGGTTCCGTCGTCGACGGAAGGTACGTGTCAACGAGGTTCCTGGCCTCGGTGAGATAAGAGCCGGATTTTTTGTGTGTCAGCAGCAGCTAGTGCTGCTTGACACATTGATATTTAGTATGGCTACAAAGCCGATCCGGGCCGGCTCTTATTGGGAATAGTCAAGTGCTGGGTGGGAGACTATTCCCCACGGTCCAGGCCGGACTTTTTCCAGGCCCTTAAAAGGCAGCCACCTCAGCAGGTGGGGAGGTGATTATCCTGGAAACTGCTGGTGTTACTGTGGAGCTCTCAGGGCTGAGAGCAAGAGTCTGCAAACAGGCGTGCAGTCTACCTAGAAGCCTCTGGTGGAAACTTTGCGTGGCCGAGCTAACTGCCAGGTGTGAACTAACACCGACCACTTAGATGACCTTGCTGTGGGACTGATGTTTTTGCCTTGTGTTTTGCCTCGTGTGAACAAGCACTAAGACTGTTTCTGTTCTGCCTCGTGTGAACCAACACTAAGACTGTTTTTGTGTTGCTGAGTGTGAATAAAACACTTCTGCTTTACTCAGAGAACTGTGTACCTTGCCTCTATACTGCGTCCGCAAGCCTGTCTACCAGAGCAATTCCCACATTGGTTAACTTTCAAGCTTATTCACATAAAAGAAAAGCCACTAAAAAGTGGCAAAAATGGTTTAAATCTGGCTTTTATGATGTAAAAAAAATCGATAAGGAGGGATTGTATATCCATGGCTATCTTCCTATAAAAACACCAAATAGACCCATTCATTCTCTGCAGGTGTTGAGTAACCAGTGATGTGACTTCATTTCATGCTGTAAAAGTTACTGTTTTTATAGAAATGCCTATGATATAACAATTGGGGACTCTAGAGTTACACGTGAAAAGAAAACGAAAAGTTTCTACCTTGTTTTCTTAAATAATAATGTTACCTGCAAAGGCTGCTGGCGGTTCTGCTGTTTCAGTCGGAATCCCCAGGGTCTGAAGTGTATACTCTGCTGCATAGTTTTTTGCTTCATCCACTGACATACAGAGTTTTGGAGGTGTAAATGGGTGTCTAAAATGAATAACAGTAACCATATGAAAATTAAAAAGTGCTGCTGGTTGTGGAATTGATAAATAGACAAGTAAAATCCCAGGAACAGTAAGTTTAGAGGGATTGTTTCAGCTATAATTTTTGTCTGCCAGCTATGAACACAGTGCCACATATACTTGTTTCTTATTCTTTTTTTATTTTCTGATTGTAGATTTTTTATTCTATTTCTTAAAAATGAAGGCAGCCATCTTGCCTGAGCTGTTTTACAGCGGCCACCATGGGGCATAGATGCAATAGACTGGAAGGGACTCATTGACTTCGATAGGAGAGTTTTCTAGGCATGCTCTGTGACCTCTGCAGAAATCGGGAGGGAGTAGATAAGCTGTGATATCAACTAATGTGAATGGTGGATCCTCAGTTATCTGCATATACAGGACTGACATCTGATATTGTAATCTTGACTGAGATGATAAGGAGATGACTGCTAGAAAGTGATCTGTACAGACCAAGAATTGGCTCCTATAATTAGGAACAGTGGCCAGTGCAAAAATGGCAGGATAATATGGATAGTGACATGAAAATTAAAAATATCATCACCAAAAATTCCATATATGTTTAAAATAAAAACGTGATTTAAAGAGCATCTGTCAGCTTAATCACATCTATTAGACCAGGCACACAGCCTTGTTGTTGATCATGCTGATAAAAACAATACCCTTAGGCCTCATGCACACGAACGTGTGCACCCCGTGCCCGTATTGCGGGCCGCAAATTGCGGCCCGCAATGCTCGGGCACCGGCCGTGGGGCAGCCGCAGCGGATCGCGGACCCATTCACTTGAATGGGTCCGCGATCTGCCCGTTCCGCAAAAAGATAGGACATGTTCTATCTTTTTGCGGGACGGAAGTACGGAACGGAACTCCGCGGAAGCACTCCGTAGTGCTTCCGTAGTGTTCCGTTTCGTCATTCCATTCCGCACCGTTCCGCATCTCCGGATTTGCGGACCCATTGAAATGAATGGGTCCGCATCCGTGATGCGGAATGGCCACGGAATGGTGCCTGTTTATTGCAGATCCGCAAATGCGGCCCACAATACGGGCACGGGGTGCACACGTTCGTGTGCATGAGGCCTTATTATGACTCTCCATTGCCCCATTGATTACTGAAAAATTGCACTTTTATTTATATGCAAATGACCCAACTGGACCACCGATTGGCTTGTCAGAGCCCTTGGGGCACCAGTTTGTTACACCCCCTTCAGTTTCAGTCCTCCCCCTTCCCCTGGATTGACAGGACTAGTCTTTTAGCATCTGCTGCTCTCCTAGCGTGAAGTCCTATATTCTCCTGCCTGTGTTGTATATTCTGGTCTAAGCGCTTGCTCAGTGTTTCTCCTGGTGTGCTCCAAGTGGCGCAGATTAAAACCGAGACCTGTCATTTCGTGACTGCGCTGTATCTTCCGGTCTCAGGACACAAAACACAGGCATGAGATGACAGTTCTTGGTGCTTGAAGTTAAAGGGGTGTAAAAAAACTCATGCTCTGAGGGCTCTGGCCAGCCCCCCAGTGCTCCAGTTAGGTCCTTTGCATATAAGTAAAAATGCAGTTTTCTCAGTAATGGTGCTATAGAGAGTCATATAAGGATATTGTTTTTAGCAGCATGACAAACCCTACCAGACTCTATGCCTTTTTTTTAAATAGGGTTTACCATGCTGACAAATACTCTTTAAATAGGTCTTTTTTTGATGACATATTCCCTCTAGCATTTGCATTTTTTAATCACAGTATTCAGGGCTCATTTATTATTTTACTGTATTGAATAAAAGTTATGTTTTATGTTAATAGGTCAGGGTGTAGCCATTGGCTATAAGATCCTTTTTGATATTCCCTTTAGGGGTCAGGCTAGTTGTCCACACAGATCCATAATAATGGATATCATTTGCTTTGCCTAATAAAGTGTAACTGTCATTCTTTTTTTATGTGTGTAATATGTAGGGGCAGTGATACTGACCATGTTTGTAATATACTTTATTTGTGAAATCGTACATTTCTATTAGAAAAATAGCTCTAAAGTGGCCCATTTTGAGCCTTAGCAACTTTCCCTGTCTTCTGTTTACATAATAGTGGAGACCTGCAGCACTCAACACTGACTGTGTTATGTAGACAGAAGGCAGAGGAGCGTTGCTAAGGCTAAAAATGGGCCACTTTAGAGCTATTTTTTTAATAGAAATGTACGTTTTCAGTAATTATAGTATATTGCAAAAATGGTCAGTATCACTGCCCCTACATTACACAAATAAAAAAAAGAATGGCAGTTACACTTTATGTTTCTGACAGAGGGGCATGAACAGAAAGGGGGACCCATAACTAAAATGAAATCTAGAACCAGTGCATGTTTATATCCTTTCATAACCCCTGTCAGTCATGGATCATGGGTGGCATCAGCCCATCTACATTCCTACCTCTTAGAATCAGCACCGAGAGAAGGTGTATTTTTGGTGCCTGGTAAACCCAATTATGGACCCCATATGAACCAAAAGACTAAAACAGCAATCAGAACAGTGAGGAATAAAACTACTCACATTGCAGGGTTTTGGCTGGCCAGGACGGGAATTGTAATCTTATACAGGAACAGCTGTCTTTGGTCTTGACCAACTGCAGTGTGTAGTTGATAAACAGGTTGTCCCCAATTGTTTTTTTGGCAAATTTCTTCCAAAACCTAGAAAATGGAAAGCTGCACATAAAACCCATTGATATTCACTCCAGAATCATTTTAGAGCTATAAAACGTATTTTATGATGAACTGTATTGGCTTATTGATGTATTGACAAAACAATAAACAGATTTGGAAAAAATAAACTTTATTTTGTTATAATCCCAGAGGCTTTTGTGTTTAATCATTGCATTTTGAATAAGTGAAATGTACCAAGAACAGATGTCTGTATGGTAGACGCAACACTTCTTCACCACTTTTGCACCTATAGCTATATGGTGGACACCCAGACAGGAAATAAACCTGAAGAGCCACATTCTGCAGAGTAATGGGTAAAATGACAAGAAGCATACCCACCAAGATAGGGGAAGCAGGAACAGTCAGCAAAAATTGTGTTTCTTTCTACAAAACTAGCTAATGGACTGTAGGTGAGATATCAGCAAGTTTTACTTTAACCCCTTCAGGATGAAGCCATTTTCTGTTTTTTTCATTTTCATTTTTTACTCCCAGCCTTCCTAGGGCCATAACTTTTTTATTTATTTTTTACATAGTCGAATGAGGGCTTGTTTTTTTTGGGACAAGTTGTAATTTCTAATGGCACCATGTATGGCTGCATACAATGTAGTGGGAAGCAGAAAAGAATTTCAAATGCGGTGGAATTATAAAAAAAACACAGTTCCGCCACAGTTTTATGAGTTTTGTTTTTACAGCATTTCCTAGGTGGTAAAGATGACCTGTTACTTTCATTCTCTGGGTTAGTACAATTACAGTGATACCACATTTGTATCTTTTTTTTTTTTTTTTTTTGCATTTTAATACTAAAAAAAAAAATGTTGGAAAAAAATATTATTTTCTTTGAATTCCCATATTAAGACCCCCATAACTTTTTTATTTTTATGTGTACCAAGCTGTGTGTGTGCACATTTTTTGTGGGAAAGTCTGTCGTTTTTATAGCTCGGCTATTTCCGTCGAGCTCATAGAAGGGAATGGGAGCGGTGTCCAGTCATCCTTGGTGCGCTACCATTTAATTCTATGGGAAGCCGGCTTGGTGGTGGCTGGACTGGAGTACTGCAGCCACCACCTTGCGGGGCTCCATTCCCGATATAGGTGCGGGTCCCAGCGGTGGGACCCGCACCTATAAGACAATGGGGGCATATCCTAGCGATATGCCTCCATTGTCTAGGATGAGACAACCCCTTTAACTTTTTTTTTCCTCTTTAGGGCTCATGCACACGGCCATTGCTGTTTTTACGGTCTGCAAATTGTGGATCCACAAACCACGGATACCGGCCGTGTGTCCTCCGCATGTAAAACGGAACGTCCTGTCCTCTATAGAAGTGTCCTATCCGTGTCTGTAAAACAGACAAGAATAGGACACGTTCTATTTTTTGCAGGGCCGTGGAATTGCCATATGGATGCATCTTTGCGGTCCCATTGAAATTAATGGGTCCACATCCGACCCGCAAAAAATGCGGATCAGATGCTGCCCAAAAATGCGTTCATGTGTATGAGCCCTTAACATGTACATTAATAAAGGACTCTCTCCATAAAGGAGCCCTGTATGTTATGTAAGAATATGAAGCCATGGAGAATCTGTGCTCTAGTGTTCTAGGAGAGTCAAAGGGGTTAAATGTAGTCTAGCTGGTGCAAAATGCCATTAGGTGAGGAGTGAGTGTCAAAACAACCAGAAAACAAGGGCCCGTGATACAGCCATTAAGACTGGGCAAGTAGAGACTCCAAGTGGAGGACAGTTTGTCAATTGTTCTGAGACCCAAGAGAGAAAGAGAGAGGTTGTGCTGGGTGCCCACTGAAAGGAGCGGACCCGAGTGTATCAGAGACTGGTGTGCAAGGGAAATCCAATTGAGAGGTAAGAACCCACAGCTGATGAGCAAGAGGTCGTCTCACTTAAGAGAAAAGGAGAGAGCCACATTGAGGGGAACTAGCACAACCCAACTTACCATATCTGCAAACTATCTCTGTGATTTGTAAAGCTTGCATAATTTATATATTGTGCTTTACTGTAGAAAGATTGTAAAGCCTCTACTAAAGCTGTCCTGGTCAAGAATGGTTGTCTTGCCGCTTTTCAACCCCTTGGCTTAACATCTCAGCTAATGGTTCTGTCTGGTTCAGTGAATACTTGGACCAGACCTTGGAGTACTACAAATTGTTTATTGTTATTATGTATTTTACTATTTGTTTCTGGTCATAGTTCCCAGCAAGGAAAGTTCACAAAGGTTGGCAGGAACAGGGTTAACCACTCCGTACCTCCCCTCTTGGTAGAAGTGGCCTGGTCCTGCTTCCTTCCAGGATGGGGTAGTTCCTGAGAAGCCCCAGAGAGGAGTGGATGCAACTTGCTATGATCCTGCTCCTGATACAGTTTCTCCAGTTTGTCCTCAAGTGAGTCCTTGAGAGTTCAGACAGCAGTGTAACCTGCCACACCTGCATCTACAGACTCTGCTATGAAGTGAGGGAATACAGCCAAGCCACCCATTATTAAATAGCCACTAGGCCAGTATCACAAAGTGCTTAATTACCCCCAACCAACCTACCACCATATCCTTGCTGGTGCCGGAGAAGGATTGCACTAAAGCCTGCTTCTACTGTACGTATTTCAAGTTCTACGTTGCATTTAGTAAGAAGGACTTTGTTATGTTTAACTCTGGCCTCATTCTTCGGTACTATAATTTCACTGCACCAATTCCTAGGGAGCAATGGCCTGAGGGACACAACACTTTATCAGAGCCACTACCGGCTCCTCAGAAGGTCCCCATTAATTCATCATGGCCCACAGTGTCAGACTGCGTTGAAAAACACTCTGTTGATAAAAGGAATGGTAACGTCCAGTTGTTAATTTATTTATACATGTCCAGGGAAAACACTATGCATTGTTCAAAGTAAAGGTTCTCCAGGACTCTATCACATATAATTGTATAATGCTGAGTAATAGTTCGGTTTGCATCACTTTTTCCCTGTTACAAATAGAAATTGATAAGACAACTCAAATCTGCAAACCCAATTCACATCTTACTTTATGCCCAGTACCAATGCCCACTGAGGATGGTGGGGGATGGGGTTTGGAGCACTGTGCATTGGTATCCCTGATGAATAGCTACTATGCAGAATGAAACTTTCATTACAGTATATCGATATTTAGCTTAAACCGAATTTAAAAAAATACCAGGTTAAACTGAAGATTTCAATCTACATTAGTTCCCTGTCATTTACACTGCAGATCTGATATATTTCTGTAATTTACAGCCTTATTCCAGGAGATAGAACACAAGGTTCTGTTCTTTATCTAATGGTGCATTCCCTGATCTACAAATGAAGGTAAAAAGCTTGTCAGCAGATGTAGATGCGGTTGATGTGGTTGGATAAATTACATAATGGAAATGTTGTATTTGATAAAAGTCATTTAGACCATGTGCTCCTAAATGTATTTCAGGAAGCAAAATCTTTTATGGTCTATTATGAGTCTCATTTTTTTTTACTATTCAAATCACACAGAATATTATAATACCATGAGGAACAGTGGTTCTCTCTGTACAGTCTCAACTAACTGGGAGACATATCTGGGACGGTGAAAGGGAAAAGGGTTTTGTGTCCTACAAGCCAAAAAATGTAATTCCTTAATATCTAATGATCCTTTGAAACCCGGTCACAATAATAGGTCACAAATACAAAAGATGTTTTATCACAAAATTTTGTTTCCCAGTATAGTCTTAGTAAAGAGCTTAAGTTTTAGGGATCTATGGGGGGTCCAGGTTTTTTTTGGGGGGTCCAGCAGGTCCCAGAAACCCACGTTAATTACACATCACACTACCAAAGGATAAACTTTACAATATACTTATTGAGATTGCATGGATTGGTCTCCTGGGAATCTGGTCATGTAACGCTCCCCTTCTTCCGCCAATGTCACATCCTTTGACAAGTTTCTGCCTATGGATGATATGTCACTTCTGCTGTGGACAAGGCCAGAACTAAATCTCTCCCTGATGCATATTCAAACCCCTAAATCCACCTCATCTGCACATGTACCAGGGAGAGGAATAGTTCTGGCCTAGTCCACAGCGGAAGTGACATATCATCCATAGCTCAGGCCAGAAACCTGGAAAAGGTAAAAGCTGGATTTTCATAACAGAAGAATCACATGGTCCATGCGACTTCGGAATAGTAACTGTGTTATAAACTTTCTCCTACAGGTTTGTTCTGAGTTTCTCAAAGCTCCATTTTCCATAGAAAAAAAGGGGAGGCAGATGTAAAAGAGGTATTTCAGTTTTAATGATTACATTTATTTATGTAGAGAATAGAATGCTGAACTATTTTCTCATATACCAGTACATCTATTTACAATTTTGCCTGCAGATCTTTATTATATCCAAACAGTAGCTTCTGCCTAAAGAAAAAAAAATGGCCCTTGAATCCATAGGAGAGCTGGATAGGCCTAAACATGTCGTCAGTCATGTGAGCTATCATGTGATGTTGCTTTCATTTAACTGCCCAGTGCCCAGGTATCTAACAGATGAATAGTAGTGTATTGTGGAGAAGAACATGTACAGTATACACAGTACTACTACCTGTAGCAGTTTCTGATCATGTATGCCAGTGTCTATATAGAAGCAGATCTGTGGGTGTGTGTTTTTTTACACAGCATGACAACATCACCTAGAGACAGGCAGCAATTTTGCAACATCACTTAGAAACAGACAGCCATATAAATACACAATATGATATAGTTACTGTAATAACCACAATAAAATCATGATTCTAACCCCTATTCCTATTTATTTACTTATGACATGGATGTGTACTGTATGCTGACTTAGCACATGTATGTAACATTGCTGCTTACTGAATGTCAGGGATTATATGATGTGAAGAGTATCACATGACTGATGACATGAATACATTACACAGAACTGATACATGGGCTATATAATGCTTCTGCATATGGGGGTCAACTACCTAGAAAATTGCATGATTTCCTATTATATAAACAAATATGATTAAAAATATAAACTAGTATACCCCTTTAAGTAGATTCCATGCAGATTTGTCAGAATACATACCTAAACCCATGTGGAAAATTCACTTTGTAAACATTCCCTAATCATAATCACTGGTCCTTACAAGACCCATTACTTTGATTTCTTGTTTGCTCCTCTGAAACCTCCTACCCCAACCAATCAGACTGTCTCTACCGTTGAACCCTTAAAAAAAACTTGAAAATCCACCTTTCCAGGAAAGCATATAGTCTACAATAGCCCTTCTGCCTCCACACAGCCATAACAGAAGCCTCTGCCCTCACCCACCCCTTCCCTTGTAGATTGTAAGCCCTTATGGCCAAGTTCCTGTCTATTACTCTCACTCAGTCTGTTCTTGTTTACTGTACTTGTTTTTTCAGTTTATGTTATGTGCTAAAAACCTTTTATATATATATATATAACACCATATAACTAACATCGTATCCTATCCCACGTGGGGCTCGTAACTCCATATCTAAACATGGTAGGGCTATTAACTCCACACTGGGTTCCACACTGGGCAATAATGAAGTAACAAAAAGTGCAAGCACACATTTATACCAGTGTGCATACATGCTGTTATTTATATATCCTACCAGAAAAATGTCCCAATCTATGTAATGTGAGAGCACAACTGAAATATGGTTTTCGGGTGTAGAAAGTAATTTTCTCCAGAGTTGAAGTTCTTGCTCCCTGTACTAACGCAATAGTGTAATCCAAGAACCACAATTATACTGAAATGTCTCACAACGGACAGTTATTGGCACTGTTCTCATCAATAGCTCTCTGCACTCATCCAACTCGTGATATTCTGAATTTGCCGAATTCTACATGTGACTATTTTCTAAAAATAAGGGACACTGTAGGCACTAAATTATCTTGGTAGTGGTCCAATATATAAATTAAAGTGCTGATTATAAGAGATAGAGAGACATTAAATGAAGCTCCATTTTAGATTAAAACATGACTTTTCGTCCAGGTGATATCTCACAATAGTTCATTGTGTGTATACATGACAAATTACTTGTATTTATTACCAGTTTTCACCTCTACATCTTCCGTTTCTAATTGTCAGTTCACCCTGAGGTACTGGGTGAAGACTAACCATTATACAGAAGGAATTAGCAGTGTTGCTGTGGATCCAGCTCCGGGGTAAGCTAGAAAACTTACTAGACAGCGTGTGTGTGTCTCTGTTTCTCTCTCTCTCTCTCTGCAGCAGTAGCTCCCTCATCCTCCTCCCTTTCTCCATCTCTGATCTCTCAGTAAGACTGATTATCTTATCACTGCTCCACTGATGGATTTAACCAGGGAATTCAATGCATGAGGGGGGAGATGAGACTGATAGGTGGCAAAAAACAATAACTTTTTTTGTAATAAGACATAGAAATCTATCTTATCTTGTACTATTGATTTATGGAAGCACTATTAACAAGACAATTTCTTTGAGAGGAAACAACGCTTTCCATGGGGTAGTTAGCATTTACATACATATGTAAAATTTAAAATAATCAGTACCAATGGTTCAGTTATAATCTACACAAGGTTAGGCTACTTTCACACTTGCGTTTTGGCTTTCCGTTTCTGGGATCCGTCATGGGCTCTCACAAGCGGTCCAAAATGGATCAGTTTTGCCCTAATGCATTCTGAATGGAAAAGGATCCAATCAAAATGAATCAGTTTGGCTCCGTTTAGTCACTATTCCGCTCTGGAGGCGGACACCAAAACGCTACCTGCAGCAATGTAAGTCAATGGGGTGGATCTTTTTTCTCTGACATAATCTGGCACAATAGAAAACAAATATGTCCCCCATTGACTTTCAATGGCGTTCAAGATGGATCCGTCATGGCTATAGAAGACATGATACAACCGGATCCGTTCATGACGGATGCATGCGGTTGTATTATTGTAACGGAAGCATTTTTGCAGATCCATGACGGATCCGCAAAAAACGCTAGTGTGAAAGTAGCCTTAGGTGTTTAAGGGATGTCCATCGAGCTCAGTGGATCAAATTATGATTGTTGACAATAGTGAAACAAAGTAAATGTATGATGGTAATAAACCATCATCTGCTATTTATTAAATGTGTACAATTGAAAGATACATATACAACAGAGTGATAATCCTGCACCCTTTTAAATATTAGGTATAATATAGTATATTACTATTTGTAATTCATTAATATGTAATTCCCAAACCATTGACACAGGATGTATTTCATCCATTTTACATCTTTCATGGCATTTAATGGAACTACTCATTGGAGTACTGCGAACTCCAAAAATTGCCATGACATAGCCCAGACGTGGAAATATGAAGGGGTTAAGGTGAAAGAAGTAGTAAAACCGGGCTGTGTGATTGGTTCAAGCAAAGGTGATCACAAAGAATAGAGCAACTTTACCCATTTAGCTTTTATTTTGGGTTGATGACCTTAAGGCCTCTTTCACACGGGCGTCATGTTTGACGCCCGGATAAGAGGCGGGTGCGTTGCGGGAATATGCGGGAATTTTTCCGCGCGGGTGCAAACGTTTATAATGCGTTATGCACGCGTGTGTGAAAAATCTCCATGTTTGGTACCCAGACCCGAAGCCGGACTTCATCACTAAAGTCCGGTTTCGTGTAGAGTATTCTGGAGAATTTATTATTTTCCCTTATAACATGGTTATAAGGGAAAGTAATAGCATTCTTAATAAAGAATGCTTAGTAAAATGAAGATGAAGGGGTTAAAAATAATAAAACTTAACTTACCTTAGCCATTTGATCGCGTAGTTGCGATCTGTCTTCTCTCTTCATGCTTCAGCTAACAACTAAAGGACCTGTGATGACGTCACATCACATGGTCCAATCACATGGTCCATCACCATGGTAAGATGGACCATGTGATTGGACCATGTGATGTGAAGTCATCACAGGTCCTTTAGCTGTTAGCTGAAGCTTGAAGAGAGAAGACAGATCACAACTACGCGATCAAATTGCTAAGGTAAGTTAAGTTTTATTATTTTTCACCCCTTCATCTTCATTTTACTAAGCATTCTTTATTAAGAATGCTATTACTTTCCCTTATAACCATGTTAGAAGGGAAAATAATAAAGATCTGGTCCCGTTGCTAAGCAACCATGCGGGAAAATTTCACTGCATCCGCACTTGCTTGCGGATGCTTGCGATTTTCCCGCAGCCCCATTCACTTCTATGGGGCCTGCATTGCGTGAAAAACGCACAATATAGAGCATGCTGCGATTTTCACGCAACGCAGAAGTGATGCGTGAAAATCACCGCTCATGCGCACAGCCCCATAGAAATGAATGGGTCCGGATTCAGTGCGGGTGCAATGCATTCACCTCACGCATTGCACCCACGCGGAAAACTCGCCCGTGTGAAAGGGGCCTAAAGGGAACCTAAAACAGCAGTCCTAAACCACCGGCAGGACCTTCAAGAGTACAGCAGTGGGATTCTGAGCACATATATCTTACTAAATTCCGATGCGGCAGTGGTAAGAAAATCGATCTTTAATCCCCGGCTGGCGCGACTCTCTGCCCAGGCTTGAAGTGAAGGGGGCAGCGGCCTTCTTGCTTCAAGTCACGGTGACCATGCCCTCTTCCCGGCCCCTTCGCTGTGACTGACAGCTGCTGTTCTGAGAAGCCAGCCGCATAAGTGCTGTCAATCAAAGCGAAGGGTTCGGGAAGGGGGCGTGATCACCGCGACTTGAAGCAAGAAGGCCGCTGCCCCCTTCACTTCAAGCCTGGGCAGAGAGTAGCGCCAGCAGGGGATTAAAGATCGATTTTCTTACCACTGCCACATCGGAATTTAGTTAGATATATGTGCTCAGAATCCCACTGCTGTAGTCTTGAAGGTCCTGCCGGCGGTTTAGGACCACTGTTTCAGGTGACAGGTTCCCTTTAAGGGTTATGGGCTTATGATTGTTGGATGGCATTGGTATATTTGGTGAAGAATAAAGCCAGTGTCTGGTTCAGTATTCCCTCTATGATATTGCCTCTGGAAAGGAAACAGTTAAAATAATGTTTAAATGAAGTTGACAAGCCCAAAACTAGCTGTACGTGTTCACAGGGTTTGGATTCATTAACACTATCATTTCCGGAGTGCACAACTTGGGGTAACAGTGGTCTCGTTCAATTATTGTTCTGGATTGTAGGGTTTTCATGGCACTGGAAAACATGTTGCGGTTACAGCAAATATAAAGACCTCATTCTAACAGTGGCCATTCACATTTGATAGAAGTAGGTTGGATGGTTGGTTCGTAGACATGGCCATACACATTAAAGTCAAACTGGCCATACATGTTCCAAGATATCAGGCAATGGATGAATAATCTTTCTGAAAAATGATCTTTCACAGGGAACCTTTTTCTACAACTGTCCAATTTCACCCAACAAACTATTGGTTAAAATCATCAGTTTTGATCAACTTTAAACTAATGGGTGCCTTAAGAAGATATTGCAAGAATGAAGGTATTAAAGTAGGTATGGCACTGTATTTTTGCCTACTGATGTGTTGGCTTTATACATTAATAGGGAAGGTCGATAAATTTATTAATTTGGGGAAAATAATATACTGTATATGAAAGTAATAGAAAATATTGTGACTCCTTTTTTTGCAGTGGAGATAAGGATTGTTGTGTCTATTGCTATAAAAAGCTTAGATCATGTCTAAAAAGATGACTCTGCCTGGAGCCGACTTTTCCTTCAGGAAGCTTCCACTGCTTACAAAGGTATACAAAGTATCTACAACTAAAACCTAATCGGTCGAAAAGCGTCAGAAGATAACAACTATGGAGACGTGTTCTATATGATATATCTTTTAAAGGAAGAAATAAAGTATATTTGAATTTTACTCGCTGGATCCATACCTTGGTTTTGCCATACAAAGTATCTGAGATTATAGACTAATACGTGTATCTTGCCCTTAATTCATAATGTTCTATAGTAACTTTATCTCACTGAGATCTGTCCAGTGTTACTGCAAACAGTCTGTCGCAGCTGATACAGTGCTGTTCTCTGCTATACATCAAGGCTGGAGGATTTTCTCAGTATGTACCGCAGTGTATCTTCAGTATATCACTGCCCTAAAGGTCGTGCGGAGAAGGGTGCAATTAAAACAATAAACAGCTTAGTTCCCCTCGACAGGACTTTTTTTCCCATCACGTATAACAGAACAAAACGGAACGGTTATTTGTGGCCAGAGACGTTTATTAGGAAGGGGCAAAACAGAATGCCTCTTAAAGGGTTCGTTTTGCATTCTGTCCTAAAATTAAATTATATTCTGTTATAACGGAACCCTATAATGGACTTTATAACGCAAATGCGTACCCGCCCTGACGGGAATGCGAACTCGCCCTTAGGTAAAATGACTGACAATCTCTCTTCATTAAAATGCTTTGTATTGGGTTGGGTTTAGAAGAAAGGGGTAGACCTTGGAGTAGACCTGGCTGTAGCCTGTTGGGTAATGTTCTACAAAAAAAAGGTACTGAAAATATTACAGATAAAGGCAGATCATCGAGAAGAGGTAATTTATGCAGTGTAGATCTGATACAATCAATGTTTACCTTTCTGGTACACATAATTTCTAGAGCATTCTATCTTAAAGGGGTTCTCCAGGTTTCTTTTATTAAATTTGCTCCCTACTGCTCTTGACGCTTGGTTTCGGCTCCCTGGTTGTCTTCACAGGTCTTCTGGTCCTTGTCTGTTAACTTACAAGCCAATAATTAGTGACATGTCCCCAAGCAGCGCACCACTGGGTCATGTGCCACTTGGGGGCAAGTCACCGCTGAGGCCATCCATTGGCTGCAGCAGCGCACAGGTCCCCCTCCATTGGGGAAGTTAACAGACGGGGATTGGAAGATCAGTGAAGACAGCCAGGGAGCCCGAATGATGTGACGGGGAACATAGGTATTGCAGACTGGGGTAGAAATTGTTAAAAAATGAATAAAACCTGGACAAACTCTTTACAGTTGAATTATAATTTATAATTGTTTATGGTGCTGTAATGATATTGATATAGATCCATGCTATAGGCAATGTCTTCATCTATATTAAATCCGTTCTAGTAATCCTATTCCTAATCCAGAACTATTACATCATAAGGGACTACATAAAAGAATCCAACCTACCTGCGGTGCCAGTTTGATGCCTTGCGGTTTTAAAGCAACAGCACTCATAGGGGTGAGCTCCATTCCTGGTAAAATGTCATAAAGCTTCTCTTCTCCTCTCTTGTCTCCTTTCATCTGGTATCCTACACATCCATGTCCCAGGCCAGTATATGCCAGGTATCCCCGTCCTCCCAGTCCTCTAACGCCTGCAGCCCCTACAGGTACACTCATGTAAATTTCTAGGAATGTAAGAAGGCATTAAATCGAATCAAATCAGCAGAAAATCGCCCAGATCCATGAAATCATGAAGAAGCTATCACCATGCGCATTGAACGTGCTTGAAACAATGGAGTCAGATTATAATCAGATTTCCAATAAAACCAATATTATTATGATTCCCCCTCTTGACCGAGCTATATGTCAGCTATGTATAGTAGGACACTATTGAGGTATCCAACTGGGGGGGAATGAGAAAAACCCAGCTTCTATGATAGACTTGTATATTCATATTCAGATCCATTGTTTACTAGCTATCCAACACACAGTGGCTCCAGCCATCTATGAAATTAAAGTACAGATTATAGCCTTTTGCCTTTTAATTGCTTTAAACACATTGCAAGGTATATTACTGTCCAGATTATGTAAAAGATAGCACCATTCTTTCTTGATAGCTTTAGATTACAAACATTCCTCATTCTGATGAATTGTGAAATGTACATATGATCACATGATTCTAAATCGGGACAGTGATGACATGAGTCACCTATTTCATCCATTTAGACCTTGGATAAGACTTTTAGTCTAATATATACAGGCTTTAGGTTAGTTCTACCCAATTGGCAAAATAATGACCCTTTATAGTCAATAACATGTAAAGAAATTACTGCAAAACATACTTAGGTCTTAAACACCTGTAATCTGCCTTAAAGTGTAACTGCCTTTTACATTTTTATTTTGCTAATGTGTAGGGCAAGTGACATGTAACATTTTTGTAATATACTTTAATTAGGCATAACGTTTATTTTTGGTAGAAAATAGGAGCCGAAATTTCCCTTAGCAGCACTGAAATGAGCGTTGCTAAGGGCCATCCGTCTCCTATTAGCAAAGGAGAGACGGGTTTTTCGGGAGCTGCGCTTCTGCCTGCGCTGCTCCCCTGGTGGGCACAGGAGTCTTAGGAGATAAAATGACATCTATATTTCCCATTTCAATGAAATATAATGCTTTTCTACAAACACGGACCTGCTTTTGGAGCACTTTTAGTGAGCTTTCCCCCGGCCAGAGGTTGAAGCACTGTATGTAGTGATCGCTTACTTCCGGCCGTAGGAAAGCTCACTAAAAGCGCTACAAAAGCAGGTCATTGTCTGTAGAAAAGCATCATATTTCATCGAAAGGGGGAATATAGATGTAATTTTATCTCCTAAGATACCTGTGCCCTCCCCAGGGGAGCAGCGCAGGCAGAAGCTGATGTGAACTCACCCTGAGGCCTCTTTCAGACTGGCATCGCGGGTGAGGGCCAGATGCGATGCGGGTGCATTGCAGGAAACCCGCGCGAGTAGGGAATCAATTTCTGTCAGTTTTGACTGCTATTGCATTCCGTTGTTCAGTTTTTTCCGTGCGATGCGTTTTGCACGCGCGTGAGAAAAAACTGAATGTGGTACCCAGACCCAAACTTCTTCAATGACGTTTGGGTTTGGGTTAGGTGTTGTGCAGATTTTATTATTTTCCCTTATAACATGGTTATAAAGGAAAATGATAGCATACTTAATACAGAATGCTTACTAAAATGTGGCTTAAGGGGTTAAAAAAAAAATTTAACTCACCTTATCCAATTGATCCTCAAAGAAGAAGAAAGAAGATGATGCTCGGCTGCGCGGTTAATAGGATGAGGTGAGTTAATTTTTTGACTTTTTTTAACCCCTTTAGCCACATTTTAGTAAGCATTCTGTATTGAGAATGCTATTATTTTCCTTTATAACCATGTTATAAGGGAAAATAATACAGTAAATTGACTTTTATCAATTTACTTACATCTTCTTCTAGCAACCATGTGTGAAAATCACATTGCATCCACACTTGCTTTTGGATGGTATGTGATTTTCACGCAGCCCTGTTCATCTCTTTGGGGCCTGCGTTGCGTGAAAAACGCAGAATATAGAACATGCTGAGATTTTCATGCAAAGCACAAGTGATGCTTGAAAATCACCGCTCATCTGCACAGCCCCATTGAAGTGAATGGGTCCGGATTCAGTGTGGGTGCAAGGCGTTCACGTCATGCATTGCACCTGCGCTCTCTCACCACTCCGTACAGGTTTCTTACATTCCCCATGTAATAGCATTTCTGGAGCATATTTTTTTTATAACTCTATGTTATGTTTTTCCCTTATTATTCCTGCTAGAAATGTATTACTAAAGGTACTATTGGGTGTTACACACTAGGGGTCCCTGCACAGTATGACCTAGGTATAAAGTTATAGATCAAACACACATTTTAAGAAATATCAGTGTATTATTTTGGTTTTGTACAATTGTAGTGTGAAAAAAGGAAAGGAGTACTTTGCAAAAGTATGGGAACCCAGGAGATTTGAGCTCTTAGATAACTTTGACCGACGTCTCAGACCTTAAATAGCCAGTAAGGGTAAAGGCTTGATCACAATTGTTAGGAAAGGCTAGGTGATGCTAATTTCAAAGCTTTATAAATATCCAGACTCCTCTAACCTTGTCCCAAAAACCAGCAGCCATGGGTTCTTCTAAGCAGCTGCCTAACACTCTGAGAATGAAAAGTGTTGAGGACAGAACTTCATGAAAAGGACACCTCTCCAACCATTAGGCATGGGGGTGGATCAATCATGCTTTGGGGTTGTGTTGCAGCCAGTGGCATAGGGAACATTTTATGGGTGGAGGGAAGAATGGAGTCAATGAAATTCCAGCAAATTCTGGAAGCGAACATAACACCAACTGTAAAAAAGCTGAAGTTAAAAAGAGGATGGCCTCTACAAATGGATAATGATCCTAAACACCTCAAAATCAACAACAGACTCCCTCAAAAGACACAAGCTGAAGGTTTTACTATGGCCCTCACAAAACCCTGATATGAATATGATTGAAAATCTGTGCTCAAAAGAGATCTGGAAGACTTTTGCAAGAAAGAATAGATGAAAATCTCTCAAACAAGAATTGAAAGACTCTTGGCTAACTACAAAAAGCATTTACAAGATGTGATACTTGCCAAAGGGGCTGCTAATAGGTAAAAACCATGTAGGGTGCCGAAAGTTTTACTTTGGGCCCTTTTCCCTTTTAGTTGTTTTAAAAATGTAGAAGATGAAAATAAATGTTTTTGCTTAAAATACAAAGGCAATGTGTCATCTTTAACTTTGTGCCTTTTGGAGATTATTTAATCTTCAACTTGCTTAACTGTTACCAGAAACTGTAATTTAGACCAGGGGTACCCACACTTTTGCATGCCACTGTATGTAAGGTCTTGTTTTTTACACTAAGAGCATGGACATAACTGCCAGGGTAGCAGAGCTGATGCTATGGAGTCCAACAACCAAGGGGAGGCTATTTCCTCTTAAAAAATGCAGTAAGTAGTGAACTGTTTGTAACGTGGCATAGAATACTGAATGTGTCCCCATTCTAAATTTTACATCTATTCCCATGGTCACCTTGTGAGCAGGGTGACATCATTGTGTTCTTTATCTCAGTACAGTGACATTATTCTGTACATTATCTCTATGATGTGACATCGTTATGTTTATTATCTCTATACTATGTGCATTTTCCCACTATAATTACATCATTAGGCCCCATTCACACAACTGTATTTATGATCTGCATCTGATCCGCATTTTTATATAGGATGTGGACCCATTTATTTCAATGGGTCTGCAACAAATGCGGACAGCACAGCATGTGCTGTACAAATTTGTATGTCGATTTCGTAGCACTGCAAAAAAGATAGAACATGCCTTATTCTTGTCCGTTTTGCAGACAAGGATAGCCATTGCTACAATGGATCCATAAAAAAAAAAAAAAGGAAGCAACATGGATGTCACATAGACATCATTCATATATTTTGTGGATCTGCATTTTTTTATGCAAAAAACATACATTCCTGTGAATGCACCCTTTTCTTATGTACTTTAACATCATTATGTTCATTAGGGAAACCAATCATAGGCCTTTCTGAACTGGCTTCTGAAAGTGGTGATGGTTGAGTGGAACCCCATTCCTGAGGTCATCAATATCATAGCTCTGCACAACCCGAACCTCATACAGAAGGTACAGTAGGCAGATGATTTACCATTACACTATAGACTTGCTCTACTAAGAAACATAGTATTTTCTGTCCTTAAAAAAGCTGATAAGTAGTATTGCTGTTTTGTTCACAGGCACAATATTAAATAAATAGTATATTACTGAAATGAAGGGAAAAACAATTGTGCCATTTTTATTTAGGCTGTTTACCGATTACCATTGTTCACTATAGTGTACAGGTTATCATCATTACAGGGATATCAAATATTGTTTTGGGCATCTATTGTAATGGTTTTTGCTCAAGTATTTTTTTGTAGCATTAACTTTGCAGAAATCTGTTAAAGGGGTATTCTGATTGTGAGAAGTTATCCCCCATGCACAGGATAGGGGATAACTATTAGATTGGTGATGGTCCTACTGGTCCTACTGCTGAAATCCCCACTGATCATGAGCACTAGGACCTCATACAACTAGAGGCCCCCAAAATAAATGGAGTGGCAGGTCGGGCATGTGCACAGCTGCCCCATTAATCTCTACAGGAGTTCTGAAGACTGCCAAGTACAGCTCTCTGCTGTTTCCATAACTCCCATAAAAAGCAATGACTTGGCAGTGTGTATGCCTAACCTGCTGCTCCATTCATTTCACTGGGCCCTGAGGGATATGGGTTCTCATGATTGCTGGGAGTCCCAGCGGTTTTTAAAAAAAAGCATCCCACATGTCAAGGAATTGAACCCCAGATCTCACCACCAGCAAGCTTTACCATTACACTATATGACATGTTTAAAAGTAGAAGTTTATGAGCTATAGTTTAGTGGTAAACCTGCTGCCTACCATACTAAAGGCCTGGGGTTTAAAGTTTATGGCAGAAAAATGTAACTTTTATTTTCCAGCATCTTTCATTTATGGTAAAAGTTACAGTTTTATCGCTAGAATATACCTCCATTGTCTAATTGGTCCCATCGCTGGGACTCGGACCTATCTCCGAAATGGAGCCCCGAAAGGGGTGGAGGGAAGACTGCGTATGCGCAGCCGCCCTCCATTCATTTCCCTGGGGCTGCCGAAAATAGCCGGGCCCGTATAAGTGAATGGGAGCGGTGGCCGGTCATGCATGGTGCGCTACCATTGGCTTCTATGCGGAGAGCGCTTGGTGCTGGCGGGACCGGAGTCCTCCAGCCTCCACTTTGGCCTGCTTCATTCTTGATAGCCTCCACTATGGCCTGCACCTATTAGACAATGGGGACATTTCCTGGTGATATTTCCACATTGTCTCAGATGAGACAACCCCTTTAATGTTACTAATAATAAAAATACTGGAGCAAAAACTATAACAATATATTTTTGTGACATACTTACTATTAAATATCAGTGTATCACAAAACAGTATTTGGTATCCCTGTAATCATAATAACTCACATAATAACATATTTCCACCAGTTCCACAATGTTTCTATAATATTGGCTCTTTAGATGAGTAGGGCACAAAGACTATACCTCTTAAAGGGGTTGTCTCACTTCAGCAAATGACATTTATGTAGTAGAGAAAGTTAATACAAGGTACTTATTAATATATTGTGATTGTCCATATTGCCTCCTTTGCTAGCTTGATTCACCATTTTTCCATCACATTATACACTGCTTACTTCCACTGCAGCACAGATATGAGATGCCCGGGACAGAAGCGTGCTGCCATGGTCCCAACCACCAGAGAAGACGACGCTTTTTCCTACAGTGTACAAGCACGACCACCGCTGATGGATTGCAGGGTGGTCATAATCCCTGAAAACGTGCAGTGTATAATATGATGGAAAAATGAATCAAGCCAGCAAAGGAGGCAACATGGACAATTACAATACATTAGTAAGTGCCTTGTATTAACTTTGTCTACGTGATAGATGTCATTTGCCAAAGTGAAATCCGTTTAAAAAAAAAATTGGACAATACTCTAGTGAGAAGAACGTTGTAACTTGTGTCTTTCTGCTTTTAGCTCTGTTATACAAAGAAGATTTATTCACTTTTCAGCTTGACTCCGTTGGAGCGGTAGGTGTCTACATAAATTGGTTTGAATTAACCCAAATAACAGCAATTACAACCATTTATATTACAATTCCATTGCGAATATTAAACAGCAGTAAACTATGTTGCAATTCATTCTGTTCTATTTTAGAAGCAATGATTAATTTACAGTCATTTTTCATAATCTCTTTAATCTATTTACAAGGTAAGTATTATCAGACACGCATTATGCTAAACTTCAGGTTAGTAACTGCTCCCTGTATATTACACGGGTGACTGATTAGGATTCTAATTAAATAAATTACATAGAACTAACTTGCAGAGGGATTCTAAACAGCTAATTAAATTTCTAAATTGTCATGTCATGGTCTGCCTTCTCAATTAATAACAAGTGCCAACACTTATTACACTTAATACAGATTCATTGAATTCAGTTACTGTGCTGTTACCTCTGACGGATGGAGGTCGGATGAGGCCACGGTTATTGACATAGCCTTTGGCAGCAGGGAAGTGGAAGCTGGGGATGGTCGCTGTGTAGGTGGGTGGTGCATAAAACACAGGTGCTCCAAGATATGCCGTAGTTGGGTCATAGACATGGCCTATCGTGTATGCATATTCTCCTTGTACGGCACCACCTCTTCCTCCTGTTCCTCTTGTATATCTTACATAACTGTCTTTGTCTACTGGTTTAGCCAAGGTTACTTCTATAGGAGAGCCATCTATAATCTAGAAAATAAAGATAAGATACTCACATGTTGTAGGATTTTTAAAGATAAAACTCAATAATACAGGAATGCTGTCAAGGGGAATGAGAATTACTGCTCTGGAGCTCGGTTTGCTGATATGAAGGCCATACAATGTCAACCAATTTGTGTGCAAAAACTGGCGTTGCAACGAGTTATACCTTTTTAACCATATCCACTTCCCTACGGGAAGGTGCCTGAGCAATAAGATTATTAGCTTGTCTAGATTCTGTGAAGGTAGGCTGCTATTGTGTGTTCTGGCTTCCTGTGCCTGACTTCTTTCTGATAACTGTACTGACCATGTACCGCCTGACCTGACCTATTGCCTGTTTAACTGTATTGCACAGACTTCGCCTGTCTTGACCACCAACTCTGTTCTATTCCTGTTCACTTGGTGTCCTGTGCCGGTGTCTCTTGACCTAGGTCAGCAGACTCTAAATGGACACTGGTCCCTGGAGCAAAGTCTAGATCCCCATGCTGCAGTGAATACCAAAGTATCAAAGTAGCCCCAATTCAAATCCTTTCAGTGGCACAGTGGCTCCACACCCACTACGTTTCACTCTATTTGGGGTCTATGTAAATGTTCAGAAACCTCTTCAGTCTAGTGTAACAGTAAATTCCAAATGGGGAAGGAGGGGAATGCAGCTGAAATATTTCTGCCTCAGTCTTTGTATGAGACTCATGCCCTGAGATGGGAAAAAGAGCAGTAGGGTGCACAAAACATGATTGTCTTTCAGCGTAGCTCTTGGTAGTTTACATTTTTATTAATCATTGGCTCATGCACCCTGAATGGGGACTGTGTGGCAGCACCAGTGGCACTCAATATTTAAAAAGTGTTTAAACTAAAATGTGCATAATACTCAAGGATACATTGCAGTGGGAAATAAAATGGATTCTTAGGGGCACATTTATTAAGACTGGCGTTTTAGACGCTGGTCTTAATAAATCCCTAATCTGGCGGTAGAGGTTTTGAAGAGGCACAGGCTTCTGAGCTGTCTTACACTGAAACAGAAAATGGTAGATGAGACGGGCCTGCCAGCCTGACCCCTCCCCCACCCACGCAAATGCCCACAAGTTTAGACCTGGCATGAGCGGGGGGAAGTCGCAGATAGCAGCACAACTAACAGTTGCACCACTATCTGTGCCTGAAATATGCCTAATATAGGAGTATTTCAGTATAATAAATGATCTCCTTAGTATCTATCAGCACATACCTGTAAATGAAGCCAACCCTCTTTGTAGAGGAGCGCTTTTCCCCTGAATACAATGGACTTTCTCTCACCCTGATCAGTGGTCCCAGTTCTGAGACAAACACATTTTGATGACATTCTAATGAACCCCTTTGTGCAGCGAGGGTGTTGCCGTTGCATCCCGTGGCACCCAGAGACTCCTCCCATTTTCCATGCTGACTGCACCCCCATCCCTTTGAGTGACAGGGCCAGGCAGCGTAGATGTAATTGCATTTGTCCCAGAAATCTCTCAACTGCGTTCGGTGCATGTGCAGTACCAGGCGAAAGCAAAGCTTACTATACGTGTACTCTAGCATTGCCCTCTCATACTGATGTCATGGCTATTTATTCAAATGTACATAAACTCATGCATTTCATACCTTGCCATTTAATGCATTCATCGCTTCCACTGCATCATTGCGATTATTAAAATGTACAAAAGCATAATCTCTAATTTTCTTTACACGTTCAACTGCGCCTATAAAAGAGGAAATATACGACAATGAAAACATAGCCTTTAGGCACAAAGTCCTGAATGCATGGTTGCATGACGCAAAGACTCCTATGGCAAAGCATTACATTAAAGAGTATATGTCAGGGTAGTGTTACCACTCCTGCACCCTGCTACTGTCTTTAATGGTCTAACATAAATGTCATCTGTGTAATTTTGTTCCAGCTTCACCACAATGTGCATCTATAATATTGTTATGCAAATTATATACATGTAATATACCTGGTTCACCAGCAGGTGGCAGCAAACACGGCAGAGTTATAGTTAGATAGAATGGAACTCACCATTCCTTTCTCCCCCCCTTTGGTCAGAAGTGGGCCAGTGCTTCTTGCTACCAGAAGGAGGTGGGGCAGTTCTGATTTGTGCTGGATGAGACTCCATGTGGGAGCTGACAGGATTCTAACCTATTCCTTTGCTAAAGATAAGTCCGACTAAAAAGTGAAGTGCAGCATAAAGAAGAAGCCATGTTACTAAGTCAGATTGTCAGTACAGCAGAGTGAGAGAAGGATAGAGCAGAGTTGAGTTTGCCTGCCAGTTTAATGCTAAAGCCTCAGGAGCCAGGAGGAAAGTTCCCTGGCATAACCTAGAGACAGACTACAAAGTGAGGTGCAGCATAGTAGCTGAGTTATACAGCCAGCCTGTTAGTACAGCAGAGTCAGAGAGACACAGATAAAGCAGAGTGGAGTTTGCCTGACAGTTTTAATGCTAAAGCCTGCTGGAACCAAGACAAAGCCTGTAACTATTGGAAGAAATGTTTATTCAAGTAAAGCTGCTGTTGAACTTCATCTCAAAGTCTGGACTCAAGTTCTTTCCAATCCCTCAATTATTCTCCCTATTTATTGCTTTGGAGCCAAAGCCTGGGGTCCAGCCGTATCCAGGTAGGAGCACTGTGACACACATAAAGAAGCATTTTTGCCCGCAACATACCACCCGGCATTTCCTACACCTGGGACGTGAGACATAGAGGGCCCTGGGGGGGAGGCGCCCATTGCATATAGCTAGGACAACTGTCACCCTCATTAATCATTACAACAAATGTGTCCTTCTCTCACAGGCTTCATGGACAACCATGCAACAGCCTGGAAAAACAGAACCATCTGAAGACAAATTTGCACTCTGCCTACCTAGTGGCAAAGCTACTTAGTCTCAATGATTGCTGAGGGTCAGATATATCATTATTGCCTATTCCAAGACCACTCCAAGACAACCACAATAATATTAAGGGGGTTGTATAGAGGGTACCTATCGACGACTTATCAACAGAATAGGTCATCAATAGCTAATCAGCAGGGGTCCGACTCCTGGCACCCCCTACCGATCAGCTGTTTCCATGAGCACTGCGTCCTCTTCAGATAACACGGCATGTCGTCTCGCTTGCTGCAGCAGCGCAGTGTACAATTATTCCTCCCATTCACTTAAATGGGTTGAGCACTTGTAATTACACTGCTTCCCTGCTGCAATTGAGACAGCACACCATATAATCTGAAAAGGAAGCAGCGCTTGTACGAGCGTCACCTCCTTTTCAAACAGGAGGTGCCAGGAGTTGGGTCCCTGCCCATCAGATATTGATGTCCTATCCTGAGGATAGATCATCCATAGGTACCCACTGCACAACCCCCTTAAAGTTTTGGTTACAATCTAGTCCTTTAGTTGTGGTTCAGCATAGAGGCTTAGAGTTTAGCACTGTTTCCTTCCAGCTCTGTGGTCTTAGGCTTGAATGTACTTTAAAATGTGTTCTATTTGTTGCTATTCAGGGTCTAACACATAAATTATTGCTGAATTTATCTTTTTAAGGCTGTAAAAATAACTCTTTGGCTAGTTATATGGACAGGACTTTGAATTTTGGAATCACTAAGATCTTCACTTGACTGCTATCTCACTAGTTGATTTGAGAAGCATATAAATAACTATTTTATTACCTAGGGATTTATCAAGTTCCAGGGTTCACAGTTCAAAGTTTCTACATTTTCAAGAGGATAACTTTAGGTTAGATTTTCCCTAAACATTTGTATATACTTTATTAAAGCCTATTGTAAATGTCTGGCAGGAGCAGCGTTGTACTTTGCATAGCTCCTGCCTGTGCTCGCTCCAAGAAGCAAAATAAAAAAAATAAAGGGGGTCATTTACTACACCTGAACTTCTGGTGCCTATTTTACAAGGAAAATGTCAAAAATAAAAAATAAAGTATATTAGAACTTCATTTTATCACATTTACAAGAGTTTTTAATAAAGTAATGCAAAAGTTTAGGAACACTTTAAATATTACCATGTGAAACAGGATTTGGTTGTAGTCATGCAAAATTTTTGCTGTTAAAGGGCTCTCTGGAATTTAACAATTGACAACTTTTCCCTAGGATAGGTCATCAATATCAGATCAACAGGGTTTGACACCCCGGGAGTAGCTGTGGCCAGGGGCGTAGCTAACGGCTCATGGGCCCTGGTGCAAGAGTTCAGCTTGGGCCCCCTTGCCTCAGTGCTTTGTGTGTCTTCTTATGTGGTACAAGGGTCTTTGGGCCCCCTCAGGCTCCTGGGCCCGGTAGCGACTGCTACCTCTGCATCCCCTATAGCTACGCCCATGGCTGTGGCACCAAAAATAGGAGTCAGAACTACACAGCTCAGTCTACGGTGTGGTGGATGGACTTGGGTACTGCAGTCCTGCTCCCATTCACTTCAATGAGAGAAGCGATGCAGTAACCAGCTCCAACCGTTACACAATGGAGGAAGCTGTGTAGTTACGTTACCTATTTCTGCCAAGAGATACCTTCAAACAGCTGATCAGTGGGGGAGCAGGGTGTCAGACTCCTGATGATCTTATATTGATGACCTATCTATCCTACAGATAGGGCATCAGTTGTTAAATCCTGGAAAACTCCTTTAAGAATAGAGAATCAAGTTTGTTTCCTTTTTATGGGAATTTTCAATAGCAATATTGTAACAGAATCAAGCATAGAAGTCAACTAAGATCACATAAATTCACTTTTGAGCTTTACAAAATATGTATATCCCACACAGAAATACTAAACACTCCATCCAGCCCTTATAGTCCATGTCCAGATGTACCCAAGTCAGAGTATCTCACAGCCTTGAACATCTGAAGATATTTAAGTGGAGATTGGGTTTGCTAGTAGAACTAATAACCATTGGTCTGCTCTTTTAATAGATACGGGTATGTGCAGGCAATTATAGGACTTTTCCAACAGAAAGTACATTACCTGGTTTGATGTTATTGAATTCCTTCTCTATTGCCTCTTCTGTTGTTGTGAGCATAAGATTTCGGACATATAAAATCTTAACTGATGACATTGTATCTTCATCAACTTCAACTTCTGGCTCTGCCCAGTCCACTGCAATTGGATGACCCCATAACTGAATTCGTCCTGGAAGATGATAGCATAAACAGTATGTACGTGTTATATAAAAGTGAAATAAATAGATAAAAAAGGTTCCTATTTGCAATTTTCAATAATCCTGGTGTACGCAGCCAAACTAGAAAAGTAAATCTTTAAAACGTTTCTACTTCAGACAATCCACCTTTAAATACAATAGTAATAGTGTACCTGCAAAAAAAAACAAAAAACTTTTATATGTCATAGTGACATATCATAGGTTTTAATTAGCGGGCATTTAAGTGCTGAAACCTTGACCATCACTGAAATGAAGAGATAGAGGCATTCATACACAGCACAGTCTTTCCTTGCTGAGGGAGACAGATTCAAGAGGGGATCATAGAGTTTCGACAGCCCCATCTCTAAAACCTTGGATATGCCACTACGACATATTTAAATTATTTTTAAAAGTACAGGTACATGTTAAGGATTTCTAAAATATTACCAGGGGTCCCCAATTAGGGCTTTCATCTCTCAGTCAGACCAACATTGACTTTTGTTATGGGGAATGGTTGTGAAACCAATGGGCTAGTCCTGAGGGTAGGTATTATCCAGGTGGTCCCCTGATTTTCACCCTTTAACCCCTACAAAGGCATCTGGCCTTCGCTGCAGGGGAGCCACCAGGCTGCTACCTCTTGGAATAGTCCCGGTGTGGTTGGCTGTGGGCAGGCTGAGGTCAAGGCAGGCAGGGTTCATATGAATCTATTAAACAAACCAAAGGTCAGGGCAGGAGGCACAGGAACAGTACAACGAATAGGAACAAGTCATGAACCAGGAGTCAGGAAGACAATAATAGCTCTTATACAGGCTCTACCGAGCTAGAGAGAGATCTAGAAAATATGTAGAGAAAAACTGCAAAGGCAAGGGCTGAAGATACCCGGTATATATAGCAATTGGACTCATCCATGCAGCAACTCACAAATAGAAGATTAAGCTGAAGCAGTGCTGAAGACAAAGGTACAATGGATACAAGCCCTAATACACACACACACACTCAGGAATCTGCCACCTGAGCGCACAAGACAGCGGCGGCCATGAACCACCATCGTAACAGCTTTAAAGAGCATCTCTTACTCTGCAGGGCACTTCTAGAAGTGGTTTAAATTTGTTTGTTCTCTGATGTTTTGCATATGACACTCCAACTTTCATCTGTTTGATGAAGCAGAAAACTTGACTGATCGAAGAAGGCAACCCCTTGCCAATCAAAGGAGGTCCAATTCCAATACTGCCTTGAAAATTGTACCCTTTTCTGCCAATGCAACTTCAGTAACAGTGACCATCTGTCTTGTTCAGAGCACTGTATGCAGTAGGGTTCGCTGAACTGTTGTTTTAGATATGTGTCTGGTAGCCTCCTGGTTCATTTTGGCGGGGAGCTGCTCCACTGTAGCGTGTGGGTCCATCCTCGGGCACCTTAGTAGCCAACATTCACCTCTAACATCAATGGCACGTGGTTCTCTGCGGTTTCCACATCTTTTTGCAACGGTGTCATTTGCCTGCTCACTACACACTTTCACTAGAGCAATATGTGAACAATTCACAAACTGCTCAATTTCAGAAATACTGCTACCCTTGACCCGAAAGCCAATAATCTTCCCTTTTTGCAACTCTGATAGATCGCCGCTTTTACCCAAGAAAGCAATGAGGGATATGTATGGAGGAAGCCTCTAGCACACCTTATATACCCACAAAGACACCTGTGTACTGCCGACATCAAAAGTAGGAAGTGGTCATAATGTGACTCGATTGTGTATATGCAACAACCAAATCCAATATTGCTAATAAGGGTACTTTCACACTTGCGTTGAAGGATTCCGTCAACGGAACTGCCCGATGGATCCGTTAAAATGTTTGAAAACGGATTTCATTTGCAAACAGATCCGTTTGCAGATCTGTTTGACAATTGTATTGAAATAACGGGTCTGTCTTTCTGTTGCAATCAAGAAAAGATCCGTTATTTATTATTTTATCATTTTTAAAGGTCTGCGCATGCGCAGAGTGGAGAAACGGATCCGTTAATGCGTCAATTTTCAATGACGGATCCGCCCTTAATACATTTCAATGGAAATTAATGGTGGATCCATCATTCCGTCAAGTGTTTCCGCTTTTTTGGACAGAGATAAAAATACAACATGCTGCACTTTTATCTGCGTCCAAAAAACGTGAAATGACTGAACTGAAGACAAACTGATGCAAACTGAACGGATTGCTTTCCATTCAGAATGCATTAGGATAAAACTGATCAGTTTTTTTCCGTTATTGAGCCTCAAGGACAGAACTCAATGACGGAAAAGAATAATGCTAGTGTGAAAGTACCTTAACACGTTAACTAAAAATGTCCAAACAATATTTGAGACCTAGTAATAATGGAGAGGCACTGAAGATACAACTTCTAAAAAAAAAAGACCTCAATGGGGAAAATCCAGCTGTTTTGGGGGAGAAGATGGCTAGAAGGTTGGGAGGAGTAATTAAACTCGGCTCTGGGGGGGGGGAGGGTATTTACATTATAGGGGAGGAAGATAGTGCAGATAGAGACCTGGGGCAAGGTAATGGGACTAGGGGAGGAATGGAAGGAGGGACTAAAACAGTTCAGAACGAAAGGTGTAGGGCAAAAAATATACAAAAACCTCTTTCTTAATTGTATGTATTCTAATGACAAAAGCCTGACTAATAAAACTGGTGAACTGGAATTAGTGATGTGTGAGGAGGACTATGACATAGTGGGAATAACTGAGACATGGCTGGATGATAGCTATGACTGGGTGGTTAACGTACAGGGTTACAGTCTGTTTAGAAAGGATTGTCAAAACCGGAGAGGGGGAGGGGTCTGCCTCTATGTGAAGTCTTGTCTAAACCCCACACTCCTGGAAGATATAAGTGAGGGACATGAACATGTGGAGTCACTATAGGTAGAAATACATGGAGCAAAAAACAATAATAAAATACTAATAGGAGTTTATTATAAGTGTAATACCCCAGAGTGGCATTACCACCTCTTTTGGGTCCCCCACTATCTGTAATGTGTGATCCTGTGTCTTCTCATATATTTATTGCCATATCCTGCAATAAGTGTATGCATTTCCTTATAAACCACTGTTAACATGTAATGTGCCTGGTGAACAGCAGGTGGCAGCAAATCTGTGCAGAGCTAGTTTCTCTGGAAAGGAACCTTCTAGTTCCTTCCCAGCCCTCTTTAGAGAGGAGTGTCGGCCAGCAGGACACTGTCTGCCCTGCTGGGCCTGCAGTCCCTGCCTGCAAAGTCTACATGGTTGCATGTCCCCTCCTGGGCTTGCATTGCCTCCTAAGCTAAGAGAGCTTGATGTCAGGAAGAAAGATTCCTAGGATTAAAGTAAGAGACAGACTACAGCTAACTTAAGTTCCAGCAGAAGAGGAAAAGTTCCTATTTAAGCCAGCAAGCATAGCAGAGCTGAGAGAGCTACCACATAGGAGAGCTGAGATTGTTACAGAAGTGTTTGCCTACCAGAGTTAAGCCAATACCTGCTGATAACCAAGATAAAGTTTAGAAACTGTTTGGATTACCGTTTATACCAAGTAAAGCTATGTTCAACATTACTACAAAGTCTGGACTCCATTTATTCTGCTTATTAATCACCCAAGTTCAACAACCCCTTTTTGCACTTACTTCGGACTACACCACGTCTGGGATCCAAGGATATTTAGGTAAGAGCACCGTGACATGTGTTTATAAAATCTACAGAGACACTGTAGGCCACTCTACACCACTCTGGCATTCTTACCCTGGATTCCACCAATACCATCTACAAAGGGGACTCCAAGTCCTTGTTGCTTAACTGCAACTGGCGTCACGACGACTAGCTTGAACAGAGGGACATATAATTGTAAAGACCTCTTAAGGGGCAAAGAATCCCCCAGATGCTGGCAATAGGCTGCTGCATAAGCCACCCAATATACAAGAGTCCACAGAAAATCTACTATAAAATGAAATAGACCAGGCGACAAATCATGAGGTCGTTATTATGGGGGACCTCAACTACCGAGATATAGACTGGGAAACGTTGTAGATCTCATAAAGGATACAGGTTCTTGGCAATAACCAGAGACAACTACCTTTCCCAACTAGAGGGACGGCCATACTAAACTTCAGTAGATGTGCAGGTTGAGGGACACCTGGGAAATAGTGGCCATAAAATAATAACCTTCCAATCGTCATTCAAAAGAGTGTTTCTTCAGGGAGGCTCAAGAATACCAAACTTCAAAAAAGCTAAATTTGATAAGCTAAGAGAGGCCATTGGCCACACTAACTGGCACAAAGTCCTCAAAAATGCAGCTACAAACTGGGATATTTTTAAAAGCATTATAATTGTGAGAGCTACATACTTTATGGGAATAAAAGGGAGGAACAAGAAAAAAAAACTATGTGGAAAAATAGAAATGTAAAGGAAGCAATAAAGGACAAAAAGAAAGCATTTAAATCACTAAAATAGGAGGGTAGCGAGGAAGCATTGAAAAACTAAAAGGAAAAAAATGAATATGTAAAAAGACAAATAAAACAGCCAAACTAGAGACAGAGAGATTCATTATCAAAGAGAGTAAAACTAACCCTAAAATGTTCTTTAATGATATAAATGGTAAAAAGTATAAATCTGAAGGCGTCGGCCCTTTACAGAGTGATGAGGGGGGAGTTGCTGAAAGCAATGAGGAGAATGCAAAGCTATTAAATATTTTTATCCTAAGAGAATTAAGTAATGTCATAGCCAGACCCTTATTTCTGATATCTAAGGACTCTATACTGTCAGGGAGTGTTCCACAGGATTGGTGCATAGCAAATGTGGTGCAAATATTCAAAAAGGGTCCAAAAACAGAGCCTGGAAACTATAGGCCGGTAAGTTTAACATCTGTTGTGAGTAAACTCTTTGAAGGTTTTCTGAGAGATGTTATCTTGGAGCGCCTCAATAAAAATAAAAAAAATAACGCCATATCAGTATGGCTTCATGAGGTATCAGTGATGTCAAACTAATTTAATCAGTTTATATGAGCAGGTAAGTTTTAGACTTGACAGCTGCGAATCAATGGATGTCGTATATCTGGACTTCATTTTTTTTCAAGGTACAAATGGGATCCCATCTAAATGATATAAAAGATTTATTGGGGTTCTGAATTCAAATCGCCTCTAAGCCTAATTTCCTTGTGCTTCGTGTCAGTGAATCGATTTAACCTGAAACAGTGTAAAAAACTAAAAAATTCAAACTTTCCCCCTCCATTTGCTTGCGACCGGCCGCCAGCCTCCATTCTTGACTGAAGATCTCAGCTGAAATCCCGTGGCGGCGTGATGATGTAATCTCGTGCCGCGCAAGATTTCACTCCAAATTTTCAATCAAGAAGGCGGCAGCCGGCCCATCGCAAGCAAATGGAGGCAGTATTTTGGTTAATTATTTGATTGTTAATTTAACACTGTTTTTACACTCAGATGCCTTGATCAAGTATGAAGCAGCTCCCTGTCATTCCACCTGCTACTTACAAAAAAATGCGCTTTGTGACGAAGTAATTCATCACAAAGCAATTTTTTTTGTAACATTCGGCGAATCAGCCGAATTGAACTTTTCAATTATTCGCTCATCTCTAGTCATCAACATAGAAAAAAGCGGATAACCCCTTTAATGTTTTTTTCAGAATTGGGTATTTGCCCAGCTCATAGAACGAAGCTGGAATAACTCTTCTTCTGGATTCATATAGAGCAGTGTCTTAACACCGATTTCAAAATTTCCAGACCGATAATACATCAGGATCAAGCCGATTTTATGCTGGGACTGTGACTGCCCTCGTGACACTTGTCACCTAATTTTCATAAGGGATTACAGTTCAATTATTCGGCAGTGAAGTTGCTCTGAATGGTCACAAGGATATCCGTATACATGTTGCTAAGTGTCCTACCAAGTCCTGGGAGTCATTTGGTAAGAAAAAAATCATCTGACAGGCACCCTCTGAAAATTTATTTAGGATGGGAAGCATTTTATAAAAAAAAAAATTTTTAACATAGTTTGTAAGGCTGAAATATTCCTAATTTTAAGCTAAATTACTTAGCTGATCAATTATAATTTCTAACTAGAGAAGAAAAAAATACAATTATATAAAAAAGAAAATGAATATAAGAAAAAAGGATGTCCCATACATCTGTTTAAACCATAGAGGGTAAGCATAACACACTAACCTCTTCAAAAACATGATGATGGGGGTTTAACTGGCGCAAATAAAAAAGGAGCAATTGCCAATAGCAACCAATCATTTTACAACTTTTATTGAAAAAAACACCATCTGAAAATTGAGAACTGACTGGTTGCTGTTGGCAAGAGCTCCAATTTATTTGCACTAGTTTTGAAAATTCTCTCCACTTTAGGCCCCACTCAGACGTCCGTAGTGTGTTGCGGATCCGCAACACACCATGCCGGCACTCCCCATAGGCAGGCTGCGGACAAGAATAGGACATGCTATATCTTTTGCAGAGCGGAGAGCACATAGTGTGCTCTCCGCATCACCCCGGCCCAATTCACAATGAATGGTTCCACATCTATTCCGCAGAATTGTGGAATAGATGCGGACTACAAATGCGGACATGTGATTGGGGCCTTATCTTTTCATTCAAGTGTTTATCCATAAAACATAACTATGTCCAAATCTTCTCCTCTCAATAAAAGTCTTTGAATGAACCTATACACATAAGTGGGGCCCAGGAAGTAAAATATAATGCATACGACCAGCTTTACATTTTTCGTTCATGTACATTATTGAAGGCATACAACCTTTTCAGTTGCTGTCCTGTAGCCTACCTGGTAATAACTTTCGTCTTGCCATAGCTGCCGCCCGGTGACTTTCATATTCTACGAAGGCAAACCCCCGATTTTTAGTTTTGTCTGCAGCACTGGGATAGACAATAACATCAATGACTCCATCTGTGACTTTCTTCATCTCAACTAGGATTTCTTCTCTCTTTTTGGTCTTTGGGATTCCACCAACAAATAATCTACAATTGTCCACGCTGGCACACACCCCTAGCAATCTCCCATTTCTGGAAAAAATAAATAAATCAAATTTTCAGGAATTTTATTCATTTGTTGATAAAGTGAAATGGTTTGATACCATAATCATCAATTAAGAAGCTTACTGTGGCCTTCCTCTAGATCAGTGTTTTCCAATCTTGTTACTGGAGGGGCACCCCTGACAATTTTGTATATATCACTACTACCTGAAGAAGCCTGACAACACATAAGGTATCACATTCTATTATACTTGTCAAGCATATTTTAGCAGGATGACATCAGTTTGCTTAGTTTGGCATCCCTAATATAAAAGTAAACTTCATGCTGTCCTTTGTAAACTCTACAATATCTGATACAAGGAATAAAAAAATCTAGATTTTAAACAAATTATCTTGCGGCATTGATTAGTACAGTGATTTCCCTCTATATGGCATTTGTAAAGTTTTTTTTATAGATTTTATGCAAAACCAGTATGAAAACATATTTTACCAATTGTTTAAAAATGTAGAGGTTTTGATAAATTGGTTCTAAACTGCACACGATCATTCATACAACAATTGTTCCTGATCATTGGCTCACCTGTTGCCCTGTGGGCCAGTCCGAGCCTTGAAACCAACATAGCCCTATCGACAAGCATCCAACACCATAAAAAACAACAATTGTTAACAAATCATACTTTAGAAAAGTTATTACAAAACCACTGAACTTACCGAATTTCGTAATTATTGAGCTGCTTGATTGCATTTCTGGCATCTTGTCTGTTAGTAAATGTTACAAATGCATATCCCCTATTATTTCCATTGAAGTCCATCATCATTCTCATTTCATAGATTCTTCCTATCTGCAAAGATAAAATTCTATAATAGACACAATAGATAGATATATAGATAGAATCTAGACAGATTTTATATAGGTATCTATATATATACACATAAACCCTTTCATGCTAATAATGGTCTAGATTTCTAACATTCTCTTCCTTACTCTACATCATCAATATTTCTTTATTAGTCTGCAAATAGAATTTCCACTGGCTTTTAATAACTAACATATTAAAAAGTTTTATGCTGAAAATATTTTTTAATTAACAATCCTTTTCTCCTATACAATTTTTCTACAGTGAGTTAGTAGGACCTCACTTCAAGGTAATTATCCTGTTTGGGCTTGATTACAGAGGGCCTCCTGACAAAGCTGTGGCGAAACGCGCGTCAAGGGTTTTAGGCTGACGGACGCTGCTGTACTTATCCCCAACTATGTCTTGTGGTACGTACTATATATGTGAAAAATTATTTTGACGCAATTTTTGTGGCTTTCCCTTACTGGGTTCATGAGTTGTTAAATTTTATGTATTAGACATCATACGTACTTTGTTCTATTATTATTTGCCACCCAGTGGTTGTTCCTTATGTTTGTGGCCACATGTATTTGGTATAATATCTAGTGGGGAGGTATAGCGGCATTTGTCAGCAGATTCTGACACCTTATTGTGCTTGACGTTTTCTCCTTATAAATTATCTATATATTGTGATATATTGTGATTATTATTTGTGATATAATAAAGTGGATATATTTTTTTTATAATATCGGGCATCTCTCTTTTTTGTCCCGTGGTATGCAAATATTGTAGGTTTAAACTGTGTTGTAATGCATGCTTTTGCTGATTCGTGTTTAGGCTGTGTTTTTTGGTAGATTCCATTGGCTAAGGTCATGTAGGTCATGTGATGGTGCCATAGTAGCATTTTTATGGAAATATCTCAGGAACGGTAGATGCTAGAGAGCTGAGACCTGGTCTAAAACCTTGCCAGACACCTGATATACCTGTGTGCTAAATTTCCTGATTGTAAATGCGCCGCTGCGGATTCCTTTAGTGGACATACATACATACAACTCACAGAAAAAAGATGCACCACATGGATAAGCAACTGACAACACTGGCTAATCCCTCACTCTGGTGTTAAAAGCTGAGAGATTCGCCAATATTTCCAATCAGGAACATGCTTTATATATTAGATTACGGCTCAACATCAACAAGTTATGACTGAAAGCAACTAAGGATCGTCCATGGTTGGGAATCCCCATGCTAGATGCAATGCTGTGTTAGACATAGTTGATTTTTATTGTACCTTTTCACATAATGGTATAAGTTCATCTTCAAAAAGATCTCGGGGAAGTTTGCCAACAAAGATCTCACATCCTCGTTCAGGAGGTGGGCCATCCCACCCAGGAGGAGGACCTCCATATCTTCTTTGCCCATTTTCCTGTTAAATTAAATCAGTAATAAATAAACAATAATACATACTACATATTGAAAGAGCATACTTCTGATGATGTATATAGCAATGAGTTTCAGCTTAAAATATCTCTTTTTTATGACTCTGAAATGTTATACTATGTTGCATGGTGAGGGTCAGTTTACTACAGGGGGCTATAATTTAGAGCTCGTTCACAGCTCTGCGGTCTCTTTTCCCTTTATTTCAGTACAGGAAAGGGAAACTAATTACAAAACTGATCCTATAGTTTCCTTTGCGGTCAGTTTTATTTCTAGTAGTTTCAGATGTGACACAAGATGTCTTCATGAGCCGGAGAGAGAAATGTTGCATGCAGTATTTTTATGTCTGGCTATGGACAAGCATTAGAACATCAGTTGTGTCCAACTAAAAAGGATGTTGTGAACCGACCCTTGGCCGTCAGTTTTGGAACTAATGAACCAGTGCTATCAGCATTCACTCCATAATATTATTTATATTGTGAGGTCTAAGCGTCTATGGGTAGAAGTATTCATTTACCAGCTGTTATGATTACGTAGACAACCATATACGTTTCCAGCATCAATCTGTGGTAGGTATAAGGTGGCACAAAAAGAGTCTACATCTTTCAGAAATCTGATGTTTGTGACATCAAGCACTTCTATTAGGGTACTTTCACACTAGCGTTTTGGATTCCGTCTGTGAGATCCGTTTCAGGGCTCTCACAAACGGTCCAAATGGATCAGTTAAGCCCCAATGCATTCTGAATGGATAAGGATCCGTTCAGAATGCATCAGTTAGGCTCTGTCTCCGTCTATTCCGTTTTGGAGGCGGACACCAAAACGCAGCATGCAGCATTATGGTGTCCGTCTGAAAAGGCGGAGCCTAACGGATCAGTTTTTTTTTTACAATGTAAGTCAATGGGGACGGATCCGTTTTCAATGACACAATATGGTGCATTTGAAAACGGATCCCTTCCCCATTGACTTTCAATGTAATTCAAAATGGATCCGTTTTGGACTTTGTCATTTTTCTTTAAACCTAATGCAAACGGATCCGTTCTGAATGGATACAAACGTTTGCATTATAGGTGCGGATCCATCTGTGCAAATAAACAGACGGATCTGCACCAACGCAAGTGTGAAAGTACCCTTAGTTGACAACTTCTTCTTTCAATCCCCGATACAACCCAACTCAAGTCAGACCATTGTTTAACCTTCACAATACTGATCCAAACTACAAGAGGTGATAATTTTATGAACATTCTGTGCCTAGACTGATAACCCTGTGATGAGCGGAACAAAGTCAATTTGTTTGGCTTCGATTCACTCAACACTAATGGTAAGCATCCACTACATGGTACAAAGTCATACTGTATTATACTATGTATAATACTTAAAAGGAAGTCTGTGACCAAGAAATTCACTGATAAACCAGGCTCAATGCCTTGTGGGTCCACGCTCGGAGCACTTAAATGCTCATCTGCATATGGATTAAAATAACTTGTTCTCTACAATCAAGCGAAGGATCAACAAGTAAAATAAAAATTATATTCAGGCATTGTACCTGGTTTAACAGTGAATTTTACGGTGACAGACTCCCTTTAAGACATAGGATATACTTTATCATAATGTAGTTAAGAAATGACTAGACACCTTGGGAGACATATATCAAAATCTGAGTTTTACATGCTGCTCTTAAAGGAGTTGTACAGTGATTTACATTGATGACCTATCCTCAGGATAGGTCATCAATATCTGATTAGCAGGGGTCCGGCACCTGGGACCGCCGTCAATCAGCTGTTCATTACACTGCACTTCATCTCGGAAGTGCAGTGTAATGATGAGTACTCACTCCATTCACTTGTAATTACACTACGCTGCCACTCCACAGAAGACGATGTGTAGTGCATGGAGTGCTGCCTCCTTGTCAAACAGCTGATCAGTGGGGGTCCTAGGTGTCTGACCCCCACCAATCATATATTGATGAGGATAGATCATCAAAAAAAATCGCTGCCCAACACCTTTAATCTCTCGCCCGCTTGCATCAGATTCGCCACTATTATTACGAGGTACATGTTGCTTAATATTTGTGGTTCTCTGTGTGTAGATTTTCAGTTTCCTGGAGTAGATTATAATAAATGTGACAAGCCGCCTACGCCAGACTCCACACCACTTGCTGCGTTGAAAAGTAGAGTAGTGCCTAAAAGCCTCAAAAACATTTTGCCCAACTATAGTGTATGCCACACTTTGTGACTTTTTGGCACAGAGGGGATGATAAATTTCCCCTTTTATGTGAACAGTATTACAAAAAAGTTTTTCCCTTGACATATGAGATCAAACATTACAAACAATAGGACAAATGGTCCCAGGCACTGCAGATATGAAAGAGGAGATGAATGTTTAATGAGTCATCAGTAATCAGTTACGTATGGATTACCTTTTAGAAGTGTGTAAATATAGCCCAGATCTCCGAGGCACATGCATTTATACATGTGTAAAGAAGATTATTAATTGTCCACTATTCTCTATTTTGTGGACCCGTTCAATAAAAGGATTGCATGCTAACAAGCTTTTACAATTTTTTTTCATAGGTGTCTTGTGTTTAGTTTTAGGACTAAAGCATCAGCAGTACTCTTGATCCCCTAATTTTATGAAAGCATCAAATCTCAAATTGAAGTTCTGCTCCAGAATAATTGCTTTCTTAGTTTCCATGGTATTTTACATTTTTGAGCACCAGTTTGTAGGTGAGCAGCTCTTGTAATGGAGGTCAAGAAGACCATAGTAATTTTGGATTGATGGAACTGACCTTTTTAGTTGTCCAGCAAGTATATCAGCTTCAGTTGTACAGGTCCCATTTAAAGTGTGTAGGGAATTGCAATACAGATCCATTTACTTGAATGGGGCATTGCTGCAATTCCTTGGACAGCATATTGTCGGCAGCAATGGAATGGATGGAACATCCACTAGTCCACCGATCCTGAGACTGAAGGTTTCAAAGATTTGGTATAGTACTGTGGCCCCTTTAGTTGCATGCCCTGGAGGTTGATCCTAGTGATACGCCATCACTTTATCAGATGGGAATACCCTTTAAAGGGTTCTCTCATTAGAGACAACTCCTTTCTGATTAAAGTTGCTGCAGTAATGAGCTGGTCATTGTTCAAACAGTGGATTCTGCCAAGGGGAATCTCAAGCAAACCAAATGGGCTATATGGAAGCCTCTCAGATGAGTCGTGTAGATATTGTCTTCATATTTTACAAAGCCAATTGCTGTCATACAGCAGCTACAGTGTCAAACTAATAGCATGGTGTTTATTAAAAAGTACAACCTAATGGTTATCTAAGAACCCGTTGTAAAGAAGCACACCATATTCTTCAGGCACTGCATCAAAGGTCAAACATAATTCTCTGCAAAACCAGCTCAATAGCCACGGATCTGCAGAAATGCCCCAACTTATAACAAAGATCACTGCATCTTTCCTGAATGCTTGCAAAAACTCCAACATTTTATTGACTTATCCATACATTTGGTGATGATTGGCAACCATGTCATACAGTAAAAGTCAAAGTCTAGTCATAGATGCCCATAATCTTATATGACATTCATCAACGACTTTCACCAATATTGTAGCGTAAAAAAGTTGCAAATTATGGTACTAAATTTGCTAAATGACTTGCCACTCTGGGTTTGTTTGTTGAGGATGCCATCTTGGATGAGAATGCCACAAGTTAACACAACAAATCAAACAAACCACCTCATAACTGCCTACAGTGATTTGTGGCTTTCCTTGGGCTTCAATTGACTTGAACAGATTTGTCGTTCGGCATGTACAACTTTTAAACTACATCATCCAACAAAGACAAAAAAGACCAAAAATAGAGGCGTCGGTTTACATTAGGCAGCGCCATTATGTAGAGACATGGGCGCTGCACCGGGAGCATCAATGCAGCCACACCACACCCCCTTGCCTTTTGTGAGCTTATTTTTTAACAGGTGACATCTATCACTTACTAGTTGTTTATGTATATATACTGTGCACATTTGTTCTGGTTTATGGACCCCTGAGGAAGCCAGTTTGACCTGGAGATACACGTGGGGCGTACCTTACCTACACACCATGCCCGCTGATTCTTCTATTTGATAAGTATTTGCATTTTTTGATGCCTTATTCATGTATTATGTACTACTTCGGCGGCGTATATATGTTTCCATTTAGAAATTGGTGGTTGTAGGTATGTGTGTTGGACATATGTCTAGTCCACACACAGTGTTGTAATTGTATGCAATGATTTTAATTTTTGGGCTTTGTGTTTTCTAATAAATTATATATTTTTATAACAAGAGGTACAGCCTTGTATGCGGTATTTCTTTCTTCAATTCTATATGGTTTTGTATTAATACTGTGGTTTGCACTCTGTGATGTTTATTTGGTGTGCCCCCTAATTCTAGTCCTTTGCTACATGGGCCAAGAATCCCACAGATAATTGTTCATGAGCGCTCATAGGAACGCTCTTTAGCGATTATCTGGCGCTGTAAATGTGCCGCTGATTACCCTATGAACAAGTGAAACACTCCTTCATCAGGTAATCGTATCATTCATGTGGTCTCAAAAATCATTGCTTGCCGGCAGCAGAATGTGCTGGGTAAACAGCATCTGCTGCCGGCATACAATGAGTCTGTATGCGGAAGAGATGGCATTAGTGATCACTCCCCATACTGTGGAGGAGATCACTACAGATGTAAATGCAGCTGTCCCCTCCACTGACAAGCAGGCGATTGTCTAGAAGGAACGCTTCCGGGTTACGGGTGGATCTCCACTGGCCCCCATTATAGTGATTGTGCGGCTGCGCCCAGCAGGGACGGATCCGACAGGCTGCTCCCGGCCTGACAGCCTGCTGGATCTGTTTCATGCATATGTGAAACAATCCTAAAGGGACCTCTAGGCTACCTCACTAATCCTTATACCATCTACTACAGACACTGCCAATAATTATATTCATCAGATCAAGGATACATTTTCTGTGTGTGGCTTTAGAATTCAGAAGAACAAAGAAAGAAACAGCAATAAAGAAGGCGTAAAACAGGCTGCAGACAGAGAGAGATAAGGGTGAGTTGACTGAGAGACAACAAAAAAAGAGGCAGATATGATAACAGAAAAGAGATAAACAGCCCAAGCATCTAGGGAAGGACACGGGGCACACAATGTGCTATACAGAACCGTCGATCAGGCGCATGTGTCTAGACGTGGACATACGCTCAGAATTGGGCCATGCATCAGAGACATCTCCATCTTATAACTTCACCCATAATAAAAGCAACCCTGCTAATACCTTCACGCAGAAAATATTTTATTTAGCCGTACTTGGAGTTATATATTTTTTGCTGAATTAGCTACACACTCGTCTATGGGCTGTATCCATATTTCAGAGGGTAAACTGCAATATCAGGGACTAGCCCATGAATAAAAGTGGCACTGTTCCCCCCAAAAAAACATTTCAAAGAAGCCCTAAGGTTTTTATTTTTTATTAATATATATATATATATATATATATATATATATATATATCACAAATTTACCACCAGTATTCCACAGTGTAATTTGTATACCCTAAGGCTTCTTTCACACATTAGGTTTTTGCTGGATCTGGCAGGGTTCAGCAAAAACACTTCCGTTACTGATAATACAACCGTCTGCATCCGTTATGAATGGATCCGATTGTATTATCTTTAATATAGCCAAGACGGATCCGTCATGAACACCATTAAATGTCAATGGAGGACGGATCCGTTTTCTATTGTGTCAGAGAGAACGGATCAGTCCCCGTTGACTTGCATTTTGGGTCATGACTAGGGTTGAGCGAAGCCAAACTGCATAGTTCGGGTTCGTACCAAACTTTGCGAGTTCGGGTACCTGGATCCAAACTTTTTCACTGAAGTTCAGGTTTGGTGTTCGGGCGATTTTTTTATTTTCCATTATGACATGGTTATAACGGAAAATAATAGCATTCTTAAGACAGAATGCTGAATAACATGGCCATTAAGGGGTTTAAAAAAAAACAACTCACCACATCCACTTGATCGCGCAGCCGGTATCCTCTTCTTTCCTCTTTCTGCAGGACCTGCAAAAGGACCTGCGGTGACGTTATCGCAGGTCCTGCAGAAAGAAGAAAGAAGAGGATACCGGCTGTGCGATCAAGTGGATGAGGGGAGTTTTTTTTTAATTATTTTTAACCCCTCAATGGCCATTTTATTTAGCATTCTGTCTTAAGAATGCTATTATTTTCCGTTATAACCATGTTATAATGGAAAATAATAAAGTTAAGTTCAGGTCCCCATTGACTTTGACCTGATGTTTGGTCAAACCTGGCGAACCCGAACTTACACGGTTGGCTCATCCCTAGTCATGACGGATCCGTTCTGCTCCGCGTCCCATGATGGGGGGGAAAAACGCAGCTTGCTGCGGTTTGCTCTCAGGTTTGGAAACGCAACCAAACGGAGTGGAATACTTTTTGGAGCATTCCGTTCTGTTCAGTCCCGTTTTGTCCCCATTGACAATGAATGGGTACAAAACGGAAGCGTTTTTCCTCCTGTGACGGATCTCAATACCGGAAAATAGAAATGCCTGTATGAAAGTAGCCTAACTCAGTTTCATCCATACAACTGAGTCTCTCCCCTTTGGCTGACTTCCTGTGAACTACAGGATGACATCATCACCAATCAAATCCCTCCTGGAAACTCTCAGGCCCCTTCCCTCCCCTCTCTCCATCTTCCTCTGTATACCCCTGTATTCTGTTAAAGATTTAATGTCTTCCCAATGTAAAGTGCCAGGAGTGCAGATATATAGTAGGTAAGTGTATACAGTGATTAGTCGCAGTTATATAAACCTTCTGACTCACATTCCCTGTCTGTACTATCTGTGTGTGCTGACTCTCCAGTGTAGTTCTATGAGATCTAGTTTCACACTTGTGTCCCTCCCTTCTGCTGACAGGTGAGAGAGATGACAAGAAAGAGGGGAGAAAGGCTCAAGCTGCATCACACAGGAGAATATGGAGACACGGCAGTGTGATTGGACAGCAGCTATGTCACTAATCTGTCATAGCTGCCCTCAGAGCAGTGCAGTATCCACCCCTATGTCTCTGCAAAGCCAAGAATGATGGGAAATGTAGTATTTATTGGGAAAATTATTGGTTGCCAACCCACAAATTACACATAAAATAAAACGACACACACAAGAGCCTCTATCTTATTCTTTAATGATGGCCTCTCCTTCAGTATATAGGCAAATAAAAAAAATCCTGGAGTGATCCTTTAATATCAGACACCCTCCTGTAGTCCTCAATTATTACTATTGTCTATATTGTCAGTGCAGAGCTCAATCTGAATAAAAAAATTGTATCAGCTATATACATCAGCAAGAAAAATTGTGCAATATTTAATTGTAATGTTATTTCATATTACAGGATATAAAGAACCCAAAAGATGTGTCAAATTATCTGTAGCTAAAGCTCCTACCTGTGTCAAACTATATCCTGTGCGCTGAATCAGAGCACGCAATGAGGCTTCCTTCTGTGTGGCGGCCATTCCATCCCCGGATTTTTGATTTGATTCCATTGTGAGTGATTATCAGCAAAAAATCAGGTTAATTAGGTGTGCTCACTGCAATCAAATTTAAGATAAATTAAATGAATTAAAAATAAAAAAAGGTTGCAAATAATTTGAAAATGTATTATTTGTCACATTATGTATAGAAATTATTTGGTGACATTGATCAATCTTTATTTCTATAGAATATTATAGTACACAATACACACTATACAACACATTATTACACTTTACATGCTACCGGTGGACAGAAACTGTGGAAAACAATGCATAATGTATCATCTTGCCCCAGAGGGTTGGATTGGGTCACACAAGGTAGTAATCTCCCTCTCTCTCTCTCTTTTGGACAGTGTCAGACTGTGCAGGGACACACCTCAACTGGTAACAACCTTCTGGACCTTCAATGCAAACTGCCAGTAATTCATTCATAACTTCTAGCAGGAATAATAAAGGAATGATACGACACAGAGTCATATGAATAGATGCTATAGAATGCAGGTAGTTACTAAAATAGACCCCAGGAGAGGTGACAGGTCCTCTTTAAATGCTGTTTTAAAGTAATTTATATTGTTTCTAGCATAAAAAATACCTTTAAATTTTTTTTTGTTTTCATGAAGATTACTGTACATTTTGCACACTAGGTGGAGCCATACTATGCAATAAAGTGTCATAACTCATAACTCTTCACTGGATCCTTTTTTTTAGTAGCATAAAAAAAGCAAATCTGCTTTATTTTATATTATCTATATAATTAACATGATATTTAACAACTCAATAGATAGATAGATAGAAATAGATAGATAGATAGATAGATAGATAGATAGATAGATAGAAATAGATATAGATTGATAATAGATAGGTGATAGATAGATAGATAGATAGATAGATAGATAGATAGATAGATAGAAATAGATATAGATTGATAATAGATAGGTGATAGATAGATAGATAGATAGATAGATAGATATAGATTGATAAATAGATAGATAGATAGATAGATAGAAATAGATATAGCTTGATAATAGATAGATGATAGATAGATAGATAGATAGATAGATAGATAGATAAATAGATAGAAATATATATAGATATATATAGATAGATAGATAGATAGATAGAAATAGATATAGATTGATAATAGATAGATGATAGATAGATAGATAGATAGATAGATAGATAGATAGATAGATAGAAATAGATAGAAATAGATATAGATAGATAGATAGATAGATAGATAGATAGATAATAGTGTGACAGTCCGATACAAAGCTCACCTTTCCAAAGATGAAAAGGTAGGAGGTTAGTCAAATTATGTTGCACAAGGAGAACTCAGGAGACGAAGTGCACTTCAACTGGTGTCCTGCCAGCTTTATTTCACTTTATTTCGCATAAAACACAAACCATACACGGAACACCTCGCCTTGTCCAGGCTCTAACTACACAGTAGGCCCCTCTCTAGGACATGGCTGAGCTAACCTCAGTCCACCCAAAACAAACACGCAGTCTGAACTGCAGCCTGTGATACTTGGGGTTTGGAGTCGCTGGACCTTCAGGGGCCCTCCGTGGGATGTGGCGTTTCCCACTCCCCGGGAGTTCTGAGCAAGTGTGTTGCCAGCCCGGTTATCTAGCAACTCCCCAGGTGCAGCTCCTCATGACCCCGGCTTAGGTTTTTAACCCTCTTCCTACATAGCTTTCCTCAGCATATGCTAGAAAGCTGGGAGACCCATATACAACCTCCATTACTTTACCAGGTGACACACCATAATAGATAGAGATAGATAGATAGATAGATCGATAGAGATAGATCGATAGATAGATAGATACATGGATAGATAGATAGATAGATAGATAGATAGATAGATAGATAGATAGACCAATATATACAATTTTACAACACAATACAATTTTCTTGTACTAATTTTGAAAAACAAAAACAAAACTATTATCTCAAGCTGAATGAAGAACTGTCTAAAAAATTATATGACAACCAGCACAACTCCAGCTGCCTGCGCCCCCTGACAGTCAGTACCGGGCCTAGAAGCCTGAGGGGCCCAAAGACCCTTGTGCTGCATAGGAAGACACCAGTATTATAGAAAGTGCATGCTGGTCAGGTTACACCTCTGACTGGAGGGAAGGGGTTAGGTCAAGAAATTGGCATGGGGGGGGGGGGGTCAATTTTTGCCTCAGGCAGCATGAAGGCTATGTGCTTCCCTGCCCCTGACCACACAGCACTGAGGGACGGGGGCCCAAGCTTAAATCTTGCACCAGGGCCAATGAGCCTTTAGCTAGGCCCCTGCTCCTGGTCACTGCCTGTAGACAAAAAATATTATGGTGAAGGGTCTTTGTGAGCTAATCCCCTCAGTGTCTCAGAGCTTACCTCTCTTCGATCAGAGACTGTTCTAAAAATGGGAGCATAATCTATGTTTTTCTTTTATCTATGAATTTTTTCACTGTATCTTATCCGCCATCAGAAAGCTAAGGTCCCATTACACTATGCATTCCATGTGGCACTGTGTCCGAGCTGTCCCCATCTGATTACCTCATCAACTCCCTCTGAAATCTGCTCATTCTGTCGCTATCCATAAACCTAGTACCGCGTGAGTCATCAGATAAGCAAAGTTACCATGAGTCAAGATCTTATGTGGAGAGCATTGTATCTGGCGGCAATGATCACAAAAATATGGGTCAACTAAACCTTAGGCTATGACATGGATAAAGTTATTGCTCTATCTGCTCTTTCTGATCCTGTCCAACATTACTGTCCGAGCGGACACCAGTGCACGACTGGGCCATCACTGTGACACTCTGTCATTCGGGAGTCACTGTAATAATATGGCGTTGTATTATTAGTTTTACTGTGACTCCTGATTGGTGGAGTGTTGCTGTGGAGTCCGACCATTACAGATTTTCAGTGCCATGATGTAAAGAACAATGCGGCAGATTTACTAATCCTGTCTAAAAGGTAGGCTGTGCAAACTTAAAGGGGTGTCTCACCTCAGCAAATGGCATTTTTCATGCAGAGAAACGTAATAAAAGGCACTATTTTCCCTCTTTTTCTGGTTTGATTAATTTTTCCATTGCATTATACCCTGCTTGTTTATGACTAGTGATGAGCGGCATAAGCAATATTCGATTTAGCGTTATATTCGTGATTCGTGAGAATTTGTGATCTTCAGTCATTATTTACTTGATTGCGAAAATCGCCAATGTAATATGTTCGCGATTAGAATATTCGCGATCAACACTAAGGGGTAGGCATCTTTCCTATTGGTTGCTAGGGATGTTGCTAAGTGCCGATATTCGCAATAAATTCGTGATTAGAATATTCGCAAATACGAATATATATCACTATATTCTAAATATTCACGTATTCTCGAAGTGGCGATATTCGCAATTAAAATTGGCGATTCGAATATTTGCACTCAACACTATTTATGACCACTGCTGCAGTGCAGATACAAGATGTCCGGGAAAGGAGCTGCTGCGCATGCGTTCCTATTCCTGCTCCCGCAGTCCTAGCGACCAGAAGGGCCTTCGCATTTTCGTATAGTGCTCAAGCATGACCACTGCTGCTGGATTGCAGGGTGGTCATAACCATGGAAACGAGCAGTGTATAATGTGATGGAAAAATGAATCCAGCCAGCAAAGGAAGCAATATGGACAATCCCATTACATTAGTAAGTGCCTTGTATTAAACTTCTCTACATGATAAACGCCATTTGCTGAAGTGAGACAACCCCTTTTAAGGTGGATTTGCATGGCCCAATGGAACAGACAATTTTTGGGAAGGGATTGTTCCTTCCCGATAACGGCCTGCCCACCAGTGGAGGTGAAGAGCTGCATTTACAAGCAACAATCACCTCCACTCCAGGGGGATGAGCATTGGCTAGTGCCACCCGTCCTGGTACAGATTCCTTGTTTCTGGGCAGCCGAGGGCTGTTCACACACCACGATCTGCTTCTCAGAAATGATGATTGAGGAGACCACATGACAGATAAATTCACTTGATGGACGAGCGTTCTTGCATCTGGCGATCTGCGGAACCTTTACACAGGCAGATTATCGGGAACGAGCTTTCATAGTAATGTTTCTGATAAACTGCCCAATAAATCAGGCAGTGTAAAACTGCCATTAGACAAGGCAGGCTCAGGCTGGATGGTTAGTCTTGAGAGACTTGTCTAACCGCATGCCACCTATTGGTTGGATTACTAGGTGACAGAAGTTTGTTCCATAAATTATTATTTTGGCACAATGTTGGTTCAAAATGTGGCATCTTAGGCCCTGCCCATTTCCCAGTAAACCTTTCCTTGGCAAAATAGCACAGATTTTAGTGCATTGTGCAACAAGTTCTAGGTGCGATCACATTAGTAAATGAGTGCCAGTGTCATCCGGTGGCTGAGGGCCCTTTTAAACTGGTTGAAGATCAGACCAATGATCAGGACGGTTATTACGTTTGTTTGAATGCTCATTCCCTATAAATGGCAGGTCAAAGGTGCCGCCGATCACCTAATAAACGACTAAAACCTTGTTTGTCGTGTGATTGCATCTTTAATGCAGCACCTGAAGTCATCATTTGTCAGCAGCACATCACCCTGTGTGAACTGTCCTGCCAACAACATGCCAACTATGAGGGGGCTGAAAGATCATTCCTCCCCCATTCATTTTGCATCGGGCAGTGTGAAAGGCCCTTTAGATGAACACTGATTGAATAATTATTGGTCCGGCCTTGGCTCATGTAACAGGATCATTACATGACTAGCAAAATAGCTATCCAAAGCATAGAAAGAAATATATAAAAAACAAAATACAAGTAATAATACCATGACAAGTCCATAATAATACATATATATCCATTGAGGCCTAAAAAGAATTAAAGGGGTTGTCCGGGCTTTTACTATTGATGACCAACACCTAAAGAGATATATGGATCCTCACTATGTCATCAAAAGAACTGTACGACCACAAAATGTAATCAATCAATACATCATTTTATTATAAACAACATAATGCACATGATTGGCAAGACACAATATATAAAACTTAATTAAAAACAATAAAGTGCACGTGCAAAAATGCGGTCAGCAATAGATGTGGATGCTATACCAGGTCTTGTGTAGCACGGTTTGGCTTTATGGTAACTTCCACCAATTTGTGGTAATGTATACTTATTCTTATGGGTTTATACTCATCGACACTGTATAGTGGTTTTTATGTGTATATTTGATGTATATAGCGTGCCAAAATAACTATGCTAAAAAAACTTTTTGTATTGCATATGCTCACGTGTGCTTTCAATTTAGTGCGGCTTACCAATTTTGCTGACCGCATTTTTGCACTTGCACTTTTTTTAATAGTCCACCAATCATGCACCACCAGCCCTATTATTTTTAATTCTGTCTTATATATTGTCTTGCCAATCATGTGCATTATGTTTATAATAAAATGATATATTGCTTGATTACATTTTGTGGCCGTACAGTTCTCTTGATGACATAGTGAGGATCCATATATCTCTTTAGGTGTTGGTAATTTGATTATATATGGGTTTAGTACGCTTATATGGGAATTAGTTTTGGTTGTTTTACTATTGATGACCTATCCTCAGAATAGGTCATTAATATCAGATCGGTGGGGGTCCGACACCAGTCACCCCTGCCAATCAGCTGTATGAAGGGAAGGCGCGCGCAGTGTGCACATGCTATCTTCCTTCTCTCTTCCTGCTCGCCGCTGCAGTCCCATAGACATTCAGTGGTGAGTATTTTCAGGTGGACTGTTTCTGCAGGGTAGTATTGGGGAGCACCACTGGGACAGTATTGGGGTTGGTAGGATGGGGTGTTCAGAATGTCTGTTTGTCAAACTCTGCAGAGACGAGACTCAGCTGAAAGAAATCATCATGGTGGTCTGGTCTGAAAGGAGAAGATGAAGAAAGAGAATATCTGCATCAGGGGAAACGTCAACGGATGTAAGAGGTATGGGCCGCTGTATTACCCTGTCTGTTTTGT